>CM062818.1:1230046372-1230690372 GCA_031772625.1 Pinus tabuliformis
GCCACTACGGTGGGATTCAACTTCCTATGTGACCTTAAGGAAGTGGAATCGACAGAAACACACCATACAAACATTCCACATTAGCAACGGGACTCCCAAGAACCATCCCAACCTCTTAGGTAACCAGCCCCTAGGTCCCACTGATTTTTTAAACCATTAAACTCTCGTACACTCCCTTGATATGGGAATGCATGTGTCCAGAGGGCTTTGGATGCTCCCACATCATGGTATGCTAGCATCCAGGGACTTTTCTGCCCCGTGTTGTGCCTACGTCACTGATATTTGAGCCACTACCCATAACTAAATGATACCGTCAGAACAGAAAGATAATAGTGGAATGATGGTACAAATTAAATTACTTGAACAAGCCCTTGACTGGACCCCTACTAGCCATGACAGGCATTTCTCCAATCATGTCACAAATATGTAATCTATAGTAGTAAACAACAAATCTAACCATAGGGGTCTCATACTTATCTGAGAATTGCTAAGAAGCATTTTTCTCTATATCATTAGTTGCATTATCATCTATTAGGTCATAGATACATTGTTCATTCATTTACAAATCAAAACATGAGGAAATCCATACATATTATTATCATAACACATGTTCATAACCAGAATAATAACAACAGAAATATCAAGGATACATCAACCATAGAATCCACATATAAACCAATACATTTATACATAAGATATCAAGGAAAGAACCTATTATCAATAATGCAAAATCCAACCCGATATGGGACTACCACGTTCAACCCGACCATAGAATGGTTGAGCCAATTCTCTCTTCAGTCCTTCACCCTCGTGCCATATTCCAAGCATGAATGTGGGACTCTTCAGTCCTTCACCCCCGTTCCATATTCCAAGCATGAATGTGGGACTCAAACCTAAAGAACCAACCAGAGCATCCCGAGGCTAAACCACCTCACCCCCATCAATAGAAACCAAGCTTTACCGCAATCCACACCGGATCACTAGGCCAAAACAATAAACATGTAATAGCAGGCTTTACCATGATCTCCACTAGATCGCTAGGCCAAAAAAAGCATGGATGCCACTGGATTTCTCCACCTACAACATGAGGAAATTTATTGTCTCCCAGTCTCTCAGGCTTTATCGTAATCCATAGTTTGATCCAGGGATCACTAGGCCCTAAACCGAGACACCACCCTCTAGGCTTTACCGTATATCCCCCCATTAGTGACAAGGATTCCTAGGCCTAATCAAGGCCAAACACCTCTAGGGTTTAACATATATCCCACTATTAACTAGTCCAGGATTCCTAGGCACACAATACCTAACTTTATCGTAACCCACAGTTTGGTTCAGGCGTCTCTAAGCCAGTGGCTTTACCGCAATCCACAGTCTAGTTCAGGGATCACTAGGCCATGTGTTCTTTCTTTCATAGATCCACCTCACTTAGCTTTGAATCCATATGACAATCCAGCTCAATCAAAACACCATAATCCCATCACACCATGGTTATCCGAAAATGGAAAGGCTAGGCTGGAAACATTGTCACACCTGGAAAAACACATGTCATAACAGCAAAGAACCACATGCAATAAAATGCATGCCAAATCTAGCAAGAAAAAAACACAATTTAAATCGATGCCTGCAAATAATCCTGTTGTAGATGCTTGATCCTACTCTTCCTTGCTTGCTCCTTCCTTCCTCTTTCCTTCTTTGCCTTTCTTGATCCAATGCCAAAGTGCTCCAAGAAAACTCTAGGTGACCAAGAGTGAGAGACAGAGAATAATGAGAGAGCTCCAAAACTGTATTGACAAAAGTCCCTGAACTTATCCGTAGAAGCCTTTTTATCAATGAGGCCTTTATTTTCTTCATTTTCCATTATTTTCCTTTATTTTCCTTCTCACATGCAACCTGTGACCTTTCACCTTCCTTTTCTCCTAATTTCCATTATTTTCATAAATAAATGTGCCAAAAATTCCATTTTGCCTTTCCAAATGCCTTAGTTATTGCCTTTTCCAATTTCCTTTAGCCATAATAACCTAAATTAACACCCACTAGGATGTTTTACCCACCATTCAACTTGGAATACATGTCCCATGACCATGGCCTTATATATTTGTACATGGATTTTTAACCAAGGTTGTTATAGTGAGTATTGATATTAAAAGGCATCCTTGTTCAATCTCCAATAAGAGAGATTAATTTTAAAAGTAATTTTAATTGATCTTTATACATTAGAGGAGGGGAAAGGTGATTGTAAAGTTGTAGAAACTATTTTAAGACACCAAACATGACATGTTTTAGTGTTTTATTATTCATTGTTTAGTCACATGTACACACCCATACAATATAGTTGATGAATGAAGATGAGAATCGAAAAACATGTATATCAATCCCAAGACAAATCAACCATTATGGTAATGTTTGATAAACATGGTATTTCCACATATGTTTAAATATCTTAAGAAATTTTTTGCACTAACAAATCAAAGATTGATGCACTAGTGTATTACTTGGTTAACACCCTCAAGAGGGAAATAATCGATGATCGCAACCAATGTATCCACTTGAGATAATATACCAATGCAAAAGGATTTTTTGTTTACATTTGAGTTTATTGTAATCGATCATTAGAAAATGACCTTTCATACTATTTAAAATAAATATCATGGACCAATTGAGCACTAAGCAACAAATTGATACAACTATTAGTATCGAGGATAATTTGAACCGTCATATCACTTTATGTCTATAACATACCATGACCATCGGATTAGATAGCTACAAATGCATACTATGGAAACACACTTTACCTAAAGACACATTAATTAAGAAAAACCGGGGATAGGATTGAATGATTTACAAATGTGAGACAATAAGATAAATAAGGCATTATAGCCTGTAGCCTCCCCTACCCAATGAAAACTTCATAAACTCTTAGCACAGATTGAAGTTTGAAGAACTTTGCTTTTGTAGAGACTTTGTGAAATTATTCTTAACTTGATCATCGATAGGGAAAAATAACACTTTGAGAATGTGATCTTAAATAAGTTTTCTAATGTAGTGCATGTGTGGCTCAATGAATTCATTGCACTAATGTAGAATTGAATATTTGGCGAGCTTGATGGCATTTTGATTCTCACACCAAAGTGTGGTCAAATGATATTCCTAGAATCCAAACTTTAAAGTGCTATGTTGAAGCCACAAGGCTTTTTGCTTGCATTAATTATTACTTTATATTGTGATTCTACTGAAGAAAGAGCAAGATATTGTTGCTTCTTATAACCCCAAGTGATAGGATCAGAACCAAAAATAATGAAATAACCTATAGTAGGCATCTAATAATAAGGGTTACGAGCCCAATCAAAATCAATGAAACTAACCAACAAATGACACCCCCCAAATTGTGATGTATCCCAAAATAAATTGTGCCATGATTATACCTAAGTATCCTTTTTGTTACTTTCCAATGGCTCTCATGGGGATGTTTGTATATATTGGACAACAAGATCAATAGAAAAGGAAATATAAAGATAGACATCAATAAAATGCATAAGTCTACCAACTAATTGATTGTACAAAGTGGCATCTATTTCAAGCATAGTACATGTGGCAACAAGTTAGCCTTCAGACTGGATGGGAGATGGGTCTTTTACAATCTTCCATGTGAAAGTGGTAAAAAAGGTGATATGCATACTTAGATTGGGAAAATAAATAAATTCCTTGGTTTGCAATACTTAAAGGTTGAGGAAAATACAAATATCCTTAAGTTTTTCATTTCAAATTTCTTCTTATGTTTGAATTTTTTGTGGTCAAAAATTCTGGGGTCACTATTAGTGAGAGCAAAGTTGTAAAAATAGAGAACAAGTATTATAAGATGGTTGCCTACTTTCTTGGTATAGACACTAGCGTTAGAATTACATCTAGAAAAGTCAGTTTCAAGAAAAAAGTTATATATTTTACCACTAAGCTTGAGGAGCTTGCTTAAGAGAATAGAGAGATCTCTTAAGGTGACAAACAAAGCTAGATTCATTTTGAAAATAGCCAAGAGGTTGTTCCATGTAAAAAATTTCTTCCAAATCCCCATGCAAGAAGATGGATTTAACATCTATATGATCAACCTACCATTTATGGGAGGTGGTAAGGGATAAAGCAAGGCAGCGGTAATTCATTTTAGCTATAGGGGCGAAGGTTTTATTACATCCAATCCTTACAACTTGAAAAAATAATTTGGCAATCAATCTGGCCTCGTGTCATTCAACACTTACATATAATGCATACTCATATACCCATTTACATTTGAAAAAAACTCTTCCTTTTGAAAGAAGTACAAGATTCCAATTTCCATTCACCATCAATGAACAATATTCTTCATTTGTCATTGTTTCTCAATCTAGATGACCGAAAGCTTTGATCATGGGTCTTTGAAACTTGACCCAAAAGATACAAGGCTTGTTGGAAGTGTGAATGTGTACAACAATTATTTGGAATATCGCCAACAAGACCAATAACTACTTCTCGTGTTGTGCATAGCTAATTAGAAAGTGGTGGTGGTAGTGTATGTTCATATTAAATATATCCAACTAGAGGAAGGTGACCAAGTGGAGGTGGATTTTCATCTTCATTTTCATTATTTGAAGAAGAAACCTATTGTAGCGGCTACAACCACCCTCCAAAATTTTGGCTATGCTTAGATTTTGGAGCCTAACCTTCTATTCACAGGAGCTTATCTTGCACTGCTATCAAGTATGCTTTCTTTGATTGAGACTTATCTTTTTCACTCGTGTTTGTGTTCACTTTTTTTCACACTTAATTGGTCTTTATAAGTCACAATCTAACCTCCTAACTTGGTATTTTAGCAATTATGGGCTTGAATTCAAAAAATGTGCAATCCTTGAGGGCAAGCAGCCTTGATGATTAGAATTGCGTAGTTCTAACTGGCAGTCTACCTTGAGCTCAAAAAGTGTGCAGTCATGGAAGGAATCCCATCACTAAGCCCAGAAATTGTGAAATGCATCCATTGAGCTCAGAAATTGTGCAATGCACTGAGCCCGAAAGTTTCCCAATTCCCCATAATTGCGAAATCTTTCTCGGTAGCGTGCATGGCAAGTTTCCATGGAAATGCAAGAAAACTAAAGGGAAAAAACAAATTCCTAGGAAGTAGGGATCCACTATTAATTTCCTGAAGGTGGCACATTTCTATTTTCAGAAGTTTCTACCAAGTGTTGCTTTTCTTTGATTTTAGGCATGCGCGTCATAAACCCTCGCTTGCTCAAATCTAGTTAATCAATGCCTATAGTGCTCATTTTCGCATTCAATGTTGGAGCTCTAGCATTCCGAAAGAGATCAAGGAACCTTTGGTGGAGTCTTCATCACTTTTCCAGGTGAGTTTTATTTTCATTACCTTTTGTCGCTTTTTTGTCACTTTTCTATGGCCTTTTTTCGTTTCGCTTGTGTGAGTGTTGTTTCACTTGTTTCTCTTCGGGATTACTAGCATTTCAACTAGTTTTAGCTTGTATAAGTGTTTTTTCAAGCTATCGGTTTCCTTTCACAAGTGTCACATCAGTTTCTTTGTCTTTGCACAGATGATAGTCGTTGCGGCGACTCTCCTCACCAATTTGATTTTCTTCCCGTTTATTCAGTTAATGCACTTAATTTATCATGATTCAATCATACTTAGTCGTATCTGCACTCAAGCTCACACAATCTCTCAAATCTGCTCATTTTTCGCACTTCCCTTAGGTAGATCTGCACTTTCCTTGGCTAGTTTTCACTTTGACCAGTTGGGCACTGCACAATCCTAAGGCTCAAGCCGAGATCTTGGCCTTTGAAACTACGTAGTGTGCAGTAAATACTAGACCAACTATGAATTATTCAGTTCCAAGGCTAAGCTTGCTTCCCTGGCCACTAAGACTACGTAATGCATATTCTCTCCTAGTCTCTACCCAAGCCCAGGATGGGACTGTGAATTGCATAGTGCCAAGCCTAAAGATTCATCCCTAAATGTTGGGACTGCACAGTGCACAATTCCCATAGGCACCCAATCCCTCCTGTTGTTGAAAATTGCGTAATCCCTCTCATTAGATTCCTATTTTTTTGCTTGATCATGCCTTGAAAGTATATTTTCTAAAGACTGATGTTTACTTTCCATGACTGTATTTTCTATCCCACATGTACCATAGTTGTTGAGCCCCTATCTCTAGCAGTCATTGTTACCATGGAACCAAAAGGGAGCTACTTCAAAAGACACCACTGAAAGTAGTACTCGAGAAGTAGTTGAGCAAGCGCCAGTTAACTTGCCAATATATGCGAACAGTGAATTGTTTATAGAAAAGGAGTCAACACTAACATGGCAGAAATTCCAGCAGTAGTAGTAGAAGGTAGCAATCCAGTAAAAGATAACGGAAATGGAAAGGTTGCTGACATAATAAAGGGAGAAAAAAGGTGTAGAGTGAAAGAAGATTCAATCCTTATGCAAGAAGATTTGGTAATGGAAGCAAAGAGGAAGCATAAGATAAAAAGATCATAGCAAAGGAAGAGAGAAAACAAAGCTTGTTGGAAGCAGAATAGAGGGCACATAAAACAAAACAAGAACTAAAGGAAGAATGGGAGTCGAGGAGGAAAGAACAAGAAGATAACAAGAAGCAAGAAGAAGAAAGGCAAGTCTCCATAGAAGAAGAAATAATGCCAATACAGGTTGAAGAGCAAGAATAGAACCTGCTAGTAGCTGAGGAGGAAGGTGAACAGATGTAGGATCAAGATCTTGCTCATTAGATTGAGCACTTGATTGAAGTAAAAGACATGGAGATGGAATAGGAGCCGCAGAATGAAGATATGGAATTGATGTCGAGTGCACCACAGGTAACTACTTAGTCTCCACCACCTCTAGCAGCAAAGCCAGCTTCGAGTGAAGAAGGGGATGTTATTCCCCTTGATGATGATCTGGTAATGGATGTGTACAATCTTTCATTCGATGAGTTCCAAAAGAGGATTATATAAGCATAGAGAAAGCATTTTCCAGATGATCATGTATCACCTGCATTCGTTAGAGAAAGGGTGATAGTGAAGGACACCAGGAAGCATCCAAATTCCATTGTTGTAGCCAACTTGGCCTTTATAGGAGGAACAAGATCAAACATTCAGTATTTGAAGACAGAGAATGAGCAGTTGGCACAAAACTTGCACGCTGCCTGGCAAGAGGCAGAAAAACTCCGCGTAGCAACACATAGTTTAGTGTTCGCACAGGTTTACTTGGAGGAGATGAAAGCAATGATACTTGTTGAAGCATCAACACTAGGAGAAACCATGCGGAAGATCTATGAGGGGTTTGTGACCGTACATAAAAAATTTGTCTGTTTGCATGGCCTACTACAGTAGAGCAAAGATTTTATTAAAACTCTCAAGAAAAATACAAGTTTCCATCACCTATGTGCAAGAGTGGAAAATGTGAAACAAATGGGAACCACTTGATTTAGTGAAGAAAATGAAGCCACAGGAAAAGCTGGAGAAAGCAAGAGTTCATATGTTGATTCATAACAACAAAAAACTCACCTCATTTATTGGTAGCATTCAGGCCTCATATGTATGGTTATTCAGTAGTTTGGATGTCTTGGTGAAAACACACAAGATCCCATTTTTCGGTTCACTCACCAAAGCCAAACCCAGGAACCAAGTATGGTAGGAGATCGAAGAGTACTTGGAGTAGCTAAGATAGATTTCCACCAAGGAATATTTGGAGTTGAATAGACAGAACATGCAGAATTACATCGGTGGTCTTGTCCAAATCAGAACAATGTTTCTCATGCTTCAGAACGAACTTGAAATTGGTTCCAAGACATTGTACTCAGATGCCATGGAGGCTAGAGTCTGCTTCCATCTAGACACCATCACGTAGTTTGGGGACATCATCACACAGTACCGAGCTCGGCACCAATATTTCATCGAGAAGTAGTAAGTGGAGGTTATTGAGCTAGATTTCTCCCAAACTCAAGCATCATAGTGTTGTGTCTTGTTAGGCTGTCAAGTTGTCTCTACCCTATTTTGTCTTATATGGGTATAAGTGTAAAATGTGATATTATTTATAATTATGTTGTAAGTGAAATTCCAAGTGTCAATATTAGATAATGAAGAGTCGTGATGTAACGTAATGTGTCATTTTGTAAAGAAGTTGAAGAGTCATGAGGGTATTAGAAAGGTCAAAAAGGGCAGTTGAAGATTCACCCCCTCTTATGATAAATAGAACCTCATAAATCATGTAAAAAGATTTCAAGGAGCCAAGATTTTGGCTACATATAGGATTAGAAGGAGCTTGGGAGTATTGTGAAGAACCTTGGCTTCTCAGTAGTGTAGAGCGAGTATACTTCTTTGGAGGAGTAGGTGTTCTTGACTTTAATCTTCCACTATTGGGGCTAGTGGTCTGTCAATGGTGTATGTATGAATGGAACTTTCACTTATAATAATAAAATTAGATCCAACATGATTTCATGCATATGTTGTGAATAGAGTAGGACTATTCTTGTTGTATTTGCAATGTATGTTATTTAACTTACGCTCATGCTTATGAACTATTTCGGTTACATTTGTATGAATCTTGTTGAATGTGTGTTGTTTCATTAATTCATCACTTTAACTTGCGGTCTATTCCGCATCTTAGCTTTTGATTTCATTACACTCGTGTGTTCCTTTAAAGCTACATACTGTTACAGGATTCCAAGGGGCGCACTTAATTTTCCCTTCGTGTGTTGGAACCTTCATGCATCACACTTGACTCTCCATAGGGTCACACACTTACTCTCACCCAAAGTTACCATACTTCAATCTGCGCGTCTTCACATTCAAGCATAACATTACCACCCATTGTTGGGACTCCTAATCCAAATAGTGTGAGATCTTGGTGGGACTTCATATCAGGGAGATCCCTTGAATGTTGACAGGTCCATCACCATCAACACTTCTGGTGCTAAAAGGATGGACAGATGACAAGCTTAGCCCTTGAAGTTTTTTTTGAATTTCTGCACTCATTTAATGACTTCTTCCACAATCATAAGCCTGATATGTTTTTCTAGAAACATAAGTCTGCAAGTTCTGTGAGTATCATAGATGACTTGTCAACTCTAAAATTCGATGGTGAGGGCTAAACAACCTTATTTGAGCATACTATTCATTTTCTTAAATTCTGCACAAAATACAACATCCATGGTGAGGTGTTGGTTGTAGGTTGTTCATTATCACGTTCGAAGGTGCGTAAGTAAATGGTGTTTCACATTGACTGATGCCTCCATACACTCTTTTGAACATCTTGTCACAAAAATATTTTGTGCTTTTGATATGTATGATCATAAACGTTTGTGCAAGAAAATTCTACAATTGCGAAAATCACCTCATGAATCACTGCATTACTTTCACAATCATTTCATGCATTTTTGTTTTGAATTTCCTAAAGATGAAGTTGATTGCCCTTTATTTTCATGGAGATTTCAATATCTTGTTCACATTTTGGAAAATCCACATGAGCTTGAATCCTTTGAACTGCTCCCAACATACCTTGGTGTTAGAGCTTCTAAATCTGTGACGGACAAGGTTGTTGTTCCAAATGACCCTCCATCCCCTTCTCATCAAACAACTCTGGTTCTGCAGGTTGAGGTGAGAGAGATTGAGAATTCACCGTTGATCTACGACCATCTTCTCCTACCTCACATACTCAAAATTTCAGCGCAAGTTTAAGGGTCAACTTAGATTCTTGTCCCCTCAAAAAGATAGATTAATACACCAAGCATTGTGAGTCTAATTGTTGTCACGAAGTGTTATCTCATCGTCCTCCATTCTTTGGTTCCTCTGATCCTTTGGATTGTGATGTGTTATGTTCACTTGTTTCAAACCTCTCTTGTGATGTTCATGAGGATCAAGTTTTGGATGGAGTTGGTGTCGAACAACCAACCTGCAACATCATTTTCAATGAGTATATGTGGGAGTCTAAATCTGAACAAGAATCTGCGATGAAGGATGACCTCCTTCCTCCCACACCTCTTCTACATTATCCTGACATTTTCCATGATTCTATCATGCCTGTTGAATCTTGTGAAAAATCAATTTTTTTTATGTTACTACTTTCAATCATTCTCAGAACATGAGGAATGCCAGTTTTTCACCTGAATGCAAAGAGGACAAACCTTTTTTGCTTGATCCTCCCAATATCTCATCTTATATTTCTAAAATATATAGGGTGAAATTTCTAGTTTTCCATCATCCCCTCTTTACAATTCATCGTATCATGAGGATGTCTCTATTTGTAATCTCGAGCTTTCTGATCATGGTTGTCGTGGTCTTTTCATTGATTCATTTGATCATGATTCTAGTTTTTCCACTATTGATCTTTCTGAGCCACTGATCTTTGATGATCCATCTTCTAGTGAATTGGAACTTCCTCAAGTTGTTGAAGCACTTCAACCCGAGCTTATGGTTATGTTGGATTCTCATAGTCTTGAGGTCTATTCCACTTCTGATAAGAAATTTGTTGAATCTTTCCAGACTCCTCATCACTCCATTGTGCACATTGAAAATCAATATGTTTTACAATTTTCGCATCCTCCATCTATATTACACGATCCTATCGCTCAGTCATTGGAGGAGCCGTATGCAGCCAGCACTATCGCAAAACACAAATTTTCTTATTCCTTTATGTTCACCTATTTTCACAGTTCAAAAGTTTATGTTTGCATGTCTTCATGTCGCAGTGTGTTTACACCTCACCATGCACCCGCATAATGTGTCCCATGTACATTTCTTTCTTTCTTTTCTACGCGTTATTTCAAACTTTGAACATTTTGGTTTTCACTTCCTTATCATCTTTATTTGTTGTTATGATTATATATTTTGTGACATGTCTACCCTCGCGTACATAAGCCAGCCATTGCGTCAGTGGCTACATTGGAAGTATCATTTCACGTGAGTCTGACCTAATCATTGTTAGGTTAGGAGTAGGAGTAGTTTTTTCTTTTCTTATTTGTTTCTTTGAATTGCTTTCTTTCACTTTCGACTCTGCTTCTTTCCATTTTATTTTAAGAATAGTATTTTTGGTAGAAATCACATAGGAGAAAATTTTGCTGACGCGTTTCGAACTAGCTAGTGTGGTTCATCATCATGACCAAATGAATATGCAGATCATGGCATAGGTTTAAATAGAGGGAAATGTAGAGACCAAAAGATCATATGATGGCTAGTTTATGAAAATTAATATTTTAATAATGATTATTAAGATCGAATAATATTCCTATAATGGCTAGTTTAAGAATGATAATATTATAATTTATAGTAATAATTAAAAATAATAATAATAATAATAATTAACAAAGATGGAAAAACGTAAACATTAATAAGAAACAAACAATCCAAGTCAACCAAATACAGGGAACATATTCAAATATATATATATATAGGAGTTAAGACCTGATTAATGAGTCAAGATCCTATAACAAATATAATAATTAAAGGGGACTAAAATTAAAACAAAGCAATCAAAAGGGAGGGTAAAATTATATGTATAGATATATATATATATATATATATATATATATTTCTTTTCAGTCATAAGATGACTTTTGCATGAAACCATGTTTGGCTTTTCATACAAGCAGGGTGAAGTTCAAGAGGAAGTTATACTGCTACCAACGTTGGCTTATCTGTCTGTTCCCTCTTTTTATGTGAATCTTAAATTTCTTTCAGTTAATGATACTCTTATGTAAAATATGTTCCTTTCAGAGAAAGTCATAGTGAAATCATGATGCTTTCACTTTTAACTAGTACCGTTTACTATAATCGATCTTTTATTTTCGGTTAATCCTTGTCAACTAAGTCAAGTAGAGTAAGGAGGGGAGGAAAACCTTAACAATTATGTTAGAGGTATATATAAATATCATTCTTTGAAGGGACAACCTCTTATGCACTCAATAAGTCGGGATCCCTCTTTCACCCCATGAAATAAATAAGTGTCTATGCACAATTATTTGAACAAATAAAAATGAAAAAAAAAAGGAAAAATGAAATAAAGTGCAAAATAAGAGAAAGGCTTCCTATGTAGAGAGGTTAAGAAAGAACTGTAATACCACTTGTTGAGCTCTCCTATCGTTCAGTAAGGTACCCCCGGCAGTGTAGGTGGAGCTCCTCGTTATACGCTTCCCCTTTAGTGACTTCCTTTCCTAGGTGTTTCATCCCTGCTATAGGTAGGTGTGCTCGGTCTCTTCCCCTGTGATTTATAAATAGGTGTAGTCTTTTTCCTGCCCCTTACTTTATCCTATATATGTATCCATTTGTGATGCCCATGTGCCTTTGTCCGTATCGGGTAAGATTCCGTAGGTGTCGAGACAGTAGACAGAGGGAGGCGCCGGGGCACACGTCTCTTTCCCTGGCAGATCATTGGATAGTAAAGGGCAGCTTCCCGGTATCTTCCCCAACGCGAGAACCGAGAATCCCACCATCAGATGAGTTTAGGGCAGGTATTACCAACAATGAAATCTCCGGGGCGAGCATCCTAAACTGATTCTAAGCGCGTATCGTATCGCCCGGATCACCTTTTCTAACTGGAAGCAACCATTTCACTCTATATAATGAAACCCATATTCTTCGTTGATAGCTATATTGGTGCAAGGTGCACGCACTCAGGTCCCGGTACTTCTTTCTGTCATGGTACTACTCCTGTTGGTGGTAAAGGGTGAAGGCTAATTAGAATCCCAATTATATAGTGGTGGTGGTCCGAGTTTGTTCGGTGACGGGTATTAGCGCTAGCATAGATTATAGATCTGCATCCTCTTTCTTATACTTTACGCCTCCGATCCTAAGCTTTACATGCTAACGGAGAGCAGCGACACGGAGCTATCAGCTAGCCGATCATATCCTACTTGCAGGGTGGGTAGGTGGTCTCCATCTCTGTTTGTTAAGCTCTTGTTGTGCAGATATAGCCCTTTTTACAGCTTTTCATTGTCTGTTCCATAGCTGCTATTCAAGAGAGTTCAGCGCCTGGATAGATCGCAATCACCAAAAAACTCCCTAACTTGGCGGGGAAAACCCCTGGCCAACACTACCCAGGCTTGACAATTTATGCGCCCTTGCAGGGCAAGCGAGCAGGGTGGGGCACTGATTTATTTGATCGAGTTGATAAATGCGGAGCTGGATGAGGAGTTGCTATCGGGATACTGTCCAGTCTCGCTAGCAGCAAAGCAATGTTTGTGTTCTTTAAGTGACTCCGTCGGGGTATTGTCCAAGCCGACTGGCAGTGGAGCAACTCCACAGATGAAAACTAAGACTCTGACAATATCTTTTACTTGTGCATTTATATACTCCTTGTTAGGGTCCTATATTATATGGATCTTAGTAAATTCAGTGTTTCTATTGATTTTAGGTCAATTTGTAAATGTCAGCCTGATTTTCATGAATATTATGGTTTAAAGGGGTTTGTTCTGAAAAAGATGTCTATATTTGGATTGAGTGTCATGTAAAGTTTTAAGTCAACGGGGTCCGTTTTCTAAAATCCAAAATGTAATTTCATGAAGGGTCATCATTAAAAGGGTAATCATAAGGGGTCATTGGTCATCGTGAAAGAGTATTAAAAGGACATGTCATGAAAGATCTTGGTCATCATGATTTAGTTAGCTGAGTCATGTTAGTTATGGGAATCAGTTATGGTTAGTCATGTCATGTCTCCATTAGTTCACATCTATAAGTAGGTCATCATTACTTCAAAAGATGATATTTGTAAGTATATGAAGGCTATAAAAGTCCCTTTTCACTTTCATTTCAGTCATTCAAAGCTATCATCTGCTCTACAACACTTTGGAGGATGAGAAGAGGAATGCTCCTATTTTCCATTGGGAACTGCTGTGAAAATTGGAAACTACTGTGAAATATTAGAGTCTGTTGAGTAACAAAGGAACCCATTGTGCATTCCAACAAATAATCACTTCGGTCATGAGTAAGGGTTTCTCTCGTTTTTCTGAGATTTTTTACGTTATATGTGACCTAGTTCATCTTGTCAAACAGATCAGAGATCTTTAGATTCCCTTCAACCATCCTAAGTTATGGTTGTTGTAGAGTCTCTACTTTACACCTTATCATCCATCATTACCTACTGTTTTCATCACTTTCCTCTCTCTTTTGCCTCATTTTCCACCCAGATCATTACATTAGTTGTCATTAAACATGATCAAGTGAGCTTTGCTAATGGGTGATTGTTTTGTTTAGTTTTTGACATACTTACAGGCATTCCGCAGCCATCTGCTGATTCCGCAGCCATCTGATGATCCCGCAGCTATTTTGTTGATCTCAAGGTTCCACGTGCTATTTTGCAGAACGAGCCACGTGGGCATGTTGGAATATATGTGCTCGAGGTTCCTGTGCCATCAGTTCAGCCAGCCACGTCATCTGTACCTCCGATCAAAGGGGGTCAAGTTACGGTCAAATAAAGGCAGCTTAAAGTTGATGCGTAAGCTGTTTGGTCACGTCGGTGGAAAGGATGACTTGTCCGTGTTTTGAAAGCCGTGGGGAACATGATCTAATGCTGGATTCATTGCCCATATCGACCAGGACCTCCAGCTCGACCATGAAGCATATGACGTGTTCACTGCACCTTTAATACGCATGAATTTCAGTTTATTTTCTGTTTTATGCTTTACGCATTAGGCCATCTTGCAGATGCCTATAAATACGTGCGTCTGCGTACACTTATGTTAACTTTTTAGCTGCTGTAGTTTATGAACTTGTGAGAATTTTAGCGCTTTTCTAAACTCTGTTTTTATAGAGCTGTTCCAGCACTTTTAACTATGTATTTCTGCATATGAAGTAATGGAAACAGTGCTGATTTGAAGTTTTAAGAGCATCTGAGTTTTCTGTGGATAATATGAATGGAGGGCCCCTGTTCGTATTAGCCTTGTAAAGTATTTTTATGTTTATACTTCTGCAATTTCTTTATTCTACATGTAGCATTTCCTTTCTTGAGTTATGTACAGCTTGACTTCTTTTCATTGCTGCAGCCTTTATTTTCACTGATCAGATTTGCTTCTTTGCAGGTTTTTACCCGGGATTGAGTGTGTTGTATTTGCTTTAATATCTAATGGTAGTTGTAGTTGTCTTGTTCATAATGCTGCCCTTTTTACTCTGTTTTCTAGACTAGTTTTTAGCTTAGTTTTACAAGTTGGATGCTAACTAATTTATGTTCTCTTTATCATGAATGGTTTATCTTTCCGAGAACAGAACACTAATTAATTGCAGCTTGTTTTTTAGTAGTCTTGGCTTGTGGCACTAATACTTTTTCCACTTGTTACACATAATCACACATGTAGGAAGCAGTATGATGGAAAAGGCTTAGTAGTGCTATAATTTGTCACTTAGAGTTTTTATCAATTCTTGGATTTGTCTTCAGCTACTTCCTAATCGTGTTTTACGCAGTACTATGTGGTAGAAGTAGGGAGTTAGGAAGAGACAACCATTATCATCAATCCTTGAAGTGATTTTCTTGTTTCTTTTATTTGCAGCAATATGGATAGAGACTAATGCCATTAGAACGTGGTCATTTACTTTCAAGTCATTTCAATTTATTCATTTCTTTCAAGTTCTTTTCCTTTACAAATTCAGCAAGTAATTAGAAATCACCAATCACACACTTTCACTCATCTAGAACTCACTTTTCACACACTTGCACTCATCTGTCTATAATCATCACTCCATCTTAGGAAGATAAGTTAACCATAAACAACACCCCAAACGACAAAAGCTCTAAGAAAGTTGCTTAAGTACATATAGTACACCTTCACTTCATCAGCTTACGAGCCCCGGGTTGACAATTAATGACATCAATTTAGAACACTAAATTGACTAAACATTTTGGCGTCGTTGCCGGGGGAGTGAAATTAAGTAGCCATACTTAGAGGAAAAAAAAACATAAAAAAATTTCAAGGAAAGAAGTTAATAAGCTATCCAAGTATGCTCTCCTCTTGCACTTTAAAGTGATCTGGAGGATCAGAAAGGAGAAAGTTATTGATTTAGTAGTTTCTTGAGTATGGTCTCTTCTTGCACCTAGAGTGAACTGGAAGATCAGAAAAAGAACTATTAACTTGACTTGAAGAAAAATAATAAAAAAAATGACATGCATAGAGCTAG
Source organism: Pinus tabuliformis (assembly GCA_031772625.1). NCBI lineage: Eukaryota > Viridiplantae > Streptophyta > Pinopsida > Pinales > Pinaceae > Pinus > Pinus tabuliformis. The sequence continues at coordinate 1,230,062,498 of CM062818.1, forward strand.
AGATTCTAGAGGACGGTTTTTAGCTAGAGCTCGAAGTTCAATTTTTACAAGTCCATCTGCTTCAAGGGATAGACAAGAGACACCCCCCTTATCTCCAACCGAAACTCCTAGTCCTGGAATTCCTGGAATTCAAGAGCCAAGAGTTGACTCTCCTACACCTTCTATTGAGTTTGAACCAGGAAGAGACTCTTCTCTTTCTCCTACAGGAAGACCAATTGTAATTGAGGAATTGAAATCATCTGAAGAAGAAGGAGAAATCTCTTCTCATTCACCTTTTGTAGAGGAACCAGAAGATTTTGAAATCCCTAGGAGAATCATCATGGCAGAGGAAGAAGGAGGAGGTAGAGGTAGAGGTAGAGGAGGAGGAGGAAATAACAATAACAATAATGGAGGTAGAGGTCCCATTGGAGGAGGAAATAGAAATGGGGATAATTCATTTGGGTTTCCCATTGTTAATGAGGATTCCCGAGCCACTATGAAAAACATATCACCATCTGTCCTCCCTAACTTCCATGGGTTAAGGACTGAGGACCCTGAAACATTCTTATTTGAGTTTGAAGTGGTGTGTCGAACTTATGACTACCTGGATGACTCTCAGAAACTCAAGTTGTTCCCTTCAACACTGAAGGATCAAGCCTTGAAATGGTTCATGGGGTTACTCACTCAATCCATTAGGACTTGGGATGAGATGAAACAAACATTTTTGGATAGGTATTTAGACTATTGCATGCCTACTAATCACAAGGACGAGGTTTTTAAAATGGTACAAAAAGAAGATGAGAGTCTAGAAGATTTACTTGAAAGATTTCAATATAACTTGAAAAGAGCAAAAATGAATACCTTGGATGAAGAGACCTTAAAAGCCCTCTTATTAAAAGCCATCAGGGATGAATGGATAGACATCTTAAACATGATGGGGAAAGGGGATATTTCTCAACTTTCTCTCAATGACATAGCAGAACTTTGTATCCATCTCTCAAGGGGCAAATCAAAAACTCAAAAAGGGCCTAGAGATCCTTCTCTCCTTAGGACAAATAAATCTGCAACAGGATCAGTGAGTAGGGCTGAAATCGGCAGTATTCTTGATGAATTTAAAACTGACATCTTAGGGAGTCTTAGTGAACAACTTGATACCCTTAAGATTCACAATAAACAAAAAGCAGAAGCTGAGGCTTTGGCTATCTTTTGCCCGAAATGTAGAAAGAAACATGCTTTAAGGGAATGTCCCTTAGATGCACATGTTGTAGAAACATGTGTAATTTTCTCAGAAACTCATGAGACCAAGGATTGTCCTTCAATCCCTGGCCTCAAAGCAGTCTTTCAAGAGGATCCAGATACACTTGAATCTCTCTGTTTTATTGCAAGGAGACCTTGGCAAGGACAACAGAATCAAGGGTTTAACAACTCTATGAATTCTCAATCCCAACCAAGTTGGAATCCTTGGCAACAACCTTGGCCTCAACCTCAAAATGCTTTCCAAGCATGGATGCAAAGCATGCAAAATCCTTATGGGAGATTTGCACAATTCTATCAATATCCTCCATCATTTCAGAATCAGCAAGCTCCACAACTTCCAAACCAAGGTCAACAACTATCATTGCCATACCCTCAACAACAACAACCTCCTCCACAAAATCAAAATTCTCAATTAGCACTTCAATCCCAGCAGAAATCCAATCAACTTCCCTCTCAGCCATTACCAAATCCAAATAATAGGAACCCTCAAAATGCTTACATGATGGAAGGTCAACCATTCCCTATCTACATGGTTGTTCCTCTTAATGAAGTACAACTTAGATCAGGTAGAGTCCTAGATCAACCTTCCACAAGTGTTCAACAACCAAGCATTTCTGAGGAGGAATCTCTCAAAGTCAATAAAGGTTCTGAAGTATCACTTCAAAACCAACATATCCAAAAAGAAAAAGAATCAATCTCTACAACTCCCCTAGTTGAGCAACCTACACCTACAGCTACACCTCCCTTTCCTGAAAGATTGCAAATTGATAAAGGGGTGGAAAAGCAGATATGGGTGCCTGACTATAACTTCCTAGATGAATTGAAAAATGTATGTATCAAGATCCCCTTGTTACAAGCCATTAAGGAAATTCCCATTCTAGCGAAGACAATAAAGGAGTTGAGTTTGAAGAAAACAGTAAAAAGAACCAGAGATACTAAAAGGATACATCTAGTTGGAAAAATTGCAGACATAATGATGGGTAAGATTACCATGCAAAAGTATGTAGATCCCGGTAGTCCTATTGTCAAAACTCATATTAATGGGGTTGAAATCCCAAATACTCTGATTGACTTAGGGGCCGCAATCAACATCATGAGTAGACAGACCATGGATCAGTTAAAGCTTCCTAATCTTCTCTTTACACCTACTTTGCTGCAGCTTGCAAATAGATCAATCATTAAACCTAATGGTGTATTGGAAGATATTCCAGTCTCTCTAGATTCTTGGGAGTATCCAGTTGATTTTATGATTTTAACTCCCAAGAACAATCTAGGAGGACATCCTCTTATTTTAGGAAGACCTTGGCTGGCCACAGCTGATGCTTTCATAAGCTGTAGGTCTGGAGACATGTATATATCAGATGGTAATTCCACCAAGAAGTTCAACTTGTATCCCCCAGCAAAAGCTATAACAGAAATAGGAGAAGATGAATGGGTAGAGGATGAAGATACTATACAACTAGTGCTAACCATCTCTGATATCAGTGAGGATAGTCAAATTCTAAATACATTAGAAAATTTTGAAGTATCTTTAGAATATGACTCTGAACATTTTCAGATAGATGCAGACATTGAATATCTCTCCTCTAGACAAATGTCTCTCTTCTCAATGGAAGAGTTTGGTAGTTCTTCAGTTGAAATCCTCCCAGGAAAAACATTAAACATTAACAAAAACTTGGGAAGACCACAACAAGAAGAATTAACTAAACTGTTGCAAAAACATTCCACTGCCTTTGCATGGGAATACACTGACATGAAAGGAATCGATCCTAAGACTTGTATTCATCACATCTACATTGAAGAGAATAGCAAACCTATTAGGCAACCACAAAGAAGGATGAATCCAAACCTTAGGGAAATCGTGAAAGAAGAACTCCAGAAATTGCTCAAGGTAAACTTCATTTACCCCATCTCAGACAGCCAATGGGTTTCTCCCTTGGTTATAGTGCCCAAAAAGAATGGTAAATGGAGAGTTTGCATTGATTATCGAGAATTGAACAAGGCAACCTTAAAGGATCATTTTCCTTTACCTTTTATTGATCAGGTACTAGACACTTTAGCAGGTAAAAAGTATTTCTCATTCTTGGATGGTTTTAGTGGGTACAATCAAATTCAGGTAGCACCTGAAGATCAAGACAAAACCACATTTACTTGTCCTTGGGGAACTTTTGCCTACCGAGTACTCCCTTTTGGATTGTGCAATGCACCTGCTACATTTCAAAGGGCTGTATTAGGAATCTTTTCAGATCTGATTCATGATTGTGTAGAGGTATACATGGACGATTTCACAGTTTATGGTAATACATTTGAAGAAGCTTTGGAAATTTTGGAAAAAGTACTGGTAAGATGTAAGGAAACAAATCTTTCTTTAAGTCATGAAAAGTGTTTTATGATGTTTACTGAAGGGATTGTTTTAGGACATCATATTTCAGGAGATGGGATCAAGGTTGATAAATCCAAAGTTGAATTCATCTCTAAGTTACCTGTTCCAAATTGCCAGAAGGATGTTAGAAGTTTTCTTGGGTTTACTGGGTATTACAGAAGATTTATTGAAAACTTCACTAGGATAGCATCTCCTCTTTTCAAATTGCTTACCAAAGACTGTGAGTTTAAATGGGATCCTGAGTGTCAATCTGCCTTTGAAGCTTTAAAGTCTAGAATATCTGAAGCACCCATCTTAAGGGGGCCAAATTGGAAACTCCCTTTCCACATCTCTACTGATGCTTCAGATACAGCTCTAGGAGCTGTTTTGGGACAAAAGGATTTGATCCCTTATGCCATTTATTACACAAGTAAGAATTTGACTCCTACTGAGTTAAATTATACTGTTACAAAAAAAGAGTTCTTAGCTGTGGTGCATGCAATCAACAAGTTTAGACACTACATAACCGGCTATGAAACCTTTGTCCATACTGATCACTCTGCCATAAGATACTTAATGAACAAACCTGTCACTAATGGTAGAGTTACAAGATGGCTTTTACTCTTACAAGAATTCAACATTACTGTGTTAGATAGACCTGGAAAGCAAAACACAGTAGCTGATTTCTTGTCTAGAATCCAAAACACTAATGAGGATTCTCCAGTAGAAGATAAGTTTCCAGATGAATACTTGTTTGCAGTGACTACCAAGACTCCTTGGTATGCAGATATGGCTAATTATCTTGTTACAGGGAAGATTCCTCTACACTTATTTCCTAATGAGAAAAGGAAAATCATTTGGGAGAGTTCACATTATTCTTGGATTTCTAATGAATTGTTCAAAACAGGGCCAGATTGTATAATCAGAAGGTGTGTTCGGGAAGATGAAATGCCTTACATCCTTAAGGCATGTCATGATGAACCATGCGGCGGGCACTTTGCGGACAAGAGGACAGCCTATAAAATCCTTTCTTTAGGATATTATTGGCCTTCTCTCTTTAAAGATGCAAAGCAGTATGTTAAAAGGTGTGACATCTGCCAAAGAGTTGGGAAACCAACTCCTTCAAATGAAATGCCTCTACAGCCTCAGGTATGCATCGAACCCTTTGAGAAATGGGCTCTAGATTTCATTGGACCAATTAATCCACCATCAAAGCAAAAGAAGTATATACTAGTTTGTACTGATTATGTTACTAAGTGGGTAGAAGCAAAAGCATTGCCTTCTGCCACTGAAAATTCAGTTGTTCAATTTCTTTTTGAGGATATTTTCACTCGTTTTGGTGTCCCAAGGGAAATTGTGACAGATCAAGGCAGCCAGTTTACATCTAATTTGATGGAGAAGCTGATGGAGGAATATAAGATCAAGCACAGAACATCTACTCCCTACCATCCGCAATCCAATGGTCAAGTGGAATCTACCAATAAAGTTCTTGAAGGCATTATCACCAAGACTGTTCATCTTCATAGAAGAGATTGGGCGGAAAGGCTCCCTGAAGCCTTATGGGCCTATAGAACCACATGGAAGAACACAACATGACATTCTCCCTATGAACTTGTTTATGGGAAAGAAGTCCTGCTTCCTATTGAGTTCCAAATCAAGACCTTCAAGATGGCAGTCCAATTGGGAATGAGCCTCTCAGAAGCTCAAAAACACAGAATGGACCAGCTAAATGAACTAGATGAAATAAGACAAGATGCAATTCTAAGGACCGATCTAGTTCAGCACCAAAGATCTAAATGGCATGATCGTCATATCAAGGAAAGAAAGTTTCAGAAAGGAGATTGGGCTCTATTGTTTGATTCAAAATTCAAAGACTTCAAAGGAAAGTTTCAAACTCATTGGCTTGGGCCATATGAGATTGATGAAGTCTTTAGCAATGGAGCAGTTCGAATAAAAACTATCGATGAATTTCATACTCCTCTTATTGTGAATGGCCACCGCTTGAAAATCTACCAGAAGCCATTCTCAAAAGAAGAGTTTGTCAAATTGTTCAAAGAAGATTCTGCAATCAGGCTGGTGGAGAAGGATTCTTCTCCTCCATCAGCCTAAAGCTTTGGTTTTTGAAAAAAAAAAAGAAAAAAGAAAAAAAAAAAAAAAAAAAAAAAAAAAAAAGAATAAATGTATGAGCCTGAAAACCAATCTCTGATTGGCAGTCTCATACAGAAAACCTGAGGTGAAAATCAGGGTCACCTGACACCTCATGTTTTCCAAAAAAAAAAATCTCTTTCTCCCCTTATTTCATCTCATTTTATCATCACCACCATTTCATCCACCATTTCATTCATTTTCACTCCACCTCATTTTTTTCATTCATCCATCCACTCACTACATTCCACTCCATCAATAAAGTCATTTTTAGATAGTTAAAAGTTGTTTTTGTGCAGTCGGAGGCTACTACTGCAGATTCCGCAGCTATCTGAAGATTCTGCAGCCATCTAATGATTCCGCAGCTCTCTGTACCTGCATAAAAAAAAAAACACAGTCTGTTTGAAATTTCTTTGCAGCTCAGTAGTCATCAATAATAAATGAAAAATGGTCATGCAACAGCCATAAATCAGCGAAGGGTTAGTGGCAAGTCATCAAAGGCAAATCTAAGCGGGAATCTGAGGTATGGGTTAAATCCTAAACTTACAGTTATTTCATTATGCAAAGTTTTCTAGGTTATGTTTCTTGCCACTAAGTGTAATGATTACCAGTCATGCGACCATATACCCACGTATCTCCCAAGTCTATCAGTCCTTGATTACCACGATTTTGAATTTCACTTGCGGCTGCTTCTTCCATTAAGATCTCGTACTTAGGTGACGTAACCTAATGTACTACGTCTCTATGACATTAACTCACGCAGCCAAGTGTAACTCCAAAACCGAAATCTAAGGACATAGCTGTTCCATTCATCATTCCATAACCCTTCTACCCTCTTACACTCATATCATTTCACTTTCGTTGTTTCATTTCCACTCACACTATTTCATTCCATTTACGCTGTGTTCATTATGCTGCCACCATTCACTATACTCTGTTTTCCCTCTCCGCTAATTCTAATCACCAATGGAGGTCTGTTACGGCCGTATCCAGAGCTAAAGCCATAATCCACTGTGTTGAGGCCGTAAATCCACCAAGTCAAGGCCATTTTAAAGCCGAGTTCCAAAACATAGCCGTGAATTTACTATGTAAGACCCTTGTTGAAGCCGTGTTCTAGAACAAAGCCGTGAATTGACTGTGTAAGGCCGTTTTGAAGCCGTGTTTTAAATAGAACAGAGCCGTAAGAGCCAATGGGGAAGCTCTTAAGGGCAGAACCGGAAGGTTCAAAGTTTTTGGAGGGTTATCCTCAGGTCAAAGAGGCATTACAAAAGGCAAACTGGTTACAATGCATACAGAAGTTCAAAGGCTACCATAAGGAGGTTACAAAGGCCTTTGCAAGGTCCTTCAGAGAAAAGGATAATCATGTGGAGATAGGGGACTTACAATTCACAGTCAATGAAAGCAGCATAGCACAAGCTACCTCACTTCCACAGACTGGAGAAAGGTGGTTTAAGAACCGGTCAGTTCAAGATCAGCAGTGGAAACAAATTTTAAAAAACCCAGGTATGGACACCAGTATCTTTACCAAAGGGATTCTTGTTTCTTATGTTAAGGAGGAGTGGACCACTTTACTCTTGTTAGTGCAAAAATTTTTCACTTGTGAAGGAAGATTTGGGGTCTTATATGTTTATCATGCAAAGGTTATGATGCATTTTCTAGGAGATGATATTAACCTCCCATACTTTCTATTTTCAAGTCTTAAGAAAATGTGTGCAATGGTCCAAAAGAACCCCAGAAATATTGAAGCACATTTATGTCATCACGGTCTTGTGAAATTGCTGGTTGAGGAACAATTAAAATCAAAAAGAGACACATGGGAGAGGTTTCTCATAAGAAATCATTTTCAAGAATTAGGAGAAACTTCTGGAGGGTCCCCTCAAGTGCCAAAAAGAAGTAGAAGAAAAAGAGGAGTGGGGGCTAACCAAGAAACTACTGCCCAAACAGAAACTATTGTTCCTGATACCACTATGCCTGAAACAACTGCCCAAGAGGAAACTGTTCAAGAACAGTTTGATGAGGAAACTGATATACAGCATCCTGAACAGGAAATTGATCCTGGATTTACTGAAGATGATAGCCAAGCAGCCCAAGGAATTATCACTGAAACTCTTTCAGAACTTGCTCAAGAAATTGCTCAGAAAATAAAAGAAGGGAGGAAGAAACGAAAGCAAGATAAAGGTAAATCTGTAGTCCAAGAAACTCACCTCACTCCTGAGAATACCAGTGAGGAAGACACTCAGCCCTTAGCTCAAAGAATGGCCAAACTTCATAAAACTGCCCTCTCTAAAAAGGTGGAAAAACAGAAGCAAAAAGTACCAAAAGAAAAACAGAGTACCACCTCTGTAAGAAGGAGCAGCAGATTACAAAACAGAAAAGTAGGGGCCACAAAGGGTAAACAGTCATTCTTCATTGACTTAATCTCACCTCAAAAAGGTTCTACAAGTCCTGACTTAGAAGAAAGTCCTTCACACGCTGAGCATATTGAGACTAGTCCTCCACGTGAGGAAAGTCCGTTTGAACATGAACTTGAGCATGAACATGGATCTGAATTTTATTATGAACCAAGTCCCAAAAAGTCACCTGAGGTTGACCCGGAGCAGCAAAAAGTGTATAATTATCTGGAAACATTGGAGCAAGCAGCCGTTGGCCCAAGCAATGTTCAACCTTTAGAACAACAAGTCCACTCCTTAAAACAGGAAATTTTTGAGATTGAGGTTCTAAATCGACATATCATGCAAGAAAATGAAAAGTTGAAAGAGCAAGCCAAATTGGATAAGATGATTCATGATAACACCATGTTACATTTGGGCCTGTGGCAAAGAAGTAACAAAAAGTTAAGGAAGAAATGCAAAAGGCTAGACAGAGCCTTGATCAACCTAAAGTTCAGATGCTTAGTAAAGAAGCCAAGGGTCAATGTGTCTACACAGAGAAAGAAGAGGAGATTGGATGTCTTGGCAGAGGCATCACAACAGGTTGATTGATCAGTGTTTTTGCATGGGGACATGCAATGCCCTCGTAGTGGGGGTATGTAGAGTCTCTACTTTACACCTTATCATCCATCATTACCTACTGTTTTCATCACTTTCCTCTCTCTTTTGCCTCATTTTCCACCCATATCATTACATTAGTTGTCATTAAACATTATCAAGTGAGCTTTGCTAATGGGTGATTGTTTTGTTTAGTTTTTGACATACTTACAGGCATTCCGCAGCCATCTGCTGATTCCGCAGCCATCTGATGATCCCGCAGCTATTTTGTTGATCTCAAGGTTCCACGTGCTATTTTGCAGAACGAGCCACGTGGGCATGTTGGAATATATGTGCTCGAGGTTCCTGTGCCATCAGTTCAGCCAGCCACGTCATCTGTACCTCCGGTCAAAGGGGGTCAAGTTACGGTCAAATAAAGGCAGCTTAACGTTGATGCGTAAGCTGTTTGGTCACGTCGGTGGAAAGGATGACTTGTCCGTGTTTTGAAAGCCGTGGGGAACATGATCTAATGCTGGATTCATTGCCCATATCGACCAGGACCTTCAGCTCGACCATGAAGCATATGACGTGTTCACTGCACCTTTAATACGCATGAATTTCAGTTTATTTTCTGTTTTATGCTTTACGCATTAGGCCATCTTGCAGATGCCTATAAATACTTGCGTCTGCCTACGCTTATGTTAACTTTTTAGCTGCTGTAGTTTATGAACTTGTGAGAATTTTAGCGCTTTTCTAAACTCTGTTTTTATAGAGCTGTTCCAGCACTTTTAACTATGTATTTCTGCATATGAAGTATTGGAAACAGTGCTGATTTGAAGTTTTAAGAGCATCTGAGTTTTCTGTGGATAATATGAATGGAGGGCCCCTGTTCGTATTAGCCTTGTAAAGTATTTTTATGTTTATACTTCTGCAATTTCTTTATTCTACATGTAGCATTTCCTTTCTTGAGTTATGTACAGCTTGACTTCTTTTCATTGCTGCAGCCTTTATTTTCACTGATCAGATTTGCTTCTTTGCAGGTTTTTACCCGGGATTGAGTGTGTTGTATTTGCTTTAATATCTCATGGTAGTTGCAGTTGTCTTGTTCATAATGCTGCCCTTTTTACTCTGTTTTCTAGACTAGTTTTTAGCTTAGTTTTACAAGTTGGATGCTAACTAATTTATGTTCTCTTTATCATGAATGGTTTATCTTTCCGAGAACAGAACACTAATTAATTGCAGCTTGTTTTTTAGTAGTCTTGGCTTGTGGCACTAATACTTTTTCCACTTGTTACACATAATCACACATGTAGGAAGCAGTATGATGGAAAAGGCTTAGTAGTGCTATAATTTGTCACTTAGAGTTTTTATCAATTCTTGGATTTGTCTTCAGCTACTTCCTAATCGTGTTTTACGCAGTACTATGTGGTAGAAGCAGGGAGTTAGAAAGAGACAACCATTATCATCAATCCTTGAAGTGATTTTCTTGTTTCTTTTATTTGCAGCAATATGGATAGAGACTAATGCCATTAGAACGTGGTCATTTACTTTCAAGTCATTTCAATTTATTCATTTCTTTCAAGTTCTTTTCCTTTACAAATTCAGCAAGTAATTAGAAATCACCAATCACACACTTTCACTCATCTAGAACTCACTTTTCACACACTTGCACTCATCTGTCTATAATCATCACTCCATCTTAGGAAGATAAGTTAACCATAAACAACACCCCAAACGACAAAAGCTCTAAGAAAGTTGCTTAAGTACATATAGTACACCTTCACTTCATCAGCTTACGAGCCCCGGGTTGACAATTAATGACATCAATTTAGAAACACTAAATTGACTAAACAGTTGTTAAATATTTTGTTGCGCAAAGCTCTTGATACCTCTCGTTGTGCATAAAATTCGTTCTTCTGTTGCGTTTAGTATTGATGTGAGCCATACATACATTTTTCTTGAAACAATGTAAACTTTGAAACGAGAACTAATATGATTACCCATTTTGTTGAAGTAGCAAAAAAGTGACCCGATTTTGAAAAGTGGTGATGCAGAATACATATATTATTTTTTTTAACATGGTTTTTGACACTTTAAGTTTTCTTATGTCCATTAGTTTTTAGAATGTTAGTTGTTGATTCTACATCAATACCTTTTTTTAAAAGACCTATTTTTTTACTTTAAATTTTCTAATGTATTAAATGTGAAAAATTATTTTCTAAATTTAATAATTTTTGAAGTGGTCTTCTTCTTCATATTTTCTTGTTTTTTTCTTTTTTTTTTGGTAGTGAGGTTTTTATTTTTTTGCATAGTTAAAGAAGAAGGCCGATATTTTAAAGTTTCAATATTTTACATATTTATATATCGTTAATTAATTTTTCAATGCACATCAAATAATTCTCTAAAAAACAATAATTTTTAACAATTGACATAAAAATAACCATTTTGAACATAAATATAACTAAAAATTACACATTTTGATAATTTTTTGCTAGAAATGACATGTCAAAATCACAATTTTATAGGAAATTTTTAACAAAAAATGGTTAAATAGTAGTTTTTTTAATGAATTTCATGTCAAAAAAATAATATTAATCGCTGTTTTTTTCAAAAAATAATGATTCACATAAAAATTGAAGCGAAAATCACATAATACAAATATTGAACACATAACAACATTAATTGAATGCTTATTCTTCTCATAAAATGTCAAAGTCAAAATATTACAAGTATAACTAATTAATAGTTACAAAAAATGAGTTTGATTTCCAAGCATAGCTTAAATTTAATCAACAATATCACGTAATCCAAACTCTTCACCCTCTAGAGTTTCATCGTTGTCTTCTTCCACAATATTTTTTGCTTCATTTTTCTCACCTTCCTCTTCTAATGGATCTTTGATGTTTACGAATCTCCCAATGTATGCCTTTCCAATTGTTCCATGTAATGGTGGTTGAGATTCCTTTGCCTATTTTTGCCACACAAGATTCACTAAAATCCCTTTTCTTCAACCCAATTTCTTGCATTGCATTTGGAAGAAATTGAAGAGCATTAATTCTACGCTGAATAAATTTGCACTGTACTGGATCTTTTTCAATGGCAATGCAATTTATTCTTTTTTGTAGGCAACATGATAGTGTTGTACCTAATTATCAAGAACAAAAGAAATAATGAAGTAAATTAGTATAATGACATTTAAATTAAGAAAGAAGATATTGATGAACTCACAATAATTTATAAATGGTTGATCTTCACAGTTAAGAAGATTTGACTTTTTCCTGTAACATGAAATAGTAAAAGTTCAATTAACTTGTACATAAATGAATTTTTAAACATTAATCAAACATACATTTTTAATGTCTTACCATGTAAGTTGCATCCTTGAGTTTGTTTTCCCCTTGAAGCTCGACAATAACATTGCAAATTGTGTGTCTGAATGAAATGTCACAAATATCCAAACTGGTGATGATGTGACTTCTACAAATATCACAACCACGTTACTAAGAGATTGATAAGTATAAGGGTCACTATCATATTCAATGTTTGGGATATTGAAACCATGGAGAATATCTACAATAACTAGGGAATAATCCCTTTTAGGTATGAGTTTAGCAATGTCTTCATAGTCGCCTTGTATTATTTGATATTGAATAGTTTCAAGCCCATTCCAAATGAAATGAGTAAGATTTGGATCAAGTTCAACATTCCTAAGGCATTGCTTCTTCAGTCTTTCGATCTTAATTTTTTCAATAAAGATTCTGAAACTATCTAGTGCTCCATTTGCATCCTTCCTCATCTTTAATAAAATAAACAAATATATGTATAAGTTATAAAATAAAAATAGTATACATATGAATAAAAATGAATGTATAAATCAACATACCTTTTTAAATGCAAGACAAAAATCTTTTAGTGTTGATGTAGAACTTGAATCTGGATATTTGCGTACAATATCATCCCAACTATCTTCATTCAACAATTTAACCATTTGTTCTTGTATTTTCTTGTAAACTTTGTGACTGAATAGATAAAGTAAAAACGGTTAATATAATGATATGTATAACAAATACTACCAAGAATGATATGTTATATTTAAAAGAAAATTATAATCTAGAAATAAGTAAAAATAATTCAACAAACTTACTTTTGAAATTCCTCAGACATTTCCTCCAATGATAATTCCCCTGATCTCACACGAGATAATATTGCTTTGACAAGTTTTTCATCCTTCACTCCTTGCAATGCTCTCCAAGGTGTGATATTCATATCTTCTAGAAGCTGCTTCATTTCACGACCTGATTTACTATTGCTACATATCAATAGTTTAGACCTTTTAACCTTCTAGTTTTTAATGCCAATGTTCTCCCACGTGCTAAAAATCTCATTAATCAATTCCCATATATCTCCAGTTCTAAATGCTAACTGGAAAATGTTATCAATACTTCTGAATATATCAATATTTACTCTGCCACCTTTTGAACTGATTTTCTCTTCAATTTGATAGCCTATTTCCATACAACGTTCCTTTCAGAATTCTATAGTAACATTTATGTTATCCCCACCACATTTTTCTTCAAATTCATTATGAATAAATCTACCCCTTGGATGAAAGTCTTAGATATCCTATATTCATTATCTGAATTATGATCCCATGCCAATAATTTTGCTTATGTGTCTAATAAACCAGTAGAAATGATGCATTTCATTGTTTCAAAACGTGGGTTATTGGGATATTCCTCCATCAATCACCTTTGAGCTTCTATAGAATGGTTCTCCCCAAGCACATAATAATTGTATTCAAAACATTTTGACTTATCAAATGCTTCTTTGTTGGGAACTTGAACTGGATCAACAAGAAGCATATAATTAACTACATGAGCATATGGATTGTACCTCATAAATGTCTTCAAGTTGTGAACATGCAAGTGGTGTGGCTTTCTGATTTGATATTGACAATGTCCTTCACTTGGCTTATATATTTGTCTCACATTAAGCTGAAATGTACGACCACCCTCAATTAATTTTCTCTTTGTCAAGTTCTGTCGAATGGCATTTTGTTTTAATAATGCCATCCTCTAAATCAGCTCCTGGTGTAATGATTTCCTTGCTTTCTTTTGAATTTTCACTAGGATCTTCACTGTTGGCAATGACTACTTGAGAATGTTCAACTTTAATTTTCTTCCTCCTAACATTCTCATCATTAACTAGAATAGAGACATTCTTGGGCATTGTTACTTTTGGTCTTTTATGGCTCTTCTCCTTTCTAACATCAGTTCTAATGTCATCCTCAATAATGGCAACATATTCTTTAGCGTCAATTTCAACTTCCTCATCTTCAAAAGTAACATGTCTACCTTTGCTAGATTTATCCACTACAGGAATTTTTTCCTGATCCCTTGGATGTAGTTGTGTATCATCATGAATTAATACTTTTTGCTTGTTTTCCATATCTTCTTCTGACCCTGAGTAGAAACTACTGACAACATTCATAATATCTTGCTCTATTAAATGAATGCCTCCCAACATAATTGAAAGATTTTCAATAAATTTCTATCAAACAAAATATCATATGTCAATAAAAACTAAGTTATAAAAATATAATGAGACAATTACAATAACACAAAACACAAATATAAATAACAATACTTACGATATCTTGTGCAATCTCATTTATGATTTATTTACAACTTTGTAGATTCCTCTGTCGTGTCATACAATGACAGTGATAACTAATATTTAATCTTGTCATGTGACTTGGGCGGTTTTGTAAGTACATAAACAACTTCAGTGTCCATTATCAAACACATGCCTATGACATTTCCCAGCACCTCATAAATTCCACTATCGTTAGGGATATCAACATATAGATATATCTGCACATCTTCACCTTCTCTATCTTTCACATACCATACATTTTTCTGTAAGCTTCACTTATTTTGATTTCTTCGAAAATGAAATCGTCTTCTTATCATTTGAGGCACTTGATAGATTTGTAGTTGTCAACTCAGGTCTGGTTTGTTCAACAGTGCTTTTTGAGGATCCACCTTTAATTTTAGCAGTCTTTGGTCCAGAAAGATTCACATAAATCTTTTTTCATGCCATTTTCCTGCAAAAAATACACATATATATAATTCAATAAATTACAAAAAAATAATAGCTTAAATTAATGAGCAAAATGATAAATAATTTTGTAAAACATAACATATATATATATATATATATATATATATATATATATATATGTAGACGACCGCCACCCCCAGTAGCCCGTTGGGCCACGGGGGTAGGTGTCGCCGATGAACACTCACCACTCCCATTGCAGACGTAGTGGCCTTCTGCCTTCCATGAGCTTGTCGGGTAAATCTGACTCATCTAAATTTTTAATTTCTAAAAAAAAAAAAAAAAAAATCATTAAACCTATTGAATTTTAAAACTTGCACACAGCAAAAGGGAAACTAACATTTCAAATGTAATAATCTTTCGTTGAATATGTTGTTGATAGCAATGTAGTTGTTCCACAAATTCGCTCCAAGTTTTTTAACGAACTTCGAAAAACCTTGATGTGATGTGAGGAATAGTGATAATGAAATTTATGATATAGCGGAAACTACAGAATTGTTTTACCACACGGTTAATGTGGGATTAATTTGTTTTTATAAATCCTTTAACATGTAAATTTTGTTATGGTGATATAAGGAACTATGATAAAACGAACATTACAGAATTGTTTTACCGCACTGTGAATGTGGGATTAAGTTTTTTATAAAGACTTTAACATATAAATCTTGTTATAGTGATATGGTAAATTATGATAAAGCAAACATTACGGAATTGTTTTACCGCATGGTGAATGTGGTATTAATTTTTTTATATAAAAACTTAACATATAAATCGTGTTATGGCGATATAGCAATTTATTTTAAATGTAAAAACAATAATAATAATAATAATTCATTCAATTGTCTAATAAATGTTATATAATTTAGGTAAAATATTTAGTTTACAATTTTATAGGTTTAGTTTGAAATATTAATTTCATGAGAAAACTTCAGTTAAAATTTTTCAATAAATTGTAGAAGAAAATTATGGAGAAAAATACATGAAACGAAATTTTTGGAGGGAAAATTTCATCCTTTAAGCTATATATTATCATTAGGAGAGAGTGCATTTGTATCATTCAACATATTCTGTTTGAAAGGCATGTATTCTTTTGATAGTGAAGTTTCACTTTGTGAAACATCAACATCTTCATTGTGTAACAACTCTATTCATATTGATGAATATAACGGAAATTCTTCCACTATGAATAGAGAGTCAAATCTTCCACTTAGTCCTAATCCTAAGGACTATGAGGGTGGCACTAATGAAAGACGGGATGAAGAATTTCAAATAAATAAAGAGTCGCGGTTTCCACTTAGTCCTAATCCTATGGACTATGAGAGCAGTAGTGACCAAGAGCATGATGAAGATTTTCAAATAAATAAAGAGTCACGGTTTCCACTTAGTCCTAATCTTATGGACTACGAGAGCAGTAGTGACGAAGAGCATGATGAATAAATTCAAATGAATAGAGTGTCATGGTGTCCACTTAGTCCTAATCATATGGACTATGAGAGCAACAATGATGAAGAGCATAATGAAGAATTTCAAATGAATAGAGTGTCAAAGTGTCCACTTAGTCCTAATCCTATGGACTATGAGAGCAGTAGTGATGAAGAACATGATGAAGAATTTCAAATGAATAGAGTTTCACAGTGTCCACTTAGTCCTAATCCTATGGAATATGAGAGCAGCAGTGATGAAGAACATGATGAATCACTTCAAATGAATAGAGTATCACAGTATCCACTTAGTCTTAATCCTATGGACTATGAGGGAAATAGTGATGAAGATCATGACGAATATTTTCAAATAAATAAAGAGTCACGGTTTCCACTTAGTCCTAATCCCATGGACTATAAGAGCAGCAGTGATGAAGGTCAGGATGAAGAATTTCCAATAAATCGAGAGTCACATTTTCCACCTAGTCCTAATCCTAAGGACTGTGAGATCAGTAGTGACGAAGGACAGGATGAAGCACTTAGTCATAATCCTAAGGACTATGAAAGCGGCAGTGACGAAGGGAAGGATGAAGAATTTTTAGTAAATAAAGAGCCACATTTTCGACATAGTCCTGATCCTATAGACTATGAGAGCAGCACTGACAGTGCACATGATGAAGAATATCTAATAAACATCGAGTCAAATTTTCCATTTAGTCCTAATTCTAAGGACTATGAGGGTAGCACTGAAGAAGGGAAAGATGAAGAATATCCTCCAAGTCAGTATTTCAAAAGCACAGATTATTATAGTGAGGATAAAATTCCTCATAATGATGATTAAAATGCTTATACAAATGATGATCCAATGATGGAGATGTTGCCAAGAAATATTGTATTGAGGAGTAAGAGTAGACATTTTTCTATCAATCTAAGATGTTCTAGTTATACAGGGGTAGAGCAGAATATCTGACGAGAAGAAGTTTTATCGGTGCTCTTATTTCAAGTGAATGTTGTCAAAAATATTGCTTGAAACATATGGATTTCAAGTTTGCATTAGAGAAAAGGAAGAGATATTTGTCAATGAATAAAAGCATGCAAAATTCATATTTAGTGGGGTGCATGAAATCTACATTTTCAGGTTATGATTATCATGTTCGGTCTTTATTTATCTGTAGAAAGGCTTTCAAAATGTTTCATTCAATGGGTAATTTTCGTCTGTCAAGAATCTAAGAAAATTTGGAAAGGGATCCCACATTTTATTCAAAAGTATGTCATAAACGGCAGTTTGGGCCATTATCAAACACTGCAATATCATGGATGAAAGATTTCTTTTCAAAGCATGGAGAGTGTATGCCAAATAAAGAGACAATACGTATCCTAGATAATTTCTCAAGATGAGAAATCTACAACTTATACAAAGAATATATGTAGAGGGTGCTGAGGGACATGGTCGATTTATTACATATCAATATTATATGAAGATATGGAAGAAAGAATTCAACAATGTTTGTATTCCTAAGAAGACAAGGATGGGGATTTTCAGTACGTGTGCTTCTTTTAAACCAAAAAGGGATAAATGTGAAGGGTTAGAAAGAGGTAAGCATTCATAACTTTAACTTTTAAAATTGTATAGTCATCAACTATGAAAATGTATTTCTTAATGACTTTCTTTTATGTTTTGTAGATTCCATTGTCAAAGCATTTAAAGAGCATTGCGAACAACAAGAAAGTGAAAGGAAAAAGTTGTACAAGCATCGAAAGAAGTATTATGATAATACAAATAAATATTTGGGTTTGATAATTGATGTTATGGACCAGAAGAAAACACTTCTACCACATTTTGTTCGCACACCCAAAAATTTACAGGAGGACAATTTTATTCAATTTCGCTTGGTCGATTGTATGGTCTTCAATGGGAAAATGTTGCCAAGGGTATACTTCACAACTCCAAATATTCATAATGATGCAAATCTGACAATAACCATATTTCATGATGTGCTTTCTCATTGGTCTGGTAATCTTCCTGAAGTTTCGTATCCACAATTGGACAACAATTGTCATGAAAACAAAATTCAGATTTTTTTTGGATATCTAAACATGCTTGTTGAATTGAGAATTTTTTAGAACGTAAAGGTTTGTTTCCTTCTTGTTGGGCACACTCATGACCATATTGATCAGATGTTTAGTGATTTTTCAGTCACATTGAGGAGGAAGGAAGTTGAGAGCTTGCCATCATTAATTGAATGTATTAAGAAACCATACATGTCAGAGCCTACTTTTGATGTGTTGGAAGAAATTGTTGACATGCGAAGGTTTATTCTGGGATCACATGGTGAGGGGAAATGCATTGAACAACTTAATGACATTAGCTTCCAACATCAATTTCGTATCAAAAAAATTGATCGGAAAACACTAATATGGGGCAAGAAGTATTCAACTACTGTAGAATGGGCACCGTCATCAGGTTTGGCATTTTTGAAGTTCATTCTAGATCATCCAATATTTGCATCAAATGTATTGTTATTACAATCAGTTGTTGAAGTTCATAATGCACGTAGTCAGAATAGAGATGTAAATTATTCTTATTTCCTAGAAGAAATTAAAAAATGTATTAGATGTACATATGAGTACTTTGATATTGTTGATTCATTTTGGTGAGATTCTTTTTTCAATAATCAAAGTGATATCGTTTCAATAACACCAGATGAAGATATACCTTTGAAAAATCCATTTGTTTGGCCACAAAATGGGTCAAACGAACATGAGGAAAGAAACATTGTTCAACAGCAACAATCTCAAGGTATTATTAATTCTTCATAGGCAGAGGAAATATAAATGTATATTGGTTCCAAAAGATCTCGTGAACGTGAAGCCATGGAAGACCTTTAGAGGGGCTCAATACAACATATTAAGGAGGGTTACATGATCGCAGTGCTATCAGATGGAGATCCCAATGGCTATCCATTCTGGGTTGCTAAGGTTATAAAGGTCATTACATAAAATGAAGATGTTGCAGGTGTTGAAGTACAGTGGTATGCCACAAATACACATGCAATCAATGGTGTGTATAAGCCAGAGATGGTAGTTGATAAAAAAAAATTGGTGGAGAGAGAAAAAGGAACGGTACCGTTATCACCCCAAGAAACTCTCCTAGGTTGTATCTCAGAGATGCTCGGGAACATTACAAACTCAACAAAATGTTGGATAAATGGTGGATGAATGAAAGAAATGTTGCATATTCAAGCCAGATAACCACTTCTACTATTCTTGACCCCAGACATGGGTGAACACCCCCAGAATACAAGGCTTTTAACCACCAATTACTCACAGTTTTAAAGAAAATGTGATGATGGAGAACACTGATCACACCAGCAGATGCACAAGACTCTGTGATGGCCAGCTACAACCAGTTAAAAGGTCTGTAAATCTGTTTTCTAATACACAGACAGGATGATAGCTCTCTGGCATTAAAATAACAGAAACCTGCAAACAAATTCAATGATACATGCTAAATCCTAACACAGAGGTGGGATGACAGCCCCTCTAATGCTAAACATCAGCAACACATGAACAAATGCATAATAGGCACAGCCTGGAATAAAGAAGAAGAGGTGGATAGTGAGCAGTTAACAGCAAAAGAAGCTTGCATTAGCTGAAAATGAAGACCAGACGTTGTAGGTATCACAGTAGTTACAGTCTCCAGAAGTTGAACCTTACAGCAAAATAGCACTCATCAACCTATTACATTCTGTCTTCTGAGTATATATGGAGGTTGATTATAAAATATCTCTGCTACTAAGCGTGGAGGGGTCATAACTGACCACCAACCACATTTACAATTAGATATGGTCTCTGCTGCACACTGCTGATTTTAATGGATAAAATCGACCTTTTTAGATAGTCTGATGTCCTTCTCTGGTAGCTGGAGTTAATTATGGATTAAATTCCATGCCTGATAAATGCTCTTCACAGATCGAGGTCGTCCTGTTTGTCCTTTGTCGTGCTGTTCTTTGTATATGGTAGCTCAGGATGCAGAGAGTATTGGATCATGGCTTCATTTCTCCTTCAGGAGCATAAAACAGGCCGCGGGCGTAAACAGAATGGCGGAGGGACAAATCTCAGTCTTCGGATCACAAAAATCAACGGTGGAGATGACTGGATGAGGGGTATCGAGAGATAGCATAGACGGGTGAATGAACATGGGTCTTCGGATGATAAAAATCAACGGTGGATATCGCGCAGGAGGAGCTATCGGGAGGTATGAGGATGGGCGATTGCGGGCCGTCGGATCGCGATCCGCGCAGATCCGACAGTGATCGCAAGTGGAAGGTGCACATAGGTTAACTGCTGGGGGGGAGGGTACAGAGACGGAAAGCGGTTTCCCCGCACCGCCTATCGGGGTTCGACGGTTTCCGTAATGCGGGACACGATCCAACAGATTTGTGACGCGTGGCAGCCCGAAACCACCACCCAGCGGGTTAACGCGCGTGCAAGTCATGCAATCGGGGATCAGCGATGGACGGTCAGATGTTAAGGAAAGTAAACGATGTTTAGCATGCGGGGGAAAAACGAAGACCGTTAGATCGTGGTGATCAATGGCTGTAAATGCAAAAGCGACAAGAGGGTTAATATGGGTGCAGTCTCGTGAGTTAAGCACCCGGGGAGAAGAAAAGCGGGTTATGCAAAGTTTAAACGGGTTTTCGGGGTTTACAATGTTTAAACAAAAACACCCGGGAACCGGGAAAAGAAGGGATTAGGCGGGGTTCAAACAAAGATTTAGAGCGGAAACAGAAATAACAGGATAAGGAAGGGATAAGGAGAATTAAGGGAAAGGAAGAAAAGTGGGGTATGGGGAGCTATGAGGACATGATCAGATTGAAGGGGAAAGAGGCGGGCTAGCCACTGCAACTCCTTTTTATCATAGAAAACCCGATCAAGCATGCATTTTGACCTTTAAATGTCGAGATCAGTAGTAGAGCTAACACTGGCTCCTTCTGGGGATGAGATCCTCCCTGTGAGGTCTCAAGAACCTGCAGAATAATGCCTTCATACAAAACCAACTTTAAAAACTATGCCTAGTATCCATTGGGCCTGGAGTCAAACCAGGTCTTCACTAAAAACTGAAAAAGAAACTGCTTACGACCATTAAGGCCTGAAAACTTAAAACTTAAAAAATTACCCATCTGCTGGGCCATCAAAATTGTTGCATGTCATCCGATTCATCATAGATCATCAAGACAGGATTTATTTGATCCTCTACCTCAAACAATTTAGGACATTTGAGCTTAAGAGGTAGATATTGATCAAATTTCATTTCCCCTCTGTGTATTTTCCTGCTTGGATGTTTTTCACAGGAGCCTTTGGACACCTACTGGATAACCATGAATGATGTGTATCTGTCTGTGTCTTTTGTAGTCTGCACAAGTAATATGAAAGGTGCACCATTGTATTCTTGTGCAGGGGACACAGAGACATTTTCTGCTCTTGTATCTTGCTTTGAACAATCCTCATCCAAGGAGGAATCCCACAACTGTACACCCTCTTCCTCTATTATCTGATAAGCTACCCTTTCATTCTGTGTGGAGGCCATATGATCAGGTTTCGGAAAATCAAAACTGAGGTGATCAGTCTCAGCCTTGAGAATAGAGCTATTTCATGCCTCAATGTTCAAGGGGCAACTTTGAGGGATTGTCACTTGAGCAGACAGAGGGACAAAAGATGATGGGGCGTTGTCTTCTCCCTTTTTGATCACTGTGTTGGGGATAACATCAGGTTGTTCAACTTGCAGATCTGCATAGCCATTAGAAGATGTGTTGGCCTTAGGCTCGAATTCTTGGAGGAAGGGATCTACTGCTGGCTGCCACTGCTGGTTAACTTGTTGTTCGGCAGCTACAACAAATTGATGAGCAGTGCCTTTGGCTATTGCTTTCTCATAAGCAGCCCAAGTTAAGAAAGGAGCACCTTCCAAAACATGGACCTCCTCCTCTTGCTACACTTCTTCCATGAATATTTTCTGTAAAAGGGGCCTCACCCCTTTGTCTTCATTTGTAATCTTATTTCTTTGCAAAATCTGCATCTGTTCCTGTGTTCCTTTATATGGGTTTGGAGCTAGAAGAGAAATGGAACAAGGAACTCCTGCTTCCTCAGAATTCTACTCAGCTTTTAGTTTTGAAACTTCAGAGGCCAAGAACTCAATCATCCTAGCTAATTCATCAATCTCAAGATCATAGGATGATGAGGATTCACTTCCCTTACTTCTCCTCTTGGCATCACCTTCAAGTCTTTCTGCAGCAATAATGTTCGATTCAACTTCAAAAGCTGCATCTTGCATATCAGCTAGAGAAGCACATCTCCTTTCTCTTAACAGCAGGCAGAACTGAGAATCAAAGGCATTAGAATAAATAATCATGGTAGAAGCAGGGGTGGGTCTTACTTCAACTGGCATTCTGTTGTACATAAGATTGAATCTGACGTTAAAATCAGACAGCAGATCACCATCTTCTCTTTGCAAGTTCCCAAATTCATCATGATAAAAGAGCAGATCTTTATTATTTCCCCAGTGCTTTAAAAATACATCATCTAGGGCCTCAATATCTGCGATGGACCTAGGGGTAATTGTCTGAACCATTTTCTAGCTTCCCCATCTAGGCTTTGGACAAAAACCCTCATCCAGACATCTTCTTCATTAATATCCAGGTTATCAGCATAGCTGTAAAAGGACTCTAAATGCTCTTCAGCTGTTACTCCTTCTGCACCAGTAAACTTTGGCATAAATTCTTGATAATCTCCTGCAGGCATGGCATTCAAAGGAGTAGGCAAGACTAAGGGCCCATACCTAGCAACAACTATTATGTCTATCTTTGTAAGAGCTTGCTGACTTGCCATGACTGGAGTTAATTGTATGGATGTTGGTAGGCTAAGTGGTATAGATCAATGAAAAGGATGACAGAGACAGAGAAATATAATGGACAACATGGATGCTTCTTTGAACAGAGGTTCGAAAGGGAAATGAACAACAAGGAGCTGTATGAATCTTAGAAGGTATTTCTACACTAGCAGAGATACATAAAAATTCCAAGGCTTACCTGATCCTAGTGCTCCTCTCTACGAAATTTTCTTCTACTTAACGATTTTCTCAAGATCAGGCACTGGTTCAACTGGTGATTTCTGAATATATCTTTGAGCATGCCTCACCAATTGCACCAGAACTGCAATGTGGAGTCGCCAAAGCTTGGTCTTCCTCCAATGGAGTCGCCAGATAGATGATTACAACCAGAAACTGTGTTCAATCCTTGTTTATCATCAAAGCTTGAAGCTGTGTCATTCTCCCAGGGAAGCTGAGCTTCAATTCTTCTCTCCCCGGCAACGGCACCATTTAAATGTTATCACCCCAAGAAACTCTCCTAGGTTGTATATCAGAGATGCTCGGGAACATTACAAACTCAACAAAATGTTGGATAAATGGTGGATGAATGAAAGAAATGCTACATATTCAAGCCAAATAACCACTTCTACTATGCTTGACCCCAGACATGGGTGAACACCCCCAAACTACAAGGCTTTTAACCACCAATTACTCACAGTTTTAAAGAAAATGTGATGATGAAGAACACTGATCACACCAGCAAATGCACAGGACCCTGTGATGGCCAGCTGCAACCAGTTAAAAGGTCTGTAAATCTGTTTTCTAATACACAGACAGGATGACAGCTCTCTGGCATTAAAATAACAGAAACCTACAAACAAATTCAATGATACATGCTAAATCCTAACACAGAGGTGGGATGACATCCCCTCTAATGCTAAACATCAGCAGCACATGAACAAGTGCATAATAGGCACAGCCTGGAATAAAGAAGAAGAGGTGGACAGTGAGCAGTTAACAGCAAAAGAAGCTTGCATTGGCTGAAAATGAAGACCAGACGCTGCAGGTATCACAGCAGTTACAATCTCCAGAAGTTGAACCTTACAGCAAAATAACACTCATCAACCTATTACATTCTATCTTCTGAGTATATATGGAGGTTGATTACAAAATATCTCTGCTACTAAGCGTGGAGGGTTCATAACTGACCACCAACCACATTTACAATTAAATATGGTCTCTGCGGCACACTGCTGATTTTAATGGACAAAATCGACCTTTTTAGATAGTCTGATGTCCTTCTCTAGCAGCTGGAGTGAATTATGGATTAAATTCCATGCCTGATAAATGCTCTTCACTGCTCGAGGTCGTCCTGTTTGTCCTTTGCCGTGTTGTTCTTTGTATATGGTAGCTCAGGATTTAATGCAGAGATTACTGGATCATGGCTTCATTTCTCCTTCAGGAGCACAAAACAGGTCGCGGGCGTAAACAGAATGGCGGAGGCAGATTGAGCGGAGGGACGAATCTCAGTCGTCGGATCACAAAAATCGATGGCGGAGATGACTAGACGAGGGGTATCGAGAGATAGCGCAGACGGGCAAATGAACATGGGCTGTCGGATGATAAAAATCAATAGTGGAGATCGCGCAGGAGGAGCTATCAGGAGGTACAAGGATGGGCGATCGGGGGCCATCAGATCGCGATCCGCGTAGATCCGACAGTGATCGTAAGCGGAAGGTGCACACAGGTTAACTGCCGGGGGGAGGGTACGGCGGCGGAAAGCGGTTTCCCCGCACCGCCTATCGGGGCTCGGTGGTTTCCGTAACGCAGGGCACAATCCAACAGATTTGCGACGCGTGGCAGCCCGAAACCACCGTCTCGCGGTTTAACGCGCGTGCAAGTCGTGCGATCAGGGGATGCGTCATCCGTCGGATCAGCGATGGACGGTCAGATGTTAAGGAAAGTAAACGATGTTTAGCATGTGGGAGAAAAACGAAGACCGTTAGATCGTGGTGATCAACGGTTGTAAATGCAAAAGTGACAGAGGGTTAATATGGGCGCAGTCTCGTGAGTTAAGCGCACGGGGAGAAGAAAAGCGGGTTATGCAGAGTTTAAACGGGTTTTCAAGGTTTACAGTGTTTAAACAAAAACACCCGAGAGTCGGGAAAAGAAGGGATTAGGCGGAATTCAAATAAAGATTTAGAGCGGAAACAGAAATAACAGGATTAAGGAAGGGATAATGAGAATTAAGGGAAAGGAAGAAAAGTGGGGTACGAGGAGCTATGAGGACATGATCAGATTGAAGGGGAAAGAGGTGGGCTAGCCACTGCAACTCCTTTTTATCACAGAACACCCGATCAAGCATGTATTTTGACCTTTAAATGTCGAGATTAGTAGCAGAGCTAACAGGGAAAAATATAAATCGTCGCCGCACAGACCTCTTAAAATTGGAGGATGTTGACATACTTGTTTATGACTTAAATTTAACAAAGAGAAGAACTCTTCTCTTCAAGACGATAGAGATCCTGAAGAGGTTGTTAGCAGAAGGAACATAGTTGAGATGGGAGTCTGTTGAAACCAGTGGTAGATCAAGAAGAATTTTGAAACCTGAAATGGTGGGCATGCATGTGGACTCAGATGGGGCACTAGTTGATGAAAGAGAAGAATATGGAACATCTTCATCTCAAGATGTGAATTCTGATGGGTGCAAGAAAATATAAGTGATTTTGAATAATTGTCTAACACAGTTTATATAACTGATGTTTGCATCGTATCTTGAAATAAAAAAATGATTTCCATATGGTGTTAAATGAAGTTATGAGTCATTTTTATGTCTATTGGATTATATGTTTTAATTATGATGATTTTTATTGTTTAGAATATCTACAGTGTAATAATAACTTAGAGATATAATTTATGTTTCCTTCAATCTACAAGTAATCACATTTTGATTAATTTAATCATGTCACTTGTTCATAATGTCATGATTTTTTAATTTTATGGTTGAAAATTTTCCAAATTTTTTTGTATCTTTGATGTTATGGTTGAAAACAATTCGAATTTTAGCAATATTTAGTGTCATCTTATTATATTTTTAACAACATGGATGAAAATTGATAGAATTTTAATGTGTTTCAGATCCCATTATTTTATCTTTATCGTCATGACTAAAAAATGTTGAAATTATACCTAGGAAAGAAAAATGTTATTCTACCAAAAACATTAGTGTGTTTTTTCCCTCAAAAACAGTTGTTTTTTGCACACACACCAAAAAAAAAAAAAATCGGTTTTACTGCCATTTTTTAAAAATGTCGAAAATTGACCCTATAAAAAAGAAGCCATTGTTCCAATATACACACTTTTCGTTTTTAGCATTGTTTTTCATGTTTTTTTGGGGTTTTTTGGCTAGAGTTCCCATTTTGAGTTTATAGTTCCTGTTTCAAAGTTTACATTGTTTTGATTTTCAATGGAGTAACACCAATCAATTCCTTGTTGTTGCTTCCAAAAGAAACCCTAGTCATTTTTGTTGCACATTTCCCCTATTCACTGTGCATTTATCCTTTTCCACTTTGCTGCAAAATTCACCATTGAATAACATTGCACATTATTTGAAGACGTTTGTAAGTCTGCACATACAACCATGGACACTCCAGAGATGAAAAAGAAGGTAAAAGGAGGAGACATCGTAAGATATGAAACCCAAGACCTCAGTTTAGTGAAATATGACCCTGCCATCAGGGTGTCATTTGAACAAGCTGGTTGTATTGCTTTTTGAATATTCAGACCTAGGGCCACCACTTCCAACTCACCAAACAATTTGCACTGAATTTCAAGGGGAAGGAGGTAAAGGTTGGAAATTTGGAGTTTTTTGTCTCTGAGAAATCAATAGTTGTTGCCATTGATATCCCTTTACATTTTTTAAGAGTGGTTTAAATGCATGGAATTGGATCTAGATCTTTTTAAAGACTTTTTGAAGCCATAATATTAGGAGGGGTATGGGTCTCTTATCCCAAGGAGTTATCTATTGGACCACTATAGTAAGTTGTTGAAAGTGATTCAAATGTATTTTACATGTGAAGGGAGGTTTAGCAAAATCTAGCAATACCACATTAAACTTCTAATGCATTTCATAGGAAAGAAAGCTTTGAATTTCCCTTATTATTTGTTTAAGAGTCTCAGCAAAATGGATGACAGAGTTCAAGCATGGGGGAGTCAAAAGTAGCCTAGCCTATTCCATTTTTCAGTGACTAAATTGTTGGTGCTAAAAGAACTTGACAGGAGGGATCAATCATGGCAAGAATTCTTGATATCTTCAGGGTGGATGGCACAATCCTTTAATAGCCAAAAGTGTAAGAGAGACGCCCAATCAGTTGCAACCAAAGAAGCTTCAACTGCAATAGTTGGCTTAGTGAAAAGGTCTTTGGTTGAGGACAAATTAGTGGACAAGAGAAGTGCCAAGAAACTTCACTTCTCACCTGAGGTAGAACAAGTGGCTAGGAGACCGAGAACAAGAGCTTCAACCAAGAGATTTCTTGTAGACCTTACACATGTTCAAACTATTGAGATATCAAAGAGTGCACATGAAGGAGTGGAAACTGATGAAAAGGATCAGAGAATTAAGGACCTGCAAGTTCAACTTGGTAAGGCACATTTAATGATAACACAATTGTAGCAACAAAACATAGACCTCAAGAGGAAAGTATTACAAGAAATTGCTAAGCCCAATAAGGAAGAACCATCAAAGAGAGCCTTGGTACCAAATGTTGAAGACAAAGGAAAACATGTAGCAGACATAGAAGATGTACTGAAGATGACAGTCGAGCAGTCAAGGATACCTAGAACTAGGTGTATTGTTAGGAAAATGGAGATGCAGGTGAAAGAAGTTGCTCAGCCAGAACAGAGGATAGTGGAAGTATTTGATGAGCAAGATGAGTTCAACAAATTGATGCAACAAGTAAAGGAAGTTTAGCATCAAATAGAATGGCTTGTAGAGAAATATCAAAGGGATAAGTTGAGCTTATTTAATCAATTGTAAATTTTTTAACTTGTCATCCAAAAGGCCAAACACAAGTTGAAGTGGACCTTGCCTCTACATAGGCAAGTAAGGAATATGTATACACAAAATTTGGTTTTAAGAAGAAGACTTAGATAAGAAAAATAGTAGTTGACTGAGGCCAGATAGTCTAAAAGAAGGAGGAGGAGGGCCAAGTTAAACATACTTGTAGAAGCATCACAAAGTTGAACTTCACTTGGTGGATGCCCCTAAGTTCTAAATTTTGTCTTTTTATCCATAAAACTTACACAAGTTGGTTTTTTCATGAAGAATGTAGAATCGCAGAAGAATAAACTTCACATTGGCCATTGTTCCCTATTTTGATAAAGTAGACACAATTTAAGTTTTGGATAGTTTATGGTATGTTACAAGGTTATTATAGATATTGGGTGTTGCCTTAAGCAGTTTGGTTTAGGAAAAATCACCACATGGTCAAGGTTTTGGAGATGTTGCAGGTGTTGTGCAAGTTTGTTGCGAATTTGATAATAAAGGGAGATAGTGTTTTGGAGGCTTGCTTTTAGTTTTGAATATATTTCATGAGTTCATGAGCTTCTCATGGAAATTTCAAGACAACCCGTATGCTTCAAAATGTTCGAAAAAGGCCGGAGATATGCGCAAATTAGATTGTTGTGCAAGTTTTTGTGAAAATGGAGATTCGCAACAGATTTGCTGCATTTTTTATAGAGTGCACACTTTGACTTGATTTTTTGAGGATTTGGTTGACAAAAGTCGTTTTGATCATGCTATTAGGTGTCGTAGAACTTTAGGATGATATAGTTGTCCATTGTTGTGAAAAATAAATGCATTAATGATGTATTAAGTCAATATTTGCAACAGGTAATTAGTTCCTATATTTTAGTAGAGTAGGTGAAAATTCAATGTATGTAGATGTTGACTAGCTTTCTTTTGAAAAATTCAACCCTGATAGGTGGCAGTCGAATATTTTGATGTATAAAACATGTAAAGATCATAGTGAAAAGGGTTGGCCTGCGTATGAAGAGAGAGAGGCTTGTTTTTGTACATTTTAAATATTTTTAGTGAATAGCATAAGGCCGAAGGACTTGTTACAAGAATTCTCATGTTAGTCTCTTTGATGATGTGTGTGAGGCTCCCTCAGAGGGTCCTCTAACTAAAAACTAAATTTCTATAATTTTTAAATACAATAAAATGGGAAATAACTTACTTCTATCTAAATATTTATTTGATGATAATATACCATTAAGTAATCAGTAAACAGAGGAATACTTGTTCCAATAACTTAGTTGAGGTGCTCCTGAGCTCCTGACTCTGTTGGGATGCTCCTATTGACTACCCGACTAGATTTACCTCCCAGCCAACTAGGAAGTATTTCCTAGCCTGGGGAATCTCCATAGGTTCCCTAGCCCTCCAAGCCCAAGTCCAACTAGAAGTAGTGTGTCCAAGTTAAACAAACACTCTCCTTCTCTCCCTTCTCTTTTCTCCACCTTCCTCCTAAAACAAAATCCTCCAAAACCAAGAACAAGGACCCCGCTCTCCTCTCATCATCCTCCCCTTTTAGCTTCTTCCTTGATCCAAGTGGATGTTGGTGGCCATCCACCTATCAAACTTGGACCCCCACAATTATCTCTTTCAGTTTTTCAGTTTCCATAATTGTAGCACAATTTATTATTTTTAGCAGTTTTTCGGGTCCTGAACTTCCGGAGCCGTTTTGAGGCCCTAAATGATGTTTTTTGGGAAATATGGGAGCAATTTGGGTCCATGGTTATATTTCTCGGATAGATCTTCCTAACGATCTATTGTACGTGTCAAACGGAGATCGGGTGCCAAAGTTACGACCCCAGGAAGTTGATGTACCAATTTACCTAAAACAAGGCCCACAATTTGGCGTTTCATCTTCCAGGGTTAGGTTTTTGGATGTTTAGGGTTTTCCATTGTTTCTAAACAATAAATAGGCCTTTGAGCCTCATTATAACACAGTTCAGAGGCATGTAGCCGCCACATCTCTTCTCAGAGATAAGCTACCATCGCCCTAGCTGGTTTATTTCCATTTTTGTTTGTATGCATATTTCAGTATTTTACATTAATGAAATGAAGTTTTATTTCCATTGCATCTCTGATTTTATGGTTATCTCTGTAATTTGTTGCATTCTTTTTAAAATCTGGATCAGTGGTATTAGAGAGGTCTGCTTTGTCTCTGTTTTTCTTTGCATGTCCCCGACAAGGTTGGGATATAAGGAGTTAGGGCTTGAACTGGTCGAACCTTTGCAAGACCAGCCTCGCAAATCCTGACGGCCTCCCATGGTGGATGAAAATAAAGGCAAGGGGGTAGGAGATCCTATCAAAATCTTGCTTGAAGAGGCCCTCGAGCGACAAAGGAACGCGATGATGGACAACTTTGCCCAGATTCTTCACCAGCTACCCAGGGGCGATGCATCGACTCCCAATAGCTACTCTGGAAACGCCACACCATTTAAGGTACAAGTTAATTTTGAAATCCCCATATTCGAGGGTCAGATAGACGCAGATGTTTTCAATAAATGGTTAAATCTGCTAAAGGGTTATTCTTCTGTTCATGATTTTTCCAGTCAGGAAAAGATTATTTTCGCTCTTCTCAAAGTAGCCCTCCACGTCAAGGACTGGTGGGAAACCTACTGCGAACAAAAGGATGACAGTACGAGCTCACTATTTTCAGCCACACCCACTTGGAATTCATTCTGAGATGCCATCAAGGATTAGTACTGCCCTGTCAAAAGCTATGAGGACAAATAGATAAAGTGGACCACGCTGCGGCGGGGAAGGGACCAAGATGTGCCAGAGTTCACCAACATTTTTCATATCCTTCACACACAGTTAGGTATCAAAGATTCTGAGCTACATCTAGTACTCAAATACTGCAGCTGCCTACACAGATACGTCCAAGAAGAGATGGAGTTCTTGAACATCACCTCACTCAGAGCAGTGTACCGATACGCTGTCAAAATTGAGCAGACGTTTAAACAAAAGAAGCGAGACTTTGGATCTGCGAATCTGAAGACCAAACAACAAAGCCAAGGCGGGGTGACTCAAGACAACCCGTCGAAGCCGTAATAAAATAACAACACCACGAAGTCAAAGAAGGACACAGGAAAGTGGTGTGAGTTCCACAAGAGTCCCACTCATAACACAAGTGAGTGTCAGACCAAGCAGTCGTTGGTGGCCGAGTTGAAGACTTCCAAATTAGATGCATGTTCTGACCCTGAGTCAGAACCCAACAAGGGGAATAGAAAAGGGAAGTAGATCATTGATGTGGAGCCCAGTGCTACTGTTGCCACCGCTAAGATCCAGAGGAATGAGCCTGAAGAACCAGAATAAGGGGAGCGACTTTTCCACTCACAAATGTGGGTGAAGGGTTCGCCGATGCAATTCATTGTTGACAGTGGGAGCCAAAAGAACCTCATTTCAGCAGAGGTCGTGAAGCGGTTGGGCCTACCGACTACACCACACCTGCAACCATATAGTATCTGGTGGCTTCACGAAGGATGAGATCTCCGAGTTCGCCAGCAGTGCCACCTTCCCTACAGCATCAAACCCTTCACAGATGAGGTATTGTGTGATGTTGCGCCTCTGGATGTTTGTTATGTATTATTAGGCCAGCCATACTTGTGGAGGCAACATGTTGTGTATGAGTCAAGGCCTCGCACTCTCATTATTTCGTTGTGTAATTCATTATACAAGATACCGGAGGTAGCCCCACCTATCACCACCTCTTTGATCATTGCTAAGAAAGGCAGCAAGCTCATCTCATAGACTAGGAAATTTATTTTTTGTCTGGTTCACTCCCAAAGTAAGGGGAAGATCATTGCCACATCCATGACCCCCGCATAGAGTTTCTCCATGCAACAGCAATAGCAGAGGGATACGGTCATGAATGAACACAGGAACAACTTCTCCTCACCCACAGGGGTACCACACAAGTTTCAGGTGGGCGACAAAGTTTGGTTACATCTACATAAATAACGCCTTACAAGAGCCCATCAGAAGCTCACACCACTCCGACATGGTCCTTACAGCATTACCAAGGCTATGCGAAACAATGCTTTGGAACACATCATTCCTCCATTCCTTTTCTTGCACCGAGTTCAATATGGAACCATGCTTCCCACCATTACTAGACACGTCAAAGATTGCAGAACAACTCACCAAGGACCAAGTTCAAATGATGGAGGAACTCAACGCAATGGGGACCATTACTTCCTAAGGGGGGAGGAATGATCCAGGTGGATGTTGGTGGCCACCCACCTATCCCACTTGGACCCCCACAACTGTCTCTTTCAGTTTTTCAGTTTCCATAATTGTAGCACAATTTACTATTTTTAGTAGTTTTTAGGGTCCTGAACTTCTAGAGTCGTTTTGAGGCCCTAAACGATGTTTCTTGGGAAATCTGAGAGCAACAAGGGTCCATGGACCCTTGTTGCTCTTCCCAAAGTTATAGTTCTCGTATAGATCTTTCTAACGAGCTATTGTACACATCAAATGGAGATCAGGTGCCAAAGTTGCGGCCCCAGGAAGTTGATGTACCAATTTACCCAAAATGGGGACCACAATTTGGCGCTTCATCTTCCAGGGTTAGGTTTTTGGATGTTTAGGATTTTCCATTATTTCTCAACAATAAATAGGCCTTCGAGCCTCATTGTAACACATTTCAGAGGCATGTAGCCACCACATCTTTTCTCAGAGATAAGCTACCATCGCCCTAGCTGGTTTATTTCCATTTATGTTTGTAAGTATAATTCAGTATTTTACATTAACGAAGTGAAGTATTATTTCTGCTACATCTATATGTTTGTTGTTATCTCTGTAATTTGTTGCATTCTTGTTTAAATCTGGATCAGTGGTATCAAAGTGGTCTGCTTTGTCTCTGTTTTTCTTTTCATGTCCCCAACGAGGTCGGGATATAAGGAGTTAGGGCTTGAACTGGTCGAACCTTTGCAAGACCAGCCTTGCAAATCCCAACGACCTCCCATGGCAGATGAAAGAAAGATGAGGGGGCAGGAGATCCTATCAAAATCTTGCTCGAAGAGGCCCTCGAGCGACAAAGGAACGCAATGATGGACAGCTTTTCCCAGATTCTTCAGCGGCTACCTAGGGGCGACGCATCGGCTTCCAACAGCTACTTTGGAAATGCCACACCATTTAAGGTACAAGTTAATTTTGAAATCCCCATATTCGATGGTTAGATAGACCCAGATGTTGTTGAGAAATGGTTAAATCTGTTAGAGGGTTATTTTTCTGTTCATGATTTTTCCAGTCGGGAAAATATTATTTTCGCTCTTTTCAAAGCAGCCCCCCACATCAAGGACTGGTGGGAAACCTACTGCGAATAGAAGGATGACAGTTCGATCTCTCTATTTTCAGCCGCACCCACTTGGAATTCATTCCGGGATGCCATCAAGGAGCAGTACTACCCTGTCAAAAGCTACGAAGACAAATACATAAAGTGGAACACGCTGTTCAAGGGAAGAAAGGGGAAGATCGTTGCCACATCCATGACCCTCGCGAAGGGTTCCTCCATGCAGCAGCAGTAGCAGAGGGATATGGTCATGAAAGAACACAGGAATAACTTCTCCTCACCCACAGGGGTAGCACACAAGCTTCAAGTGGGCGACAAACTTTGGTTACATCTGCAAAAAGAACACCTTACAAGAGCCCATCAGAAGCTCGGACCACTCCGACATGGTCCTTACAGCATTACCAAGGCTATGGGAAACAATGCTTTGGAGCACACCATTCCTCCATTCCTTTGCTTGCACCTAGTGTTCAATATGGAACCATGCTTCCCACCATTAGTGGACATGTCAGAGATTGCAGAACAACTCACCAAGGACCAAGTTCAACAGATGGAGGAACTCAATGCAATGGGGACCATTGCTTCTTTAGGGGGGAGGAATGATCCAGGTGGATGTTGGTGGCCACCCACCTATCCCACTTGGACCCCCACAACTCTCTCTTTCAATTTTTCAGTTTCCGTAATTGTAGCACAATTTACTATTTTTAGCAGTTTTTCGGTTCCTGAACTTCCGGAGCCGTTTTGAGGCCCTAAACGATGTTTTTTTGGAAATCTGGGAGCAACATGGGTTCATGGACTGATGTTGCTCTTCCCAAAGTTATATTTCTCAGATAGATCTTTCTAACGAGCTATTGTACGCGTCAAACATACATTGGGTGCCAAAGTTATGACCCTAGGAAGTTGATGTACCAATTTACCCAAAACAGGGCAAACAATTTGGCGTTTCATCTTCCAGGGTTAGGTTTTTGGATGTTTAGGATTTTCCATTGTTTCTCAACAATAAATAGGCCTTAGAGCCTCATTGTAACATAGTTCAGAGGCATTTAGCCGCCACATCTCTT
Organism: Pinus tabuliformis; assembly: GCA_031772625.1. Taxonomy (NCBI): domain Eukaryota; kingdom Viridiplantae; phylum Streptophyta; class Pinopsida; order Pinales; family Pinaceae; genus Pinus; species Pinus tabuliformis. Next base: position 1,230,097,032 of record CM062818.1, read on the forward strand.
CTCAGAGATAAGCTACCATCGCCCTAGCTAGTTTATTTCCATTTCTGTTTGTAAGCATATTTTAGTATTTTACATTAATGAAATGAAGTATTATTTCCGTTGCATCTATGTGTTTATGGTTTTCTCTGTAATTTGTTGCGTTCCTATTTAAATCCGGATCAGTGGTATCAAAGCAGTTTGATTTGTCTCTGTTTTTCTTTGCATGTCCCCAACGAGGTCGGGATATAAGGAGTTAGGGCTTGAAATGGTCGAACCTTTGCAAGACCACCCTCATTAATCCCGACGGTCTGCCATGGCAGATGAAAAGAAAGGCGAGGGGGCAGGATATCCTATCAAAATCTTGCTCGAAGAGGCCCTCAAGCGACAAAGGAACGCGATGATGGATAGCTTTGCCCAGATTCTTCAGCGGCTACCCAGGGGTGATGCATCGGCTTCCAGCAGCTACTCTGGAAACGCCACACCGTTTAAGGTACAAGTTAATTTTGAAATCCCCATATTCGAGGGTCAGATAGACGCAGATGTTGTCGATAAATGGTTAAATCTACTAGAGGGTTATTTTTCTATTCATGATTTTTCCAGACGGGAAAATATTATTTTCACTCTTCTCAAAGCAGCGCCCCACGTCAAGGACTAGTGGGAATCCTACTGCGAATAGAAGGATGACAGTACAGGTTCACTATTTTTAGCCGCACCCACTTGGAATTCATTCTGCGATGCCATCAAGGAGTAATACTACCCTGTCAAAATATACGAGGACAAATACATAAAGTGGACCACGCTGCGGCAAGGAAGGGACCAAGATGTGCCGGAGTTCACCAACATTTTTCATACCCTTCGTACACATTTGGTATCAAGGATTCTGAGCTACATTTGGTACTCAAATAGCACGGTTGCCTACACAGGTACATCCAGGAAGATATGGAGTTCCTGAACATCTCCTCGCTCGGCGTGGCATATTGATACGCTGTCAAAATTGAGCAGAAGTTTAAACAAAAGAAGCGAGACTTTGGATCTGCGAATCCGAAGACCAAAGGACAACGCCAAGGCGGGGTGACTCAAGACAAGCCTTCGAAGCCACAAGAAAAGAACAACACCATGAAGTCGAAGAAGGACACCTGAAAGTGGTGTGAGTTCCACAAGAGTCCCACTCATAACACAAGTGAGTGTTGGACCAAGAAGTCGTTGGTGGCCGAGTTGAAGGCTTCCAAATCAAATGCATGTTCCGACCCTGAGTCAGAACCCGACAAGGGGAATAGAAAAGGGAAGCAGATCATTGATGTAGAGCTCAGTGCCACTGTTGCCACCGCTAAGATCCAGAAGAAGGAGCCCGAAGAACCAGAGAAGGGCGAGTGACTTTTCCACTCACAAATGTGGGTGAAGGGTTTTCCGCTACAATTCATTTTTGACAGTGGGAGCCAAAAGAACCTCATTTCAACAGATGTCATGAAGCGGTTGGGCCTACCGACTACACCACACCCGCATCCGTACAATACCGGGCGGCTTCATGAAGGACAAGATCTCCGAGTTCGCCAGCAGTGTCGCCTTCCCTACAGCATCAAACCCTTCACAGACAAGGTATTATGTGATGTTGCACCTCTAGATGTTTGTGATGTATTATTAGGCCAGCCTTACTTGTGGAGGAGACATGCTGTGTATGAGCGAAGGCCTCGCGCTCTCATTATTTCTTTGTGTAATTCATTATACAAGATACCGGAGGTAGCCCCACCTACCGCCACTTCTTTGATCGATGCTAAGAAAGGCAGCAAGCTCATCTCACAGACTAGGAAATTTATTTTCTGTCTGGTTTGCTCCCAAAGTAAGGGGAAGATCGTTGCCACATCCATGACCCCCGCGAAGGGTTCCTCCATGCAGCAGTAGCAACAGAGGGATACAGTCATGAAAGAACACAAGAACAACTTCTCCTCACCCACAGGGTTACCACACAGGTTTCAAGTGGGCGACGAAGTTTGGTTACATCTACAAAAAGAACGCCTTACAAGAGCCCATCAGAAGCTCAAACCACTCTGACATGGTCCTTACAGCATTACCAAGGCTATGGGAAATAATTCTTTGGAGCACAACATTCCTCCATTCTTTCCCTTGCACCGAGTGTTCAATATGGAACCATGCTTCCCACCATTACTGGATATGTCAGAGATTGCAGAACAACTCACCAAGGACCAAGTTCAACAAGTGGAGGAACTCAACGCAATGGGGACCATTGCTTCCTAAGGGGGGAGGAATGATCTAGGTGGATGTTGGTGGCCACCCACCTATCCCACTTGGACCCCCACAATTGTCTCTTTCAGTTTTTCAGTTTCCGTAATTGTAGCAAAATTTACTATTTTTAGCATTTTTTCGGGTCCTGAACTTGCGGAGCCATTTTGAGTCCCTAAACGACGTTTTTTGGGAATCTAGGAGCAACATGGGACCATATACCAATGTTGCTCTTCCCAAAGTTATAGTTCTCAGGTAGATCTTTCTAACGAGCTATTGTACGCGTCAAACGAAGATCTGGTACCAAAGTTACAACCCCAGGAAGTTGATGTACCAATTTACCCAAAACGAGGTCCACAGTTTGGCGTTTCATCTTCTAGGGTTAGGTTGTTGGATGTTTAGGGTTTTCCATTGTTTCTCAACAAGAAGGCCTCATTGTTACACAGTTAAAAGGAATGTAGCAGCCACATATCTTCTCAGAGATAAGCTACCATCGCCCTAGTTGGTTTATTTCCATTTCTATTTGTAAGCATATTTCATTATTTTACATTAATGAAATGAAGTATTATTTCTGTTGCATCTCTGTGTTTATGGCTATCTCTATAATTTGTTGTGTTCTTATTTAAATCTGGATCAGTGGTATCAGAGTGGTCTGCTTCGTCTCTGTTTTTCTTTGCATGTCCCCAACAAGGTCGGGATATAAGGAGTTAGGGCTTGAACTGGTCGAACCTTTGCAAGACCAGCCTCGCAAATCCTGACGACCTCCCATGGCGGATGAAAAGAAAGACGAGGGGGCAGGAGATCCTATCAAAATCTTGCTCGAAGAGGCCCTCGAGCAACAAAGGAACGCGATGATGGACAACTTTTCCCAGATTCTTCAATGGCTACCCAAGGGCAACGCATCGGCTTCCAACAGCTACTCTGGAAACGCCACACCGTTTAAGGTACAAGTTAATTTTGAAATCCCCATATTCGAGGGTTAGATAGATGCAGATGTTGTCCATAAATGGTTAAATCTACTAGAGGGTTATTTTTCTGTTCATGATTTTTCCTGTCGGGAAAAGATTATTTTCGCTCTTCTCAGAGTAGCCCCCCAAGTCAAGGACTGGTGGGAAACCTACTGCGAACTGAAGGATGACAGTATGGGCTCACTATTTTCAGCCACACCCACTTGGAATTCATTCTGGGATGCCTCAAGGAGCAGTACTACCCTGTCAAAAGCTACGAGGACAATACATAAAGTGGACCACGCTGCTGCAGGGAAGGGACTAAGATGTGTCAGAGATCACCAACATTTTTCATACCCTTCGCACACAATTGGGTATCAAAGATTTTGAGTGACGTCTAGTACTCAAATACCGCAGCTGCCTGCACAAGTACATCTAGGAAGAGATGGAGTTGCTGAACATCTCCTCGGTCCGCGCAGCATACCGATACGCTGTCAAAATCGAACAGAAGTTTAAACAAAAGAAGCGAGACTTTGGATCTACAAATCTAAAGACCAAAGGACAAAGCCAAGGTGGGGTGACTCAAGACAACCTGTCGAAACTGCAAGAAAAGAACAACACCACGAAGTTGAAGAAGGACACAGGAAAGTGGTGTGAGTTCCACAAGAGTCCCACTCATAACACAAGTGAGTGTCAGACCAAGCAGTCGTTGGTGGCCAAGTTGAAGGCTTCCGAATTAGATGCATGTTCCGACCCTGAGTCAGAACCTAACAAGGGGAATAGAAAAGGGAAGCAAATCATTGATGCAGAGCCCAATGCCACTATTGCCACCACCAAGATCCAGAAGAATGAGCCCGAAGAACCAGAGGAAGGGGAGCGACTTTTCCACTCACAAATGTGGGTGAAGGGTTCACCGCTGCAATTCATTATTGACAATGGAAGCCAAAAGAACCTAATTCCAGCAGAGTTCGTGAAGCGGTTGGGTCTACTAACTACACCATACCTGTAGTCGTACAGTATCGGGTGGCTTCACGAAGGATGAGATCTTCGAGTTCACCAGCAGTGCCACCTTCCCTATAGCATCAAACCCTTCACAGACAAGGTATTGTGTGATGTTGCACCTCTGGATGTTTGTGATGTATTATTAGGCCAGCCATACTTGTGGAAGTGACATGATGTGTATGAGTCAAGGTCTTGCACTGTCATTATTTGTTTGTGTAATTCATTATACAGGATACCAGAGGTAGCCCCACCTACCGCCACCTCTTTGATCACTATTAAGAAAGGCAGCAAGATCATCTCACTTACTAGGAAATTTATTTTCTGTCTGGTTCACTCCCAAAGTAAGGGGAAGATCATTGCCACATCCATGACCCACGCGAAGGGTTCCTCCATGCAGCAGCAGCAACAAAGGGATATAGTCATGAAAGAACATAGGAACAACTTCTCCTCACCCACAGGGGTACCACACAAGTTTTAGGTGGGCGACAAATTTTGGTTACATCTGTAGAAAGAACGCCTTACAAGAGCCCATCAGAAGCTCACACCACTCCGACATGGTCCTTACAGCATTACCAAGGCTATGGGAAACAATGCTTTAGAGCACAGCATTTCTCCATTCCTTCACTTGCACCGAGTGTTCAATATGGAACCATGCTTCCCACCATTAGTGGACACATCAGAGATTGCAGAACAACTCACCAAGGACCAAGTTCAACAGATGGAGGAAATCAACACAAAGGGGACCATTGCTTCCTAAGGGGGGGAGGGAATGATCCAAGTGGATGTTGGTGGCCACCCACCTATCCCACTTGGACCCCACAACTGTCTCTTTCAATTTTTCAATTTCCGTAATTGTAGCACAATTTACTATTTTTAGCAGTTTTTCAGGTCCTGAACTTGCGGAGCCATTTTGAGGCCCTAAATGATGTTTTTTGGGATATTTGGGAGCAACATGGGTCCATCGATGTTTCTCTTCCCAAAGTTATAGTTTTCAGATAGATCTTTCTAACGAGCTATTGTACACATCAAATGGAGATTGGGTGCCAAAGTTACGACCCCGGGAAGTTGATGTACCAATTTACCCAAAACGGGGCCCACAGTTTGGCGTTTCATCTTCTAGGGTTAGGTTTTTGGATGTTTAGGATTTTCCATTGTTTCTCAACAATAAATAGGCCTTTGAGCCTCATTGTAACACAGTTTAGAGGCATGTAGCCGCCACATCTCTTCTCAGAGATAAGCTACCATCGCCCTAGCTGGTTTATTTCCATTTCTATTTGTAAGCATATTTCAATATTTTACATTAATGAAATGAAGTATTATTTCCGCTACAGCTCTGTGTTTATGGTTATCTCTGTAATTTGTTGCGTTCCTATTTAAATCCGGATCATTCCTCCCATCCACCTCAACCACCTATCATTAATGTCGTAACTACCCCCTCCTCCTTTCATTTGACTTTTTTTACCATATCTTCTCCCAAGTAAATTTGAGAGGACATTTTGGGGATATAATATATAATTTGGTAATTAATTGGAGAGTACCATATCTTCTCCCAAGGAGCTTTTGAGAAGACATTTTGGGAATAAGATATTTAAATTGGAATAAATGGAAGGAGACCATATCCTATCAAAATTTAAATTTGAGAAGACAAGCTGGGAATTGAATAATAACAATAATAAAATTTATATCAGTAATAAATTTACAATTTCGCCAATGTAGGTATGTACCAATATTTCTTGATAATTATAAGTCAATATTTTAAGTTAATTTAAACAGTAATAAAATTTTCATGATAAGATTAAGTAGGGCATTACATACACCCCTCATTCAGAAAACTTCGTCGCGAAATTAGAGTGAAAAAGATACAAGAAGTTCGAAGCAGTTTGACAATAAGGTATAATAAAATAGAGAGAGAGTTATAGTAGTAAAATTGATAAGTCAGACAATGACATGACTTCCCATCAAGAGTCTCCAACCAATCTATATCATCCTATCCTTCCTAATCTACTTTTGTTCCCACCCTATCCATCCTTTGTTGTTATATACTATGGAATCGGTTATACCAATCTAACCACTGACAAAACCAATATGTCGGAAGTGTCGACTATATCGACCTCATTTCCCCAGCAGGCAACTAGCAATCGTCATCACACGTCTAGGGGAGCGTGTCCATCACTGTCCTCCCACAATTCCAGGTTTGGAGGTTACACAGTGGGAAATACCTCCACCCCTCCTTACACTAGGGTCAACACCAACTAGCTATCGTCATCACACGTCTAGGGGAGTGTGTCCATAACTGCCCTCCCACGATTCCAGGTTTGGAGGTTACACGGTGGGAAATACCTCCACCCCTACTTACACTAGGGTCAACACCCTATTATGGACCACACTACAACACTAGTTGGATACTTGTCATCAAATAATCCAGTCAAGTGGACTTTTCACCTGCCATTTACATTTTGCTTGTCATAAGAGTGCACACCATGTAGATACAAAATGTAATAGAACAATATATATCATACCTTTCCACATTAGATGTCTCGACCTTCCCCAATGGAAGAGTAGATCTTGGTTAATATAGTTCTTTCCAATCTGCGGGTTAGTTCTCATTCGTGATATATACAACGACAAAATATATATAGATAAGTGATCTTAAACATCATGTAATTAAGTCTAGTATCCACGTGTCAATTTTGTAGTTCATATTGGAAATAAATCTTACATTTAGATAAATCATAATTTCACTAAGTCATTTATTAGATAAACCATATCCAATTAAGTCATACATGAAACAACAATAACTCTGATAAGTTATGTACTAGATAAATCATAACCAAGTAAGTCATACATGAGGTCATACATCAAACATTTCCATCATCAATACATAATCCACCTAATTACTTACATAAGTAGTTTCACCTATCCAACTAAATGCATCAATATTACATAGCATTCATAAATAAACAACATAGAACTACAAAATAGAGCCTTAGCATAGGTAGTTATCTAAGTCAAAATGGGCATCACAGATGCTCATGTGACAACCTTGTGAAACCCCTGGACAAACAATTAGAGTTGAAGCAAAATTCAACTGTCCATAATGAAAAATAGAATTTGAACCATGGATATGCTACAAGGAGGTAAGACCAAAATATTTGCAAGCCCCATTCAATAAATGGGCAATTAGGCACATGATAGATTTGAAGCTTTATAATGTATGTATCAATGCAACTATTCAATATATTATGATATTGCTTGGCCCAACTTCTACTTCAAAAATTACCCTTTAATCTTCAAACTTCTCTCATACTCTACTATAGAAAACTTGCTCCATGACTGCTGAAAGTTTTACTAATTGCTAATAGACATATTACCTAACTATCATTGGCCTTCAACAAAGTTATTGGTGTTGCTCTTCTCATATTCAACTTAGAAAAAAAAAAAAATTTTGCAAGTTTGAATATTCTTTTGTATCAAAGTACATATCAAGTTGTCTTAACCAATAATCAATTCTATTGGCATCCATATCTCAAATAAATCTATGGATTTCCACATTTCCATCAACTTGAAACAACTAGGATCACAAGTCTCGTTTCCACAACTAACATATATAGTTGTATCATGTCATTTTCATTTGACTAGTAAGAATATCGTTGTTTAGCATCATGGAATTGGTTCCAAAATTTTACTCAAATTAGTCAGCATGAATCATCAAAACATATTGAGGTTCTCTTCTAGTGAATTTCAAAACTTTGCAGAGTTTTGATGTAGGCTTTAGGAGTTCATCTTTTAGCTCATTGCCAAGTCTCAAGACATTTTATATTGTTTGATTATTTAATTTGGAATGATACTCTAGCTGTCTTCCTTCTCCAATAATTTCAGGCTCTTGCAGTGTTTCCCTTGTTACAATCTATTGGTTTCTTTTCATACCCATAGTTTGTCCTTTTTTTAATCTTCAACTTTGTCCTCAACCTTCTTGGCTTAGGCCTTCAGGTTGCAAGTTCTTGGAATCCATCAGCATGAAACAAACTTCAATACTGAAATTTGATTTGATCTGATTTTAATTACCAAAGATCTAGTCTTTGATACCAAAATGATCCTTCAAATTATGATTGGACTTTGTCAAACCTTCAAATTGCACTTGGACTTCACTGATCCCCATCACCAAAGACACAAGTTCATCAATTTTTGTCAACTCACTTTCATCCTTCCTTGAACTTCAATTAAACATCTACGATTTGAAACTTCCACTTGTTGGCGTGCAAATTCAGATCCCACTAGAAATCTCTCTCAGCCTTCTTAGTTGATTCTTGTAAGGTTTAATGGCTTTACTTGAATTGGATTTAAGGTCCAAGTAACCACTGTGTCGAGTTGGCTAAATTTCCAAAAATGGAAATTGCCTCATTCAATATGGTGTTTCCACTCTCAATCACACGTTGTACATCAAAATGCAACCAACTTACAATTCTTCCAACAACTACAAACTACAAAGTATTATTCTCTATCTTCACAAGCTTGTCAAAATTTAAGACCAGGAACAAGGCTTAAACCTGACTTTTCAAGGCTTTCTTATCTAGATTTATAAGTTTAATTGCTAACTATTTTCTTGAACCTCAATCAAGAGTGCTACAGGTTTAGCTCGACCTGTGATATGGTCAATATTGGCAAACAATGGATTAGTGCACTATCAATTCCACTAGAAAGTGCTAGTATAAGTTTCATGCATATAATTTCTTTAATACTTCAATGAATATGATCAACTCAATCTCAAGTCCATGGATGCTAGGCAATATCTTGACTCGGTCACCTACTATTTTATTCCCTTCTTAGTTTGATTGCTTCTAACTCTACGCAAACTGAATTTGCCACTAACTCTATATTTTTCTGGATATTAAATACACTCAACTCTTGTGTTACCTTGGTCTTTGGACCCATTTTTGTTGGGTAATGGACATTCAAAATAGCAGAATATTTTCAAAAAGGGAAGACACAGAAGAAATGGAGATATTGCTTGTTATAACTTAATATGGAAATTGTCAAGACTAGATATATAAAGAGGAACGGATTGCCCCGTACAGCCAACCTGTTTCATTAAGACATGACTAACCCAGTTTAACTTAATATTATTTAGAACATGTGAATTTATTAATTTAAGGCACTTATCTTCATTAAATTAAAGCACAAAAACATATGACCATTACCATAATCTCTCTCTAATATTTGTCTTTCTAATGTACCGTCCAGAACTATTTCTGAATTGGATCCCACAGAACTAAATTCAATCTGGAAGTCAAGGAATTGAATTCCAAATGGATCAAATGGAACCAATTCCCTTTTGTGTTGGGTTTGCAATAATTGATTCAGTTATTGATCCATTTAGTTAACAACCACTTTCCATGTTTTCTGCATCTTTGTTGGTCACATGCTTTAAGTATTGCTTCTTCCGGACTTTTGTTCAAGGCAAGTCATCAACTGCCTTTTGTTCAAGCTTCAAAATCTTTCGACTTCGAACAAACGTCCTTGAAACAAACATGAATCCCTCATGTTCCATTCAACTTTAGCCCATTATAAAGCCCTTGAGATTGAGTCAAATCTATTCTCGCATTGCCTTCAAAAGTTCGATGCCAAACAAACTAATCAGATCCAGATCAAGGTCAATGGCTATCAATTAAAAATCATCAATGGTTGAGATGTGTGGGAATAATATGCCAAAGATACTTGTTCCAAACTGCAGTATGGCTATGGAAGCCGAGTTGTTATGTGTAGAAACTTCAACTCAAGTGAAGACTCCTGAAAGCTCTTGTGTATCAGAGACAATTAAAAATATAGTGCCAATTTTCTCTTCTACAGATATAAAACATGAAAATTTTGTGGGTGGATTAAGTAAAATGGAAACTATTGCAGGATGCCCACCATTAATAAAATTATGTCATGATAAGAAAATGTATCTTATGGAGGCAAACAATATACCATAAATGTCCAAGCCAGGTGATGTTATTTTGGGGGATGTTGGCATTGAACAGGAGCTTTACAAATCAGCCTTTGGGAGTAATTTTTTGTCTCGTTTTTGTCAAACGATGCCCCAAAGTGCTTATGTTCCCCACACATATCGAAGCATGACCACCATCTGTGATTAGGCCTGACAAGAGGTGGAAGCGTGGGGTTTCACCCTTCTCTGAGACTTTCTTCGAGTAAGCTTTCAGATAATGGCCAGCATTTCCTGATGTCCACACTTCTAACTTTTGCAGCATACTCACGTATGGAGAAACCTTCGCATATGACACTTTTCCCATTAGTTTTTTGAGGTCTGTATTCAAAAAAACTACCTGGATTTCTGAATGTCATTAAACATTTCTCAACTTTGTCAATGCGAACTTCTCCATTCACTTTGAATTCCGGAGAAAGCATTCTCCCCAGAATGTGCTAGCCAATTAGGTTCAGTATCCAACGAAATTGAAGTGCCATTTGGAGGAAAAAAAAAGGATGAGGGCCCCAATGATGTTGGTATTTTGAAAGCCAACAAGAGTATTTTTGGTTGCCAATATTGGAGATTCCAAAGCTCTTTTATGCTCAGAATGTTCTAATTTACCAGAACAATTCAGAGGTGCCAATTGGAGGGAGCATAAGCGAAAGAAAAATAAGACCACAAAACTTTTTAGACAAGAGAATTCCAACAATTCTCAAGCATTGCTTTGTGTTAACGAATTAACCCAAGATCACCACCCAGATAGAAAGGAATGAAGGTGAAAGATATTTATTGGATGATTCCTTGAACTCTATTAGTATTAACATTGCGGATTCACAGAAGTCATTAGATGGATGGACTTGTTCTGCAGCCAGAGCTTGCCAATATTACCAACAATGAAATGAAAGATCTGAAGTCAGTAGGCCCTGTGAGTGAAGCATCTTATTCTGCAGTTGATAGTTGTGATGGAATGCCAACTTTAGCTACCATAGCTAGTGCACCTCTTGGTCATGAAAATGATATGGATTTGGAGAAAAGAATTTTTCACTCAGCTTTCAAGGATGCATACCCTTTTAAAGGGCACTCGCAAGCAAACATGACTTTGTCAGCTGCAACCGAACATGATAATCAATAGTCGTCATTCAATTGTTCTTGGAAGACATTGATGGAGCAATTGTTTTTTCAAAGGAACATGGCATCAGATTGTCAAGAAGAATGTACCTTGAACCCTTTTCTTGGAAGTGATGAATTTTCTAATGTTGAAAATTTGTTCTAGGACACTTTCATGATACCATTTGGGGTTGATGGGCCCCTGGAATCTGCCCTGTTCAATTCAGGCAATCACTGTAGGTTTAACCCCGTACAGAAATTACCTGCATATGAATTCTAAAACAAAGAAAATAAACAGTGTAAGAGCAGAACACATAAAACACATATACACAGAGATTTTCCCCTGGATCCCAAAACCAAGACTACCAGCTTGATTTTTCATTATGTTCCTTTCAATGTTATAATACATATTTATACATGTTGAAGCATCCAATACCATGGACCGAAAACCATCGGATCCAAAAACATGTGCGAAAATCATGCACAAAACCATAGGTGGGTCCACCCAACCTAACATAGGATCCAAAATCAAAAATTTTCGGGGCGCTGCCCCAGACCCCATAAAGTGGGGTTACGGGTACATCTCAAACCCCCTGTTAACTACGTGGAAAGAATATAACACAACCCAACACTCTCCCACTTGTTGTTTTCTTTCCACAGGGGGCCACAGGAGAGCTTAGTCATTTTTCCAGCCCTGAAACGCCCATTATTTCTCTACACCAGGAGAACTTCTCAGAGCTCATAGATTTTGTCAATGCATCTGTAGTATTCTTCAAAGTGTCCACCTTTACCAGCAACACCTTTTTGTCTTCTATCATATCCCTCACAAAGTGATACTGAACATCAATGTGCTTTGTCTTTGAATGATATGCAGGGTTCTTTGCCAACAAAATTGCACTTTGGCTGTCACAATCTATCCTTATAGCTTCCTATACTAACCCCATACTTAAACACAATCTCTGCAACCAAACTGCTTCCTTGCTTGCATGAGTGGCTACCATGTATTCTGCCTTTGTAGTTGATAGTGCCACTACATATTGTTTCTTACTCATCCAACTAACTGCACCTCCAATTAGGTTAAACACATACCCACTTGTAGATCTTCTCTTATCCAGATCTCCAGCCCTGTCATGCAGAAAGAGTCGATAGTGCGGACAAAACCGACCTCCCTAGAAGCTAAGGCTTTCTAGTGACAAACAAGACAAATAAACACTACCTTTCTCTAAACATGCATTGAGAGTACAAGTAATCAGGGGATCTTAACATACCTTTAGTCCAACGCTTTGTAGTAGTCCAGCCTCGCCGATCTGGATGAGCTCCTCCTTCTCTTCGAAACCTGCATTCACTAACAAGCCAAAAGATTAAATAGCACCTGATAAACTCATAAAACAATACATATCTATCATACAGACCAAGGAGTATATGAAACAAATCATGAATAACAATCTGTTGAGAAAAATGAGTTCATTTGTATTAAGAGGAAACAAAAGGAACCATTACAACCTGAGCCTTGGTGTTGTGCAAGTCCCTCCTAGGGTCCAGCAAGAGTTTTCCTTTACTTTGATCATCTCACCCACTCTCAAATAAGGCTAGGAAAGGATGGGAATCTCTCCTCTCAAGCTTTACAAGGGAGTCCTAATTCCAGCAGCATCTACCCTTAGGAATGTTCAGCTTTCAACTTCCCCTCCCTTTGGCCCAATGCCTGTATTTATAGTGCTCTAGAGGAAGTTATTCAGGTCCACCATCAATGGGATAAGCCCCTCTTTGGATGGGATAGCTCCCCTCTTGATGGGATAAGTTCATCTTTGGTAGGGATACATGAACCATCTGGAGGCGCTTCATACACGTCAAACAAGCTTCTAGAATGCTCTAGAAATTACCACAAGTAACTTTTTGGAGTGAAACTTGCGCCTTTTGACCTTTACAAGAGTACGCACCCATTGCTTTATAGACAGAGCGTACAAATATGCAGGTATTGTGAACTTGGGGTGCGTACACGCAGGTAAGGCTAAGAGAAACTGCGTACCCAGAGATATATAGATTTTTAATGACTTTCTCTCTTTCTTGGAGTTTGACATGGAGAGCAGAGGTATGATGCTTGCCAAGGAGGATAGTATGACAGTTGATGGAGCCATACTAACTGCAAATAGTCATGGTGACAAATTTTAGTGTAACAGATTGCCCCCTAAAGTGCGAAGCCTGTAGTAGATTAGGGTTTCATATTATCTAGGAAGGGTGAAGTACTTTATCATTTCAAGGATTATCTTGTGGAGAGCCCAGTCGGAACCTGCAAGTATTCAACACAAAATACATATATATGATCATATCATCACTGAGGTAGGCATTCCCATACTCAGATTGAAAACTTTAACTAATTGACTATCTACTGCTCTGATACAGGAATGGTTCTGCAGTACATCATAATCATAGACTTTTGTAGACACGGTATGGACGCAGCCATCTGTTTATAGTTAGTCTATTGTATAATGAATACAAAACTCCTCGCAGCCTGGATGGTGGAAACTAGATCCAGGGTCTTCATTTCTACTTCCCGAACAGGTACGATTCTATCCATGCGAATAAATGAGTTGATGTCGAACATGGTAGAAACCGCTTGATTACCAGTCAATGATGTAAACTGTTAACAAGCGTGAGAGAGACCACCAGTGATGTCAATGGTTCTCAAAGTACCCAGTACAATCCATGAGATGTGAATGAATGAGTTGATGTCGAACATTTCACGGAATCCTTCGATCGAAAGTCAATGATGTAAATTGTCGTCAAAGGCGAGAAACCTGCCATTGATGCATGCAGACTTCAAGGTACTGACGATTCCTAGGTCATCTTTCTAGATAATGTGCTGATGTCGATAGAAAGTGACCCGTTGCAGTCAAGCCCACAACACGAAATCATAGATCAAGTTGAAGAAATGTCGCTGTAAGGACTGACTCAGGGATGGTAAAAATGGATGACGAGTATTTTGTAGATGAATGTTTATTGCAGAGACCTCTTGAACACATAACGACACGACAGATGGCTTGGTGACATTTGACCCAAAGTTAATACCTGGCTAAAGACTTTCAATGTGGTTTGATCAACTGTGAGGAAAAGGATTTCCCAACCCAGGTGAATGAAAAGTGTCGTGTTCAAGAGTGGTAATAAGGCTTCTTCTGAGACAAAGGATAACAAATGGGCTCATTTTTCTCTCTTTTCCCCCACCATTTATGGCAAGTACCTCTTTATTTTCTACAAGCTTGAGGAGGATAACATATGCTTGATTATAAGCTCATCCTTCAGATGAGTCCAACTTAGTTTTGATTCGAACCCTAAGAAGGAGTGGTCTGTTCCTGTTTGTAATCGAACAGGTCCTTTACTGTGAAATTTTAACGAGTCCAGTATAGGAGAAACTCGGCATTTTTCATTTTTAGAGAGTCTGAAAAAACTTAAGAAGACTCCAGGTTGAAATTTTTCGTAAAGTTGTGTCTCCCAAGCCCGAAAAAGTATAAAATAATACTTGAGAGAACCGCTTGATCTTGCGACCAAGGAGTACTTTCATGATTAGTGCCTCTGACCTGAAAAGTAAAAAGCGATCAAGGACACGTCGTTTTATTTCCAGTAAGGAGTTTGAAACGACAAAAACCCGGCAATCTTTTCCTGTTTTTACGGTCAGAAAAGGGTTATAAGGGGACCGTCTTTTAATTCCGTTTTAACGAGTGTAAAAGAAACGCTCGGCAATCTTTTCATGTTTTAGGAGTCTGAAAAGGGCTTAAAATAGAACTCCAAGGTTTCACTTTTTCGTAAGTTTTAATGAGTTCGAAAAAATGATAAAAATGTACTCATATGGCCGACTTTCAATTTAATTTACGAGCAGGAAAAGATGGAAAGAACTCGACATTTTTCATTTGTTTTACGAGAATGAAAGATAGCAAAATAATCTCGAGATTTTCATGAGTTTAACGAGTCTTGAAAATAACTGAAATTGACTCGAAATAGGTTTCATTTTTACAAAAGCTTGAAACAGAGAAAAACTATGCTTCAGAGTAGTTTCATTTTTACACAAGCTTGAAACAGAGAGAAAACTGTGCTTGATGCCCCCTAAGCATAACTGCTAGGGCGCATGCCCCCCCAGCTTCATTTCATTCAACCAGTTGGATGAAATGAAGGTTGAGTTACGAGATCATTTGAAAGACTTGACCTAAAACTGTAAGAAAATTATGCAAAAAACTGAAATAACTAACCTAAATATACAACTTAACATTTATGAGATCTAGTCAAACTCTCGACTCAAGTAGAGGAGGATTTGTTTCATTTTTTAACGAGCTTGACACAGGAAAAGAACTGTGCTCGGATTCAGTTTCATGTTTACACAAGCTTGAAACGAAAAACTATGTTTGTTATAAGTTCGCATGCCCCTAGCATAATGACGCAAAACGAGGTACATCATTTTGTCATGCGAAAAGAGTCGATAGTGCGGACAAAACCGACCTCCCTAGAAGCTAAGGCTTTCTAGTGACAAACAAGACAAATAAACACTACCTTTCTCTAAACATGCATTGAGAGGACAAGTAATCAGGGGATCTTAACATACCTTTAGTCCAACGCTTTGTAGTAGTCCAGCCTCGCCGATCCGGATGAGCTCCTCCTTCTCTTCGAAACCTGCATTCACTAACAAGCCAAAAGATTAAATAGCACCTGATAAACTCATAAAACAATACATATCTATCATACAGACCAAGGAGTATATGAAACAAATCATGAATAACAATCTGTTGAGAAAAATGAGTTCATTTGTATTAAGAGGAAACAAAAGGAACCATTACAACCTGAGCCTTGGTGTTGTGCAAGTCCCTCCTAGGGTCCAGCAAGAGTTTTCCTTTACTTTGATCAGCTCACCCACTCTCAAATAAGGCTAGGAAAGGATGGGAATCTCTCCTCTCAAGCTTTACAAGGGAGTCCTAATTCCAGCAGCATCTACCCTTAGGAATGTTCAGCTTTCAACCTCCCCTCCCTTTGGCCCAATGCCTGTATTTATAGTGCTCTAGAGGAAGTTATTCAGGTCCACCATCAATGGGATAAGCCCCTCTTTGGATGGGATATCTCCCCTCTTGATGGGATAAGTTCCTCTTTGGTAGGGATACATGAACCATCTGGAGGCGCTTCATACACGTCAAACAAGCTTCTAGAATGCTCTAGAAATGACCACAAGTAACTTTTTGGAGTGAAACTTGCGCCTTTTGACCTTTACAGGAGTACGCACCCATTGCTTTATAGACAGAGCGTACAAGTACGCAGGTATTGTGAACTTGGGGTGCGTACACGCAAGTAAGGCTAAGAGAAACTGCGTACCCAGAGATATATAGATTTTTAATGACTTTCTCTCTTTCTTGGAGTTTGACATGGAGAGCAAAGGTATGATGCTTGCCAAGGAGGATAGTATGACAGTTGATGGAGCCATACTAACTGCAAATAGTCATGGTGACAAATTTTAGTGTAACAGATTGCCCCCTAAAGTGCGAAGCCTGTAGTAGATTAGGGTTTCATATTATCTAGGAAGGGTGAAGTACTTTATCATTTCAAGGATTATCTTGTGGAGAGCCCAGTCGGAACCTGCAAGTATTCAACACAAAATACATATATATGATCATATCATCGCTGAGGTAGGCATTCCCATACTCAGATTGAAAACTTTAACTAATTGACTATCTACTGCTCTGATACAGGAATGATTTTGCAGTACATCATAATCATAGACTTTTGTAGACACAGTATGGACGCAGCCATTTGTTTATAGTTAGTCTACTGTATAATGAATACAAAACTCCTCGCAGCCTGGATGGTGGAAACTAGATCCAGGGTCTTCATTTCTACTTCCCGAACAGGTACGATTCTATCCATGCGAATAAATGAGTTGATGTCGAACATGGTAGAAACCACTTGATTACCAGTCAATGATGTAAACTGTTAACAAGCGTGAGAGAGACCACCAGTGATGTCAATGGTTCTCAAAGTACCCAGTACAATCCATGAGATGTGAATGAATGAGTTGATGTCAAACATTTCATGGAATCCTTCGATCGAAAGTCAATGATGTAAATTGTCGTCAAAGGCGAGAAACCTGCCATTGATGCATGCAGACTTCAAGGTACTGACGATTCCTAGGTCATCTTTCTAGATAATGTGCTGATGTCGATAGAAAGCGACACGTTGCAGGCAAGCCCACAACACGAAATCATAGATCAAGTTGAAGAAATGTAGCTGTAAGGATTGACTCAGGGATGGTCAAAATGGATGACGAGTATTTTGCAGATGAATGTTTATTGCAGAGACCTCTTGAACACATAACGACACGACAGATGGCTTGGTGACATTTGACCCAAAGTTAATACCCGGCTAAAGACTTTCAATGTGGTTTGATCAACTGTCAGGCAAAGGATTTCCCAACCCGGGTGAATGAAAAGTGTCGTGTTCAAGAGTGGTAATAAAGCTTCTTCTGAGACAAAGGATAACAAATGGGCTCATTTTTCTCTCTTTTCCCCCACCATTTCTGGCAAGTACCTCTTTATTTTCTACAAGCTTGAGGAGGATAACATATGCTTGATTATAAGCTCATCCTTCGGATGAGTCAACTTAGTTTTGATTCGAACCCTAAGAAGGAGTGGTCCGTTCCTGTTTGTAATCGAACAGGTCCTTTACTGTGAAATTTTAACGAGTCCAGTATAGGAGAAACTCGGCGTTTTTCATTTTTAGAGAGTCTGAAAAAACTTAAGAAGACTCCAGGTTGAACTTTTTCGTAAAGTTGTGTCTCCCAAGCCCGAAAAAGTATAAAATAATACTTGAGAGAACCGCTTGATCTTGCGACCAAGGAGTACTTTCATGATTAGTGCCTCTAACCTGAAAAGTAAAAAGCGATCATGGACATGTCGTTTTATTTCCAGTATCGAGTTTGAAACGATAAAAACCCGGCAATCTTTTCCTGTTTTTACGGTCAGAAAAGGGCTATAAGGGGACCGTCTTTTAATTCCGTTTTAACGAGTGTAAAAGAAACGCTCGGCAATCTTTTCATGTTTTAGGAGTCTGAAAAGGGCTTAAAAGAGAACTCCAAGGTTTCACTTTTTCGTAAGTTTTAATGAGTTCGAAAAAATGATAAAAATGTACTCATATGGCCGACTTTCAATTTAATTTACGAGCAGGAAAAGATGGAAAGAACTCGACATTTTTCATTTGTTTTACGAGAATGAAAGATAGCAAAATAATCTCGAGATTTTCATGAGTTTAACGAGTCTTGAAAATAACTGAAATTGACTCGAAATAGGTTTCATTTTTACAAAAGCTTGAAACAGAGAAAAACTATGCTTCAGAGTAGTTTCATTTTTACACAAGCTTGAAACAGAGAGAAAACTGTGCTTGATGCCCCCTAAGCATAACTGCTAGAGCGCATGCCCCCCCAGCTTCATTTCATTCAACCAGTTGGATGAAATGAAGGTTGAGTTACGAGATCATTTGAAAGACTTGACCTAAAACTGTAAGAAAATTATGTAAAAAACTGAAATAACTAACCTAAATATACAACTTAACATTTATGAGATCTAGTCAAACTCTCGACTCAAGTAGAGGAGGATTTGTTTCATTTTTTAACGAGCTTGACACAGGAAAAGAACTGTGCTCGGATTCAGTTTCATGTTTACACAAGCTTGAAACGAAAAACTATGCTTGTTATAAGTTCGCATGCCCCCAGCATAATGACGCAAAACGAGGTACATGCCCCCCAAGCTTCATTACATTCAATGAGGTGGATGGAATGAAGCTTTACTTTCAAGATCTTGGAAAGACTTGTGGGAGTTGTTTCAGTTTTTAGTGAGGTTGACACAGGAAAAGAACTATCCTCAAAACCCTTGTTTCATTTTTTAAACGATCTTGACACAAGATAAGGAACTATGCTCGTAACTACTCTCTACAATCTACCTAACAAAAAAGTTTACTCTATAAACCTTGATTCATTTTTAACGAGCTTGACACAAGACAAGGAACTATGTTCTAAAATCCTTGATTCATTTTTTAATGAGCTTGACACAAGACAAGGAACTATGCTCAAAAAGTTCGCATGCCCCCAGTTTAATGATGCAAAACGAGGTACATGCCCCCCAGGCTTCATTGCATTCAACTAGATGGATGGAATGAAGGTTAGCTTTCAATATTTAACTTGAAAAGGGAGTTGTTTCATTTTTAAGGAGGTTGACACAAGAAAAGAACTGTCCTCAGACTCACTGATTCATTTTTTAACGAGGTCGACACAGTAAAAGGAACTTTCCTCGTGCCTCTGATCATGGCTTCCAACTGGAAGAAAGACATGTCAATGGACAAACCTTGATCATGGCTTCCAAGAGATCTTCATCAGAAGGAAGAATAGTTCTTTGGAAGGAACACATTTCAAGGGACTCAAAAGGGATAAGAACATCGTGTTCAAGTAATCCCATAGAGTTTTCCATGTCAATTACCGGATCTAAATCAAAGGAAGATGAGCAAACAGTGAGAGGCTCACTTACATCGGTAACTGAAAACATGGGACCAGTTGCCACATAATTAACCCGTGGCGGGGTAGATACCACTTGAGAATCAGGAACATTTAGGGCTGTCATATTATTGGTAGTTGAAACAAGACTAGGGAACGAAAGCTGGTCTACAGTCACAATACTTCCATTATGAGGGAAAGACATCACGCGAAAGAGTGTCGATACGACAGCTTTCATTGCATAAACATAGTCTCGCCCAAGGAGTAAATTGAAATCCAAGGGACCTCGAACTACCATAAGATCAATACAGACAGTTTTACCTTCCAAGGTAATAGAAAACTTAGGAAGGATCCCTAAAGGTTCACTAATGGTTCTGTTAAAAGCTTTCAGATTCTGCGTAATAGGCGCAAGCTGAGGGGAACCCAAAGCTTTCCAAACAGTTGAGGATAAAATACTAACAGAAGCACCTTCATCTACCTGAGTACAATGTATGTCCCTACCACCAGCCTTGACAATGATTTGGAAAGGGATGGATGAAGGAAGACGAGGTTCTGTCAGTCTATTCCAATCAAAGGAAAAGACCTCAGTACTTGGAGGGGGTTCTGTAGAAACAGGTGAAATGCCCCCCGGCATAGAAGAATCGGATGTAACAAGAAGAACCTGAGCGGTATGAAGTTCACTCTCTAAATGGAAAGTGGGATCGATCGAATGTGAAATGGAATCGACCACTTGATCAACTAATGGATCATCAACCTGAGTGACATGAATTTCACTCTCCAATGGGAGAGTGTGATCGACTATACTTGAATTTAGATCAATCACTCCGTCAGTTGACGGTAGGTTGGGAGAAAGTTTACGGTAACCAGTTGGAAATTCTTGCTGTGGAACAGTAAGGTTTTCCAACAATGTTGACTCTTCATCCATGTGAGGGCAAATGTGAGTTTGATGACTCCCTTTGCATAACTTACAAGGAAACCTAACTTTACCCTTTTTCCCAGGAACCTGACTATCACTGGTTGATGGATCAATGGAAAGTTGATGAGATTTTTCTGACCATACTTCCAAGACCTTTGGAATACCAGGACAATTGACAAGGAAGTGGTCACCCTTACAAAGCCTACAAGGGTATTTGGGTTTACGATGCATGTTGGAGTTTTCCTCAACACAACTAACACTTACGGTCGTGGTTGGTTGGTTGACCTCTTTCTTATCTTGCTTCTTCTTCTTCTTCTTCTTCTTCCCTTTCTTCTTCTTCTTAGCCTCCTGGTTACTAGCATCAAGGCTTTTACCAGGCAAAGAGGAAGAAATGGAGGAAGAAAAATTAGGCGAAGAAGGTAAAGGGTCAACAGAAGGTTGGTGATGTTGAGATGGTGAACTCTGTTGAGGTGAAGCATCCGGTTGAGGTGGAACAATTGGAGTACTTTGGGCCAACGAAGTTGAAAATAACCATATCGGTAAACCTATTGTAAATCCACGTAATGACAAAGTAGCCATATAAGGAGGACCAACATTTCCAAAGTAAGGAAAAGTACTAGGATTCTCGTTAGGAGGGGTTCCTAGGTTGGTAAATTCCGGAAAATTTGCCATTATATTCAACTTCAGTGAATTTTAGTAACAATTTTTAAAACTAAAATTAACAATTCACAATTCACACCTAACAATTAAAATTCACAATTCACACCTATGGTCTCTAAAAGTAAAAACAAACAAATTAACACGCGCTATCAAATCTAGGAGTCAAACCATACACAAATAGTAACCTTTCGGACCGAAAACACTAGTTGGGGATGAAATCCAACATCGCAGAATTCAGTATAGAAGTGGCGGGTGGAACAGTTACCGCGGCAACCTGCTTAATGAATAGACTGGACCAAGTTCCTCCACTTTAACCGTCTCGAGTGAAGTGAACCCCCCAGAAAATCCAAGTGAGTCTAGCCGACGTCTGCTCCAGGTACAGTGGGATCTTCCCTCCACCGTCACCTTGGGTAGAACCCTAAAGATAATGGTCACTAAGGTCACCAACAGCAACAAATACACCTGGGGGAACAGTCTACGACCTGATAGCACGCAAGGGCAGAGTAACAAGCTCAATCCCCTTGCCGGCTCCTTGACAATAATCCAAGGTTTACCGACAAGTGACCCCAGGCTCCTCGACAATAATCTGAGGTTTACCGTTTGTAGTATGTGCGTATCTGGCGTCTTTCCCAATGAAGGAGGATTAATCCCCTCACTGGTTCGGACACGGTCTCGTGCTTCTCCTTTAAGAGGAGCTTTCCCAAAGTACAAATGAAACAGTTGGATTTATCCTACCACAAGATGAGCTACTTGTTTGGTTTTACTGTCTTGGAGAGTTAATTACTCTCCTACTCCAAGACACTAGCCTGATCTATATTGGTGTTTCAGAGCCCTAGAAATGTAAAAAATTACTAGATGAATTTTAATTAAGCGTTGTGTTATTAAGGCTGTTATTACTCAAATGGGTAAATGGATACGAAACCAATGGTGTTATGACCCGACTCAACTGAATGCAATCGAATATGATAATGTAATCTTTTCAATTCGATGAATCCTAACTAAAGTAAGGAGAGAGTTTCCATTCACTTCCAACAATGCAAAAAATTGATCACTAAGAGAAAATATAACAAATTCTCTAATGCACTAATTTTATCAAGAAAAACTAATGCAAATCAATTCCAAACCATTTTTTTCATTTTTATTTTTGTGTAAATTCAAATCAAAGAAAGTTGATCTAAATCTACGATTGAGTTTTCAGAATGTAAACTATGCAATTGTAATCTAAGCACAATTCACTTGAAAAGTATGCAAATGTAATCTATGCACATTTTTCATTCATATTCTGAAAATGAGAATTCTAAGTATGCAAATGTGATCTATGCAAGAGAATTCTTAGACACAAGACGATTCTAATGTAATCTAAGAACCAATCAAGTGCAAGTCGAGAAAATTGGGTGAGAGTTCCAAAGATCAAAAAATAAAAACACTCAAAGGCGATTAACACTCAGACACAATTTAGCCCCCCCCCCCGGCGAATGAGGGGGAAATTTTTTTGCAAAAACAAAAGCAAAAAGATGCAAAATTGTGAAAAGACTGAGACAAACCTCCAAGTAATGACCAAAGGAAATCAAATTAAGGATTTCTCAAAAAAGAGACTCATAACACCCAATTGATGAAAGCTTAAAGTAGAAATGCCAATGAAATTAGCCAAGATGAAAGCTTCTGACAGGTGAACAATGGATCTGGGCAGCAAAAATAAGCTATAAACAAATCTAAAAGATAAAAAAGAAAAAATTGAAATTTTCTAGGCTTTTGACAGGGGTACGCAGGCAGCCTGTTTTCACAGGTGCGGGTACGCTCTGTGCACAAAGCTGCAATGCATTCAAGTACGCACTGTGCTTAACGCAGAGGCTGCGTACTTCTAGCAAAACCAAGAAAAATAAAATCTAATTTAACCCTAAGCTATCCCACCCAAATGCACAGTCAAACAGCCAAAAACCAGAAAACAAACGACTTTTCTCAAATCAAAGTTTCACACAAAGGAAAAATCATTCACATCAATGGAGTTCCCCAGCGGAGTTGCCATTTTGTCATGCGGAAAGAGTCGATAGTGCAAACAAAACCGACCTCCCTAGAAGCTAAAGCTTTCTAGTGACAAACAAGACAAATAAACACTACCTTTCTCTAAACATGCATTGAGAGTACAAGTAATCAGGGGATCTTAACATACCTTTAGTCCAACGCTTTGTAGTAGTCCAGCCTCGCCGATCCGGATGAGCTCCTCCTTCTCTTCGAAACCTGCATTCACTAACAAGCCAAAAGATTAAATAGCACCTGATAAACTCATAAAACAATACATATCTATCATACAGACCAAGGAGTATATGAAACAAATCATGAATAACAATCTGTTGAGAAAAATGAGTTCATTTGTATTAAGAGGAAACAAAAGGAACCATTACAACCTGAGCCTTGGTGTTGTGCAAGTCCCTCCTAGGGTCCAGCAAGAGTTTTCCTTTACTTTGATCAGCTCACCCACTCTCAAATAAGGCTAGGAAAGGATGGGAATCTCTCCTCTCAAGCTTTACAAGGGAGTCCTAATTCCAGCAGCATCTACCCTTAGGAATGTTCAGCTTTCAACCTCCCCTCCCTTTGGCCCAATGCCTGTATTTATAGTGCTCTAGAGGAAGTTATTCAGGTCCACCATCAATGGGATAAGCCCCTCTTTGGATGGGATAGCTCCCCTCTTGATGGGATAAGTTCCTCTTTGGTAGGGATACATGAACCATCTGGAGGCGCTTCATACACGTCAAACAAGCTTCTAGAATGCTCTAGAAATGACCACAAGTAACTTTTTGGAGTGAAACTTGCGCCTTTTGACCTTTACAGGAGTACGCACCCATTGCTTTATAGACAGAGCGTACAAGTACGCAGGTATTGTGAACTTGGGGTGCGTACACGCAGGTAAGGCTAAGAGAAACTGCGTACCCAGAGATATATAGATTTTTAATGACTTTCTCTCTTTCTTGGAGTTTGACATGGAGAGCAGAGGTATGAGGCTTGCCAAGGAGGATAGTATGACAGTTGATGGAGCCATACTAACTGCAAATAGTCATGGTGACAAATTTTAGTGTAACAAGCCCAACCTACATCAACAAAGCCATGAATATCCAACACTCTGTCCAATCCTGGTCTTCCTTGGTAGCACAAACCATAATCACTAGTGCCACGCAAATACCTGGAAACCCGCTTCACTGCTGTCCAATGCTCCTTTCCTGGTTTTGACATAAACCTGCTCAATACTCCCACTGCATGTGTAATGTCTGGTCTAGTATAGACCATTGCATACATCAAGCTACCAACTTCACTTGCATATGGAACACGGGACATGTCCTCTTCCTCTTCTTGTGTCTTGGGACATTGTTCAGCAGATAACCTCACACCTACAAGAATAGGAACCTTCACCGGTTTACTATCCTGCATATTAAACCTCTGCAGTATTGTATCGACATACTTCCTCTGGTTTAACCATAGCTTCCTCTTTGCCCGATCTCTTTTAATTTCCATGCCCAAAATATAGTTTGCAGCACCAAGATCTTTCATGTCGAATTTGGAGGACAATTGAGTCTTCAAATCCTGGATAATTTCTTTGTCATTTCCAACCAGCAACATATCATCCACATACAAGACTAGATAAATAACACGGTCACCAATTAATTTAAAATACACACAATAATCTGCTTTTATTTTGGTGAAGCCAAGTCCCCATATAAATGTATCAAATTTCTGATACCACATCCTTGGTGACTATTTTAACCCATATAGAGACTTCTTTAACTTGCATACCAGTTCTTTCTTACCCTTCACCGCAAAGCCTTCAAGTTGCTTCATGTAGATTTCCTCTTCCAGATCCCCGTGAAGAAATGTTGTCTTCACATCCATCTATTCTACCTCAAGATGAAAAGCAGCAACAACAAATAAAAGTAATCTAATATAAGTTACCTTGGCAACAGGAGAAAAAGTATCACCAAAATCAATTCCCGGCACCTGGGAATAACCTTTTGCTACCAACCGAGCTTTGTATTTCTCCACTTTTCCTTCTGCATTTGTCTTCTTTTTTAATACCCATTTTCTGCCAATGGATTTCCTTCCAGCCAGCAACTCCACCAGATCCCAAGCCTCATTTTTGTGCAAAGATGCCATTTCATCAACCATGGCCTCTTTCCAGAGTTTTCCATCCTCTGAATCCACTGCTTCCTTCACAGTTCTGGGATCATCATCAGTAACAGAAAAAGAAAAATTTGAACAAAAAGCAGATGGACTATACCTTTCTGGTTGCTTTCTTTCTCGAACTAATCTTCTCACAGCAGGAGTTTGCGGCTCTTCATCTTCTGATTCCTCCTTTGTTGTAGAGTCTAATTCTTCCTCCTTTAGCTCAAACTCTATCTTTTCAGGTTCCTTTGGTTGGACTTCATGTTTAATAACATCTTTCACCTCTCTGAACACCACATCTCGGTTGTACACAACCTTCCTTGTTACTGGGTTCCAAAGCTTATAACTCTTTAAACCATCCTTATACCCAATAAAGATGCACTTTTCAGATTTACTATCCAACTTGGTTCGTTTCTCCTTTGGAACATGTACATATGCATCACATCCAAATACTCTCAGATGTGAAAGAGAGGGTTTCTTACCAGTCCATACCTCTTGAGGAATCTTATCCTCCAACGCTGATGAAGGTGACCTATTGACCAGGTAACATACAGTATCCACCGCCTCTACCCAGAATTCCTATCCTAACCTGGCACCATTGAGCATGCTTCTTGCCCTTTGCATCAATGTCTTATTCATTCTTTTTGCAACTCAATTTTGCTGAGGTGTATATGGAGTAGTCTTCTATCGTGCTATACCACACTTCTTACAGAATTCTTCAAATTCCTTGCTACAAAACTCTCCACCATTATCTGTCCTCAGCACCTTTATCTTCTTCTCTATCTGATTTTCCATGAGAGCCTTCAATTTTTTAAACCTGTCAAAGGCTTCAGATTTCTTCTTAAGGAAATATATCCATGTATTCCTTGAGAAGTCATCTATAAATGATACATAGTACACAGACTTACCCAGTGATGGAACCTTCACAGGTCCAAACACATCACTGTGCACAAGTTCTAATATTTGTTTCGCCCTCTTACTACTAGAGGGGAAACTCGCCTGATTCTGCTTCTCATATACACAATTTTCACAAAAATCAAAATCCAGAGAGCTATTACTCATACCTCCTACCATACCTTTACCATGAAGTATTCGAAGGCCCTTCTCTCCAATATGTCCAAGCCTTTGATGCCACAGCATGGTCCTCTCTCCAAAGACGACTAGATTTTCTGCTCCACTTTTAGGAACCACAGAACTGTTGCACCCATCAACAACAGTGCTACCTTGCAGCTTGTACAAAGTTCCAGTCCGAACTCCCCGCATCAATACCAATTCTCCCCAAACCATCTTGCAGGTATCCTTCTCGAACACTATTTTTACGCCTGCATCATCCAGCTTGCTTACAGAAATCAGATTTCTGGCCAATGCAGGTATATGTAGAACACCCGGAAGTGTTCTAACAATTCCACCTTGCAACTTCAACTTTACTTTTCCACGACCAATGATTCTAGCCTTCCTATCATCCCCCGAGAAGACATTACCACCATCATATTTCTCATACTCGCAGAACCATTCTCTATGGGGAGTGAAGTGAAAGGATGCACCTGAGTCAATCAACCATGCCTCATGATCTACATGTGTACTTGAAGAAGCCAAGTACACATCCCCACCTTCATCTGAGGTGGTTTTCGCCTCTGTAGAAGGAGCATCATCAGATCCCTTCCCTTTATCAGGAGCTTTAGATTTACACTCCCTTTTGAAGTGCCCTTCCTTTCCACATTTCCAGCACACCACCTTTACAGGTTTTCCTGGAGATTTAGATCTCCCACTCAATGACTTATTTTTGTTTTTGTTCTGGGACCATCCTCGTACAAACAAGGCATCACCATTCTGGCTCTCCATATTTTTCCGTCTCATCTCCTCCGTCAGCAAGGATGAGACTATTTCATCAAAATGCAAGGGAGTTGCATTGCTACCTATTGCAATAACTAGACTATCCCACGAATCTAGTAGAGAACACAACAAACTGGTGCACTTATCTTCATCTAAAATTTTAATATCAACAGATGTTAACTGACTTACCACGATATTAAACGCATTCAGATGCTCTATCACCGAGTCTCCATCTTTCATCCTCAAGTTATACATCTTTTTCTGCAGGAACAGTTTATTCACCAGAGACTTAGATTGGTACAAAGTCCCTAACCTTGTCCCACAAAGCCTTTGTCGTAGCTTCCCCTAATACATTCAACAATATTGAATCTGAGACACACAATCGTATTGTGCTCTTTGCCTTCCGATCCAACTTCTTCCATTCTTCATTGGACACTCCCGTTGGTTTAGTACCCGGATCTACCGCGATCCACTGATAGATCCTCCATCTTGAGTTTCCACAACTCAAAACTTTGACCATTAAATTTCTCGATCTCTATCTTTCCACTGCTCACCATCTTCTTTCACCACTAGAATCGATCTCGCAGATCTCCCACTGAACAGGGTCTACCACAGGCCCAAGTGAAACCCCTCAGCAACAAAGGCGTCCCCTTGAAGCCAAAACTTCTCTGATGCCAAATGTAGGTTTAACCCCGTACAAAAATTACCTGCATATGAATTCTAAAACACAGAAAATAAACAATGCGAGAGCAGAACACATAAAACACATATACATAGATATTTTCCCCTGGATCCCAAAACCAGGACTACCAGCTTGATTTTTCATTATGTTCCTTTCAATGTTATAATACATATTTATACATGCCGAAGCATCCAATACCATGGACCGAAAACCATCGCATCCAATACCATGGACCGAAAACCATCGCGTCCAAAAACATGTGCGAAAATCATGCACAAAACCATAGGTGGGTCCACCCAACCTAACATAGGGTCCAAAATCAAAATTTTTCTGGGCACTGCCCCAGACCACATAAAGTGGGGTTACGGGTACCCCTCAAACCCCCTGTTAACTACGTGGAAATAATATAACACAACCCAACAATCACAGTTGACAGACCTGAAACAAATAGATGTAAAACACCCCATTCCAAATTTGAGGGTCGTGTTGGTCATTCTGGATACTCATCACCTTCAAGCTTAGGTACATGCAACACCAAGAAAAAAGATATAGAGACAATCCCCAAGCGTGTGCCTATGATGGATGCAAAGAATATTTCCTACAATGTTTTGTCATGTTCTGCAAATATTAAAACATCTTCCTGTGATCCTAGAGAGTCCACTGATACATCATAGAGTTTTACGGGTGGTCACAGTGAAACAAAACCGCTACAAGGTTTAGGGGAAAGGAGAAGCCTTAATTCAAAGTTGTGGCATGGATGTGTCAGGCCCCTTGTATCTCTATCTGCAGTTGGGAGTTGTGTGGTCTATTTTCCTCTAGGTCACAGTGAGCAGGTGGTTGCCTCTACAAACAAGGAAGTGGATGCTCATATACCTAATTATCCAACCTTTCCACCTCAACTAATCTGCCAACTTCACAATGCCACAATGCACGCTGATGTTGAGATATATGAAGTATATGATCAAATTACATTGCAGCCATTGAACCTGTAAGAACAAAAGGAACCGTCTAGTCTAGTTCCTGAACTTGGGGCACCCAACAAGCAACCAATTAATTACTTCTATAAAGCACTAACTACAATTGACACTAGTACTCCTGGTGGATTTTCAGTTCCATGTTGTGCGGCTGAGAAAGTGTTTCCTCCACTTTATTTTACTTAATAGCCTCCCATTCAGGAGCTCATTGCAAGAGATCTGCATGAAAATGAATTAAGTTTTGGAATCTCTGTAGGGGTCAGCCTAAGAGACATTTATTGACAATAGGATGGAGTGTGTTTGTAAGTGCGAAGAGTCTTGTCGCTGGAGACTCGGTCATGTTCATTAGAAATGAGAAGGGATAGTTATTATTGGGCATTAAAAGAGAAAATGGATCACATAGAGTTATTCCATCATTGGTTCTCTCCAGTGATAGCATGCCCATTGGAGTTCTTACTGCTGCAGCTCATGCTACTACTACAAAATAGTCGATTCATTGTATTTTACAATCCAAGGGCAAGTCCATCTGAGTTTGTTGTACCACTTTCCAAGTATGAAAAATCAATTTATCATACACGAGTTTCAACAGGGATGCAGTTTCGCATGTTATTTGAGACAGAAGACTGTAGTGTGCATAGGAACATGGGTATTATAATTGGCATTGGTGATTTGGATCTAGTTCGTTAGCCAAATTCTCAATGGCACTCTGTGATGGTTGGTTGGAATGAATCTATTGCAGGTGAAAGACAACCCCGTGTATCTTTGTGGGAGATTGAGCCTTTGATCACATTCTTGATGGACCCACCTTCCTATCCCTTGAGGTTAAAGCGCCCATGGCCACAACTTCAAGGAATGGCTTATGTTCCTAGTGTTAAAGATGACGATTGCAAGATGATGAAAAGTTTCATGTGGACAGGAGGAGATAATGGGGAGCAACATCTTAAGGGCTTGAAATTTCAAGTGCTAGGCATGGATCCTTGGATGAAGATGTAGGATAGATTTGATTCTTATGTGGCAGGAATCCAACCAGATATGTCCAAGTCAATGGTTGTGGCAACATTACAGGAAATTGGGATTGTTGGCTCAAATTCTCCAACAAAAGCTGATGATGAACATTAAAACAGCATCTGATTTTAACAGATGTCAATGAACAGGAAGGAACAAAGAACAGATGTTAGCCAACAGGAAGGAACAAAGAACATACATCACATAGATAATGACAACTCCATTCAATTGAATCCATGTCAGTTGATACACTTGACTTCATAGAATATCTTGACAAAGTTGGGAAAAAACAAATTTTGCCTTTGGGAAACTGATCATAGACCATGCTTGGATGGCAGCCAAGATCTTTTGACTCCAACTAAATTCTACTCTAATGCCTAAGATAATCACCAATCAATCTCATAGAAGGTGTTAATACCCTACAACTCCCTAGTGGAATATCAAAAGTCCATTTCTTACTGGTAAATTTAGTTTAGATATCAAAGCAACCCAACAACGCACAACAAATAAGGGAAGCACTATAGATACATTCAATAATGGGGTCCGATTAAAATATATATATATTCAAATTTATGGAAAACATATGATTTATGTAAAGGCCAAAACGAAACATACCTACTACACTCCTAAATCGTGTTTATATAGCATTTGCAATAGTATTAAAAGGGTAACAGTTTGTTGAAACAATGAAGGCGACTTTCCATATTTTGGAGAGTGGAATTAAGTGTATTAGGAAGATTGCATTTTTGCAGTGTGGGATTTATTAGAGCGTTAAATGTGGCACTTACTTTCCATCCATCCACTTACTTTCGTGTATCAATTTTCGTACTCCTGTGTAGTAAATGCTCTTCTGCTATTGCTGCTGGTAGCGCACCAGAAGCAACGCAAAGGAGGTGGAGGAACAACAATTTATGTGTGGCCCATTAACTCCCTCCTTGCCTTTCATTCGCTAAGAAGGCAGACGGTTTTCCAAACCCATCCCCACACATCATGCAATTGCAATGCCTTCATTAAATGCATTTTGCGCTCCAGTGACATTTGCATTGTCTTAGTAAATTTTGTGACGGCTGTAAGAACTTTTAGCAATAATGTCTCAGACTGGTCTCCAGTTCAAAACTCAACAACTATCAGAACAATGACTGAAGTCATTGTTAGTGAAATTTGTGTTATATTAGTAAATTTTGTCTTTGTGTCACGACTTCTGGTACCGTGCGTCACTTCGTTCATTGTTCGAACATCTTGTACCTCAAGCTGTGAAGAAAGAAAGTGAAAAAAGAAAACGAGCAATGGCTATGCCCAGTTCAACGGCTGGTGGTGGCACACAAATGGTTCCAGCAACCCCTTATTTGATTGGAAATTTTAACATTTTGAGGCGACCCAACTTTGGAAATTTTGGACAGTGTATTTCCCCCTTGGCAAATCATTACAGGGTTCGGTTTCAGAACAAGGAGTTGCTCCATTACGATGTTACCATTGATCTGAGGCCTCCTAAGGGTTTCCAATATAAGATTCTATATGAAGCATTCAAGAAGTACCCTGAGGGCGTGAACAATGTTGTCCCTGCTTGTGATGGTCAAAGCCTCTATACAGCCAAGCCTCTCAGTGACAAGCAAGTGGAACTGGACGTTGTCTTGGTGGAAAATGGAGGCGAAGGAGTTCCTTCCACAAGGCCGGTTAGGAGCAGATGGATTCAAAGGCATCGCTGGACAGGGAAATGGAGGACTTTGAGGTTCTCATCTCAGATACAACCTAGAGAAGTCCGGCATCAAAGGCTGAAAGGATAGCCTTTTTCAAGAAAGAAATTCCCCACAGGTTACTTAGGAACATATACAGACATCAATTTTTTTTTAAACGTATGGCAGTTAATATGCCTGTAAAATGCAACTCTAATATGTCTTTACTCAAGTTTTATTGCTTTCCAAGGCAATAAAGAGACGTATCATTTTCAATCTAAAACAAATTGTTATATGTGTGTGTGTGTGTGTGTGTGTGTGTGTGTTCATATATATATATATATATATATATTAGGATTACAAGTAATTATGAGGGTTACAAGCTCTTATAGCAGAAATTTGGGTTTAGTGGGTTTTGGGTCCAGATTTTGAACCTGGCTCTGATACCACGTGTGAGGCTCTTTCCTAGGGTCCTCTAACTAAAAACTAAATTTCTCTAATTTTTAAATACAATAAAATGGGAAATAACTTACTTCTATCTAAACATTTATTTGATGATAATATACCACTAAAATTTATTTACCACAAATTAAATAAGTAAGAATTTCATTGCAACCATTTACATATGTAATCAATAAACAAAGGAATACATGTTCCAATAGCTTAGTTGAGGTGCTCCTAAGCTCCTGACTCTGTTGGGATGCTCCTCTTGACTACCCGACTGGATTTACCTCCCAGCCAACTAGGAAGTATTTCCTAGCCCAGGGAACCTCCACAGGTTCCCTAGCCCTCCGAGCCCAAGTCCAACCAGAAGTAGTGTGTCCAAGTTAAACAAACACTCTCCTTCTCTTTTCTCCACCTTCCTCCCAAAACAAAATCCTCAAACACCACAACCAAAACCAAGACCAAGGACCCCCCTCCTCTCATCATCCTTCCCTTTTTATGCCTCTTCCTCCCATCCACCTCAACCACCTATCATTAATGTCATAACTACCCCCTCCTCCTTTCATTTGACTTTTCTTACCATATCTTCTCCCAAGTAAATTTGAGAGGACATTTTGGGGATAAGATATGGATATATAATTTGGTAATTAATTGATAGTACCATATCTTCTCCCAAAGAGATTTTGAGAAGACATTTTGGGAATAAGATATTTAAATTGGAAGATAAGTTGGGAATTGAATAATAACAATAATAACATTTATATCAATAATAAATTTACAGTTTCAACAACGTAGGTATGTACCAATATTTCTTGATAATTATAAAGCAATATTTTCAGGTAATTTAAACACTAATAAAATTTGCATGATAAGATTAAGTAGGGAATTACAATGTGTTTCTCTGTGATGTAAGCTTCCTGTTTGAAATCATTATGCCATGAATGTATGTCTTCTTGTTTATATAAACAAAGAAATATCTCAGAATTCACTATTGCAGTGCTCTATTTTTAGTTTGCTAAACAATTTTTGTTTTTCCTCTTAAATGACATGTGAAATTCGTCCTTTAGTTAGATAATTTATATGTCATTTGTCCATTGTTCTGCTACTCACCTTCCTACAACGAACTTTATCAAAACATTAGAAGGGCTACCTATCTTTCTCCTATTACAAGAACCCTTCATTGTCCCACCTATTCACTGAAAACATGAATTGAGTGATTCCATGCCCAATAGATCCATCTTCACACCTACCAGCAAAACATTAAACAATTCTATTTCTTTTTGTCCTCAAGAACTAGCCTAAGATCTGAATCATTCAGTCAGCTAATTGATTGAGAAAACCCTAGTGAGAGAGACCTCTTGAAGGCTACAGCTGTTAGATTCTAACCTAAAAGTGGTATGTGGTTACCTTTGTATTCCTTTCTCAGCCTAAAGGAAATTACACAGTGCTAAAATTTTGGTTCGGTTCCATTGTTGGGGAAATGAAGGCTAAATTTTCCCTGGAAAAACCTTTGTTTAGAAAGATTAATTCTAGCTTCTATGGGTGACAGTGAGTTAGGTATCAATCAGGTTGAATCTTCACCGAAAAGTTGTGTTTAGACCCAACTGTAATCAGACTGCTTGAAAATTTTGGCTTGTAGAAAGATCCACACAAGATCACGTCCAGATCTTGATCCCTCTGAAATTGTAAGTGACCCTGAGAAATTTCTTAGAAAGAAGAGGTTTGAAGAAGGTGAAGCAAGTAACAACCCTCTAGAGAAATCTTACAACCTTCCTTAGAGTATTGTAATAGTTGAAGACATTTAAATTGATCTGCCATTTGGGAAATGTATTTTCATATCCAAATCTGAATCTTTTGTGTTTGAGACAATCATTGATGAGTATAAAATAAAACCATATATCTCATCTCATAAAATTGGTGTTTCAAAATCTAATAAAAACATTTTACAGAAATTTCATAAGCTTGAGCACTTGGTTAATCAACTGCACGAGGTTGCTGAGAAGTCACATATATTTTAACAGATTGTTCCAACATCTTCTTCTCCTTTATTTACCTACCTTCTTCTTCTTCTTCTTCTTCATCATCATCAAGTACAACAACTTGTACAACCACATCTCACACTACAATCATGGCTTTTCTCTATGCTCCATTGGATTTACAAGGTCAACTACATGATATGCCACAAAACTATGCTCAACAGTTGCCTTTGTTTGATGGTATAGGGGATTTGATAGCACAACAACATCTTGATAAGATGAGCGATCTTATAGATCTAGAAGAGGTTGACCCTAATGATGTTAAAATGAGACTGTTTGCTTAGATTTTTTTTGGAGAAGTCAAGAAGTGGTACAGAGGTTTACCAGTTGCAAGTATTACTAGTTTCCAATAGCTTGAAAGAAGTTTTCTTGCCAAGTTGGAATTAAAAAAGAACCCTCTTCAAACATTAGCTAAGTATGAAAACTTGAAGAGAGCTTCGAGAAAATCAGTCCAAGAGTTCTCAACCAGATTCAATAAGGTTTACAATTCCATCCCTGCAGACATAAAGTCTCCCCCAGGATTGGACCTACTTCACTATCCAGATGGATTTGATGCTAAGATGGCCTACCAACTAAGGGAGTGAAATCCAGCTACCTTGGAAGACATGCAGAAGAATGTTGTCAATGTAGAAGCTAACTTGTTGGCCAAGAAATCCAAGATGAAGATTGAAAAGAGGGTAACTCTCAAGGAGGAGCCTTCTACATCATCAGATGTTAAATTGGACACTTTGGTGAAGTCCATGGACAATATGATGGAGAGAATGACTCTGGGAGACAGAATTGTTATAAGAGAACCACAGGGAGGTCCTCAAATCAGAAATCCTAATTTCAGAAGGAAACAGATTCAAATTGAGCAAAGGGAGCAGAGAAATCCAACAGACTAACAACATATCATAACTCCTTTTCAAGAGAACTATGTAGAAGAGGAGGAAGTGACAGAAGAATATTAATATCATGTTAAAGATCACATTCATTATTTTGGTGAAACAAAGGACACCATCTTTTTAACAAAAGAGCAAGATTTGTACTCATAATCATGGAAAGATGTCAGATCTACGGAATCAGAAGAGTACAAGAAGGGATATCAAAATGTGATTTTGGAGGTACAAAAATAGTATAATTTTAGAAATAGAAAGGCATCAGTTAATCCTCCGAAGAAAGCCCAAGTTGATGCACCTTCTTCAAGCCAGAAGAAAGTTGATCCTCCAAAGGAAATTCCTAAAAAGAAAGATGCAGCCACCAAAGAGGTATAAAAGGGTCAATCATATTTCAATTTAGAAAATGAGAAATCAAAAGTCAAAATTTATATCCCATTTATTGAACTGATCAAGAATTGAGTATACAGATATAATATTATCAATGCATTAAAATTTGGAGATGTTTCAAGTACTGTGAATTTGAATGATGATCATCCTAAGCTTTTGTTTGGTCCAGAAGTTCAAGAAGGTTCTCAAGATGGAAATGTGCCATCATTCTATGTGAGTAGCAATATATGTAATTTGATCCTACACAATGCCATGTTAGATTCAAGTGCATCACACAATTTAATGTCGAAGGTTGTCATGGAAAAGATTGGTTTAGATATTACAAGGCCTTACAAAGATATTTTCTCTTTTGATTCAAGTAAGGTGAAATGCTTGGGTTTGATTAAAGATGTATGTGTCATTGTTACTCAATTTCCAACTAATAGTATAGTTATGGATGTAATTGTCATTGACATTCCTCCAAAATATGGTATGCTTTTATCGAGATCATGGGGTGCAAAATTGAAGGGTTGTCTACAGATGTACATGTCATATGATACTATCCCAGTGTTTGGAGAGCCAAGGAAGTTGTACAAGGAAACTCTAATGAAATACATGGTAAGTAGTCAAGATAAACCAAATAATTATCCTATTTATTATGTACATTATGATTTAGATTCCTTCATATTGTACAACGATTTATGTTTGGAGGAAAACAGTCAAAATGGGGTCATCTTGTCAGAAGAAAATGGAAATGAGTTGCAGAAGAAATAATTTGAAAACAAGTCAGAAGAGGAAGAGCTCTGGAACATGTAATTTGATGGAGAATCAAGCAGAGAAAGTGTTGGAGATGGCGTGTGGGTGATTATTCCATCAAAGGGTGTATCAAAGTTGTGTTCTTATAAGCTTGCTTTCGAATGCACAAACAATGTTGTTGAATATGAGGCACTAATTTTTGGACTGAAAGTGTTGAAGAGGTTAGGAGCCAAAAGGATTTCAGTCCATGGGGACTCAGAATTGATCGTTAAGAAAATTAAAGGTGAGTATCAAACCAAGCACCCTAGAATGAGGGCTTATAGAAATGTTGTCTTGGATTTTCTGAAATGTTTTCCATAATACAATTTGTTCTTCATTCCTCGAAGGCAGAATGAAATAGATGATGCATTATCCACCTCTGCATGTGATTTTGAAATCCTTATTCATCCCAATAGAAAGTATGAGATATAGGTTAGACATAGGCCATGTTTCCCAGACAATATAAGGTATTGGTAAGTCTTTGATAGTGATAAACAACTGGACAATTTTCTGCAAATGAAAGGAAAATTTTCAAATCTACACATTGATGAAGAAAATGGTTTTGACAAAGATGAATTGGAAGCCTACATAAATTAAATCAGAGAAGATATCGACAAGAATATAGTATACATTGAAGTGTCTCATAAGCCTAAAATACTTCTTACTGAGGTTGGGGTGGAATATTGCACAATAGGAACAGAGGACAAACCTAAAATTGTAAAGCTCTCTAAATCCTTAGGTCATGAAGAAAAGCATAAATATATTGATCTTATGAGAGAGTATTTTGATGTCTTTGCATGGGGGCATGAGGACTTAAAAGTTTATAACATGAGCATTATCCAGCACACCATTCCTATCAAGGAAGGTCATAAACCTTTTAAGAAGAAGCTGAGGAGAATCAAATCTGTTTTGTTACCCCTTAATGAGAAGGAGGTAAGAAAACTATTTGATGCAAAGATTATTGTCCCTTTAAGGTTTTCCAAGTGGCTGTCAAATTTAGTCCCAATAAGGAAGAAGATAGGAGAGATAAGACTATGTGTTGACTTTAGAAACCTTAATAAGGTGTCTCTTAAAGATAATTACCCCTTGTCAAAAATGGATCACATATTGCAGCAGGTAGTTGGTTCCATGAGGATTTCATTACTAGATGGCTTCTCCGGATACAATCAGATTCTAGTACATCTGGATGATCGGGATAAAATTGCTTTCACTATGCCATGGGGGACATTCATGTATGTAAAAATTTCTTTCGAGCTAATGAATGTGTTAGGCCTCCAACTTGTCATGATTTTGTTGATGAAACCATCCATTTTCACATCATTCCATTCACCCATTATCATCATTTTTAACCACATTTCTTCATAAACGTACCAAATTCCCACATACATGTTTACATAGTTTATTATTATTATTTCCATTATTTTTAATGAATTAAGAAGAATTTTGCATGGTTTTACTAATGACAAATTAGCAAGTTCAAGTTGTTGCAATTTTGTCAAGTTTACGTAGCTATCTCCATGGTTGAGGTAGTAGCACCACTCTAGAAGGAAATATGACACTTGGAATTGGTTTCTAGAACCTCCAATCTGGATTTTTATTGGTCAAATTCCACTCAACTCGACCTCATGGACCTCCAGCATCAAATCAAGGGAAAAGCACAACGGTTTTGATTGTCAACTTCAAACACGTTTTATGAGCAAATGAAAGTGAATTTCAGAAAACAAAAACATGGACCCAATTGGGTTGTTAGTGAGTAGTTTTCTCAAATTTGTTACCATTTGAGAGATTTTCGAAGTTCTTTGGAGCCTATTTTGCAGATTACATGGATATACGATTTTTCAATTTTTAATTCAATGCACAGTCAACAAAAAGGCCTAAATGAGTTGTTCTTTAGCAAATTTGTGGCATAGAGATAAGTTTGATCAGATCTGGGATGATCTTTGATCCAAAAATCCATGAAATTTTATTTGATTTGATCTCATGACCAAAACTTAAGCAAGAAATTTTGAGTTTGTTAATTGTCTCAAAATTCTATAAATTGCAGTCTCTTTGATGAGAAGGGGGATGATCAGAGATGTCAAGGATGATCTTAGTTTGTAATTGTTGTTGGTTATTGAAGGAGAAGAACTCTATTTTTTTTTCATTGAATGTAATTTCTTTTAATATGGTGTAGCTCTGAATGAAATTAGTGATTTAAATCTCTTCTCTTGATCTGATTTTTCAACACCTTGCAGTCCTCAAGAGGGCCCCTTGTAGATCTGTGAGAATAGTATAGATGTTTTCCATTTCTTTCATATTATCATGAATGGTTTGTTTTACATAGATTAATTGTTTATGCTTATCATGGATTAAAAGCTCATGCTTTCTATAGATTAAATGTTTATGCTTTCTTAGATTAAAAAGTTCATGATTCCCCCCGGATGCGGGTGAATAGCTGGCTCAGAGGTACGAATCCGGCGTGGAGGGTGGGCGCGTGGCCATCCACAAGCGCCAAATGTTACGCTCCCGGGTGGGCAACATAGTCTCGCACAAACCCATTAATGGCAGTGTTAATGCTGCCCTTCCCGGAGTTAGTTTTATTTGCAATGGCGCTTGGGTTATTCTTCCATCAGGTCTCTCCTCCACGCGCTTCCAGACTCAGCAAGGTTGCAGCTCCCTGCTGCACCTCATCCGCTAACTCCAACCTCCGCCTTCCATCAGCTCTGATTCAAGGCGTTGATAAAGTTTAGTGTGCTCAGTTTCCTCTTTACACGGTGTGCTTGTTCCTCAAGCGCTCACCTGTCATTCCCTCTGTGCTCGCCGGTCCCGCTCGTCACAGAATGCCAAGGGAACGACCCAGAATGGGATGCAGACGGGGCAGTTATCACGGTCGTGGCTCCCGCCAGTCATCTTCTACCACCTCGGAACCTTCCTCGGACGCTTTGGAGTTCTGTTGCAACAGATACCCGGCTACTAGAAGCGGAAGGGCAGAGGAAGGGGGCAAGCAACAGCTGAAGTTTGCTCGCATCATTCTCATACGCACACTGCCCGTTTTCGCATTCCTTGCTCACTGGGAAATTCATCTTTTATTGTTTCAGTCTCTGTCGAAATGTGTGAGGCAGCGGTAAGCTCGAGGGAGGTTAATCCTGAGGCTCCCCTGCAGCAGAGGATGGTTAACCAGCACGTTACCCAGCGCCAAGACTCAGGTGGTTTGCACACTATGAAGACAAATGCAGATGTCGGCCCCAGCGCGCCCGCGGGAGGTGACCCTTCAAGTTCTGTGGCCCATCATTCTGATTCCAAAGACTCAGATCATTTTGGGTGCAGAATTGTTGAAGAACAGCCATCAACCTCGGAAGATGAATGAACTTGTCTGCGCCTACGGTCTTTTTTTTGGTCAGTTGGCAAAGAAAGATGCTTGTAACTTCGCTGATTCTGGTCTCTGTCAATTCTACATGTCGGTCTCTACTATGAGGTAGTGTTTTTCTCATATGCCGGTGTCTGTTAAAGTCTATGCTTATGGTGGAACTTGTCCAAGTACTAGCTGTGCGCAAGTCAGTCCTGGTCACTGTATGGGTCAGTTTCTAGTCGCTGTTTGGATCAATTTTGGTATGGTCATTGTCAAGATTTGGAATCTTATGTTGTCCGAGACAACAAATCCTGATGCAAGTCATTATGTAGGTTCTTTGTTTGGCATGTTAAGAGTTTTTTGTAAGAATGCCAACTCCATGGCTAAAACTTTCGCGGCCTCGGCCTCTCTGTAATATCATTTTGTATCAATATAGGAGTAGACCAATTGAGAAAAAAAAATGTTCATGATTCCATATATTAAAGTGTGTAAGTTTTATAAAAAAAATCTCCATGCTTTCATAGGATAAAATCTCATGTTTTCTTAGATCAATAATCTTTATGTTTTTTTCTAGTTTAACATTAATTTCCTTTCCAAAAACTTAGTACTTTCATAGTTTATATTAAAGAATCTAATTTCCTTTTGAAGTTTCCAATTCATTTCAGTTATGCATAAATATTGAAAGCTAATCTCCTAGCATGTACGATGTAGTGTACTTCACAAGTTCGCG
Source organism: Pinus tabuliformis (assembly GCA_031772625.1). Lineage (NCBI taxonomy): Eukaryota > Viridiplantae > Streptophyta > Pinopsida > Pinales > Pinaceae > Pinus > Pinus tabuliformis. The sequence continues at coordinate 1,230,137,251 of CM062818.1, forward strand.
TATGCCGATTGACATATAAATGCAAGTAATTTAACAATTGTTAGAATATTTCGACACATAGGAAATAATTAAGTATAACTTGGTCTAGTGTATATTTAGGTAAAGTGTGTTTCTTTAGTGTGTACTTTTTGTAACTTACAATCGGACGGTCACGATATGTTCTAGACATAAAGTGATCTGACGGTTCATTCTCTCCTTGGTATTACCGACACTTGATCTATGGCTTAACACCCAATTGGTCCATGATCTCTATTTAAAGAGCATGGAGGGTCATTTGTTAGGTGACCGTTCATGAGAGACGCTTATGTAAATTTTATTTCTTTTACATTAATAAATTGCATGAAGTGGTTGTGTTGACTTAGGTCGTGGATTGTTTCCCTCTTTAATGGTTTTAACCACGTCAAGAATACCAATGTACTGATATGTGATCTGTTTGTGAGCAATGTCATTTGGAGTTCTATCCAAGGAACTTACCCTATAAATTCCTACATGGTATCAGAGCTATTCGAGGGCCGCATCTATTGTTGATCCAAATCCGAAGCTGGTACAACTGCATCTGATTGTCGTTTCCTAGATCTACTATTTCTAGTCACTTTTGGGCTGAGAAAACTACTCTATTGTGTTAGGAGCATTTGTTCCAGTGAGGAACCCCTTTTGTTTGACGCGAAAATATTTTTGGTAGACCTAGCTACGCCATTTTTAAGATCTTGAGGTATACAGTATCTATTTGCAGTTATAGTTATTTATCTCTCTATTTATTTTGGATTATATTCCTCTATAAAAAAATTATTTACCGGATCTATACCTTTCATTTCTGCGTATTCTCTTTGCCCCACGACTTTGTGCAATATGGGCAAACCAGAAACAGAGAGAAAGGATTTTTCTCATGCGTATGCTTTTTTCCACTGCGCCTTAGTGTGATCTCGGAAAATCAAAAACATTGAATAAAATATGTAGTTTCTGATCAAATCTAACTTTAAGTCGTAAGGCTTGGATTTATTTTGCTTGTTCGTTTTGGGTTGTGTGTTTGTTTTTTTGTTTTGTAGGCAAAAAAAGGTTTTCCAAGTAAGCACGCACTCCAAAGCTTCAGTAAGCAAAGAAAAAAAAACCCTCCTTTCCAAAAATTACTAACCTTTTAAATTATCTCACTTGGTCCAAAGTTACGATATGAGAATAGAGGTCTTGAGTTCAAGTCTTTCTTATTGTTGAGTTACTTTTTCAAAAAGTACATGTAACTTATGTTTTACAGTTACTTTATGTAAAAGTGTTCTCACCCATTGTTGAAATATGGCAACAAGGATATTCCAATTTAATTTGTCCTTGAATTAAATTGTGAATTAAAATAGAATTCAGTCTTAACAGCTACTTGGAAATAATTAATTGTTTTGTTTCAAATTAATTAGTTTGAGAAATTCAAGTTAGAAGTCTTTCTGAAGTCCTGCAAGAGTTATCCCTTAAATTAAGGAGATAAGATTGAGTTATATTTGAGTTGTAATTAGTTAACTCAGTTTACTGAGTTAAGTCCAATTAAATTAGTTCCAAACTGTTTGAGGAACTAATGGTGAGTTAACAGTCAATTGATGCATGCTTGCATCCAACTAGTGCTACTCCAGTTAACTGAAGATTCCCTCATCAGAAACTCATGCATGTCTATTCCGAGAAAGACCCAGTTGAGATTAAAGTCAAGGATAGTGTACTATCAGTTGCATGTGTTTCCTTATAAAGAAAACTCATGCATGCAGTCAAGGAATCATTCCTTGAGGATTGCGTAGTTCTGACAGTGTGTGAGACAGGTTTTCCACTTGGTGAGGTGAAGATCATCCACAAGGAACAACGCAAGGAAATAGGAGGTTGGAGGGCAGAGAGGAAGGATGGGGAGAAGCCAAGATTGCTTGTGAGCATCTGTGAGGATTGTACTGAGAGCTAAGGTTTTGTATAATTCCTATGTATTTCCACCTGTATGATAATACAATACTGTGGGGTTTTTAGCTGAAGCTTTCCCCAAAGTATTTTCATGTGTATTGTGCATTGATTCTTCTTCTTTTGGTTATATTGTTCAGCTCGATCTTTAAGCTTCCGCAAATTGATAATAGAAGTAGGTTATAGTATTCTGCTTTGATTTATATTACATTATCGGATTAACCTACATCAGATTTTCTACATGGTATCAAAGCCAAGTTTGTAGAGAATTTCTACAACCATTATAAAAAGTGAGTCACTTATAATTCTAAAGTCATTTTATCTTTTATTTAAGTTACAATTTAGTGGATGGCTCATAAAGTACCATTGTAAAAGTGACTTTCACTTATTTATAAAAATGGATCACATAAAGTAATCTTTTTTTTTAAGTGAGCTATTTAGATTAAGTTTGGAAATGGGGAGATTTTTTTTAAATATAACATTATCATTCACTTCTCAACATTCACGTAGTTCATCAGCATCTTCAACAACTTTTCTTCAAAAAGCCATAACTTCTTTATTTGGAAGCCGTTTTCAGAGCTGTTTTTTTTAATCGGCCTAATTTTTTGAGATCTTTCCATTGGAACACTTAGTTTCAACATATACAACTTCGGTTTCTTTTAAAATGGAAATTCCATGCCTAGTTATTCTTAACAGCACCAATTACTTCCAATGGCTATCCCACATTGTGGATTTACTTAGAAGTAAAGGTCTTTATAGAATAGTATCAGGCCAAGAGTCTACACCTAGATGAAGATAAGCAAGCCAAATGGGAAAATAAGTAAGATCAAGCATGTGGGTTGATAGATGTCTATTTATCCATAACTTTTCCATATCGCATAAATTGATACCCTTGATGAAGCAATGAAATAGCTCAATAATTTTTTTGGAATTAAAAATGAAATTAGAGCCCATCAACTCGAAAATGAGTTACATACGTTGGACCTCAATCATTTTTCTTCCATTGAAGATTTTTTGTCCAAGTTCAAGACCCTTAGACTTCTCTTGAAAGGTGTTAAGGTTAATAAATAAGATGGTATCCTTATCTATTCAATTCTTACTAAGGTAGAACCAGCCTACTTTGTGTTTGTTATCTTCCATTCTAGTAGAGGAGCCTTTATTTCTCAAGGACAAGACCATAAGTCCCCCTCTTTTGATGCCTTTTGTGATTCTTTAATAAGAGAGCAAGAAAAACCCTTACATCTTGGTCTTCTTAATACTGGAAACTCTTCTAAGAAAGCCTTAGCAACCGAGCAGCCCAGTAGCAACCAAGTTCAAAGAATCCTAAGAAGCAGCATACTAAAAAGAATGGTCCTAAACCAAAAAAGGGTCCTAAGCAATTTCAATCTCAAAATGAAAAATGAATTCAAAAAAATAATAAGGCAAATAAAAAAAAAGGGAAGAACACTGATAGACATTGCAACTTTTGTAATTGTAATGGCCACTTAGAATCCAAATGCTTTAAGAAGATGGAAGCCTTGGAAGTAGCAACGAAGAAGCATAACATCCATTTGGAGCACTCTTCAACTTCAACTTCATATTTAGGAATAACACTTTCTGCATGTGGTTGTCAAGCATCTCGGTTTGGTTATGAACTAAATGTATCTTCTTCTTCTCATTCTCATGAGTGGCTCATTGAATCTCGAGCTTCTTATCACATGGCCAAAAACAAAGCCATGTTTTCTTCTTTAAATGATTGTAACACCAAAAATATTTATGTTGGCGATGATAGATCTCTTAGGTTGTAAGGATTGGAACTATTCATTTAGACAATGGTCAATTTAATGATGTATTATGTGTTCCTACCTTATCCTGCAACCTTCTATCTGTATATCAAATAACTTATTCAGGTGAAGGTAAAACTGTTGAATTTTCACCTCATGATGTTGTAATTAAGGACCTAAGAGATCCTAGACATATTTTAGCTACTGGCATCGTTAATGATTCTACAAGGTTGTATAAGTTTAACAACTTTGGGTCATCAACTCTTCCCTCAGTATTTGTCTCTCATAATGATGAAGTGATCAAACTTTGGCATGAGCGATTTAGTCACTTAAACTATTACTCCCTTCAAAATCTATGTAAAGAAAATATGGTGGCAGGTCTTCCGATGGTATCTTGCAGAGATGGTGTTTCTTCCGAATGTGTATTTGAAAAATATCATCGGGGTAGTTTTGAAAAACGTGCCTCTTAGCATGCCTCAGCCCCTTTACAACTTGTGAATAGTGATTTATGTGGTCCACTTCCAGTTGTTTCATTCTCTGGCTACAAGTATTTCTTAACTTTCATTGATGATTTCTCTAGATGCACTTGGGTATACTTCTTAAAACTCAAGAGTGAAGTATTTAACATGTACTTGGCCTTTAAGGCCTTTGTTGAGAAACAATATGGACATCGAATTCTTAAGCTAAGATATGATAATGGCAGAGAATATGTTAACAACAAATTCATCAACTTTTGCACAATGGAATTCTCCCTTCAAATTGGTTTATGGAGTTGATGTTGTCTTTCCTACTTCCCTAGGGGTTCTAGTAATGAAATTATTTCAGGAAACAGAGGTAGAACCAAATGATATGCATAAGAGGATTAACCAGATGATACAGTTGCAACAGACTAGACAAGAGATCTATAATATCACTCAGTTGATCCAGGACAACATTAAGAAGATTCATCATAAAAGGATAAAAGATGATGATTTTGATATTGATGATGTTGTGTTGAAATGGGATGCTAGAAACAAAGGGAAGGGTAAGCATAGAAAAATTTGAAAATCTTTGGAAGGGCTTTTTAAAATTTCAGCTTTCCATGGGAACAATGCCTACCTGCTGAAAGACTTGACATGGGAATTACTCGGTGGAGGGATTGTTAATGCCAGGCTTATCAAGCATTATTTTATTTGAATTCAATTGTTCTGAACACACCATTATACATGCCATTTTAATTTTCAGTACTAAAGGTGTGCGTGGTTGTCATCAAAATTTGAAGCCTGAAGTGAAGTAACTAAGGTTCCGATGAGATGCTACCATATGTAATGAAAAATTCATAGTTAGTTAAGTTAGTCTTAGTCTGTTAAGAGGCAATAAAGCACACAATGGATAGGCACATGGTCTACAGTGTTCTTGGCACCTCGCAGGGAGGATGTCATCCCCACTGGATCCTATGTTAGGGTCCTATATTATAGGAATCTTAGTCATTTTAGTTTTTCTATTGATTTGAGGTCAATTTGTAAATGTCAGTCTTGATTTTCATGAGTATTATGGTTTAAAGGGGTTTGTTATGAATAAGAGGTCTAGATTTGGATTGGGTGTCGTGTAAATTTTTTAAGTCAAAAGGGTCTATTTGCTAAAATCCAAAGTGTAATGTCATGAAGGATCATCATTAAAAGGGTAGCCATAAGGGGTCATTGGTCACTATGAAAGAGTATTAAAAGGTCACATCATGAAATATTTTGGTCATCATGAGTTAGTTAGTTGAGAAATGTCAGATATGGGAATCAATTATGGTTATTCATGTCATGTTGCCATTATTTCACATCTAGAAGTGGATCATCATTACTTCAAAAGAAGATATTTGAAGCGTGTGAAGGCTATAAAAGTTCCTTTTCACTTTCATTTTAGACATTCAAAGCTATCATCTACCCTGCAACACTTTGGAGGACGAGAAGAGGAACGTTCCTATTTTCCATTGGGAATTGCCGAGAAAGATTGGAGTCTAATGCGTAACTAAGGAACCCACTGCACATTCCAACAAATCATCAGTTCAGTCACAAGGGTTTCTCTCATTTTTTCTGAGATTTTTTATGTTGTGTTTTCCTTAGTTCATCTTATCAAACTGATTGGAGATCTTATTATTCCCTCCAACCATCCTAAGCTACGACTGTTGTGTGCTTTGTTGTGAAAAGCTCTTGCTACCTCTCGCTATGTATAAAATCCATTATTCTTCTACATTCAGTATTGTTGTGAGCCATACATACCCTTTCCTTGATTTTTAGTGGAGTGACACTAATTAATTCCTTGTTGTTGCTTCCCAAACAAACCCTAGTCATTGTTGTTGTGCATTTGTCATGTTCATTGCGCATTTACCATTTTCCAGTTTGCTGCAAACTTCACCGTTGAATAATGTTGCACACTGTTTGAAGAAGTTTGTAATTTTGCACATACAACCATGGACACTCAAGAGATGAAAAAGAATGTCAAAAGAGGATACATTGTGAGATATGAACCCCAAGACCTCATTCTAGTGAACTTTGACCTTGCCATCAGGGTGTCATTTGAATAAGATGGGTGTATTTCTTTTTGTGTGAAGATTCAGAGCCAGGGCCACCTTAGAGAAAAATTCATCAACTTTCGCATTGAGCATGGAATTCAATTGCAACATACTGTTCCATATACTCCACAGCAAAATGGTGTAGCTAAAAGGAAGAATCGCACCTTAAAGGAAATGGCTAGTTGTATGCTTCAATCTAAAGGACTTAGTCTTAATTTTTGGGCAGAAGCAATTATCTGCGCAAATTATGTAGTAAATTGCACTCCTATTAAGGTTTTAAAGAATATCAATCCAAAATAAGCATGGAGCTTAATTAAACCAGATGTAAGTAACTTTCGTGTTTTTGGAAGTGAAGCATGGGCCCATATTTCAGATGAGAAACATAAAGCCTTAGAACCTAAGAGTGAAAAATGTATTTTTGTTGGATATTCTAAAGATGTCAAAGGATATATACTTCTTCAACCAAAATCCAAAAGTGTTATCATTAGAAGAGATGTAAAGTTTGTTGAAAATATATCGGCCTACGAGCCTAGTTCGGCGGATGTGCCACCTCTCTCTATCCCTTCTAATTTTGCAAATATTTCTTCTTCATATGATGAAAGTGAGGATGACAATCCCCCCCCCCCACCTTCTCGGGATCCTCCTTCAGCTCCTCATCTTCCCAAATGGGTCCCTGCTACTCAGGAAGCAGCAGGTGCTCTTGCAGGTGATCATACAGATCAACATTGTACACGTTCTCAGTTTGATATAGCCTCTTCTTTATTGGCTCAAGTTTTAGGGAATTATGATCCTGACACCTTTGCAGAAGCTTCAGGCCATCCAAATTAGGACGCAACTATGAATGAAGAATATCATTCATTATTGGCAAATGATACATGGAACCTTGTACCTCTTCCAAAGGGACGAAAACTTGTTAGATGCAAATGGGTTTACAAAACCAAGTTTGGATGAGACGGAAAAGTTGATAAACATAAAGCTCGTCTTGTTGCTAAGGATTTTTCACAAGTTGAAGGCATTGACTATACTGAAACCTTCTCCCTTATTTCCAAAATGAACTCTATCTGCCTTTTTCTTTCCCTTGCTGCCTCTTTCAAATGGGAAGTCCACCAGATGGATGTTAAATCCACCTTCTTGCATGGGGACTTGCATGAAGAAATATAAATGGAACAACCTCCTGAATTTATACAAACACACTCCAGCCTTGTATGTCGGCTTAAGAAATCCCTTTAAGGTTTCAAGCAAGCCCCTCGGGCTTGGTATGCCAAAATGGATAACTTTATTTTAGATACTTCTTTTCTAGGTGTCATTCTCACAATATTGTATACACCAAGAAAGTGGGTAAGTCTCTTATCATTATTGTTCTTTATGTTGATGATCTTATCCTTACTGGTAGTGATCCCAACCTTATAAACCATGTGAAGTCCAGCCTTAAAAATCAATTTGAAATGATAGACTTAGGACAAATGCATTAGTTTCTTAGTCTTCAAGTCATGCAATCCAAAGAAGGTATTTCCCTTTCCCAATCCAAGTATGCCTGTGATCTTCTATGCCACTTTCACATGGAAGACTGTAAGCCAACCCCTTCTCCCTTTCAGTATAGAGCCAAACTTTCAGTCACTTGTACTTCTACTGAAGTTGATGCTACCTTATATCATCAGCTTGTTGGAAAACTTTTGTATCTGACCCATACCCATCCTGACCTTTCCTTTATTGTTGGCCTTGTTGCTTGGTTTATGAAAAACCCACATGAAATTCATTGGAAAGTAGATAAAATAATACTTCGTTATGTTCGAGGTACAGTTCAGTTTGGGATTCATTACAGTGCAGAAGCATTTCCTCTATTGGTTGGTTTCACTGTTTCTGATTGGGCTAGTGACCCTGATGATTGGAAATCTACTGCAGGTTATATCTTCACTCTTGGTTCTGGACCTATTACATGGGCTTGCAAGAAACAAAGTGTCATTTCTCTTTCTTTAGCATAAGCAGAGTATCATGGCGCCATTGAAGCTAGTAAGGAAGACCTGTGGCTTCGTCAGACGTTGTCAGAGTTTGGTTTTCAGTAGCAACATCCGACTACACTTTGGTGTGATAATCAAAGTGCCATTCAACTATGCAAAGATCCAGTCCAACATCAACACAACAAACACATTGAAATACACATGCACTTCATTAGAAAGCTCATTCATGACCATGTCCTTGAAGTACATTATTGTCCAACCGATGATCAAGTTGCAGACATCTTTACAAAGGCTCTCATAGAGGTGAAGTTTACTCTTCGATTTATGGTTGGAGTTCAGGAAGTTGTCACTAAGGGGGGATAGGCTCTAATGCCTCCTTCCTTCTCATATTGTGTCATCTCTGTAAATCCTTCAATCCTATCGCAAATTGTTCTTAAGGGGAGATGTTAGGATATTCTGACACATAGGAAATAATAAAGTATAACTTGGTCTAGTGTATAGTTAAGTAAAGTGTGTTTCTTTAGTATGTACTTTTTGTAACTTACAATCCAACAATCACAATATGTTCTAGACATGAAGTGATCTGATGGTTCATTCTCTCCTTGGTATTATCAACACTTGATCTGTGGCTTAACACCTGATTGGTCCATGATCTTTATTTAAAGAGCATGGAGGGTCATTTGTTAGTGATTATTCATGAGAGAAGCTTATGTAAATTTTATTTCTTTTACCGTAATAAATTTCCTGAAGTGGCCGCGTTGGCTAAGGTCATGGACTTTTTCCCTCTTTGAGGGTTTTAACCACGTCAAGAATATTGGTGTACTAATCTGTGATCTGTTTGTGAGCGGTGTCCTTTGGTGTTCTATCTAAGGAACTTACCCTGTAAATTCCTACAACAGATAATTAAATTACCAAACATTTTAGTGTCATTGTCGGGGAAGTATACATAGGTGTTAGCTTTCAATTGAATCTCATTCTTAGTTGCATCTATTTAGTTGCATAAGAATAATTTCATTTTAGTACATCCTAAAAGTAGATTCACTAAAAAAAAAACTTCAATCGCCTACCACCCCCACTATATCACATGATGCAGTAAGAGCCACATCATGAATTCTTATTTTTGCAGGTAGAAGAAGAGGTGAAAAAAAAAGGTTGAAGAAATGGATGGGGATGATGATAATGAGGAATATCCTTTGGATTTCCTATTCAAGAAACTAATGTAAATGTTCATATGAATAACATCCCTCCATCCGTACTTCTTAACTTCAAAGGTATGAGATCAGAAGACCGGGAAATATTTTTGTTTGAATTTGAAATAATTTTTAGATCTTATGGCTACTCATTACACACTCAAAAATTGAATTTGTTTTCAGAAACATTGAAGGATAGAGCTCTTTAATGGTTCATGACTTTAGGAACAAATTCTATAAGGACACATAATGATATGAAAAGAGTATTTTTCGGAAAATATGAAGATTATTGCATAGCCATGACCTTAGAAATGAAGCCTTTAAGATGAATCAAAAAGAGGATGAAAGCCTAGAAGATTTAGTGGAGAGATTTACTTATAATTTCAAAAGATCTAAATTTCATAATTTAGGATTAGACACATTAAAAACTCTCCTACTAAAAGTTATAAAGGATGAATGGATTAATATTCTTAACCTCATGGTAAAAGGAGATGTCTCTCAATTGTCATTTCAATATATTTGTGAATTGTGCAAGAACATATCAAGAGGAAAATCAAAGTATGTAAGATCCCCTCAAGATCCATTTATGGCAAGAGTAAGTAAATCGACATCAGGATTGTTAAGTTGAACTAAAGTTAACAATTTGCTAGACATTCTTGGTAATTTAAATGAACAAATTAATATGTTAAGAATGCAAAACAAGCAAAAAGTTGAGATTGTTGCTTCATTTATATTTTTCCCTAAATGTAAAAAGAAACATGCTTTTCATGAATGTCCACTTGATAACTAAAAAATTTGTGAAATTTGTGCAGGATCACATACTACTAAAGATTGTCCATCATTAATAGGGTTAAAGGCAGTTTACCAAGGAGTAAATAAGACACTGGAACAATCCTATTATGTAGCTCCAAGAAGACCATGGCATACTCATCAATCTCGTATGATGCAAGATCTTAATTCATGTTATGCACAATAATCACAGCGTAATTGGAAAACACCCTTGCCTTTGTGACCTTGGCCATCTCAATCCCAATCTCAAAACCAATCTTGGCAACAAGGTTGACAAGGGCCTTACAGAGGAAATCCACCATATCCTCAATCTTTCCCTCATTATCCTCAATACCAATATCAATGTTATCCATACCACTCACCTCCACCATAGCACCAGTTTCACCGTCAGTTGATCTCAATCCAAACTTTCTCATTACCAACCACACAAACGCCCCAAAGATCCATTCCCACTCCATTACCTGTACAACCATTTCGAATCCCAAACAATAAAACACCTCAATCCACTTACGAATTCTGAGGCATTTCAAAATGATTCTTCAGTTGTCATTAAAGAACAACAACCAAAAGAACAAGATTCAGATAAGGTCCAAGAATCATGGATTCTTGTCAATAAAGAGCAGTTGTTGGAACCTCACATTGAAAAGTTTCATGCATGCCTATCACCATATTCTATGAATGGAGATCACATCTCTGAAGACTCGCATAGCATGATAGCAGGAAGCCAAGGAAGACAAGATTACATTGAATCTTGGTTCAAGGCAGTCATTAGATCCCAGTATACTCCATTCTGCAGTATCTTCTAACATTATCTCAATCAAGGTAGTTGGTCTCTCATATACTGGTACATATCAAAGAGTATATTTCAAACCTGCATATGAGTTTATTTATCATCTTGTTACACACATGGCTCCATTGGAAGTATTCATATACTTGAACGAGATTTATTTTTCAAGTAGAGTAGGACATATAAAAAATTAAAAAATAAAAAATAAAAAATAAAAAGTAAAGAGAAAAATAAGTCCTATTGTGAAAACTAGCTTGCTGGCGCAATTGGACATGAGCTTTGCTTGAAAACCAGGCAACTAGCAAGCAAAGTTCACAATAAGTTCTGCAATTTTATGATGGTTTCAATCTTTTATTATGGTTCTTCAAATATTTTTTGGTTCTATGCTCAAGTTGGTTGATGTGGGATTCCTTAAGGCCCACCTTCCAATAGATCTTGTCCCATCGACCTCAACACCTTATCTGGGATCAAGATTAGAGATTATTTTGAGTGCCTTGGAACTTGCATACATCAATGGCAAGCCTCCTCGTTGACAATAATGGGAATACAACAATGTCTCTTGATTTTGAGATCTTGCAGGTGACTCGACTTCAACACATTCATTCATCCATGTCAAGATGCACTCTGGTACCTTAACACTCATTTACATTATTGGTGAGTTGTCTCGCATTGGTTAACGATTTTCATCAGTGATTGGTAATCCAGTGATTTCTTTCCATGCTTGACTTGACACATTCATTCACATGGTAAGAATTGTACCATGAATTTTGGTTTTGATGAAGACTATATGGTTTTATGGAATCAACAACAAGTTGCAGCAGTATATTTTATTGGTTTCTTGTAGCAACATGTTCATCTTATTTTCATTCAACAACAACATGATGGCACCACTACAACGCTTTTTCATTCATTTCATTTTCAGGCAAAACAATAAAATTGGGTCTATTTTATTCAATATGCATTATGTTTCATGGTTTCTACTTTAGCATGCTATCCAAATCAACAATTCAAACTCAAAGAAAACAACCTTTTGCAAAAATTGACATTTTCTGCAACAGCGACGGAAAGTTGCAGCTTTTGCAGCTATTGTTGTAACAACCTGTTTTTTTTGTTGTAGCAACTTGTTCCAAAGGAAGTTTTGGAACAAATATTGTAAGAGATTGGAGCGGGAAAAAAAATAAATTAATTAATTAATTAAATTAAAATAAAATAAAAATAATAAAAATAAGACATATATATATATATATATAAAATAAAATAAAAAATCCAGCTTCTTAGTTTTCTCATAATATGGTAAATTGAGTAAGGTGCGAGCAAAATTTTTAAAAAAGTGCAATTTTCCAGGACTTTTCAGCGGGTTTTTATGACAGATTTTCAATTTTTTATCATCGTGCACAAATTAGGTCATAATTTGGTAATTTTGCATCATAACTCCTTTTCATCATCAAAAGTGGATTCTGAATTCATTTAGCGGTAAACAAGGTAAAAATACATTTTCCCCTTTTGAATCACTCAATTTGGCCTTAAAATGAGTTCATGGCATTTTTTTTTTGCAACACTCGGCAACATGAAGGGTGAAATGGGACATAAATTGATTTGACCATATCTTGCAAACCATGCATCGATTGGTCCTAAATTATTTATGGTAAATTCATTGAGGTAGGGTAAATAAATACACAAAATTTCAAGAAATTCTAGTGTGTGAATTTTTCAAGAAGTTGGTAACTTTCACCTACATCCATTTCTCAATTTTCTCGATACCTTGCACCCATTGGTCAAGATATTTTGTGGGAAGATGCATAATAGTAATGGTAACAATCTCAGAAAATTTCAGGAGAATTTGATTTACCATTTGAGAGAATTTGGAAAAACAAGTTTGATACATGAAATATATACATTTTGTAGAGCAAGGTCAAAGTGGTGGTCAACGCATCATGGAGCAGAGTACATAAGCCAAGTCAACACCAAATCAGTCATCAGATTGTGTTCTCTTCTCCAATTCCAAAATGCAAACTTGAGGTAAAACTAGCCTTGAACTTCTTAATTTGTTAAAAAAACTAGAAATTTTGATGAAAAGCTATTGTAAACATGTAGTTCCAATTGATCTCCCATTATGTTTTGTCATACCCTTTAACAACCAATCCCACAAGCTATGGTTGATTCTTTATCAACAAAGTCTTGCCACCCATACAATCATCTCATTGTTTTCCATGGTCATAATGATGTTCTTCTATGCTTTCACCACTCTCTTGTTTAAACTTTCTCTTCTTGTTAATCCATGTTTTCCTTAATGGTCCATCAACATTATGTTCTTGAGAAATAGAAAAACTTGACTTCATGGTACATGTTTGTAGCACATGATCAAAAGGTACATGGAGCACTTGAATTATGTGTCATATTGTTATGGAAGCCAAGAATTGATGAGTACAAAGCCACAAGAAGAAGAAGGCTGCAACAAGGTTTTGTTCACACACTCTTGAAATCACTTCGAAGCATATTTTAGGCTTTCATAAGTTGTATAACCCTCACCAAAAATTCTTATTTTGTGTTATGTGCAACTCATCTTGTCAAAGCTTCACATTAGGAAGTCTTCTTCATTCATTAGTTTGTGAGTTCTTGAATAAACTATTTGATAACATTGTTGAAATAAGATTGGTTGTTATGCATGGATGATAAGAAGACAATCATTATGGGTTGCAATCTATGATCATTTCCAGCCATACTAATGGGATGAATTTCACAAGGATGGAAAGCACATTCTATTGATGTAGTAAGAGTCTTGATGTGTTCTTCACAATATGGCATTCTACAAGGATTGAACAAATTGTGCATATTTTAGTGATGAGAACCTCATAAATAGTTTCCAACTTATTGAAAGAGCTATATTTAAAAAAAAAAAAAACGAATTTGCAAAGGCTTTGACAACAATGAAAAAGTACTTGGATGTGCTACATTGTGGGCAACCTTTCCCTTCACACAAGTTGTATATGATAATGTGCAAGAGGCTAATAAGTAATGCAAGGATGTTTGTTTTATTAGAGAAGAACAAATCAGCAAGCATCGCTTCTACCTTTATAACATCCATGAGCAACCTAGTATGTGAAGACTTCAAGTTGTTTGACTTTCGAAGGATTATGGGTAACTCTTTTTTCTTACTCTAATGACACAACAAGAAAGTGTAGAAACAAAGAGTTATGCTACAAGATTCGTAATCTTGGAAAACAGAGAGAGAAAAGTGCATCTTATTGAGATATAGGGTCAATATTTTTCTCTTGGAGATTTGGTCAAGGATTTAGTTGAAATGACAGAATAAAAGAACACAAGGAACTGGTTGGATTATTAAACTTTGCAATGCTTTGTTTGCATGAGGACATGCAAAATCTCCGGTATGGGGGAATGTTGGGCCTCCAACTTGTCATGATTTTGTTGATGAAACCATCCGTTTTCACATCATCCCATTCACCCATTGTCATCACTTTTAACCACATTTATTCATAAACGCACCAAATTCCCACATACATGTTTACATGGTTTATTATTACTATTTCAATTATTTTTAATGAATTAAGAAGAATTTTGCATGGTTTTACTAATGACAGTTTAGCAAGTTCAAGTTGCTACAGCTTTTTCAAGTTTCTGTAGCTATCTCCATGGTTGAGGTAGTAGCACCACTCTAGAAGGAAATATGACACTCGCATGTGGACCTCTAGCATCAAATCAAGGGAAAAGCGCAGCAGTTTTGACCAGTCAACTTAAAACACATTTTTTGAGCAATCGAAAGCAAATTTTAAAAAAACATGGGTTTTGTTCAACACTAGCCCAATTAGGTTGTCTATGAGAATTTTTCTCAAATTCGTTACCATTTGAGATATTTCCAAAGTTCTTTGGAGCCTTATTTTGCAGATTACATGGATATATGGTTTTTCAATTTTTCATTTAATGCGCAATCAACAAAAAGGCCTAAACAAGCTTTTCTTTAGCAAATTCATGGCATAGAGATAAGTTTGATCAGATCTGGGTTGATCTTTGATCCAAAAAGCCATGAAATTTTATTTGATTTGATCTCATGAACAAAACTCAAGCAAGAAATTTTGAGTTTGTTATTTGTCTGAAAATTCTATAAATTGCAATCTCTTTGATGAGCGGGGGGATGATCTTAGTTTGTAATTGTTGTTGCTTATTAAAGGAGAAGAACTCTATTTTTTTATTATTGAATGTAATTTTTTAATATGGCACAGCTCTGAATGAAATTGGTGATTTAAATATCTTCTCTTGATCTGAGTTTTCAACACCTTGCAGTCCTCAGGAGGGCCCCCTGGAGAATAGTATAAATTTTTCCATTTCTTTCATATTCTCATGAATGGCTTACATAGATTAATTGTTTATGCTTATCATAGATTAAAAAAAACCCATGCTTTCTATAGATTAAATGTTTATGATTTCTTAGATTAAAATGTTCATGATTCCATATATTAAAGTTTGTAAGTTTTAGAACAAAATCTCCATGCTTTCATAGGATAAAATCTCATGTTTTCTTATATCAATAATCTTTATGGTTTTTTTCTAGTTTAACCTTAATTTCCTTTCCAAAAACTTAGTACTTTCATAGATTATATTAAATAATCTAATTTCCTTTTGAAGTTTCCGATTCATTTCAATTATGCATAAATATTGAAAGCTAATCTTCTAGCACATACAGTGTAGTGTACTTCAAAAGCTCACATACCCGGATTGACATATAAATGCAAGTAATGTAACAGTCAATTAAATTACCCAATAGAATTCAAGGGAGACCTTCGAAGGGGCCATGGACATTGCCTTTACTGATGAGAAAGGCAGGTTTATTGTTATTTATCTTGATGATATTATTGTGTACTCTAAATTTGATGAAGATCATTTGCATCATTTGAAGATTGTTTTTTAGAAGTGTGGGAAGTATGGTATATCTTTGAACCCAAAGAAGTCCCTTTTTGGAATGGAAGAAAGTAAGTTGCTTGGACACATAATTTCAAAAGATGGCATCAAGATTAATCCAAGCAAAATTGATGCAATCCAGAAGATTGATATCCCAAGGAATTATTGTACTACTCAACAACTCCCCATTATAATTAATAGTAGAACTAATAAATAATGGGGACTCTTTTAAAATTTAGGATAAAACCCCAAAAATTCAAATAAAACAAGGTAATTTTAGCTTTATTATTCCAAAATCTTGATTGAATCGAGATATTTCCCTTATCTGAATTCAAATATTGGATCTTAAGCCTTTAAACATTGGCTTTTATTTTAAATTGTCTTCAAAATTATTTTATCGGAACATTCCAACATGTCCTCTTAAAAAAAACTTTGATTAAAACATTCCCCAATCGAGTTTTCTATTGAAGAATCTAGGGCAGTTAGATTTAATGATATTCTTCTTTCATGATAACTATTTGTGAGGTAAATAATCTTCACTTGTTATTTTATTAGAGTGTGTATTCTTAGTTCATCAAATAGCTACCAAAACACATGATGTTGGCTTTCTACCAGGGCCAAAACCTCTCCCTCCTGGAGAGGAAAACCCACACAAAATTCTTCTTATAAAGATTCCAATTGACGAATACCAAGACCATGACCCTTGACCTATTATGCCTCTCCAATACCACGACCCTTGACCTATTATGCCACTCCAAGACCAAGACACCAATCCTCTTCTTTGTCACTGTTGAGATCATCATCATCGATGCACCATTGAGGCCATCACTACTGCACCACTCAGATATTCATTCTTGTTGCACCATGATTGCTCCATCATTGAGATCTTCATCACTGTTGCATCGTGATTGTTCCTTCATTAAGATCTTGTTGCATCAATGCTTCACCTTCACCGAGAACTTTATCACACCAACGAGATCTCCATTCAGAGGTGTATATATATGTATGATAGTTGTACTGAAGTCTTCATCTTCATTAGGATCATGATTACAGTGATGTCGAGGACATGACTGCATCTATGATATATGATTCACTGAGATCCTCCCTCTAACATGAATGTTGAGACTATTATTGTGATCTTAACCAAGACTATAACCATGTTTTCCTTACACTAAGATTTGTCATAACTATGCCGAGATTGTATCACTGTGACCTTGTAACTAGGCCAGTACTACAGAGATATATGTGAGGACTTCACTATAATTATCACTAATACTGCAACTCACTATACCATCCAAAGTCACAGAGTAATCTAAGATTTTGTCCTTGTTGTACCATCCGAAAATTACAAAGAGAATCCGAGTTTTTTCCTGCACTTTTGCGCTGACCCTATCTAGGTATATATAGTGGTTAGTACTCCATAATTAACCGACATGTCAATAAACCAACGTGTCTCCTTTTTTAGCCGACTTGACATTTGTATTCATTTGCAGGCTGACATGACTATGTTTTACATCATTTAGATTGTTGCCTTCTTCAAGAGGATTGTGCTTGCCTTGGAGGGTTGATCTAGACTCTAGGTTGACTCATATGCATTACATATATGCTCAAGAAGAGCTCTCTGACTCTTTGACTTTCCTATAGCACTTCAACATGTGTTGGACCTATGTAATGAGTAAGAAACTCATTTTATAATTTTACAAAAATAATATTTCTTTTCTTTTACAAGTACAAAGATCAAAATTACATTTATGAAGACCGAGCATAGTTACACTTTCTTTAACAATCCCTCTTAACTAGGGAGGTATTCATAATGGTACTTGGTTATTCTCAATCTGAAGAATTTCTCATAAGAAGAATCATATTGATAATCCCATCTATATAGCATCATATCAACCATCATTGTCACAGTGCTAGGACTTGAATAACAACTCCATCTCTCCACGAGATCATGCGCTACAATGCTGGAAAGACTAATGACTATAGACACCTTCATCATTGTCTCTCAAGATACATACCCACCCGAGTGTTCACTGAGTATGACCTTCTAGGACTATTCTTATCTTGGGTTCCCAACCCTCAAAGAATATCGGTCCTCTTGCCTATTCTTATCTTGGATGCCCTACACATCCTCAAAGAGCATCATATGCCAGATGATTACCTAATCCTCCATTATTTATTCCAAAGTGAAGACAATAATGTTGTGTCTATCTCTCCCTCTTAATTAGGGAGGATACATCCATCATGTGTCTACATTTCTCTTCATGGCCTTCACTAAGACTTACGACTGTTACTCCTACTCTAATGCATGACACATGAAATAGAAAAACACAATTTTCACTCCTTTTTAAGCAAGGTTGACCCAATCCAAGCTCCCTTTTGATCAAGGACTTGCCGGAGCTCCCTCTTAACTAGGGACTCTCCTTTTGCATCAACATCTTCTTCTTCATTGGTCCTTCATCTACTTGATCACTTTCTTTCATTGATGTCATGAAATTTAGTCAAGCTTATTCCTTGTAGGGCATAGGCCATCGATCACTTTCCTTCTTGGTTCATCATGCCATTTCTTTCTTCATGGAAAGTGGCCTTCTTCATATATATCTGGAACCTTCTTCATACCGCTACTTCTTTTTCATCATGATTCTTTTAGGAATTTCCATCCACCACATGAATGCTAGTTGTGCTTGCACTTACAATTCTTGTTCTAGTATCCATGCATGAACTCATCCAAATATTTTTCAAGAAATAAAAACATAACATTAAATCAAATAGTACCTTTAGAGATGTCTTTTCATCATGAAATCTTCCTGTATGTATCAACATTCTTCATACATGTTGATACATCTCCTAAAGATATCCATTGTCAAGGTCTCCATTTTTTTCATACTTCCATAAGCGTCTTCATATCTTTCTGGGAGATTTCCTATTCAAATCTTCTTGGTCCTTTGGATGTTGATTTCCTTCACACAGTTGCATATCTAATGATCTCTTCATTCCTCACACATTCCATTCCCAGGATTTTTCAGTCATAGTTTCTTAATTGTAGTCAACCAAATCATACTTCATATGAGGGCATATTATGTTGATTTCATCTAGTGTGACTTATGCCTTCCTGCATCCTTTCAAAGTAGGAGATCATTTTCCTTTGATCATGCTTCTCGAGGTAGAAGTAATGATCCATGTTACCTGCAACCATATGAAATGACATTAGAATATTAAACACAAGCATACATGCCTCATTTTACCTTTAGGTCATCTAGGCTTCTTCCAACAGCTTCCTTGATTGAAAATGTCTTCAATCCCTTGATCTGCTTCATGTCATTATACTATCATCCCATGAATTCCATAACTTGGAGTTCCTAATGAAACACTTGCTTCCTCTCTATATTAGTGAACCCTTCGATGAGGATTCCATCAAAGAATATTGAGTATCTTGCATATCCTCATCTGGAATATGTTTCCTTGTTTGACTTGATGTATGATAAGCCTTGTCCTAGATAACTTCTTCCTTTCCTTCATGAGGTTCCCAAGAGCTATATCCTTCATGTTTGACTGCCATGGATTTTGTCCTTCATGATTCCCATGGTGATGTCAAGAGTTGTTGTTTCTAATACTTCCATGATGCCAAGATGCATCTTATTATCATATCATATCTTATAATAGAAGCTTATGATAGGACCCTTTTGTGAGGGATATTATCTCAATCATAGTAGAGATCTATTACTCCATCTTTCCTTGGCCCTTTTCTTCGGCTTCCTTCATCTATTAGGTGATATGAACTTCCATAATCTTTCCAAAATTTTAGCTACACTCTTTTTTCTTGTTTGAGGACCAAACTTCCCTTTCCTTTTTGGAGATGATTTAGTCCTTTAACCTTCAATACTTTTCCCATCAACTTGTCTTTCTGTATTTATCATAGAGACCATAAGTTGTCGAATGAGGTAATTTTCTTATCCCATGGATATTTGTTACCTTGATTATCTATTAGTGCATTATAGATCAGTGATTGTTATCTCCCCTCCTAGATCTTGTAGATGAGACCTTATGAAGATACCTTTACTTTTATGTAGATTAGATTTCATGTGACCTTCTTCATTTCACCTTCAGAGAATGGGTTTATCATATGCATCTCTTTGATGTCTCTAATGTTGCTATATGAGGGGATCTTTCGTAAGTATCCCTTTCCATGAATTCAGAGGAGACATTTTGATATGTTCAATGACTTCAGCTACTTAGATGTCTATGTCTATCCTCCTTCTTCATGCAAGGAATCTTGATGACCCATCCAACCTATAGATGTCCTATTGGAAAATGATACATGGGACCTTGTACCTCTTCCAAAGGGACGAAAACTTGTTAGATGCAAATGGGTTTACAAAACCAAGTTTGGATGAGACAGAAAAGTTGATAAACATAAAGCTCGTCTTGTTGCTAAGGATTTTTCACAAGTTGAAGGCATTGACTATACTGAAACCTTCTCCCTTATTTCCAAAATGAACTCTATCTGCCTTTTTCTTTCCCTTGCTGCCTCTTTCAAATGGGAAGTCCACCAGATGGATGTTAAATCCACCTTCTTGCATGGGGACTTGCATGAAGAAATATAAATGGAACAACCTCCTGAATTTATACAAACACACTCCATCCTTGTATGTCGGCTTAAGAAATCCCTTTAAGGTCTCAAGCAAGCCCCTCGGGCTTGGTATGCCAAAATGGATAACTTTATTTTAGATACTGCTTTTCTAGGTGTCATTCTCACAATATTGTATACACCAAGAAAGTGGGTAAGTCTCTTATCATTATTGTTCTTTATGTTGATGATCTTATCCTTACTGGTAGTGATCCCAACCTTATAAACCATGTGAAGTCCAGCCTTAAAAATCAATTTGAAATGATAGACTTAGGACAAATGCATTAGTTTCTTAGTCTTCAAGTCATGCAATCCAAAGAAGGTATTTCCCTTTCCCAATCCAAGTATGCATGTGATCTTCTATGCCACTTTCACATGGAAGACTGTAAGCCAACCCCTTCTCCCTTTCAGTATAGAGCCAAACTTTCAGTCACTTGTACTTCTACTGAAGTTGATGCTACCTTATATCATCAGCTTGTTGGAAAACTTTTGTATCTGACCCATACCCATCCTGACCTTTCCTTTATTGTTGGCCTTGTTGCTTGGTTTATGAAAAACCCACATGAAATTCATTGGAAAGTAGATAAAATAATACTTCGTTATGTTCGAGGTACAGTTCAGTTTGGGATTCATTACAGTGCAAAAGCATTTCCTCTATTGGTTGGTTTCACGGTTTCTGATTGGGCTAGTGACCCTGATGATTGGAAATCTACTGCAGGTTATATCTTCACTCTTGGTTCTGGACCTATTACATGGGCTTGCAAGAAACAAAGTGTCATTTCTCTTTCTTTAGCATAAGCAGAGTATCATGGCGCCATTGAAGCTAGTAAGGAAGACCTGTGGCTTCGTCAGACGTTGTCAGAGTTTGGTTTTCAGTAGCAACATCCGACTACACTTTGGTGTGATAATCAAAGTGCCATTCAACTATGCAAAGATCCAGTCCAACATCAACACAACAAACACATTGAAATACACATGCACTTCATTAGAAAGCTCATTCATGACCATGTCCTTGAAGTACACTATTGTCCAACCAATGATCAAGTTGCAGACATCTTTACAAAGGCCCTCATAGAGGTGAAGTTTACTCTTCGATTTATGGTTGGAGTTCAGGAAGTTGTCACTAAGGGGGGATAGGCTCTAATGCCTCCTTCCTTCTCATATTGTGTCATCTTTGTAAATCCTTCAATCCTATCCCAAATTGTTCTTAAGGGGAGATGTTAGGATATTCTGACACATAGGAAATAATAAAGTATAACTTGGTCTAGTGTATAGTTAAGTAAAGTGTGTTTCTTTAGTATGTACTTTTTGTAACTTACAATCCAACAATCACAATATGTTCTAGACATGAAGTGATCTGATGGTTCATTCTCTCCTTGGTATTATCAACACTTAATCTGTGGCTTAACACCTGATTGGTCCATGATCTTTATTTAAAGAGCATGGAGGGTCATTTGTTAGTGATTATTCATGAGAGAAGCTTATGTAAATTTTATTTCTTTTACCGTAATAAATTTCCTGAAGTGGCCGCGTTGGCTAAGGTCATGGACTTTTTCCCTCTTTGAGGGTTTTAACCACGTCAAGAATATTGGTGTACTAATCTGTGATCTGTTTGTGAGCGGTGTCCTTTGGTGTTCTATCTAAGGAACTTACCCTGTAAATTCCTACAACAGATAATTAAATTACCAAACATTTTAGTGTCATTGTCGGGGAAGTATACATAGGTGTTAGCTTTCAATTGAATCTCATTCTTAGTTGCATCCATTTAGTTGCATAAGAATAATTTCATTTTAGTACATCCTAAAAGTAGATTCACTAAAAAAAAAACTTCAATCGCCTACCACCCCCACTATATCACATGATGCAGTAAGAGCCACATCATGAATTCTTATTTTTGCAGGTAGAAGAAGAGGTGAAAAAAAAAGGTTGAAGAAATGGATGGGGATGATGATAATGAGGAATATCCTTTGGATTTCCTATTCAAGAAACTAATGTAAATGTTCATATGAATAACATCCCTCCATCCGTACTTCTTAACTTCAAAGGTATGAGATCAGAAGACCGGGAAATATTTTTGTTTGAATTTGAAATAATTTTTAGATCTTATGGCTACTCATTACACACTCAAAAATTGAATTTGTTTTCAGAAACATTGAAGGATAGAGCTCTTTAATGGTTCATGACTTTAGGAACAAATTCTATAAGGACACATAATGATATGAAAAGAGTATTTTTCGGAAAATATGAAGATTATTGCATAGCCATGACCTTAGAAATGAAGCCTTTAAGATGAATCAAAAAGAGGATGAAAGCCTAGAAGATTTAGTGGAGAGATTTACTTATAATTTCAAAAGATCTAAATTTCATAATTTAGGATTAGACACATTAAAAACTCTCCTACTAAAAGTTATAAAGGATGAATGGATTAATATTCTTAACCTCATGGTAAAAGGAGATGTCTCTCAATTGTCATTTCAATATATTTGTGAATTGTGCAAGAACATATCAAGAGGAAAATCAAAGTATGTAAGATCCCCTCAAGATCCATTTATGGCAAGAGTAAGTAAATCGACATCAGGATTGTTAAGTTGAACTAAAGTTAACAATTTGCTAGACATTCTTGGTAATTTAAATGAACAAATTAATATGTTAAGAATGCAAAACAAGCAAAAAGTTGAGATTGTTGCTTCATTTATATTTTTCCCTAAATGTAAAAAGAAACATGCTTTTCATGAATGTCCACTTGATAACTAAAAAATTTGTGAAATTTGTGCAGGATCACATACTACTAAAGATTGTCCATCATTAATAGGGTTAAAGGCAGTTTACCAAGGAGTAAATAAGACACTGGAACAATCCTATTATGTAGCTCCAAGAAGACCATGGCATACTCATCAATCTCGTATGATGCAAGATCTTAATTCAAGTTATGCACAATAATCACAGCGTAATTGGAAAACACCCTTGCCTTTGTGACCTTGGCCATCTCAATCCCAATCTCAAAACCAATCTTGGCAACAAGGTTGACAAGGGCCTTACAGAGGAAATCCACCATATCCTCAATCTTTCCCTCATTATCCTCAATACCAATATCAATGTTATCCATACCACTCACCTCCACCATAGCACCAGTTTCACCGTCAGTTGATCTCAATCCAAACTTTCTCATTACCAACCACACAAACGCCCCAAAGATCCATTCCCACTCCATTACCTGTACAACCATTTCGAATCCCAAACAATAAAACACCTCAATCCACTTACGAATTCTGAGGCATTTCAAAATGATTCTTCAGTTGTCATTAAAGAACAACAACCAAAAGAACAAGATTCAGATAAGGTCCAAGAATCATGGATTCTTGTCAATAAAGAGCAGTTGTTGGAACCTCACATTGAAAAGTTTCATGCATGCCTATCACCATATTCTATGAATGGAGATCACATCTCTGAAGACTCGCATAGCATGATAGCAGGAAGCCAAGGAAGACAAGATTACATTGAATCTTGGTTCAAGGCAGTCATTAGATCCCAGTATACTCCATTCTGCAGTATCTTCTAACATTATCTCAATCAAGGTAGTTGGTCTCTCATATACTGGTACATATCAAAGAGTATATTTCAAGCCTGCATATGAGTTTATTTATCATCTTGTTACACACATGGCTCCATTAGAAGTATTCATATATTTGAACGAGATTTATTTTTCAAGTAGAGTAGGACATATAAAAAATTAAAAAATAAAAAATAAAAAATAAAAAGTAAAGAGAAAAATAAGTCCTATTGTGAAAACTAGCTTGCTGGCGCAATTGGACATGAGCTTTGCTTGAAAACCAGGCAACTAGCAAGCAAAGTTCACAATAAATTCTGCAATTTTATGATGGTTTCAATCTTTTATTATGGTTCTTCAAATATTTTTTGGTTCTATGCTCAAGTTGGTTGATGTGGGATTCCTTAAGGCCCACCTTCCAATAGATCTTGTCCCATCGAGCTCAACACTTTATCTGGGATCAAGATTAGAGATTATTTAGAGTGCCTTGGAACTTGCATACATCAATGGCAAGCCTCCTCGTTGACAACAATGGGAATACAACAATCTCACTTGATTTTCAGATCTTGCAGGTTACTCGACTTCAACACATTCATTCATGCATGTCAAGATGCACTCTGGTACCTTAACACTCATTTACATTATTTGTGAGTTGTCTCGCATTGGTTAACGATTTTCATCATTGATTGGTAATCCAGTGATTTCTTTCCATGCTTGACTTCGACACATTCATTTGCATGGTAAGAATTGTACCATGAATTTTGGTTTTGATGAAGACTATATGGTTTTATGGAATCAACAACAAGTTGAGGCAGTATATTTTATTGGTTTCTTGTAGCAACATGTTCATCTTATTTTCATTCAACAACAACATGATGGCACCACTACAACGCTTTTTCATTCATTTCATTTTCAGGCAAAACAATAAAATTGGGTCTATTTTATTCAATATGCATTATGTTTCATGGTTTCTACTTTAGCATGCTATCCAAATCAACAATTCAAACTCAAAGAAAACAACCTTTTGCAAAAATTGACATTTTCTGCAACAGCGACGGAAAGTTGCAGCTTTTGCAGCTATTGTTGTAACAACCTGTTTTTTTTGTTGTAGCAACTTGTTCCAAAGGAAGTTTTGGAACAAATATTGTAAGAGATTGGAGCGGGAAAAAAAATAAATTAATTAATTAATTAAATTAAAATAAAATAAAAATAATAAAAATAAGACATATATATATATATATATAAAATAAAATAAAAAATCCAGCTTCTTAGTTTTCTCATAATATGGTAAATTGAGTAAGGTGCGAGCAAAATTTTTAAAAAAGTGCAATTTTCCAGGACTTTTCAGCGGGTTTTTATGACAGATTTTCAATTTTTTATCATCGTGCACAAATTAGGTCATAATTTGGTAATTTTGCATCATAACTCCTTTTCATCATCAAAAGTGGATTCTGAATTCATTTAGCGGTAAACAAGGTAAAAATACATTTTCCCCTTTTGAATCACTCAATTTGGCCTTAAAATGAGTTCATGGCATTTTTTTTTTGCAACACTCGGCAACATGAAGGGTGAAATGGGACATAAATTGATTTGACCATATCTTGCAAACCATGCATCGATTGGTCCTAAATTATTTATGGTAAATTCATTGAGGTAGGGTAAATAAATACACAAAATTTCAAGAAATTCTAGTGTGTGAATTTTTCAAGAAGTTGGTAACTTTCACCTACATCCATTTCTCAATTTTCTCGATACCTTGCACCCATTGGTCAAGATATTTTGTGGGAAGATGCATAATAGTAATGGTAACAATCTCAGAAAATTTCAGGAGAATTTGATTTACCATTTGAGAGAATTTGGAAAAACAAGTTTGATACATGAAATATATACATTTTGTAGAGCAAGGTCAAAGTGGTGGTCAACGCATCATGGAGCAGAGTACATAAGCCAAGTCAACACCAAATCAGTCATCAGATTGTGTTCTCTTCTCCAATTCCAAAATGCAAACTTGAGGTAAAACTAGCCTTGAACTTCTTAATTTGTTAAAAAAACTAGAAATTTTGATGAAAAGCTATTGTAAACATGTAGTTCCAATTGATCTCCCATTATGTTTTGTCATACCCTTTAACAACCAATCCCACAAGCTATGGTTGATTCTTTATCAACAAAGTCTTGCCACCCATACAATCATCTCATTGTTTTCCATGGTCATAATGATGTTCTTCTATGCTTTCACCACTCTCTTGTTTAAACTTTCTCTTCTTGTTAATCCATGTTTTCCTTAATGGTCCATCAACATTATGTTCTTGAGAAATAGAAAAACTTGACTTCATGGTACATGTTTGTAGCACATGATCAAAAGGTACATGGAGCACTTGAATTATGTGTCATATTGTTATGGAAGCCAAGAATTGATGAGTACAAAGCCACAAGAAGAAGAAGGCTGCAACAAGGTTTTGTTCACACACTCTTGAAATCACTTCGAAGCATATTTTAGGCTTTCATAAGTTGTATAACCCTCACCAAAAATTCTTATTTTGTGTTATGTGCAACTCATCTTGTCAAAGCTTCACATTAGGAAGTCTTCTTCATTCATTAGTTTGTGAGTTCTTGAATAAACTATTTGATAACATTGTTGAAATAAGATTGGTTGTTATGCATGGATGATAAGAAGACAATCATTATGGGTTGCAATCTATGATCATTTCCAGCCATACTAATGGGATGAATTTCACAAGGATGGAAAGCACATTCTATTGATGTAGTAAGAGTCTTGATGTGTTCTTCACAATATGGCATTCTACAAGGATTGAACAAATTGTGCATATTTTAGTGATGAGAACCTCATAAATAGTTTCCAACTTATTGAAAGAGCTATATTTAAAAAAAAAAAAAACGAATTTGCAAAGGCTTTGACAACAATGAAAAAGTACTTGGATGTGCTACTTTGTGGGCACCCTTTCCCTTCACACAAGTTGTATATGATAATGTGCAAGGGGCTAATAAGTAATGCAGGGATGTTTGTTTTATTAGAGAAGAACAAATCAGCAAGCATCGCTTCTACCTTTATAACATCCATGAGCAACCTAGTATGTGAAGACTTCAAGTTGTTTGACTTTCAAAGGAGGATGGGTAACTCTTCTTTCTTACTCTAATGACACAACAAGAAAGTGTAGAAACAAAGAGTTATGCTACAAGATTAGTAATCTTGGAAAACAGAGAGAGAAAAGTGCATCTTATTGAGATAGAGGGTCAATATTTCTCTCTTGGAGCTTTGGTCAAGGATTTAGTTGAAATGACAGAATAAAGGAACACAAGGAACTGGTTGGATTATGAAACTTTGCAATGCTTTGTTTGCATGAGGACATGCAAAATCTCCGGTGTGGGGGAATGTTGGGCCTCCAACTTGTCATGATTTTGTTGATGAAACCATCCATTTTCACATCATTCCATTCACCCATTGTCATCATTTTTAACCACATTTCTTCATAAACGCACCAAATTCCCACATACATGTTTACATGGTTTATTATTATTATTTCCATTATTTTTAATGAATTAAGAAGAATTTTGCATGGTTTTACTAATGACAGTTTAGCAAGTTCAAGTTGCTACAGTTTTGTCAAGTTTCTGTAGCTATCTCCATGGTTGAGGTAGTAGCACCACTCTAGAAGGAAATATGACACTCGCATGTGGACCTCTAGCATCAAATCAAGGGAAAAGCGCAGCAGTTTTGACCAGTCAACTTAAAACACATTTTTTGAGCAATCGAAAGCAAATTTTAAAAAAACATGGGTTTTGTTCAACACTAGCCCAATTAGGTTGTCTATGAGAATTTTTCTCAAATTCGTTACCATTTGAGATATTTCCAAAGTTCTTTGGAGCCTTATTTTGCAGATTACATGGATATATGGTTTTTCAATTTTTCATTTAATGCGCAATCAACAAAAAGGCCTAAACAAGCTTTTCTTTAGCAAATTCATGGCATAGAGATAAGTTTGATCAGATCTGGGTTGATCTTTGATCCAAAAAGCCATGAAATTTTATTTGATTTGATCTCATGAACAAAACTCAAGCAAGAAATTTTGAGTTTGTTATTTGTCTGAAAATTCTATAAATTGCAATCTCTTTGATGAGCGGGGGGATGATCTTAGTTTGTAATTGTTGTTGCTTATTAAAGGAGAAGAACTCTATTTTTTTATTATTGAATGTAATTTTTTAATATGGCACAGCTCTGAATGAAATTGGTGATTTAAATATCTTCTCTTGATCTGAGTTTTCAACACCTTGCAGTCCTCAGGAGGGCCCCCTGGAGAATAGTATAAATTTTTCCATTTCTTTCATATTCTCATGAATGGCTTACATAGATTAATTGTTTATGCTTATCATAGATTAAAAAAAACCCATGCTTTCTATAGATTAAATGTTTATGATTTCTTAGATTAAAATGTTCATGATTCCATATATTAAAGTTTGTAAGTTTTAGAACAAAATCTCCATGCTTTCATAGGATAAAATCTCATGTTTTCTTATATCAATAATCTTTATGGTTTTTTTCTAGTTTAACCTTAATTTCCTTTCCAAAAACTTAGTACTTTCATAGATTATATTAAATAATCTAATTTCCTTTTGAAGTTTCCGATTCATTTCAATTATGCATAAATATTGAAAGCTAATCTTCTAGCACATACAGTGTAGTGTACTTCAAAAGCTCACATACCCGGATTGACATATAAATGCAAGTAATGTAACAGTCAATTAAATTACCCAATAGAATTCAAGGGAGACCTTCGAAGGGGCCATGGACATTGCCTTTACTGATGAGAAAGGCAGGTTTATTGTTATTTATCTTGATGATATTATTGTGTACTCTAAATTTGATGAAGATCATTTGCATCATTTGAAGATTGTTTTTTAGAAGTGTGGGAAGTATGGTATATCTTTGAACCCAAAGAAGTCCCTTTTTGGAATGGAAGAAAGTAAGTTGCTTGGACACATAATTTCAAAAGATGGCATCAAGATTAATCCAAGCAAAATTGATGCAATCCAGAAGATTGATATCCCAAGGAATTATTGTACTACTCAACAACTCCCCATTATAATTAATAGTAGAACTAATAAATAATGGGGACTCTTTTAAAATTTAGGATAAAACCCCAAAAATTCAAATAAAACAAGGTAATTTTAGCTTTATTATTCCAAAATCTTGATTGAATCGAGATATTTCCCTTATCTGAATTCAAATATTGGATCTTAAGCCTTTAAACATTGGCTTTTATTTTAAATTGTCTTCAAAATTATTTTATCGGAACATTCCAACATGTCCTCTTAAAAAAAACTTTGATTAAAACATTCCCCAATCGAGTTTTCTATTGAAGAATCTAGGGCAGTTAGATTTAATGATATTCTTCTTTCATGATAACTATTTGTGAGGTAAATAATCTTCACTTGTTATTTTATTAGAGTGTGTATTCTTAGTTCATCAAATAGCTACCAAAACACATGATGTTGGCTTTCTACCAGGGCCAAAACCTCTCCCTCCTGGAGAGGAAAACCCACACAAAATTCTTCTTATAAAGATTCCAATTGACGAATACCAAGACCATGACCCTTGACCTATTATGCCTCTCCAATACCACGACCCTTGACCTATTATGCCACTCCAAGACCAAGACACCAATCCTCTTCTTTGTCACTGTTGAGATCATCATCATCGATGCACCATTGAGGCCATCACTACTGCACCACTCAGATATTCATTCTTGTTGCACCATGATTGCTCCATCATTGAGATCTTCATCACTGTTGCATCGTGATTGTTCCTTCATTAAGATCTTGTTGCATCAATGCTTCACCTTCACCGAGAACTTTATCACACCAATGAGATCTCCATTCAGAGGTGTATATATATGTATGATAGTTGTACTGAAGTCTTCATCTTCATTAGGATCATGATTACAGTGATGTCAAGGACATGACTGCATCTATGATATATGATTCACTGAGATCCTCCCTCTAACATGAATGTTGAGACTATTATTGTGATCTTAACCAAGACTATAACCATGTTTTCCTTGCACTAAGATTTGTCATAACTATGCCGAGATTGTATCACTGTGACCTTGTAACTAGGCCAGTACTACAGAGATATATGTGAGGACTTCACTATAATTATCACTAATACTGCAACTCACTATACCATCCAAAGTCACAGAGTAATCTAAGATTTTGTCCTTGTTGTACCATCCGAAAATTACAAAGAGAATCCGAGTTTTTTCCTGCACTTTTGCGCTGACCCTATCTAGGTATATATAGTGGTTAGTCCTCCATAATTAACCGACATGTCAATAAACCAACGTGTCTCCTTTTTTAGCCGACTTGACATTTGTATTCATTTGCAGGCTGACATGACTATGTTTTACATCATTTAGATTGTTGCCTTCTTCAAGAGGATTGTGCTTGCCTTGGAGGGTTGATCTAGACTCTAGGTTGACTCATATGCATTACATATATGCTCAAGAAGAGCTCTCTGACTCTTTGACTTTCCTATAGCACTTCAACATGTGTTGGACCTATGTAATGAGTAAGAAACTCATTTTATAATTTTACAAAAATAATATTTCTTTTCTTTTACAAGTACAAAGATCAAAATTACATTTATGAAGACCGAGCATAGTTACACTTTCTTTAACAATCCCTCTTAACTAGGGAGGTATTCATAATGGTACTTGGTTATTCTCAATCTGAAGAATTTCTCATAAGAAGAATCATATTGATAATCCCATCTATATAGCATCATATCAACCATCATTGTCACAGTGCTAGGACTTGAATAACAACTCCATCTCTCCACGAGATCATGCGCTACAATGCTGGAAAGACTAATGACTATAGACACCTTCATCATTGTCTCTCAAGATACATACCCACCCGAGTGTTCACTGAGTATGACCTTCTAGGACTATTCTTATCTTGGGTTCCCAACCCTCAAAGAATATCGGTCCTCTTGCCTATTCTTATCTTGGATGCCCTACACATCCTCAAAGAGCATCATATGCCAGATGATTACCTAATCCTCCATTATTTATTCCAAAGTGAAGACAATAATGTTGTGTCTATCTCTCCCTCTTAATTAGGGAGGATACATCCATCATGTGTCTACATTTCTCTTCATGGCCTTCACTAAGACTTACGACTGTTACTCCTACTCTAATGCATGACACATGAAATAGAAAAACACAATTGTCACTCCTTTTTAAGCAAGGTTGACCCAATCCAAGCTCCCTTTTGATCAAGGACCTGCCGAAGCTCCCTCTTAACTAGGGACTCTCCTTTTTCATCAACATCTTCTTCTTCATTGGTCCTTCATCTACTTGATCACTTTCTTTCATTGATGTCATGAAATTTAGTCAAGCTTATTCCTTGTAGGGCATAGGCCATCGATCACTTTCCTTCTTGGTTCATCATGCCATTTCTTTCTTCATGGAAAGTGGCCTTCTTCATATATATCTGGAACCTTCTTCATACCGCTACTTCTTTTTCATCATGATTCTTTTAGGAATTTCCATCCACCACATGAATGCTAGTTGTGCTTGCACTTACAATTCTTGTTCTAGTATCCATGCATGAACTCATCCAAATATTTTTCAAGAAATAAAAACATAACATTAAATCAAATAGTACCTTTAGAGATGTCTTTTCATCATGAAATCTTCCTGTATGTATCAACATTCTTCATACATGTTGATACATCTCCTAAAGATATCCATTGTCAAGGTCTCCATTTTTTTCATACTTCCATAAGCGTCTTCATATCTTTCTGGGAGATTTCCTATTCAAATCTTCTTGGTCCTTTGGATGTTGATTTCCTTCACACAGTTGCATATCTAATGATCTCTTCATTCCTCACACATTCCATTCCCAGGATTTTTCAGTCATAGTTTCTTAATTGTAGTCAACCAAATCATACTTCATATGAGGGCATATTATGTTGATTTCATCTAGTGTGACTTATGCCTTCCTGCATCCTTTCAAAGTAGGAGATCATTTTCCTTTGATCATGCTTCTCGAGGTAGAAGTAATGATCCATGTTACCTGCAACCATATGAAATGACATTAGAATATTAAACACAAGCATACATACCTCATTTTACCTTTAGGTCATCTAGGCTTCTTCCAACAGCTTCCTTGATTGAAAATGTCTTCAATCCCTTGATCTGCTTCATGTCATTATACTATCATCCCATGAATTCCATAACTTGGAGTTCCTAATGAAACACTTGCTTCCTCTCTATATTAGTGAACCCTTCGATGAGGATTCCATCAAAGAATATTGAGTATCTTGCATATCCTCATCTGGAATATGTTTCCTTGTTTGACTTGATGTATGATAAGCCTTGTCCTAGATAACTTCTTCCTTTCCTTCATGAGGTTCCCAAGAGCTATATCCTTCATGTTTGACTGCCATGGATTTTGTCCTTCATGATTCCCATGGTGATGTCACGAGTTATTGTTTCTAATACTTCCATGATGCCAAGATGCATCTTATTATCATATCATATCTTATAACAGAAGCTTATGATAGGACCCTTTTGTGAGGGATATTATCTCAATCATAGTAGAGATCTATTACTCCATCTTTCCTTGGCCCTTTTCTTCGGCTTCCTTCATCTATTAGGTGATATGAACTTCCATAATCTTTCCAGAATTTTAGCTACACTTTTTTTTCTTGTTTGAGGACCAAACTTCCCTTTCCTTTTTGGAGATGATTTAGTCCTTTAACCTTCAATACTTTTCCCATCAACTTGTCTTTCTGTATTTATCATAGAGACCATAAGTTGTCGAATGAGGTAACTTTCTTATCCCATGGATATTTGTTACCTTGATTATCTATTAGTGCATTATAGATCAGTGATGGTTATCTCCCTTCCTAGATCTTGTAGATGAGACCTTATGAAGATACCTTTACTTTCATGTAGATCAGATTTCATGTGACCTTCTTCATTGCACCTTCAGAGAATGAGTTTATCATATACATCTCTTTGATGTCTCCAATGTTGCTATATGAGGGGATCTTTCGTAAGTATCCCTTTCCATGAATTCAGAGGAGACCTTTTGATATGTTCAATGACTTCAGCTACTTAGATGACTATGTCTATCCTCCTTCTTCATGCAAGGAATCTTGATGACCCATCCAACCTATAGATGTCCTTGCAATCATGAAGTCATTTTACCAAACTTGATTATAGAATGAAAAGATACTTACTTGATTGTGAAGATGAAATATTCACCTTGATTGCTTTGATGATGGTTGAAGAATATGTATTAGTACTTCTTCTTGAATGACCTTCTTTTGAATGAGAGAGTCTTTCCTCAATAGAGAAGGTTGCTCCTTTTGATGAGGATGATTTTTTGCTTCCTCAGATGATCTTCTTCTAGGGCAAGGAGATGATCCTTGCTTGATTTTATAACCTTGGAGATGACAATGCCTTCTTTCCTTCAATATGATTTTCCTTCTTTTGTAGTGTAGATCAAGACTGCTTCTAGGATTTCAACCTGTTCCAAGATGATGTGATCTTTGTTTTGAGGTCCTTTGATTTACCTTGATTTGTATACAACTTGATGAGGGTCTTGGTGGCCTTTTGATGATGACTGTGGAGACAAATGTTCTTGTTGTTGTAGATTGATTCTTGACTGTTGTTGTAGACTAATTCTTCAATCTTGACAAAGCTCTTCAACCTTGCTTTGATGCCCTTCTTGAAGACTGATCCTTGTATGTCTCTTTTTGTTACCCTTCCTTTGACTTCAACACCTTAGCTTTGATACCATGTTGAATAATCTAGGGAAATTAGAGTTAATAAGATTCTTCTTTCATGATAACTATTTGTGAGGTAAATAATCTTCACTTGTTATTATTATTAGAGTGTGTCTTCTTAGTTCATCAAATAGCTACCAAAACACACAATGTTGGCTTTCTACTAAGGCCAAAACCTCTCCCTCTTGGAGAGGAAAACCCGCACAAAATTCTTCTTATAGAGATTCCAATTAACGAATACCAAGACCATGACCCTCGACCTATTATGCCACTCTAAGACCAAGACACCAATCCTCTTCTTTGTCACTACTGAAATCATCATCATTCCTACACCATTTAGGCCATCACTACTACACCACTGCGATATTCATTCATGTTGCACCATGATTGCTCCATCATTGAGATCTTCATCACTGCTACATCATGATTGTTCCTTCATTGAGATATTGTTGCACCAATGCTTCACCTTCACCGAGAACTTTATCACACCAATGAGATATCCATTTAGAGGTATATATATGTATGACAGTTGTGTCGAAGTCTTCATCTTCATTAGGATCATGATTGATATCATGATTACAGTGATGTCGAGGACATGACTGCATCTATGAGATATGATTCACTGAGATCCTTCCTCTAACATGAATGTCAAGACTATTACTGTGATCTTAACCAAGACTGTAACCATGTTTTCCTTGCACTGAGATTTGTCATAACTATGTTGAGACTGTATCATTGTGACCTTGTAACTAGGCCGAGACTACAAAGATATATGCAAGGAGTTCACTGTAATTATCATCGAGACTACAACTCATTGTACCATCCAAAGTCACAGAGTAATCTGAGATTTTGTCCTTGTTGTACCATCTTAAAATTACAAAGAGAATCTAAGTTTTTTCTTACACTTTTGCGTTGACCCTAACTGGGTCTATTGAGTGGTTAGTCCTCCATAATTAGCTAACATGTCAATGAACTGACGTGTCTCCTTTTTTAGCCAACTTTACATTTATATTCATTTGAAGGCCGACATAATTGTGTTTTACATCATTTAGCTTGTTGCATTCTTCAAGAGGATTGTGCTTGTCTTGGAGGGTTGATCTAGACTCTAGGTTGACTCATATAAATTACATATATGCTCAAGAAGATCTCTTTGACTTTCCTATAGCACTTCAACATGTGTTGGACCTATGTAATGAGCAAGAAACTCATTTTATAATTTTACAAAAATAATATGTCTTTTCTTTTACAAGTACAAAGATCAAAATTACATTTATGAAGACCGAACCTAGTTACACTTTCTTCAACATTTTCTACTGTCTAAGCCTTAAAATAATAAAAGCACTTGGTTTATGTTATAATAATAAAGGTCCGACCCCGCAAGGCTACCACGTATCATATCAGGATTTCAATATCGGCATTTTCATTTTGATGTCCATGTCCAAACCTTCGATCCTCCGATCTTCGATATCCCTTCTCGCTACATTCTCTGATATGTGACCCAAACAATACCATAACGCTCATCTTCGATATTTGTCTCACCTCTAATATCTGATCTCTGACATACTAACTGCCTCTCATTTTGCAACTATCATATCGAGATTTCCAAATTGGCAACTATCCTTTCAACTCCTTGATATGAAACCGTCGATACAGAACCTCTGATAAGCAACTTTAAGCTTTTATGCGCTATAAGCTTATCAGAGATAAACAATATCGCAGATTTTAACGATGCAACCATGTAATTTCGTTGATAAAGTTCTCTGATATGATGATGTGTAACGTAGCCCATGTGAATTCACATTTTATCAATAAATGGAGAAATGTTTTCGATATAATAAATGTCTTCATGATTTCTAACTATTTCCTAAGATTTAGCTCATAAAAGTCTTTGATTCATGTGTAGTCAGTTATTTTCTTTAAGTTAGTCACTTCGAGTGTTAATTGTTCCTCACTCTTGTGTTTCTCTTGGAAGACTAGTAACGATAAACATAATTCAACAAAAATGTCTCGACTGACTAAACCCAAAAGGAAACCTGTTATTTAGCAACAACCAGTCGCTCCTCCCCTCAAGGCCGCATAAATACCTACATTATTCTCTGATACCACATGCACCTCAGACGCTAGAACCTCTACCTTGGAGACCATGTATAATATATTTGAAGATAAAGAGTTGAGGATCAGAGAAAGAGTAGTCACAGCTGAAGATTCACTCCCGGTTTCTGATACTACATACAGTGATGTGGCCAATTTGTTCCTTCACAGAATTGTTGCTCACCCGAACATCTTGTCTTTCATGAATATGTTTAGATGGGCCATCGACCATCTAAAAATTGCAGACATAAACTTTATGACCAAGAGGAATACGGTCATTGTCTCTTTCACTAGCAAATATTTGTCTCAAACGTACCAGTTTTAGTCACCTCAAAAGAAATATGATAAGGAAGTCATTGAGAAATTCATGAAGGAGAATCAGGACCAATCTGAGGTCATCAAAGGATGGAGAAGAGATGCTAGCAAGCATAAATGAGAGGACAAGGGTATGTACTCTATAGCTTCTCTTGTTGAACCCTACTGTTATGTTGTCGCCATGATGTGTAGATTATTTGGTTATGCTAATACCCAGAAGTTTTCAGACCAATGGGTACCCCTGATTGATGTTGCCTCTGATAGTTATGTTATGGATTGGGGAGCCATTCAATCCAATAATCTACGTACCAAAATCCTAGAATATAGGAAGAAACACATTTTTTCTGAAAATATTGTTCCCCCATTTTACATGAGTGCCTACATAATGGATTCTATTTGCTTCACTTCTAATTTCCCATCCATGGGATGGAAATGGACCATACAAGACCCTATGCCTATCCACATCTATCATAGTATTCTCTGGGAGTCAAAATATTAGCCCCATTTCTACAAAATTTTCCATGGCATTGTGCTTCCAATCCACCAGCTTGTTTTTAATGAGAAATGCCCTAGAATCTCACCTAAAGCCAATAATGACCTCTTATCAATTGGCAGATGGTTTGGAGAGGAGTCATTTACCTATGTTTAGGTTTTCAGCAGCCTTTCACACCCACATGTGTTTCCCCTATATATTCCCGACAAGCTCCTAAACCGGGAAATAACCTATCAGACTATGGGAAATGGCTTATCTAAGGTCATGAAAGAAAATAAAAAGACAATGTGGCCTATCTTTATAGCTTATGAACTTTCCAACCATTCTGAATCAACAGTACGACCTCAATAATACTTCCAAGAATGTTACAACTTAAGCAAAGCTAAAGCAGTTCACAAATGAGCTTGATAAGTTTGATGATCTGTTTGAGTCAGCGTCTAACTATGCAAAGGTTCAAAAAGAGGAAGCAGCGCAATTCAATCCTAAAGAATTGGTGCAGTTCAATCAATACAGGACTAAAACTTTTCCCACTTGCCCACATATTTGCTATAACTTAATCAGCATAGCACAAAGCAAGACAAAGGAGCGAGCACATCACATATCTCAGAGCATACAAAAGAGACAAAGGCTTATTCTTCTTCACATGTAGAGGAAGTTCTAACAAAGAAGAATCTGGAAGCAATTTGGGAGAAGTTTTCCAAAGAATCTGACCCTAAAAATCTGCAAACTCCATTCCATATGAAGATCACACAGACTCTAAAGTCACAAAGAAGACCTCGTTTACTGTTGAGGCTTCCAAGAAGCCTATTGAAACTAATGATTCAAATATCATCCCAGTATTTTTGACCTCTAAGGTCATTTTGAAAGTAGAGGAGATTCCTCCTCTTGATGTATTTTACAGTCTGAAGCATAAGGTATTGGTCAGTAGACAAAGGAAGAGGAGAATAACTGAACAAGGCCGGGATTTAATCCCTATAAATGCCTCCTTTCAAGTAATTTGGAAAGATGACCAAGTCATCCCTGCTGAAGATCTAGGAAGGTTACCACAGTATGCAGGAGCTTATGCTAATGCAATAATTGATAAAGCCTTAGAGGTGCAACAACTCCTAAGGGAGAAGGATGAGAAAATAAGGCAACTTGAACAAGGTTTGGAGAGTGAAAAGTAGGGAGTTTCTCAGCAATGGAAAGCTCAACTTGCACAATTGCAAACCAGTTTTGATAGCCTAAAGATTCAATATGAATCTGACATGAAGAGCCGAGATTCCCAAATACAAGAGTTGCAACACAGGATTGAGCAACTGAAGGCCAATCCAGAAATAGCAGAGTTCAAGAAGGAAGCAGGAGAGCTGAACAACCTCCTTGCTCAACAACAGGTTGTATTTTGTCAAAAGTTGGCCATCATCCAAGACCTATGCCAATCAAGTGATTCACTTGTAAATCACTATTTGATCTAAGGACATATTGCAGAGAGGTTGAGGAAAAGATTTCTGACTTCATTGATTGGCAAGACAACTCTAAGGGTCGATCAACCAATCTCCCCAAAATAGAAGAATCTCATAAAGACATTATCTTTCAAGAATGGGAGATTAGGCTCAAACATGCAGAGATGGCGATCTATAGTGCCAAGGACATATCAAACAACATCATTGAATCAATCAACGACAACCTACTGCAGGCTAACCTGATTTCAGACTGCCCTGAAGATACCTTGCCCAATGTAAAATTGCTAACAAGGACTTGGAAAGAATCATCAAAGAAGAAGGTTGAGGGAATAAAGGCCCTATCAAAGATTGACTTGGAATGCCATTGGCATTTCCTATTCAAACCTCACAGTCAGTGGTTGATGTTGAGGTGTCTTACAAATATAACCAGTCATCTTCTTCTAGCACTCAACGATGCATTATTCACTTCTTGGATGCGCATTAGTCCTCACCATCCACCTGAATTGAAGTCGATGACAGACATATGTGAGCTTCGTCATTGAATGGAAAAGCAGTCCTCCTCCCAGTCATGATCAAGTTGTTATAACAACACACTATTATTATCTTGTATTTTATTTTAAGTGTGGTTTGTTTAAACCACCCCAGCATTTTATGGAACTTTTCTATATTTGAGTTTTGATTTCAAACTATAAATCCCCTTCATTGTTATGAAGAAGGGGTTCTGAATTTTTGCGAGAAGCCTTTTGGTTTGCACTACTGTAGTTGAAAAGAAATCTTAATAGAAAGAAGAACCACTCTGATTTTACTTATGAGCAGAGTTAATGTGTATCAGGTACTACTATTTGTATGTTGATGCTATGTTTATGAGTTGAATTACTATTTTATTTCAAGTTTGTCATATATGTTATTGTATGCGATTGAACAATTATCACTATTGATGTGTTTTAATCGAAATATTTTAAGTATATAGACAAACAACAATATCTTATATGTGCAATGAATTATATCAACTAATTTAATTAACTATTTAATTAAATTAGTTATCATTACTCATTTTATATTCATGAATGATTTGATGATCTACATTATCATATTATAAGTGAAATCTTTTTAAGTCACATATATAGAAGATACATTGTCCCGGGATAGATATTGTAAGGCTTTTAATTATATTTATTTATTTTTTTATCTACATTCATCAAGCTTTACACCTATATATCTTTCATCTGTTTTTCTATATATATCTTTTTAAGGGAAACTAGTCCCATCAACCCAGTCAAAACCACCATCCCAAATGGAAAAGGAGCTGCTCTAAGTTCCTGACTGGGTGGTTTTCCTCGATGTTGAGGCCGATATTTTCGAGCCTTCAATAGGAATAAAAAGGAGGTGCGGTCTTTTCTTGGAAGGATTAATTTTCTGAGGCAGTCCATTCCAAATCTTGTTGAAATCATAAGGGCCATGAAAAATATGTTAAGCAAGGATAGAGAAATCAAGTGGAATGTTGAAGCAAAGAAGTCATTTAATGAGTTAAAGTTACCCTTAACTCATGCTCCTATTTTTGCTAGCCTTGGTTACACAAAAGGTTTCATCATTTTCTCCTCTACCTCAGAGCACACCATTGTGGCAGTGTTGATGCATAAAAAAATGCAAGATCATGAGCAACCTATAGCATTTTTTAGCAAGAGCTTAAGGGATGTTGCTCTGAAATATAACATAATGGATAAACAAGATTTTGCATTGGTGAAGGCTATGAAGGATTTCAGAGTTTACATATCACATTCTCACATAGTTGCGTTTGTTCATAATGTTGTAGTGAAGGAGATTCTTACCCAAGATGACCCAGAAGGAAGAAGAGGTAAGTGGATAATAGTCATTTTGGAATATGATGTTGAAATTAATCCCACTAAATTGATAAAGGGTCATGGATTGGATAAAATGATGGCTAAGTCAAATTTGCATACATTGGATATCAATTTCATTTCTACCCTGTCATAAGACAATAATGAGGAAGTTGCTTAATAGGTGTTGCAAAGGTTCCTCTCTTCTCCCTGGTACACTGATATCATGTATGTTTTGCAGCACCTACAAGCTCCACATAGATTAACAAAAACAAAAGCAAGGTTTCTTAAGTTGAAGGCTATCCATTTTTGAATTTTAGATAAATATTTATATTGGAAGGATTCATGAGGTATATCGCTGAATTGTTTGTTGGAAGATGAGGCACATAAGATAATGGAATAATTCCACAAAGGAGATTGTGGGGGGCACCTTTTCTGGAAGACCACATCCAATAAAATTTTGAGTGCAGGTTTCTAATGGCCTACATTGTTTGTTGATGTCTACAAGAAGGTTTCTAGTTGTCATGAATGTCAGATATTTGAAGGGAAGAAGAAACTTTTACCATTGCCCCTGAAACCTATTTCATTGGAGAAATTCACCCATCTTCATCAGCTCGGCACAAATGGATCTTAATAGCCACAAATTATTTTACTAAGTGGATAGAAGCGATTCCGACCAGGTAAGCCACATATTCAGTTATTATTCAATTCCTTCAAGATAACATTATTTCAAGATTTGGATGTCCTAAAAGATTATTATTGATAACGTTGTTGCATTTAAATCTCGGAAGTTGATTAATTTATGCAATAGATATAACATAGTACTTGGTCACTCTATTGCCTATTACCCATAGGGTAATGACCTAGTTGATTCATCTAATAAGAGCCTAGTGAATATCATAAAGAAGTTGTTGCAGGAGAACAAAAAGACTTGGCATAAGAAGTTGATTAATGCATTATGGGATGATAGGGTAAGTACCAAGAAATCAATTAGGATGTCTCCCTTCCAATTGGTTTATGGAGTTGATGTTGTCTTTCCTACTTCCCTAGGTGTTCTAGTAATGAAATTATTTCAGGAAACAAAGGTAGAACCAAATGATATGCATAAGAGGATTAACCAAATGATACAGTTGCAACAGACTAGACAAGAGATCTATAGTATCACTCAGTTGATCCAGGACAAGATTAAGAAGATTCATCATAAAAGGATAAAGGATGATGATTTTGATATTGATGATGTTGTGTTTAAATGGGATGCTAGAAACAAAGGGAAGGGTAAGCACAGAAAAATTTGAAAATCTTTGGAAGGGCTTTTTAAAATTTCAGCTTTCCATGGGAACAATGCCTACCTGTTGAAAGACTTGACATGGGAATTACTCGGTGGAGGGACTGTTAATGGTAGGCTTATCAAGCACTATTTTATTTGGATTCAATTGTTTTGAACACTCCATTATACATACCATTTTAATTTTCAGTGCTAAAAGTGTGGGTGGTTGTCATCGAAATTTGAAGCCTGAAGTGAAGGACCTAAGGTTCCGATGAGATGCTACCATATGTAATGAAAAATTCATAGTTAGTTAAGTTAGTCTTAGCTTGTTAAGAGTTAATAAAGCACCCAACAGATAGGCACATGGTCTACGGTGTTCTTGGCACCTCGCAGGGAGGATGTCATCCCCATTGGAGCCTATGTTAGGGTCCTATATTATAGGGATCTTAGTCATTTTAGTCTTTCTATTGATTTGAGGTCAATTTGTAAATGTCAGTCTTGATTTTCATGAGTATTATGGTTTAAAGGGGTTTGTTCTGAATAAGAGGTCTAGATTTGGATTGAGTGTCATGTAAATTTTTTAAGTCAAAAGGGTCTATTTGCTAAAATCCAAAGTGTAATGTCATGAAGGATCATCATTAAAAGGGTAATCATAAGGGGTCATTGGTCACCATGAAAGAGTATTAAAAGGTCATGTCATGAAATATTTTGGTCATCATGAGTTAGTTAGTTGAGTCATGTCAGTTATGGGAATCAGTTATGGTTAGTCATGTCATGTTGCCATTATTTCACATCTAGAAGTGGGTCGTCATTACTTCAAAAGAAGATCGTTGAAGTGTATGAAGGCTATAAAAGTTCCTACCCTGCAACACTTTGGAGGACGAGAATAGGAACGTTCCTATTTTCCATTGGGAATTGTTGCGAAAGATTGGAGTCTGATGCATAACTAAGGAACCCGCTACGCATTCCAACAAATCATCAATTCAGTCACGAGTAAGGGTTTCTCTCATTTTTTCTGAGATTTTTTACATTTTGTTTTCCTTAGTTCATCTTGTCAAACTGATTGGAGATCTTCTTATTCCCTCCAACCATTTTAAGCTACGACTGTTGCGTGCTTTGCCGTGAAAAGCTCTTGCTACCTCCCACTATGTAAAAAATCCGTTATTCTTCTACGTTCAGTATTTTTGTGAGCCATACATACCCTTTGCTTCATTTTTAGTGGAGTGACACTGATTAATTCCTTGTTTTTGCTTCCCAAACAAACCCTAGTCATTGTTGTTGTGAATTTCCCCTGT
Organism: Pinus tabuliformis; assembly: GCA_031772625.1. NCBI lineage: Eukaryota > Viridiplantae > Streptophyta > Pinopsida > Pinales > Pinaceae > Pinus > Pinus tabuliformis. Next base: position 1,230,179,843 of record CM062818.1, read on the forward strand.
TCATTGCACATTTACCCTTTTCCAGTTTGTTGCAAAATTCATCGTTGAATAATGTTGCACATTGTTTGAAGAAGTTTGTAAGTTTTCACATACAACCATGGACACTCAAGATATGAAAAAGAATGTCAAAAGAGGATACATTGTGAGATATGAACCCCAAGACCTCATTCTAGTGAACTTTGACCTTGTCATCACGGTGTCATTTGAATAAGATGGGTTTTTAAGTATGGGGGATTTACGCAGTGCATTATATTAGATATCATTTTTGGGATTCAACTGCGTTAAGTAAGTCATTCAAACGTATGACCATTTCCATGAGAGGTAGTCGTAACTGACTAATTTCTCATGATTTTTGAATAGTTCACTTAGCACTCATTGCATCGGGTGATGCTCACAGGGGTGAAGAAGTGGGATTGAAACTAGTGAAATGTGGAGAACGAATCACATAGCATCAATCATCACTTCCGGGGCTTACACCCGGTAACCAGGACTTCCCACTTTTTGTGTGAAGATTCAAAGCCAGGGCCACCACTTCCAGCTCACCAAACAATTTGCACTGAATTTTAAGGGGAAGGAGTTAAAGGTTGGAAATTTGGAGTTCGTTGTCTCTGAGCAATCAATAGTTGTTGCCACTGATATCCCTTTACATGGTGAAGAGTGTTTTAAAGGCATGGAGTAGGATCTAGATCATTTTAAAGACTTTTTGAAGCCACAATACTAGGAGGGGTATGGGTCTGTTATCCTAAGGCATTATCTGTTGGACCATTATAGTAAGTTGTTGAAAGTGATTCAAAGGTATTTCACATGTGAAGGGAGGTTCAACAAAATCTATCAATACCACATTAGACTTCTAATGCATTTCACAAGCAAGAAAACTTTGAATTCGCATTATTATTTGTTTAGGAGTCTCAATAAAATGGTTGACACATTTCGAGTAAGGGGGAGTCAGATGGAGCCTAACCTATTCCATTTTTCATTGATTAAATTATTGGCACTAAAATAACTTGACAAGAGGGAGAAATCATGGCAAGAATTCTTGATATCTTCAGGGTGGGTGGCATAGTCCTCTGACAGCCAAAAGAGTAAGAGAGACACCCCATCAATTGCAACCAAAGAAGCCTCATCTGTAGTAGTTGGCTTAATGAAAAAGCCTTTGAATGAGGAAAAATCAGTGGACAAGAGAAGTGCCAAGAAATTTCACTTCTCACCCGAGGTAGAACAAGTGGCTATGAGATCAAGAATAAGAGCTTCAGATAAGAGATTGCATGTAGACCTTACACTTATTCAAATTGTTGAGATATCAGAGAGTGCACATGAAGGAGTGGAAACTGACGAAAATGATCAGATAATTAAAGACCTGCAAGATCAACTTGGTAAGGCACATTTAATGATAGCACAACTTCAGCGAGAAAACACAGATCTCAAGAGAAAAGTCTTACAAGAAATTCATAAGCCCAATAAGGAAGAACTATCAAAGAAAGCCTTGGTACCAACTGTTGAAGACAAAGGCAAGTAGGTAGCAGACATAGAAGATGTACAAAAGATGACAGTTGAGCAATCAAGGAGACCTAGAACTAGGTCTGTTATTAGGAAAATGGAGATGCAGGTGAAAGAAGTTGCTCAGCCAAAACAAAGGATAGTGGAATTATTTGATGAGAAAAATGACTTCAACAAATTGATGGAACAAATAGAGGAAGTTCAACAACAAGTAGATTGGCTTGTAGAGAAAGATCAAAGGGATAATATGAGCTTATTTAATCAATTGTAAATTGTTGAACCTATCATCCAAAAGGCCAAACACAAGTTGAAGTGGACCTTGCCTCTACATAGGCAACTAAGGAATATGTATACACATAATTTGGTTATAAGAAGAAGACTTCAACAAGTAAAACAACAATTGACAGAGGCCAGGCAGTCTAAAACAAGGAGGAGGAGGGGAAAGTTAGACAAACTTGCAGAAGCAACACAAATTTGAATTTCATCAAGTGGATGCCCTTAAGTTCTAAATTTTGTCTTTTTGTCCATAAAACTTACACATGTTGGTTCTTTAATGAAGAATGCGGAAACACAGCAGAATATGTTATGCATTGGCCATGGTTCCCTATTTTGATAAAGCAGGCACACTTTTGATTTTTTGATAGTTTTATGGTATGTTATAAAGTTATTATAGCCAGTGAGTGTTTCCTTAAGCAATTTGGTTTAGGAAAAATCACCACATGGTTAAGGTTTTGGATATGCTGCAGGCGCTACGCAAGTTTGCTGCGAATTTGATAACAAAGGGAGATAATGTTTTGGAGGCTTACTTTCAGTTTTGAATCTGTTTCTTGAGTTCATGAGCTTCTTAGGGACATTTCAAGGCAACCCACACGCTTCAGAATGTCGGAAAAAGGCTGAAGATATGCATAACTTGGATTGTTGCACAAGTTGTTGCAAAATTGGAGATTTGGAGCAGATTTGTTCCGTTTATTACACTATGTACATTTTGACTTGCTTTTCCAATGATTTGGTTGATAAAAGTTGTTTTGATGATGATATTAGGTGTCATAGAACTTTAGGATGATATAGTTATGCACTGTTGTGAAAATTAAATGCTTTAAAGATGTATTAATTTAAGATTTGTGGTAGGTAATTAGTTCCTATTTTCAGTAGAGTAGGTGAAAATTCAATGTATCTAGCTATTGACTAGATTTCTTTTGAAAAATTCAACCCTGTTAGATGGCAGTCGAATATTTTAATGTATAAAACACGTGAAGGTCATAGTGCAAAGGGTTGGTCTGCGTGTGAAGAGAGAGACTTGTTTTTGTACATTTTAAATATTTTTAGTGAATAGCAGAAGGCCAAAGGACTTGTTACAAGAATTCTCATGTTAGTCTCTATGATGATGTGCTTCTCTGTGATGTAAGTTTCATGTTTGAAATCATTATGCCATGAATATATGTCTTCTTGTTTAGATAAACAAAACAAAAATCTCAGAATTCACTATTGTAATGTTATGTGCTAAACAATTTGTGTTTTGCCTCTTAAATGACCTGTGAAATTCGTCCTTTAGTTAGATGCTTTATATGTCATTTGTCCATTGTTCTACTAGTCACCCTCCTACAACGAACTTGATCAAAACATCAAAAGGACTACCTATGTTTCTCCTATTACAAGAACCCTTCACTATCCCACATATTGATTAAAAACATGAATTGAGAGTGATTCCATGCCGAATAGATCCATCTTCACACCTACCAGCAAAACATTAAACAATTATATTTAATTATATGCTAAAGAACTAGCCTAAGATCTGAATCATTCAGTTAGCTAATTGACTAAGAAAACCCTAGTGAGAGAGCCTTCTCCAAGGCTAGAAGGGCTAGATTATAGCCTAAAAGTGGTATGTGGTTTCCTTTGTAATCCTTTCTCAGCCTAAAGAAAATTACATATTGTTAACACTCCTCATCCCCATTCGAAACAACTCAGACTGACTTGGGTTTGTATATGTGTTGCCGATGAAGAGAATGGTAGGGACTATGTCTTTAACTCAAGCTAAGTGAAGAAGTTGTGAATTGAATGAACTGAACAATAATTCCAGAAGAGTTAGACCTATTTTTCATGAGACAAGATTCATTCAGAGAGCTGGAGTTCTACCAATGTGTCGCCAATGTTGTAGCGGCTACAACCACCCTCCAAAATTTTGCATATGCTTAGCCTAAAATTCTATTCATATGAGCTTATCTTGCACTATTATAAAGTATTCTTGCTTTGATTGAGACTTATATTTTTCACTTGTGTTTGCATTAACTAATTTTCACACTTAACTGGTCTTTCTAAGTCACATGCTGGCCTCCTAGGTTTTTCAGCAGTTTCGGGCTTGCCTAAAAAAACTACACAATCCTTGAGGGCTAGAAAGCTTGATGATTGTGTTATCACTCCATTATTTTTAAGGTTGCAGAAAAAATTACAGAGGTAACCACAGAACCACTTTCAAAATTGGGAATCTATCCCTTCTAGTTTCATAGAGGGATCTCTCTTTATGATTTAACTTTGTTTGAATGAAGGTATTAGGCTAGCTATTAAGTGTAGGTTTGGGTTTTTTGTGTTGTTGGGTTGAAACTGGGAAGAAAGGCCATTGGGAAAATGGAGTCACAGGTTTGGGTTGATCAAATGCAACATTTACAGGCTAAAATTACAGGGAAGAGGAAAATTCATTGGATCCTTTAAGATCTATGGTGTGAAGGAGAGGAAAGATTTAGAAATCCAATTAAAAACAAAGCAGTTAAGAATTCTGATTTTAATCTTCAGTGGAAAACATAGAAATTATTCTTAATCAAGAGATAGAGTGTACATTCAAACAAATTCTATTCTTTATCTTCTTAGAATAATTCAGATTTTAGAATCACATATGAGAATAAAAAGAAAACAATTTGACAAAGAGATATGCACTTCACCAATAAAAATGACACAAGAATCCTGTAATGATTGCACTGTATTATAGAAAATCTCATTAATGGTGGCTCTGTGAGCTGCTTTACAATAAAAGTCATTTTCTTCAAACAAGTCCCAACATTCATACTTTGAATTATGAAGTATTTATACAAAATATTACAAAATATCTTGATTCTAAAGATCAAGATAGGATCCTAACAATATCTAAAAACTGATTACAAAAGTATTACAAAAATTTAGGAATTTTTGAACTATTGGAACTGTTGGCCCTATTGTTGAGGATGAATGTTGATTATTGAGCCTCCAAATTTGTTGCATTGTTTGCCTTGTTGTTGAGGATAAAAATTTCTCAAGTAATTCACACAACTTATCCCATATGTCTTCACTAGGGATAGAAAATTTAGCTAATTTTCTATAGGCCTTATCCACATTTGTGTACTTTTGGAAAGTTGGTTTGATGATGAATAAATGTTTAAGCTCATGACTGATGAACAAGTCGAAATCTAAGGCCTTCGTGAATGCTTTCCCTTTTATATGCCCTTTTATACCTGCAAATCTTGACTTGTCTTGGACAATAGTGCATAGTTTCTCCTGGTACTCTATCAAGTGTGTGAGTTTATCTTCCCTACCAATCAATCCTGGTAGACCTTTCCTGTTTAGTACCTACATCTTCTAATGAAATCTCTATATGCTACTCTGACTTTGACATTTATTGTCAAGTTGAAGCATAACATTCCTTTTAGTGTGCATCCTCCTCACTTCTATAATACTCTTTGTCCTATCTTGAATTCCTAACTGCTCTAATTCTTCTCTGTTTTTGGAATTCAAGAATTTGATAAGTGTTGTTACTTTCCTAGGTTTCTGTCCTAAGTCTATTTTGATTTTCCTTATTACCTCTTTGGACTTTTGTATTAATTCTTGTTGCTCAAAAACAATCTGTGTGGAGGGCCATATTTCTGTGATGGATTCACTAATTTCTATCCATATGTTTTATCTAGCTTGGGCTAGAGTTTGAGCCATAATTGATTCACTCTACAACTGTTCAATTTTTAGATTGAGCTGATGGGTTTTCTGCAACTCTACCACATAAAAATGATCAATTTTTAGTTTATGTTTAGATATTGTCTTGAGATAAGATTTTAACTTAACAAATTCTTGTTCCTGAATGAACAGATCGTCTATGGCTTTAACAAGTTCGCTTGAAGAACCTGATGTCTTTGCTAGTGCTGAAGTTGATGTAGATGCTCCTGGGGTTACAGTCACTAAAATTGGGACTATTGTAAGTGGAACTATGGCCAACTCTGATGCTTGCTCTTTTTCTTTGAGTAATTTCTCTAGTTCTACTTCCACATATTAGATCTAGCTGTTTTGTTCAATCACTATTAAGAAGATATCCTCTTTCTTTTTTTCCATCTCTCTAACTTCCTTAGCCTGTGAATCTTCTGTGTAGGAAATTTTAGTTGCTTCCTCAGTGTTGCTATATCAGTATCCTTTCTTTTCACAAGCTCTTATACTACCTTTACATCTTTGGGATTATATCCTCGTTTGATCACCAAGTCTTCCAATGACTTGATCCTAGTATCCTTGGCTAAGGATGAAATTCTTTCCAACTTTAGTTGTGATTGTGTGTTGTTTAATGATACCTGCAATCTAGAAGCGGACATGGCAACATTAGTTAGTGTAAAATACATCATTTCATTGGTTTGTTTGTGCATATCCATTTGATATATTGGATGAATTTGTTGTGTATCAAAACTAAACATATATTCTTTATAATTTGTTGGTGTCCTTGGGGCTGGCACTTTAGCTTCAAGGAATGCAGTCTGCATTTTGCCCTTTTCTGTGTCAAATGTTATCAGGATCCTGTGTTGTGGTGTAGTTGTCTGCTTCCAAAATTGAGTGTAGGTCGTGGCTTTCAACATCTCATTCCTCTTTTTTATTGCCCTGTATTTGGAAAAAATATTAGGTTCGGCAGTGTCTTGAGCCAAGTCATTGTTTGTGGTGTTTCTGGAGGATCTTGTGAAATAAAGGAAGATGGAGAGCCTCCAAAAATTTCCTCTTGTCTTGTACCTGCAAAAATATCTTCTAATGTGGTTGAAACATGTTTACCTATCATGACTATAATAGTCTTCTCTTCATCCTCCTGCATAAAAATTGGTGATGGATTCTTTTTAGTCTTCTTTGTATAGATTAAAAACTGCTTGGCTTCAATTTCTGTTACTGGGGAAGACTCTTCTTCTCTAAGCCTTTTATCATGCCTTTCTTGAGGTGTAGGAGTCTGACAGGTTGTTGTAGATATGACTTTTTATTCGGCCTCTTGCAGTGTGTTCTCATCCCACTGGTCTCGGTTCATGTATTGCTCAATCTCTGGCTGAGGAGTATATGTGTAGGGAGTAGTCTTTTGCTCCACCCTCAACTTTAAAATTATACCAAAAGGGTCATAAGACCAAGTAAAGCTCAATTTGAAATTTAATTGCTTCAATAGAAAATCTTCTTCTTTACCAGTTGTTCTGGTATTACACAAAAGTTCCAACTTGTGCTTTGATTTTAAATTGTGCCTTCTTCTTACTTGCCACAAAATGTAAGTCATCCATATGTATCATTTGTCTGATGTACTCTAATGAGAACAATCTCATGGGAACAAATTTTGGCAGCTTATAGGGTGGCAATTCACACCCATAGACTCTAATCTTGGTGTAGTTCTGGTATAAATACCAGTCAACTGTCTTCATGATCCGGATTTAAATAGGAACGCAACAAATTACAGAGATAACCATAAACACAGATATGCAGCGGAAATAATACTTCATTTCATTAATGTAAAATACAAAAATATGCTTACAAACAGTAATGGAAATAAACCAGCTAGGGCGATGGTAGCTTATCTCTGAGAAGAGATGTGGCGGCTACATGCCTCTGAACTGTGTTAAAATGAGGCTTGAAGGCCTATTTATTGTTGAGAAATAATGGAAAACCATTCACATCCCAAAACCTAACCCTAGAAGATGAAACACTAAATTGTGGGCCCCGTTTTGGGTAAGTTGGTACATCAACTTCCCGGGATCGTAACTTTGGCATACGATCTTCGTTTGACGTGTACAATAGCTCGTTAGAAAGATCTATCCGAGCACTACAACTTTGGAAAGGGGTTGCCCCCAGATTTCCCAAAAAACGTCATTTAGGGCCCCAAAACGGCTCCAGAAGTTCAGGACCCGAAAAACTGCTAAAAATAGTAAGTTGTGCTACAATTAAGGAAACTGAAAATGCTGAGAGAAACAATGGTGGGGGTCCAGGTGGACTTTGCAGGTGGCCACCAATATCCACCTGGATCATTCCTCCACCGTTAGGAAGCAATGGTCCCCATTGCGTTGAGTTCCTCCATGAGATGAGGAAACTTCTGCTGAACTTGGTCCCTCGTGAGCCACTTGCCCTGGTGAAGGAGTTGGCTTGCTTTGACAACTCGATACAGTTTGATATTCTATTGGCGAGTGTTCTTAATCTGTGTGTCCATGATCCGATCAGTTGCAGCTTGTTCCATGCAATCTGGATTTAATTATGTGGGTGTGAGCTGTTCTGCAATGTCGGATGTGTCTAGTAATGGTGGAAAGTATGGCTGAAGGCGGTCCACATTGAACACTGGGTGCAGGCCAAGGAATGGGGGAATGCTGAGCTCAAATGCATTGTCTCCCACAGCCTTAGTAATGGTGTAAGGACCATATCGGAGTGGTCTCAGTTTCTGATAGGCTCTAGTAAGGTGTTCCTTTTGAAAATGCAACCAGACTTTGTCGCCCACCTGAAACTTGTGTGGCACCTGATGTTGATCATGTCGCTGCTTGTACTTGGCATTTGATTTCTCCAAAATGTCATGGACCTGCTGGCGAATATGTTGGATGTGCTCAATGAAGCTGGTTTCCTTGTCTGTTTTGGACTAGACATGAGCCGAATCTGTGTGAGTAGCTGTAAGTGGCATGGCCACATCAATGGGGCATAGTGGCTGGAATCCCAAGCCCACCTGAAAAGGGTTGTGGCTAGTCGAGCTGTGAAGAGCTCGGTTGTAGCTGTGTTGAACATAGGGGAGGCTCTCGTCCCATGTGCGTGGATGCTTTGAGTTGTACATGCGCAGAATGTGTACAATCATCCTATTGACAACCTCTGTCTGGACATCAGTTTAAGGATGGAAGGTTGTGGACTTAGTGAGTTTGGTGTCCAGCATTGACTAGAGACTGGACCAAAATGTACTGAGGAACTAATTGTCCTGATCTGAGGTGATAGACTGTGGGATCCCAAAGTGCACCCACACTCGTTCAAAGAAGAGTTTAGCAGTGGCTTCTACTGTGATATTCTTCTTGCAGGCTGCTATAATGGCCATCTTCGAGAACCTGTCGACGACCACAAAAACACAGTCATTTCCATGCTTAGTGGAAGGAAGGCCTGACATGTAATCCATGGAGATTGATTCCCAAGGTCGACTAGGGGTAGGCAACGGGGTATAAAGGCTTGCTTCTTGATGGTCGATTTGGTAATAGCGCAGGCAGTACATGATCTGATGTACTTCCCGAAATCCTGTCAAAGATTCGGCCAATAGAAATACTTTTACAGTACTTCCACCGTTTTCTCGACCCCGAAATGCCCAGCAGCCCGACTGTAGTGTGCCTCCCAAATCATCTTGGCACGCTTGCTTGAAGGAACACAAAGGTGACCCAGGTGGCATAACAGGGCATCCTGGAGGTGAAAATCTGGAACATGGCGACCCTCCAAGAGTGTCTGGTATGTGTGGCCAAATTCTGGGTCGCTTTTGTAGAGAAGTGGCCAATCAGAAGTCTCGTGCCCACAAGAGTTGAGCACGGTGGTTAACGCCATGATCGGTGGTCGACTGAGGCAATCTGCAACATTGGTGCTGCCCTTCTTATACTTGATATTCAAATGGAACTGTTGCAAGTATGTAGACCACTTCTGAAGGCGATCATTCTACAATTTCCCTTGGGTCTGTATGAACTATAGGGGTCGATGGTCTGTGTGGATGACCGTTTCCTTCCCCAAAATGTAATGCTTCCATTGTCGGTAGGCCTGCACAATGGAATACATCTCTTTGTCATAAGTGGGATACTTTCGGACTGTGTCTGAAAGTGTTTCACTGCGATATGCCACTGGATGCCCATGTTGAGTAAGGACTGCCCCAATAGCATAGTCAGAGGCATCTATCTCGACCTCAAATGGTTGTTGCAAATCTGGTAACGCGAGCACTGGTGTCGTGCAGATGCGATCTTTCAACTCTGTGAATGCCTTCTGTTGAGATTCAGACCAAAAGAATTTTGCTTTCGCTCCTCCCTTGGTGACTTGACTCAAGGGCCAAGTGATATGAGAAAACCCCAACACGAACCTGCGGTAGAAGTTGGAAAGACCTAGAAAGTTGTGGAGCTCTGTCAGAGTGGTTGGAGATGGCCAATCCCGAATGGCTTGGATCTTGGTTGGATCCACATGCACCCCCTATTCATCAATAATGTATCCCAGATATTGAACCGGGGTCATGCCAAAAGTGCATTTCTCCAAATTGGCACATAGCTTGTGTTGCCGCAGTGTTTTGAGAACCTGTCGGATGTGGTGGAGGTCCTCTTCCCAACTATGGCTGAAGATCAGAATGTCATCCAAGTATACCACTACAAATGAGTTGGTGAATGGCCGCAAGATTTCATCCATTAGCCTCATGAAGGTTGCAGGAGCATTCGTCAATCCGAAAGGCATAACCAACCATTCGAAAAGGACCTCCTTGGCTTTGAAGGCAGTCTTCCACACATCAGAGGGTTTGATTGGTACCTGGTGATATCTTGACTTCAGATCGATCTTGCTGAAATATTTCCCCCCTTTAGTTGGTCCAGGAGGTCATCAATCCGCGGGATCGGGTACCTATTATGGACAGTGATCTTGTTCAGCGCCCGATAGTCAATACAGAGTCTCCAAGTCCCATCCTTCTTCTGTACCAACATGATCGGGCTCCCACAAGGTGATGAACTCGGACGGATGTGACCTTTCTACAACAGCTCCTGAATCTGCCTCTTGATTTCATCATTCTCTAGAACGGAGCGCCGATAAATTGGTCCATTGGGTAGCGGCGCACCTGGGGTCAGATCGATGGAGTGCTTGACCTGGCAGTGCAGAGGAACCCCTACGGGGGAGGTGAAGATGTCCTCGTACTCCTCCACGACCTTGTCCATCTGTAGTTGTCGTGCGAAGGGGCCCTGTCTAGAGGTCGTGGCCACCGTCTTCTTCTTTCCTTGAGGGCGTATCATCAGGAAAACAAATTTCCCGGTTTTGGAAATGAGCTTACTGCATTGTTTTGCAGTAATCAAAGAGATGGCAATAGGCAGTGCTACCTCTGGTATCTTGTACAACTTATTTCCCAATGTAATAATAACAGCACAGGGCCTTGATTCATACACAGCATGTCGCTTCCACAACTATGGTTTTCCTAATAATACATCACAAACTTCAAGGGGAGCAATGTCACACAATACCTCATCCATGAAGGGCTTGATGTTGTATGGAAGGCGACACTGCTGGCTCACGCGAAGATCCCATCCTTGGTGAAGCCACCCGATGGTGTACGGTTGTGGATGTGCTGTGGTCGGTAAGCCCAACCGCTTCACGACCTCTGCCGAAATGAGGTTCTTTTGGCTCCCGCTATCGACAATGAATTGTAGCGGGGGGCCCTTTACCCACATCTGGGAGTGGAAGAGACGTTCCTCCTCCTCTGGATCTTCGAGTTTTTCCTTCTGTATCTTCGTGGTGGCAACAGTGGCATTGGGCTCCACATCGATAATCCGCTTCCCTTTGTCATTCCCCTTGTTGGGTTCTGACTCAAAGTCGGAACATGCATCTGATTCTGAAACCTTTAGCTCAGCCACCAGTGACTGCTTGGCCCGACACTCACTTGTGTTGTGGGTGGAGCTCTTATGGAACTCACATCATTTTCCCGTGTCCTTTTTCGGCTTTGGGGCGGTGTTCTTTGCTTGCAGCTTTGGCAGGTTGTCTTGGGCTGCCCCGCCTTGGCTTTGTCCTTTGTTCTGTGGTTTAGGGGCACCTTTCCCTTGCTTCGGATTCACAGATCCAAAGTCTCGCTTCTTCTGTTTAAACTTCTGCTCGACCTTGATGGCATATCGGTATGTTGTGCTGAGCGAGGAGATGTTCAGGAATTCTATTTCTTCCTAGATGTACTTGTGTAGGCAGTCGCGGTATTTGAGTATCAAATGTTGCTCTGAATCCTTGATACCCAACTTTGTGCGAAGGGTATGGAAAAGATTAGTGAACTCCGGCACATCTTGGTCCCTTCCTTGCCACAGCATGGTCCACTTTATGTATTTATCCTCATAGATTTCGATAGGGTAGTACTGCTCCTTGATGGCATCCCAGAATGAATTCCAGGTGGGCGAGGCTGAAAATAGTGAGCTGGTATTTTCATCCTTTTGCTCGCAGTAGGTTTCCCACCAGTCCTTGACGTGGGGAGCTGCTTTGAGAAGAGCGAAAACAATCTTTTTCCGACTCGAAAATTCATGAACAAAAAAATAACCCTCTAGCAAATTTAACCATTTATCTACGGCATCTGCATCTATCTGACCCTAAAATATGGGGATTTCAAAATTAACTTGTACCTTAAAGGGTGTGGCGTTTCCAGTGTAGCTGTTGGAAGCCGATGCGTTGCTTCTGGGTAGCCGTTGAAGGATCTGGGCAAAGTTGTCCATCATCGCGTTCCTTTGTCGCTCGAGGGCTTCTTCGAGCAAGATTTTGATAGGATCTCCTGCCCCCTCGTCTTTCTTCTCATCCGTCATGGGAGGCCGTCAGGATTTGCAAGGCTGGTCTTGCAAAGGTTCGACTAGTTCAAGCCCTAACTCCTTATATCCCGACCTCGTTGGGGACATGCAAAGAAAAACAGAGAAAAAGCAGACCGCTCTAATACCACTAATCCGGATTTAAACAAGAACGCAACAAATTATAGAGATAACCATAAACACATATATGCAGTAGAAATAATACTTCATTTCATTAATGTAAAATACTGAAATATGCTTACAAACAGTAATGGAAATAAACCAGCTAGGGCGATGGTAGCTTATCTCTGAAAAGGGATGTGTGGCTACATGCCTCTGAACTGTGTTACAATGAATCTCGAAGGCCTATTTATTGTTGAGAAACAATGGAAAACCCTTCACATCCCAAAATCTAACCCTCGACGATGAAACGCCAAATTGTGGGCCCCGTTTTGGGTAAGTTGGTACATCAACTTCCCGGGGTCGTAACTTTGGCATACGATCTCTGTTTGACACGTACAATAGCTCATTAAAAAGATCTATCAGAGCACTACAACTTTGGTTTCCCAAAAAACGTCGTTTAGGGCCTCAAAACGGCTCTGAGAGTTCAGGACCTGAAAAAACTGCTAAAAATAGTAAGTTGTGCTACAATTAAGGAAACTAAAAATGCTGAGAGAAAAAATGGTGGGGGTCCATGTGGACTTGGCAGGTGGCCACCAATATCCACCTGGATCACTTCACCTGGTCACTAAGATGCAAAACTTTTTGAATATTTGCTCCTATCCTAGGCTCTAAATCACTATGTAGCAGACAAATAACTATGTACAAGATCTGATCAACATAGTCTATGAAAGTAAACTCTAAGGAGTTTTTCCTAACCAGAGAGGTCCAATGTATGACTGATTGAGCATTACCCTGCTCATCCATCTTCTGCAAAGTAAAGGGAATAATGTCTTCTTGATGATAAATAAACATGTAAACTAAAACATCAGAATATTTGAAAGCTCCCTCTGTAGGAAATTTTATGAATTGATCATTCATTGCATTTGCAATAAATTCATTGTAATTATAGATAACATGTTTTTCGCCAATGGTAAAAATTGACAAGAAGCCAACAATGGCCTCATCAACCCACTGATTAGAGTGATAACCAAGTAGGTATGAGATGATGCTAATTATTTTTTTGGTTACCTCGGGGAACATAAAAGAGTAATATCGAGGGTTTGTTTTAGGTAATTAGACATCTTTGGGAAGAAAGATTTTGAATATCTTAGGTCTCTGAGGGAAGGTTAGATTCTTGTAGAGCTCTGTGAGAGAGTCTACTGACAGTGGCTTGGAAGACTTTGGAATGATTACTTGAAGCACTTGAGATATGGCTTTGGCTGTGATGGTGATCAGAATTTCACTATTTCGACTCATAATTACTCTTTAAGAGGGTACATAGCTCAATTGACACTAGGAGACTAGCTCAAGGAAATGATGGGTTTGTGGGAACATGAATTGAGGGAGGGTAGACTCCCATAGCTTCTATTCATCACTCTGATCTAAGAATTTTTGCTTCAACCAACTGTGAAGTTCGAACAAGTCGAATTCACAGGTTGTCTCAACAATTTTGTATTGTAGATCGACTAAGGGTAGATGATCCAGGTCAATAGGAGGGGTTAACATGGGATTTTCCTCTGGTTTCTTCCCTTGTCCTTAGGGTTCTACTTTTAGGAGGCATTATCGATCTTTTAAAAGCATAAATAGAGGGACGACGACTTTAGGATTACCTGGAACAGGAAACCGACTTCAGAATGCCGAAGTGGGGTCTCTAATAGTGATTGGATTATTGTCGTCGGACAATTTTCTAGTTACTGCAACAACATGGAAGATTGAAAACTTGAACAAATCAAACAAAACAATGAAGAAAGGAAATTGTGGATTAACAGTGCTTAATAACGTAATTTTTTAAATTACCATTTTTTTTTTACCATTTGGTTTTTACCTTTACGTGGAGCGGGAGAGACTTAATTGGTGTAACGGTTTGCTGACATGGGCAAGGGAGTTCCAGATTGCAGCCTTTGTTTGGGAGTGGAACGGATTCTCGGGACAGGTTAAATGGAAGGGAAGGTTGCGGGAGTGGGGTCCATGAGGCTTAGTTGGCAGATGGTGAGTGGGGTTAGGAAGGGTGTCGTGGCGGATAGGGACTAGTGGAGGGGCGAGTGGTCAATGCTGGAAGACTTTTCGGAGTGGGGGGGGGCACAATGAGTGAAAAGTTGTGAGGGTGACACGTAGTGGGGCTTTTCAGACCCCCCCGAGTAAAGTGGGATGGAGCTCAGGGGGGCGAAAGCACTCCCCCGCCGTTGACTTCTTTGCAGTTGATAATCCCATGCCAACAGAACTTATTTGTAGTATTCAAACTTTATTACAACCTTTGAAATGTTAAGGAATAATATACACTATTATAAATAATTAATCATGTTTAACCCCATGATTAATTTATTCCAAATCAAAATAACTAATCTAAACCAAATTAATCATATATAGGGTGCATTTAATTGTGCAAGCCCCTTTTATTCATTTTTATAAGGTTTTTTATTATTTTTTCTTTATCAGTTAACCACGATTTAATGGTGTGATTAACTACACGAATATAAGTTGATTACGATTAAACTGTGTGATTTATTTATTCACTCACCTAATTAAATTAATTTTCAGTCTAATCACATTTAAATAGTGATTAGACTAATTATTTCTAATTCTCCTATTTACAATGTGGCATTTAAACAAGTTGCACACTTTATTTACAAAAATTCTTTAAGTATGCTTTCAAGCAATTTTGATTTTTCTTGGTAGCAGTTAGACTTTCTCACCTAGGGGGGACATTTTCATATATTTTTTCTCTTTTTGTTTTTATTTTCTTTTCTTTCATTTCTTTCTTTATTCTAATTTTTCTATCCCCTACAATTTACTCTCTCTCTCTCTCTCTCTCTCTCTCTCTCTCTATATATATATATATATATATATATCTCTCTCTCTCTCTCTCTCTCTCTCTCTCTATATATATATATATATATATATCTCTCTCTCTCTCTCTCTCTCTCTCTCTCTCTATATATATATATATAGATATATATATATATATATTATTTTAGAAATAAATTTCAAACATGAAACATTATATACATTTTTCAAATATAAATCATCAGGTAAAAACAATTCATCCTATGAAATATAGGACCCTAACAATGGCTCCAACTGGGGATGGCATCCTCCCAACGAGGTGTCAAAGAACACCGTAGACTAGTGCCTGATTCCTTGGGCATGTTTAAAAAATCCTCCAACTGAACTGTTATACCTGTGTATTATTCATACCTATGGTTACACACCATCAGAAGCTCAGGGCCTTCTCTGTGGTCTTCAAATTCTGGTGAGATTCACCTACACTTTTGCAATATAAAAGTGAAATGATATTTTACAATGTTGATGAATGACTTGATCTAATTAGGTAGGAAATAATGCTTTAATTTCTGTATTCACTGGTCCACCTGACAACTCTTCTTCTTTCAAATCTAACAAAATGAATGCATTGTTACCTTTGAAAGCATGAATCTTAAAAGGTCCTTTCCATAAGTTGTCAAATTTACCATGTTTTCCCTTATCCTCATTTCTAGAATCCCATTTCAAAACAAGATCATTGAGTTGAAAATCATCACTCTAGTCCTTCTATCATAAATCCTTCTAATATTTTCTTGGATGACTTGAGTTTTATGATAGACTTCCTCCCTTGAATATTGTAATTGAATAGTTTGGATTATCCTTCTTTGCATATCATTGGTCTCCACCTATGTTTCCTACAGAAGTTTGAGCATAGGAATTCCCAAAGAAGTTGGGAAATCTGCATTTGTCCCATACACTATCCGGAATGGTGGCATTCCAATGGACTTCTTGGTAGTAACTCGATCAGCCCATAGTGCATTGATCAATTTTTTGTTTCATGACTTCTTGTTCTCCCGCAGTAACTTTTTGATAATGTTAACCAAACTCTTGTTTGAGGACTCAACTAACCCATTACCTTGGGGGTAATAATAAGTAGAGTTCCCTAACTTAATCGGATATTTGTTACAAAAATCTCTCATTTTCCTGGACTTGAAAGCAGCAGCATTGTCAGTTATAATTTTATGGGGATAACCAAACCTAGACAATATATTTCCTTCCAGAAATTGGATAACAACGGTATCAGTGGCTCGTCTAGTGGGAATGGCTTCTATCCATTTAGTAAAGTAGTCTATTGTTGTCAAAATCCATTTGTGTTGGCTTGAGGAACTGGGGTGGATTTCACCAATGATGTCTAAACCCCTTTATTGAAAAGGGAATTCTACTGAAATTGGTTTTAATGGAAAAGGTAATAACTTTCTTTTTGCTTCGAATATTTGGCACTGATGGTAGGAGGTGACCTGTTTATGTACATCAGGGAATAGGGTTGGCCAGTAAAAACCAGCTCTAAGGATTTTGTTGGCATTTATATTTCCAGTATAGATGGCCACCACAGTCTTCTTGATGAAATTCCTCCATCACCATGTCTGATTCATCTTTCAACAAACACTTTAGTAACATCCCTTCATCATCTTTCTAATATAAATTCTTATCAAGAATGCAGAATTTCATGGATTTCATTTTAAGGAACCTTGCTTTGGTTTTTGTTAAACTAGGAGGAGCATATAAGTTAAGTAAGGCAAAAATTATGTCTACATACCATGGTGATGTGTAAAAAACTTATGAGATCGGTGGAGTCGCCTACTCTTCCTGTTCATCTAATTCTGCAATAAAATTGATGTCTAACACATTACAATTAGATTCTTCCATGCGTTTTGCTAACCCTTGACCCTTGATAAGCTTTGTTGGTATGATTTAAATATCATATTCCAAAATGGTGCAATCCATTTTCCCCTTCTGCCATTTGGATCTGTTTGAGTGAGTATGTCCTTGACAATTGCACTTGGGACAAAAGAAATAATGTGTGAATGCAGAATATAAACCCTAAAATCTTTAAGTGCCTTTACCAATGCAAATGCATGTTTTTCCATGATGTTGTATTTCAGTGATGCATCTCATAATGATCTGTTGAAAAAGGCAATTGGTTGTTCATGTCCTTCAGCATTGTTCTGCAACAACACAGATGTTATTGTATGATCAGATGCAAAAGAGAATATCATGAAATCCTTTGTAAAATAAGGACTTATTAGAATTGGTGCAGTTGTTAATGCCTTCTTGACCTTAGTGAAAGAATCATTTACATCATTATGCCATTTAATTTCAGTATCCTTCTTTAACATGTCGGTTATTGCTTTTAAGATTTCAACCAAATTTGGTATAAATCTTCAAAGGAAGTTTATTTTTCCAATAAAGGATTGGAATTGTTTTTTGTTCCTAGGGGGATCTATTTTCAATATTGCTTCCACTCTACTAGGGTCAATTTTTATGCCATCATTTGAGATGATGTGTCCTAGCAATTTTCCCCCTTCTAAGCCAAATAGTGTTTTCTTAGGGTTAAGAGACATATTAAAATTTCTAGACTTTTCGAAAACTCTCCTTAAATGGAGCAAATGCTCCTCATCTATCTTTGAGAAGTCAGTGATATCATCTAAATAAATGACTATAAACCTACCTAATTCATCTACAAAGGCAAAATCCATTGCTCTTTGGAATGTAACACCATCATTCATAAACCAAAAGGAATTTTCACATACATGATAGTGCCCCAAGGTGTTGTCAACGTTGTTTTCTCTTGGTCATTTGGATGTACTAGAACCTGGTTGTAACCAAAAAATCCATCTAAAAAGGAAATTATTGCCGATCCAACTACCTTATGCAGGATGTGGTCCATTTTGGCAAAGGATAATTGTCTTTTAGATAATATTTATTGAGATTTCTAAAATCAATACATAGTCTAATCTCCTTAGTCTTTTTCCTAGTAGGAACTAAGTTTGATACCCATTTTGAAAACCGCAAGGGTACAAAGATTTTGGAATCATACAATTTTTTAACTTCTTTCTCAACTAGGGGTAAAAGCATTGGGTTGATCCTTCTTAGTTTTTGTTTAAAAGGTTTATGGTCCTCTTTTATAGGAATTCTATGTTGTATAATGATGGTGTCATAGGATTTTAAATCCTCATAACTCCAGGCAAATACATCTATGAATTCTTTGAAAAACTCTATGTACTTCTGTTTTTCAGCAGAAGGCAAAGATTTGGATAATTTAACTATTTTAGGCTTTTCTTCGGTTCCTATATTACATTCTTTGACATTGGCTCTAGTAGGTTCTATTTTAGGTTTTTTAGCCACATCATTAAAATCAAATAACTCTTCTAAGGGAACTAACCCTCTAGGCAAAACATTATTCTTCAATTGAAAAATTTCTAACTCTTCTTGATCTTTATCTAATTCATTAAATTCTACTTTTTTCATCATCTTATCTACATTATTATTTGCATCATAATCTATGTCTATATTGGCACACTCAAATTCATCCTTTGACTGCAAAAAAAATTCAATCTGTTCATCATTACCAAAAACTTGCCAGTACCTGATATTATCCAGGACAGCTGGTCTTTTTTTAACTTCACCTATGTGTAGGTTTTAACCCCGTACAGAAATTACCTGCATATGAATTCTAAAACACAGAAAATAAACAATGCAATATCCTAACACATAAAACACATATACATAGAGATTTTCCCCTAGATCCCAAAACCGGGACTACCAGCTTGATTTTTCATTATGTTCCTTTCAATGTTACAATACATATTTATACATGCCGAAGCATCCAATACCATGGACCGAAAACCATCTCGTCCAAAAAACATGTGCGAATTCATGCACAAAACCATAGGTGGGTCCACCCAACCTAACATTACGGGTGCCCTTCAAACCCCCTGTTAACTATGTGGAAAGAATATAACACAACCCAACATTCTCCCACTTGTTGTTTTCTTTCCACAGGGGGCCACAAGAGAGCTTAGTCATTTTACCAACCCTGAAATGCCCATTGTCTCTCTACACCAAGAGAACTTCTCAGAGCTCACAAATTTTGTCAATGCATCTACAATATTCTTCAAAGTGTCCACCTTTACCAACTACACCTTTTTGTCTTCTATCATATCCCTCACAAAGTGATATTGAACATCAATATGCTTTGTCTTTGAATGATATGTAGGGTTATTTGCCAAGAAAATTGCACTTTGGCTATCACAGTCTATCCTTATAGCTTCCTGTACTAATCCCATACTTGAACACAATCTCTGCAACCAAACTGCTTCCTTGCTTGCATGAGTGGCTGCCATGTATTCTGTCTCTGTAGTTGATAGTGCCACTACAGATTGTTTCTTACTCATCCAATTGACTGCACCTCCAAATAGGTTAAACACATACCCACTTGTAGATCTTCTCTGATCCACATCTCTGGCCCAGTCTACATCAACAAAGCCACGAATATCCAACACTCTGTCCAATCCTGGTCTTCCTTGGTAGCACAGACCATAATCACTAGTGTCATGCAAATACCTGAAAACTCGCTTCACTGTTGTCCAATGCTCCTTTCCTGGTTTTGACATAAACCTGCTCAATACTCCCACTACATGTGCAATGTTTGTTCTAATACAGACCATTGCATACATCAAGTTACCGACTGCACTTGCATATGGAACACGGGACATGTCCTCTTCCTCTTCTTGTGCCTTGGGACATTGTTCAGTAGATAACCTCACACCTACAAGAATAGGAACCTTCACCGGTTTACTATCCTACATATTAAACCTCTGCAGTATTATCTCAACATACTTCCTCTGGTTTACCCAGAGCTTCCTCTTTGCCCAATCTCTTTTAATTTCCATGCCCAAAATATAGTTTGCAGCACCAAGATCTTTCATGTAGAATTTTGAGGACAATTGGGTCTTCAAATCCTGGATAATTTCTTTGTCATTTCCAACCAGCAACATATCATCCACATACAAGACCATATAAATAACACGGTCACCAATTAATTTAAAATACACATAGTGATCTGCTTTGCTTCTGGTGAAGCCAAGTCCCTATATAAATGTATCAAATTTCTGATACCACATCCTTGGTGACTGTTTTAACCCATACAGAGACTTCTTTAACTTGCATACCAGTTCTTTCTTACCCTTTGCTGCAAAGCCTTCAGGTTGCTTCATGTAGATTTACTCTTCCAGATCCCCGTGAAGAAATGTTGTCTTCACATCCATCTGTTCTGCCTCAAAATCAAAAGCAGCAGCAACAGATAAAAGTAATCTAATAGAAGTTACCTTCGCAACAGGAGAAAAAATATCACCAAAATCAATTCCCGGAATCTGGGAATAACCTTTTGCTACCAACCGAGTTTTGTATTTCTCCACTTTTCCTTCTGCATTTGTCTTCTTTTTGAACACCCATTTGCTGCCAATGGGTTTCCTTCCAGCTGGAAACTCCACCAGATCCCAAGCCTCATTTTTGTGCAAAGATGCCATTTCATCAACCATGGCCTCTTTCCAGAGTTTTCCATCCTCTGAATCTACTGCTTCCTTCACAGTTCTGGGATCATTGTCAGTAATAGATAAAGCAAAATTTGAACAGAAAGCAGATGGACTATACCTTTTAGGCTGCCTTCTTTCTCAAACTGATCTTCTCACAGCTAGAGTTTGTGGCTCTTCATATTCTGATTCCTCCTCTACTGTAGAGTCTAATTCTTCCTCCTTTAGCTCAAACTCTATCTTCTCAGGTTCCTTTTGTTGGACTTCATGTTTAATAACATCTTTCGCCTCTCTAAACACCACATTTCGGCTGTACACAACCTTCCGTGTGACTGGGTTCCAAATCTTATAACCCTTTAAACCATCCTTATACCCAATAAGGATGCACTTTTTAGATTTACTATCCAACTTGGTTCGTTTCTCCTTTGGAACATGTACATATGCATCACATCCATATACCCTCAGATGTGAAAGTGAGGGTTTCTTACCAGTCCATACCTCTTGTGGAGTCTTATACTCCAACGCTGATGAAGGTGACCTGTCGACCAGATAACATGCAGTATCCACCGCTTCTGCCCAGAATGCCTGTCCTAACCCGGTACCACTGAGCATGTTTCTTGCCCTTTCCATCAACGTCTTATTCATTCTTTCTGCAACTCCATTTTGCTGAGATGTATATGGAGTAGTCTTTTGCCGTGCTATACCACACTTCTTACAGAATTCTTCAAATTCCTTACTGCAAAACTCTCCACCGTTATCTGTCCTCATCACCTTTATCTTCTTCTCTGTTTGATTTTCCACTAGAGCCTTAAATTCTTTAAACCTGTCAAAGACTTCAAATTTCTTCTTAAGGAAATATATCCATGTATTCCTTGAGAAGTCATCTATAAATGATACATAGTACATAGACTTACCCAGTGATGGAACCTTTACAGGTCCAAACACATCACTGTGCACAAGTTCTAATATCTGTTTCGCCCTCTTACTACCAGAGGGGAAACTTACCCGATTCTACTTCCCATATACATATTTTTCACAAAATCAAAATCCAAAGAGCTATTACTCATACCTTCTACCATACCTTTACCATGAAGTATTCGAAGGCCCTTCTCTCCAATATGTCCAAGCCTTTGATGCCACAGCATGGTCTTCTCTCCAAAGACCACTAGATTTTCTACTCCACTTTCAGGAACCAGAGAACTATTGCACCCATCAATAATAGTGCTACCTTGCAGCTTGTACAGAGTTCCAATCCGAACTCCCTGCATCAATACCAGTGCTTCCCGAACCATCTTGCAAGTATCCTTCTCGAACACTGTTTTTACACCTGCATCATCCAAATTGCTTACAGAAATCATATTTCTGGCCAATGTATGAATATGCAGAACACCAGGAAGTGTTCTAACCCTTCCACCTTGCAACTTCAACTTTACTTTTCCGCGACCAATGATTCTAACCTTCCTATCATCCCCTAAGAAGACATCACCACCATCATATTTCTCATACTCGTAGAACCACTCTCTATGGGGAGTGAAGTGAAAGGATGCACTTGAGTCAATCAACCATGCCTTGTGATCTACATGTGTACTTGAAGAAGCCAAGTACACATCCCCGCCTTCATCTGAAGTGGTTTTCGCCTCTGCAGAAGGAGCATCATCAGATCCCTTTCCTTTATCAGGAGCTTTAGATTTACAGTCCCTTTTGTAGTGCCCTTCCTTTCCTCATTTCCAGCACACCACCTTTACAGGTTTTTTCGGAGATTTAGATCTCCGTCTAGATTTAAATCTCCCACTCGATGACTTATTTTTGTTTTTGTTCTGGGACCGTCCTCGTACAAACAAGGCATCACCATTATGGCTCTCTATATTTTTCTGTCTCATCTCCTCCGTCAGCAAGGATGAGACTATTTCATGAAACTGCAAGGCAGTTGCATTGCTACCTATTGCAATAACCAGACTATCCCACGAATCTGGTAGAGAACACAACAAACTAATGCACTTATCTTCATCTGAAATTTTAATATCAACAGATGCTAACTGACTTACCAAAGTATTAAATGCGTTCAAATGCTCTGTCACTGAGTCTCCATCTTTCATCCTCAAGTTATACAGCTTTTTCAGCAAGAACAGTTTATTCACCAAAGACTTAGATTGGTACAAAGTCCCTAACTTGTCCCACAAAACCTTCGTCGTAGCTTCTGTTGATACATTCAACAATACTGAATCTAAGACACACAATTGTATTGTGCTCTTTGCCTTCCAATCCAACTTCTTCCATTCTTCATCGGACACTCCCGTTGTCTTAGTACCTGGATCTACCGCGATCCACTGATCTTTATCCACCAACAGATCCTCCATCTTGAGTTTCCACAACTCAAAACTTTGACCATTAAATTTATCGATCTCTATCTTTCCACTGCTTTCCATCTTCTTTCACCACTAGAATCGATCTTGCAGATCTCCCACTAAACAGGGTCTACCATAGGCCCGAGCGAAACCCCTCAGCAACAAAGGCATCCCCTTGAAGCCAAAACTGCTCTGATACCAAATGTAGGTTTTAACCCCGTACAAAAATTACCTGCATAAGAATTCTAAAACATAGAAAATAAACAATGCGAGATCATAACACATAAAACACATATACACAAAGATTTTCCCTTGGATCCCAAAACCGAGACTACCAGCTTGATTTTTCATTATGATCCTTTCAATGTTACAATACATATTTATACATGCTGAAGCATCCAATACCATGGACCGAAAACCATCGCGTCCAAAAAACATGTGCGAAAATCATGCACAAAACCATAGGTGGGTCCACCCAACCTAACATAGGGTCCAAAACCAAAATTTTCCGAGGCGCTGCCCTGGACCCCATAAAGTGGGGTTACGGGTGCCCTTCAAAGCCCTGTTAACTATGTGAAAAGAATATAACACAACCCAACACTATGTACTGGTGACTTGGGAAATAGGGCATTTTTCAAGTACTAGCTGAAGTAGCAAGACCATTAGCTATGATATTTTGACCTCTTGGAACTATAGATAACTCATACTCAACAAAACGTTCAAGGAAATCTATAACAAAATTCCTATAAGCCCTTAACCTTGGATGTTTAGATGAGTATTCCCATTTGATTTGTTTAATTATGAGTTTAGAATCTCCATGAACTGAAATTCTTTTGGCACCTAATTTCTTCAAAGGTTGTAATTCTGTGATTAAGGCTTCATACTCAACTATATTATTTCTACATTGAAAGTTCAGTTTATATGAATGTCCTTCTGATTTTCTAGTTTGTGAATTGAAAACCCACACACCTGCTCTTGATCCTTCCTTGCTTATAGCTCTATCAAAATCCATGTTCCATAAAGGCTCATTTTCTTCATCTAGTTTTACAATGTCTATTTTGATTTCTTCCATCTCACACAAATCAATTTCTAGGTTAGGGATTTTTTCTTCAATACATCTATCATTATACAAGATAAAAGAGTCTAGATCTGAATGGACTGAATACAAGGGATGGTTGTTTGGTCTATCTTGACTGCTAACCATGTATTTCATTAGTGTTTATCTATAAATTCTCTTGTGCTGACGAAATACATGTATGGTATAGGGTGCCTTGCAGCTTTGCCCCCCATGATCTATAGAGTAGCATTCCATACATTTTGGGTATGTCTGCCACTATGATATCCATAACTATGCTTCTGGCAGGGATTTGAGCTAAGGTGACACAAAGGTCTTTAATTCGACCAAGGCATCTTACCTTGTTAGAATCAAAAGAATACAAATCCTTATATGGCCTAGTGATGTCAAGATTCAATTTCTCCATTATGGCTTGGGGAATTAAATTGTGTGAGGCACTAGATTCGAGCATGGCACTGTGAAGGATTTTATCAAGGATATTGAGACTGATGTAGAAAAGGGGAACAATTCTATCTTGGGGTTTACCTTCTACCTTTGGACCAAACAATAGTTCAGGCTTGTCATCAACGAGGTTTACAACATTTGTTCCTTCTCCTACTTTTAAGGCTTTCATTACTTGTGTCATGTATGCATTCTTATTCATCAATTCAGTGAGAGGGATTGAAATTTTAACTTTAGCCAATTCATTTTCGATGTTGAAAGAGGTTTGTGGGTTCTCTGTTTCCATTATGGTTTTATCATGTTTCTTAAGGCTTTATTTTTGAGCATCTCCTTTGGATTCACTGGAGGAAGGAACATCTTTAGTTTGACTAGAAGAAGGGATATCAGTCTGAGTTTTCTTGGATGGATTATCAACAGCCTTTTTGGAAGGAGTGTCAGGGATTTTCTTTGGAAGAGTATCAACAGTTTTTCTACTCATGAGGTTATATTGTCTATGCACTTCCATTATGGAATGCTGATAACCTTGTTTGTATTTTTCAGACTCTAATGGAATTGTTTCTCGTTGTGAAAGAAAAAATTGATCTTGCTCTTCTTTGATAAAAAAGATAAGATCAATTTTTGTCTCTCCAAACAAATTAATTTGGTTCTCCTCTAAATATTCTTCTGGTTCCACTTCTTCTTTGGCATAGTTTTCCTGGAGAGGAGGCCTAAGTTTCTAATCATTAGGGCCCCTTTATTCCCTTTGTTTTATCAGAGATGGATTTATCCCGAGGTTCTGATTTCTATTTTTAGAATTTCCTTAGTTATCCCTAGGAGGGGTTCTATCAACCACTTTCATCCTCTCCATCATTATTTCCATGGTTTTGACTAGGTTATCTAGTTTTAAGTCTGATGAAGAGGAGGAAGGTTCCTCCTTAATTGTAACTCATCTTTTAGTTTTAAGCTTGGCATTTTTGGCTAATAAATTAGCCTCTACTTTTACAACGTTACTTTGCATTTCTTCAAGTGTGGTAGGGTCTCTTTCTCTTAATTGGTAGGCCATGTCAACATCAAATCCTTCAGGGAAATGAATGAGGGCTAACCCTGGTGGGGGCTTAATAGCAGCTGGAATGGCATTATAGACTTGATTAAACCTATCATAGTATTCTTCAACAGTTTCATTGTGTTGGTCACTTTAATTGCTTATTAATTCAAACAACCAAGTGCTACATAAATTGTCAACCCAGGGAAGTTTGTTTATTTCAAAGGCAACTGCGTACTATATATACTCAATCTTAAAAGCAATGAAAGTTGTAGTAAAAACTTATCACACCTTGCTTAAGCAAACTGAAGCTCCACTCTGAGTTACAGCAAAAACAATCTATTGCAGACAGCTACCAAAGAAGGCTTAAATTCATTAAAGAAGTAATCTAATGAAAAAGAATCAATCTGCAAAGGAAAGCACTAGATATGCTGTAACAGAGAACAAGACCCTATTCCCAAAATGGGAATCTTCAGCACCTGTTTCTGATCACCACACTGCCAACTCACTTTGTAAACTCAATTGCCAATGAAACACTCATGAATGAACTATGGATAAACTAAATAGTGCAGCAATCAATTGGAAAGAAAACTGAGTTTCAGCGATAATGTGGAAACAATATTCAGAAAACAATAATGTTAACAAGGCATGGATAAAAGACACACTTAACGCACTGCAGAAATGTAGTGGGTGAATCTTGTGATGAAGGTGGGCCCTGTCCTTCTCACAAGATTCCCCAGGAGACGAGAACTAGAAAGAAATGTTCAGAACAAGATTTTATTCATCTATCAATATGTCATGTTACAAATAATAATAATAATAATAATTCCAGTTCTGTTCCTTCAACTAAGCCCTTTTCTGCAATCTATTCCTCCCCTCTAATGTAGATGTCTCCTCTTTTTAAAGAGGAGACATCTATTACAATAGATTACATTGTAAGTCCTATTTTAACCCTTTACACAAAAATAGGGAAGTCAATTTTCCCATCAACAAAATGTTGCTACAATAACGCTGTCTTTAGATCGTGATCATTACATCCAATGTAGCAGCTCCTTCGGTGATCTTCTTCTGTTGCTGTCAAATCTAGACCACAAATCACAACTGTTCAGTCACGAGATTTGCACATATTACAATAGATTACATTGTAAGTCCTATTTTAACCCTTTATACAAAAATAGGGAAGTCAATTTTCCCATCAACAAAATGTTGTTACAATAACGTTGTCTTTAGATCATGATCGTTACATCTAGTGTAGTAGCTCCTTCGATGATCTTATTCTATTGCTATCAAATCTAGACCGCAAATCACAACTATTCAGTCACGAGATTTGCGCATCGTTCCTACTGTTTCAGCAACTGTAGAGGTAATCTTGTAATCTCGAGGCAGTTTCAACAACATGGATTGCACATCATTCTTTAACCGTTCAGCAACTATCAATTCAATGATCAACAATGAAGATAGCGTAATTATATGTAAAATAATTAAACATATAGTGATGAGAAGAAATATTGTGTACCTTTGGAATAATTGGGTTAAAACAGTAACAAGGACTTTAAATATAAGTTGAAAAAGGATGACATCATAACAAAATGTATGGTCAAAAAGAGACAATATGAGGTCCTAACATCCCCCCCAACTGAAAGGGTTGCATGTCCTCATGCAACTTTTACTCTGAGTCTGAGTCCGAGTACTAGGCTGTATAGTGCAAATTACTTAGACAGTAAGTATAGAAGGTGCTATCAACCAAGTCTCTGAAACCCTGGACATTCTGTAGTCTCTGCCATGCTGCAAGCTCCTCCGTCTTGGACAACCTGAAATAAGCCTTATATTGTTGTACTGGAAACCATAGAAGAGGGAGTGAAAATGATATCCCAACCACTTTTCAGCACACTGTTGAATGCATTTGACATAATTAGGTAGCCGTGAAATTGTTGTTTGAAGATTAAGAGGGTTAAAGGGATGATATTCCTTTCTCTCCTTAGTGCAGTGTTCCCAAAATAGATCGTTTGCGTGTAAGGCAAGAGCGCCCTTGGCTTTGACATAATGTTGGCAATATTTTAAGATTGTTGCTTGTAATTCTCTAAGGTGCTCGGTCATTCCTGGTTCCCTTAAAAACCGATGATGTTCAGCAACAAAAATAACAGCATTCTGTGGTTCGGATCGAATCCACAGAAGGCGATTCTCTTCATTGTGTTTTGCTGAAAGGAAGGCATTTTGCCACGTGAGTTGATTGGCTAGGAAAGAGACAAAGGCTCTAATCTGAATGTCCCCAACCAGAGGAATCAGATTAAGCTTTCTATCCTCAGGCATGGCTTCATTATGGAGGTATAGTTCACAGAGTAAATTTTGTTCACTGAATGATGCCTCTGTGAATGTTTTGATAAACTGTTGAGGTGTAGATACCTCATGAGATCGTCCATCTCTGATTGCCTTTACTTGGAAGAACGCTAGGCGCTCTGCAAGAAACACAGAATAATTAAAGGATGGTTTCCTGGTGGCCAGTAGTCTTTGAACCAGATCAAACATGAAAGACAATTTAGTTTTCAATTGTTTATTTTCCTTGTTCTGTGCGCAAGACTATTCCAACACTTCCCAATTTGCATATATATGATTTTGCCATGATAATTTATGTTCCTGCAAGATCCTTTCCTGTGACATAACATATTCCTTCTTCCATATATCCATTTGTGCTTGAGTGCTTGTGGTCTAAGTGAAGACAGTCTTTGAATGCCGAGGTTCAGTCTGAGTAAACACAGTCTTTGTAGGTCTTGATGCAGGACTTTTAGTTTTAACAACCAAAGTAGGCCGAGATACTTGTGGTTTTACTTCTTTTTCAAAAATCTTTGAAGGCCCTGCTGGTTCTTATGTAACAGCAGAGCGTTCCTTTTTAACTATAACAGGAGTCGATGCAGGAGTGGCTCCAAGCAATGGAACTTCAACTATCTTATAACCAGCTTGATGATAAATATTACCACATTGGCTGCACATATATTCATTATATTGATCTTTCTCTGCACTTTTCTCGGTTGCAGATGCTGCATGAGCTAAAGTATACAGATTAAGCTCTCTTTCATAGGCTTCCCTTGCCACTATTAGTTCCTGCTTATAAACCTCGAGCTCTGATTTCAGAAACTCGTTTTCTTGTTAAAGGGAAGCCAAGGTGACTGGGCTTTGTGTAGTAGTCACAATCTCAGTAGCTGATTCAAGTGGATGGAAGGGTTGTTGTTCGGTAGCAGCTTCATTGTTTGCAGCCTCAGCAGGTAGTTTTTGTGTGACATCTGTTGAATCATCAGTTGGTTCTGTAACAACTATATCATCATGCGCATCCAAATTTTGCACATTAACAGATGGTTCTTGTGTGGCAGTTGCTGACTGCGTAGCTGGTTCCTGATTATCTATATTCTGTTCGTCAGCAGGTGGTTCTTGTGTAACACTTACTGAGTCAGTAGATGGTTCTTGTGGGGCAGCTACATCTAAGTCGTCTGTTTTATGGACATCAACAGGTGGTTCTCGTGTAGCACCTACTGAGTCGGTAGCTGGTTCTTGTGGGGTAGCTACATCTAGGTCGTTTGTTTTATGGACATCAGCAGGTGGTTCTTGTGTGGAAACTGTTGAGTCAGTAGCTGGTTCTTGTGGGACAACTACATGCTGTATATCATCTTGGGTATCCACTTTTGATGGATCAGCAGCTGGTTCTTGTGGAGCAGCTACTGAATCAGTAGTTGGTTCTTGTGTGACAGCCACATTCTCTAAAAGGAATGATGTCACAAAATCCTATGCATTTTGCATTTCAGTACCAGAGGGTGAGGCAGGTAAAGATTTAGGGCCTTGGGACTATGGTGGGGTATGGGGTTTTAGGATAATAGGTGGGGAATTTAGGGTAGTGGTTTTAGTTGCTGCTTCAGAAGACGTCCTCGTTCGTCTTCGAGGTAAAAAGGCAGGAAGAATAGTGGTTTTTCTTTTATGCATAGCTTTCTCTGGGGTAGGAGGGTCATTAGAAGTGATAGCTTCTTTAATTGAGGCCCTTGTTCGTCTTTTTGGTAGGGTCGCAGCCTTTTCTTGCCTTTTCCTTTTTAGCTTAGCAATGGGAATGTTGTCATCTGAATCATCACTGGGGATATGGACAGTGGGAGTGGATGATTCAGCTAAATTATGGGGTGGGGTCGATGCAATGGAGGGGTCAATTGGATTAACTGCTACAGGTGGTGGGGAATCAAAGACGCTCCCTGGTTGATGTGCAGAAGGATTTTCAATTTGTTGAGGGATTCCAGGGGTCTGTTGAGGATTTTCAGCATCTAATTGGGGAGTTTCGGCTACTTTTTGAGAAATTTCAGCAGTTTCCTGAGGATTTTCGACTGCTGCTCGAGGAACTTCAGCAGTTTCTTGGGGATTTTCGGCTACTGCTTGAGGAATTTCAACATCTTCATGGGGTTCCGGGGGTGGGTTGTTAAGGAGAGGGGGATTCTGTTGAGCAAAGCCCCTCTGAATTAGAAGTTGAACAAGACAATGGTGGATGAAGGAAAGGAGTGGGTACTTCGCATTCATGGAATAATGTGACATATTCTTCAGACACCCAAGTAGATAGTATGGCATATTTAGCAGACAACCATGTCTTAAATGATTTAACAACACAAAATCATGCTGATAAACTACCTGGTAACGTCCTTCGCAGGTGAGATAGTGCTTGACAAACTCGGCAACCGTCGGCCATGGAAGTGGTAATGAATGAAGTGCAACACCCCTGCCTTTAGGCTCGACCCGCTCTCCTGGTAGAAGGAAGTCCTG
The DNA here is from genome assembly GCA_031772625.1 of Pinus tabuliformis. Lineage (NCBI taxonomy): Eukaryota > Viridiplantae > Streptophyta > Pinopsida > Pinales > Pinaceae > Pinus > Pinus tabuliformis. Next base: position 1,230,210,256 of record CM062818.1, read on the forward strand.
TTGTGCATTCAAAATGATGTGTTTACGACTGAACCATCGAATGCCATCGGCCGATAAACCTGAAACCTGTGCTATATCATCCTCTGTTACTGGAATTTAGACTCCTTGAATAGTAGAGTAACCTTCCCATAAATTGCGTGCAAATTCAAGGATTTGCTAAGGATCAAATCCTTGGAGCCTTCGAAAATAATCTACCCAGCCTGCCTGCTGAAAAATCTGATATACTTCTTGGTGCAATTCCAATAGAGCTGTTGAGTCGGGTTCATTTCGAATAGCGTTGCCTCCCATAGTTACTTGCTTCAGTAAAATGCACAATACAGAGCCGAGTTACCGCACCCGAAACAGAGTAAGTTTTGGAAATGAGGTTGTGACATAATAAGACAAAGATGGGGTGACGGGACATGATCGTGGTAAAAAAACGACGGTGATTGGCGTATCGTGAAATGATTGCAAAATTTTGGTATTCCCCCCCCCCCCCCAATTGCGGCTAAAATGATAAGTTTGAATGTACGGCGATTGCGGTAATCATGTCACAATCTTCTCATTAACTATAGTTTAATATTTACACATAAAAACGCATACCTCATGTTTACCTTCGATTGATATTCTGAAAATATAATGTCGTCGCTAATAGATCACCAATGGTTATGAAAAAGGGTTTTGTAATATGAGGGTATTTATATAAAAGGCTTTTATAAACATAGGAGGAGGTAATGAAAGATCAAAGTTATAAGGATCAATAGATGATTCTCACAATGGGGAGTAATATGTATCCATTCTTTTTGAGATGAATTAATGTTTCAATTATGGGAAAAATAGGAAAAATTGGTGTTTTAGGGCAAGATGGAAAAATTCGATGTTTCAGCAACGGGAAAAAGGGGAAAAGTTGGTGTTTCAGCAATGGGAAAAGGGGAAAATTTGGTGTTTCAGCAACGGGAAAAAGGGGAAAAGTTAGTGTTTTAGCAACGGGAAAAATGGGAAAAGTTGGTGTTTTAACAACGGGAAAAATAAAGAGAGATGTTGCTATAAAACAAAATAGGAAAGTGTTGCTGAGAGGTAATGTGGGGGAATGAGCTATGAATTGAGGTGAGATGAGAATGCTTCCCAAAATGAAGCTTGACCCTGCCTGCAATACAATTGTTCTTTTCAACGAGCCTCGCAATCTGAGACCTGCAAAATAATAAATTGTAACATGGCAACCCTTGACAGGGATTATTAGTTAAGAAATCTAATATAATAAAGAAACATATAATGTAGAGATTAAATGCAATGAAGGGCAGCAGGCTCCCCCAAAAAGATATAGTGTGAATATGCCATGCAAGTGGCGTTAAAATCCTCTTTAGAAATTAGTTGTTGGTACGGACGGAGCCGATACCCATTCACTAACAATGGTGTTCTAGAATCATCAATTGTTAGAAGCCTTACTGTTCCATTGGGAAAAACAGTATCTATCTCGTAAGGTCCCAGCCACCTTGTTCGCAATTTTCCTTGAAAATTTTCAAACCGGGAATCATACAATAGAGCCCAATTACCTTTTTGGAACTGCTTATGCTTAATAGTTTTATCATGCCACCTAGTTCTTTGTTGTTGAATCATAGTTGTTTGATGGATGGCATCCAACCTCTTTTCATCCAATTCCTAAAGCTGCTGCAACCTAGTTGTTTGTGCATCAGTCAAATCAAGGTTAACAGCTAAAGCAGTTCTTAAGGTTTTAATTTCAAATTCCACAAGAAAAACAACACTTTTACCATAAACCAATTCATAGGGTGAAAAACCTGTAGTGTTCCTCCAGGTAGTTTTGTAAGCCCATAATGCCTCAGGCAGCGTTTGGGACCAATCCTTCCTATTCTCCTTCACTGTTTTTGTTAAAATGATCTCTATGACTTTATTTGTACTTTCCACCTGACCATTAGCTTGGGGGTGGTTAGGTGTAGTCATTTTATGGTTGATATGATATTTTTGAAGCATATCTTTAAAACCATGAGAATTGAAAGGAGGTCCTCCATCTGTGACTAGCTCTCTAGGCACTCCAAATCTAACAAAGATTTCTTCAAATAGAAAGGTTAAAACAGATTCCTCATTAGCTCTAGTAAGTGCCTTTTCTTCCACCCATTTAGTCATATAATCTATACAAACCAATATATAAACTCTTTGACTGGATGGAGGATTGATGGGTCCTATAAAGTCTAGAGCCCATCTTTCAAAAGGTTCAAGTATTACCTAGGGGTTCAGTGGCATTTCATCTCTATGATTAGGTTGACCCATTCTTTGACAACTATCACAGGTCCTGACATATTTCTTTGCATCCTTAAAAGGTGAGGGCCAATAATAACCCATCCTGAGAATTTTATGTGTTGTTCTCTTATCAGCAAAATGCTCTCCACAAGGGCCATCATGACAAGCCTTCAATATATCATAAACCTCATCTTCTCTAATGCATCTTCGAATTTCCTGATCAAGTCCTGTATGAAAAAGACACCCACTTATCCAGCTATACCGAGCACTTTGTTGAATGACCTTTCTTTTCTCCCGGTGTGATAGGTGCGATGGTAACTTCCCTGCGACCAAATAATTAGCAATGTCTGCATACCAAGGTGAGTGAGCAGATACTGCAAACAAGTATTCATCAGGGAAGGAATCATCTACTGGAGTATTATCATCAGTTTTTATCCAAGAAAGGAAATCAGCAACTACATTTTCTTTACCTAGTCGATCTACAATTGTAATATCAAATTCCTGTAATAACAATAACCACCTGGTAACTCGAGCATTTGTGACAGATTTGTTCATTAAATACTTAATAGCCGAGTCGTCAGTATGAACAAAAGTAGGATAACCAGTAATGTAATGTCGGAATTTATTAATAGCATAAATGACTGCTAAAAATTCTTTTTCGGTAACTGTGTAATTAAGCTCAGCAGGGGTCATATTCTTACTAATGAAATAGATAGAATATGAAGATTATTTTCTTCTTGTCCCAAGACAGCTCCAATTGCAGTATCCGAAGCATCAGAGGATATATGAAAGGGAAGTGCCCAATCAGGTCCCCTTAGAATAGGAGTTGTAGACAACTGATGCTTAAGTTCATCAAATGCTTTCTGACAGGTATCAGTCCACTTAAATTCAACATTTTTCATAAGTAACACAAACAAAGGAGAAGCTATTTTAGAAAAATCTTTGATAAATCTTCTGTAATATCCAGCATGTCCTAAAAAACTTCTTACATTAGTTTGTGTTTTAGGGATAGGAAGAGTTTGAATTACCTGTACTTTGGATGGATCTACTTGAATCCCTAGGAATGAAATGAAGTGTCCTAGTACAATTCCTTCGTTCATCATCATATGACATTTTTCAGTACTCAAGGAAAGATGAGCTTGTATACATCGTTTAAGTACTTTCTCAAGGTTTTGTAATGCATCTTCAAAAATCACACCATAAGGAGTAAAGTCATCCATAAATATCTCCATAGATTCATTAAGCATATCAGAAAAAATTCCTACCACTGCTCTTTGAAATGTTGTTGGAGCATTACATAGTCTAAAGGGGAGGACTCTATAGGCAAAAGTTCCCCAAGGACTAGTAAAAGTGGTCTTGTCTTGTTCTTGGGGTGCAATTTTGATATGTTTATACCCGCTAAAACTATCTAAAAAGGAAAAGAATCTCTTTCCTGACAAACTGTCCAGCACCTGATCAATGAATGGCAATGGGAAATGATCTTTTTGAGTGGCTTTGTTTAAAGCTCTATAATCTACACATACTCTCCATTTCCCATTTTTCTTAGGTACTATCACCAATGGAGAAACCCATTCACTGTCAGATATGGGGTATATAAACCCTGCATTAAGCAATTTTTGAAGTTCTTCCTTAACAATTTCCCTCAAATTGAGGTTCATTCGCCGTTGGGGTTGACAGACTGGTCGGCACCCCTCCTTAATATAAATACGATGAGTACATCATTCATGATAGATCCCCTTCATGTCTGTGTAGTCCCATGCGAATGCTTCCTTGTTTTCACGAAGTAACTTCATTAGTTGTTGTGTTTTAGCATCTGATAAATTGGGGTTTATGTTCAATGTTTTGCCAGGTTCGATTTCTACTGTAATGCTTTTAGAGGAGATAGCAGATGATGTTTGGGGTAAATTTTCAGATTTAAACTTTTCCCGAGTTTCAGACTCCAAAATTGCAGTTAACTGATTATATGTTTCAGAAGTGACCGATGAAGGTTCAGAAATAAAATTACTAATCACTTCATCTTCTGTGGTGTCTTTAAGAGTTAAAGCTTGTCCAATGGTCAAAAATGGTTGAGTGTCGTTATCCTCATAGTCTAACCATACAAAATCATCATTGTTAATCATAGGTGTGGCATGAGGGTAAAGAGTAAGTTGCTTGGTTTCACATCCATTAGAAATTGTCATTGATCCTGATCTACAACTGATAAAGGCATCTGTTGTAGCCAGCCAGGGTCTCCCCAAAATCAGAGGATGTCCCCCCCAACTTTGTTTTAGTCTGTAATACGACAAAGTCAGCTAGGTAATTCCAAGATTCAACTGAAATGATCAGGTCTTCAATAACCCCCTCTGGTTTGATTGTGGAACGGTCAGCTAATTCTAGGATGATTGGCGTTTCTCTGATTACATTCTTCAGCAGTAATAATTGTGTAGTTTCAAGGGTCATAATATTTATAGTAGCACCTAAGTCTACTAGAACTCGCGAAACGATAGTTTTTCCAACCTGTACCGTGACCGTAGGATGGCCTGGATCACCATATTTTAGAGGAGGAGTCTTTCTCGACATTAAAGCAACTAGATCACCCATCACATGAACTGTCAGGGGGTCTTTAGCTTTCCTGCCAGGTTTCTTGATGCAAATGTCTCTGACAGTTCTGGCATAAATCGGTACATCCCTGAGTGCTTGTAAAAGGGGAATTTTAACATAAAGATTCTGCAATTCCCCTAGAAGATTAAAAGCAGGCGGTTCGGTGTCTTAGTAAGAGCTAGACGCTCAAGGAATGGTGGCTCGGCTGTTTCAGCAACTTTATTAGAGGGTGGTTTAACTGTTTCAGCACCCTTATTAGGTAAATTATTTTTTTTCTGTCTCTTCTTTATCAGAGTCAGAAGAGGTAATATCATCAATAATCGGCTCAACTACTCTCCCGGATCGTAAATGAATATCATTACACTGCACAAGAGATGTAGGCAGGTTCTGAATATCAATGACTTGCACAGCTTTATTATTATTAGGGTTAGGGTTTGGTTGTACAGGCAGCTGGGGTCTCATTGTCTGATTATTAGGTGGAGCACCTGACGGGAGAGAGAGTTGTTGCTGAAACTGAGGAAATTGGTTTGGGAACGGAATTTGTTGAGCTCTCTAGTTTGGGTTCCATTGATTAAAATAATATTGCTGTGGAGGCCAAGGAGTCCACATTGCAGGGTCTACAAAGGGAGGGTTTGTTTGTTGCATGGGTGGGAAATTCATTTGATTAAAGGGTGGGTATTGCATTTGGTTGAAGGGTGGGTAGTTTGCTTGATTAAAAGAAGAATAATTATTCCAATGATTAAATGGCATACTAGAGTTCGTACCTTGTCCTCATGGTTGCCATTGCCTCCTCTGTGTCAGCAAATAAACTGCTTCAGCTTCCTCCTCAGTTGGTTGCAACGTTGCTTTTATCCCTGGTAAAGAAGGGCATTGTTGAGTTTCATGGTCCTTCTCACAAATGGTGCAAATTGGTACCTTGTCCATTGGGCATTCCCTTAGTGGATGTTTTTCTCTGCATTTAGGACAGAAGAAGGCCAAAGCAGCTTCTGCCTCTGCCTGTTTCCTCTTAACCTGCAAGGTATCAACATTTCAGTTTTAAATTCTTCAAGTAGATTACCTATTTCAGCTCTCGTTGCTCCCCCACTGGCTGATTTTTGGACTCTTGAATATGTATTGTCCCTACTTTTTGACCTATTTGCAGCCCCTCTTGAACATCTCTTCCAAAGGTTGACAATTTCATCATACGATTATTTAGATATATCCCCTTTACCAAGCATATTTAACATATCTAAACAGTCATCCCTTACCCCTTTCAATAATATTGTCTTGAGAATATCTTTACTTACATCGGGGTGCTCGGATCTCTACAGATTATACTGGAGTCTTTCCACAAAGTCCTCCAGATTTTCATCCTCCTTCTGAACCATCTTGAATAATTCCTCCCTTTTCTCTCTCGTCCGACAATAGTCTTGGTATTTGGCCAGAAACTTCTCCTTCATCTGATCCCATGTTGTGATCACATGACCTCCCAAGCTCATAAACCATCTCAGTGCATTTCCTTTTAATGTTGCTAGAAATAATTTCAATTTTTGAGCATTAGTAACATAATCATAACTTCTACACAATATATCAAACTCGAAAAGAAACTCATCAGGGTCTTTAGAGGATAAACCATGGAAGTTGGGTAAGGCTGAGAGTGGGATGTTCTTCATAGGAGTTGCTCCTCTGGGAAGTTCCCCAATAGGGAATTCCAAGGTGGAGAGAGAGTTCTCACCTCTTCCTTCTCCTCCTCCACGTCCTCCACCAAAGATTCCTTCATTGTTTCCATCCATTGGTTGTTCCCCTATTGCACTTACCCGGTCTTCAGCGCTTTCTGTTAGAATCTCAATGTCCTGAACTGGTTCCTCAACTTCAATATATTCTATTGGTTCTTCAATGTCCTCCACTGGTTCCTCAGTATGTTCTACTATCTCTTCAACCCTTTCAGGTCCCACTACTTCCTCTGTTTCGTAGTCCGTTTGGAGAGAGTGTTGAGTCTGTGGCCTCCGAGAGCTTAGCCTCTAAGAAGACTCAACTTTTGAAATAATCTCATCAATAAAAGTTTTTCTTCCTCCTCTTCCTTTGCCCCTGCCACCTATAGGATTAGTTTTCTTGCGTCCTCTCATGCATCCTACATATCTAAAGGAAAATAATCAGTGCTTTTAAAATCTATGATTTCCTTCCCTGGCAACGGCGCTAAAATGTTGGTCACTTTAATTGCTTATTAATTCAAACAACCAAGTGCTGCATAAATTGTCAACCCAGGGAAGTATGTTTATTTCAAAGGTAACTGCGTACTATATATACTCAATTTTAAAAGCAATGAAAGTTGTAGTGAAAACTGATCTCACCTTGCTTAAGCAAACTGAAGCTCCACTCTGAGTTACAACAAAAACAATCTATTGCAAACAGCGACCAAAGAAGGCTTAAATTCATTAAAGAAGTAATCTAATGAAAAAGAATCAATCTGCAAAGGAAAGCACTAGATATGTTGTAATAGAGAACAAGACCCTATTCCTAGAATGGGAATCTTCAGCACCTGTTTCTGATCACCACACTACCAACTCACTCTGTAAACTCAATTGCCAATGAAACACTCATGAATGAACTGCGGATAAACTAAATAGTGCAACAATCAATTGGAAAGAAAACAGAGTTTCAACAATAATGTGGAAACAATATTCAGAAAACAGTACTGTTAACAAGGCATGGATAAAAAACACACTTAACACACTGCAGAAATGTAGTGGGTGAATCTTGTGATGAAGGTGGGCCCTGTCCTTATCACAAGATTCCCCAGGAGACGAGAACTAGAAAGAAATGTTCAAAACAAGATTTTATTCATCTATCAATATGTCATGTTAAAAATAAATAAATAAATAAAAATAAAATTCAGTTATGTTCCTTCAACTAAGGCCTTTTCCGCAATCTATTCCTCCCTCTAATGTAGATGTCTCCTCTTTTTAAAGAGGAGACATCTATTACAATAGATTACATTGCAAGTCCTATTTTAACCCTTTATACAAAAATAGGGAAGTCAATTTTCCCATCAACAAAATGTTGTTACAATAACATTGTCTTTAAATCATGATCGTTACATCTAGTGTAGCAGCTCCTTCAGTGATCTTCTTCTGTTGCTGTCAAATCTAGACCACAAATCACAACTGTTCAGTCATGAGATTTGCGCATCGTTCCTACTGTTTCAGCAACTGTAGAGGTAATCTTGCAATCTCGAGGCAGTTTCAACAACGTGGACTGCACATCGTTCTTTAACCGTTCAGCAACTATCAATTCAATGATCAACAATGAAGATAGCGTAATTATATGTAAAATAATTAAACATATAGTGATGAGAAGAAATATTGTGTACCTTTGGAATAATTGGGTTAAAACAGTAACAAGGACTTTAAATATAAGTTGAAAAAAGATGACATCATAACAAAATGTATGGTCAAAAAGAGACAATATGAGGTCCTAACACATTGGGGCCTCTTTAGACTTGTATATTCATTTAAAATATGGAGGGGATTATTTTTATTTTCCCATCTATTGATAAAATATTGGTGAAATGCAGTAAGGTCATTTATGGTAGTTTTTGGTAAAGATTTAAACATTTTTTTACCTTTCCATTAAGTCTTTGGGTAAAAAGCCTCATCTTCACATCGTCTTCATCAACCTCCTGAAGGTCAAAGTGGTCATTCATGTTATATACATGTTGTTGTGTAGTGATGAACCCAGTGCCATCAAACTAAGGAATCCTACTTTGATAGTCTTGAGGCATGTTATGTATTCTGCAGGTAAAACCAGGGGAGCATATCGAGTTCCCATGATTGGTATATGGGGATGAAAAAAAGATGAACCTTTAAGAGGTGCAGATGTGGAAGGGATTAAGACAGTTTGAATTACAATTTGCGATGTTGATGGGGAGGTAGTGGAAATTGTTGAAGAGATGGAACTAGTGAAAACAAGATGTAAATATTGTGTAATGCGAGAAGAAACGGAGAACAATAGGGATGAAAGTTCAACAGATTGTTGGATGTAGGCTTTATGGATAGCTTGGTCTAGGTCTTCTAACTTTTCAAACTGCTAGAGAGCTTGTTTGTCAAAATCTTGGTCTACAGACTGATGTTCAGATATATACGGTCTTAACACCAACTCATCAATGACAGTTTCAGCTGCAAAGCTTTCAAATTTGGTTCTAAAGAAATTGAGTTCAAAGGGTAGATCAAATTGAATGTTTTCTTTGGTAACAAAGCTCTCTGGAAAAGAATTGGCTCTTGGTAGAGGACTGTTACTCCCTTGACTTTCCATCAAGCTTTTCTTCCTCGTCAATTTCTTGGGATTATCTAGGATATTGGGAGGATTCGGGTATGGATGAGCTCTAGTATGAATTCTTTTAGGAGCCAGATCTATATAGTATTAAACACACAATTTCAACTATGCACAAATTTTACAACCTCAAAACATTTATTTCTAAAAAAACAAAAATTAAATGTTGCCAAAATAAAGTTTTTGAACCAGGGAAATAAAGTTTGAAATGAAGGTATGTTCTTTCCCAGCAGAGATGCCAGGATGTTATCACTTTGTAATTTTGAGGTTGTAGAAAAAATTATATAGGTAACCACAGAACCACTTTGGAAACTAGGAATCTAACCCTTCCAGTTTCAGAGAGGGATCTCTCTTTATGATTTAACTTTGTTTAACTGAAGGTATTAGGCTAGCTGTTAAGTTCAAGTTTTGGTTTTTTGTGTTATTGGGTTGAAACTGGGAAGAAAGGCCATTGGGCAAATGGAGTCACAGGTTTGGGTTGATCAAATACAACGTTTACAGGCTAAACTTACAGGGCAGGTTAGGCAAATTCACTAGATCCTTTAAGATCTATGGTGTGAAGGACATGAAAGATTTAGAAATCCAATTAAAAATATAGCAATTAAGAATTCTAATTTTAATCTTCAGTGGAAAACATAAAATTTATTCTTAAGCCAGAGATAAAGTGTACATTCAAACAAATTATGTTCTTTACCTTCTTAGAATAATTCAAATTTTAGAATCACATATGAGAATAAAGAGAAAACAAATTGACAAAGAGAGATGCACTTCCCCAATAAAAATGACACAAGAATCCTGTAATGATTGCACTGTATTATTGAAAATTTGGTCAATGGTGGCTCTCTAAGCTACTTTACAATACAAGTCCTTTTCTTCAAACAAGTCCCAACATTCATACTTTGAATTATGAAGTATTTATTGAAAATATTACAAAATATCTTGATTCTAAATATCAAGATAGGATCCTAAAAATATCTAAAAACTGATTACAAAAGTAGTACAAAAATTTAGGGATTTTCAAATTGTTGGAACTGTTGGCCCTATTATTGAGGATGACTGTTGATGAATGAGCCTCCAAATTTGTTGCGATGTTTGCTTTATTGTCAAAGATAAAAATTACTCAAATAATTCACAAAGCTTATCCCATATGTCTTCACTAGGGATAGAAAATTTAACTAATTTTCTGTAGGCCTCATCCAGATCTGTGTACTTCTGTAAAATTGGTTTGATGATGAACAAATGTCTAAGCTCATGACTGATGAACAAGTCAAAATCTAAGGCCTCCACAAATGCTTTCCCTGTTATATACCCTTTTATACCTACAAATCTTGACTTGTCTTGGGCAATAGTGCATATTTTCTCCTGGTACTCTGTCAAGCTCATGAGTTTATCTTCCCTACCAATTAGTCTTTGTAGACATTTCCTATTCAGTACCTGCATCTTCTTATGAAATCTTTGTATGTCGGTCTCTAGACTTTGACATTTATTGTCAAGTTGTAGCATAAGGTTCCTTTTAGTGTACAACCTCCTCACTTCTAGAATAGTCTTTATCATGTCTTGAATTCCCAGCTACTCTAATTCTTCTCTGATTTTGGAATTCAAGAATTTGATAAGTGTTGTTGCTTCCCCAGGTTTTTGTCCTAAGTCTATTTTGATTTGCCTTATTACCTCTTTGGAATTTTGTATTAATTCTTGTTACTTGAAAATAATCTGCATGGAAGGCCATATTTTTGTGATGGATTCACTGATTTCTGTCCATAGGTTTTCTCTAGCTTCAGCCAGAGTTTGAGCCATAACTGATTCACTCTGCAATTATTCAATTTTGAGATTGCGCTGATGGGATTTCAGCAACTTTTCCACATAATTTTAAATTTATGTTCTAATAGTGTCTTGAGCTGAGCTTTAAACTTAACAATTTCTTGTTCCTGAATGGATAGATCATCCATGGCTTTAAGAAGTTCACTTGCAGAATCTGATATATGTGTTGGTCCTGAAGTTGATGTAGATGCCCCTAGGGTTGTGGTCATTGAAATTGGGACTGTTGTAAGTGGAACTATGTCCAAGTGTGCTACCTTCTCTTTTTCTTTAACCACTTTCTCCAATTCAATGTCCATGTCCCGAATCTCACTATTTTGTTCAATCACTATTCAGAGGATATCCTCTTTCTTCTTTTCTATCTCTCCGACTTCCTTACCCTTTGGATCTTTTATGTAGGCAATTTTAGTTGCTTCCTCGGTGTTGCTATATCAGCATCCTTTCTTTTCACAAGCCCTTATGCTACTTTTGCATCTTTGGGATTATATCCCAGTTTGATCACTAAGTCTTCCAGTGACTTGATCCTGGTATCCTTGGCTAAGGATGAAATCCTTTCCAACTTTAGTTGTGATTGTGTGTTGTTTAATGATACTTGCAATCTAGAAGCGGACATTGCAACATTAATTAGTGTATAGTACATCATTTCACTGGTTTGTTTGTTCATATCCATTTGATCTATTGGATGAATTTGTTGTGTATCAAAACTAAGCACAGATTCTTTATAATCTATCGGTGTCCTTGGGGATGGCACTTTAGCTTCAAGGAATGCAATTTGCATTTTTCCCTTTTTTGTGTCGAATTCTCAAAGGAGCCTGTGTTTTGATGTAGTTGTTTGATTCCAAAATTGAGTGCAGGTCATGGCTTTCAACATCTCATTCTTATTTTTGATTGCCATGTATTTGGAAAAAATATTAGGCTCAACAATGTCTTGAGCCAAGTCAATTGTTTGTGGTGTTTCTGGAGGATCTTGTGAAACAGAGGAAGATGGAGAGCCTCCAAAAATGTCCTCTTGTCTTGTACCTGCAAAAATATCTTCTGATGTGGTTGAAATATGTTTACATGTCATGGCTCTAGTAGTCTGCTCTTCATCCTCCTACATAAATACTGGTGGTGGATTCTTTTTAGGCATCTTTGTATAGATTAGAAATTGCTTGGCTTCAATTTCTGTTACTGGAGACGACTCTTCTTCTTTGGGCCTTTTATCATGCCTTTCTTGAGGTGTAGGAGTCTGACACATTATTGTTGATATGACTTGTTCTTCAACCTCTTGCAGTGCGTTCTCCTCCCATTGATCTTGGTTCATGTTCGATCTCTGGCCGAGGAGTGCGTGTGTAGGGAGTAGCCTTTTGCTCCACCCTTAGCTTTAGAATTATAACAAAAGGGTCATAAGACCAAGTAAAGCTCAATTTGAAATTTAATTGCTTCAATAGAAAATCTGCTTCTTTACTAGCTGTTTTGGCATTGCACACAAAAGGTCCAACCTGTGCTTTGATTTTAAACTATGCCTTCTTCTTAGCTACCCCAAAATGTATGTCATCCATATGTATCATTTGTTTGATGTAATCTAATGAGAACAGTCTCATAGGAACAAATTTTGGCAGCTTATAAGGTGGAAATTCACACCCATAGACTCTGATCTCAGTGTAGTTTTTGTATAAATATGAGTCACCTGTCTTCACCTAGTCACTAAGATGCAAAACTTTTTGAATATTTGCTCCTATCCTAGCTTCCAAATCACTATGTAGCAAACAAATAATTGTGTACAAGAACTAATCAACATAGTTTTTGAAAGTAAACTCTAGGGAGTTTTTCCTAACTAGAGAGGTCTAATGTATGACTGATTGAGCATTACCCAACTCATCCATCTTCTGCAAAGTAAAGGGAAACCTATCTGCTTAATGATAAATAAACATGTAAATTAAAACAACAGAATATTTGAAATATCCCTCTGTATGAAACTTTATGAATTGACCATGCACTGCATCTACAATAAATTCATTGTAATTAAAGATAACAAGTTTCTCACCAATGGTAAAAATTGACAAGAAGCCAACAATGGCCTCATCAACCCACTGATCAGAGTGATAACCAAGTAGGTGTGATATGATGCTAATTATTTTCTTGGTTACCTTGGGGAACATAAGAGAGGAATATGGAGGGTTTTTTAGGTAATTGGGCATCTTCGGAAATAAAGATTTCGAATATCTTAGCTCTCTAAGGGAAGGTTAAATTCTTTTAGAACTTTATGAGAGAGTCTACTGACAATGGCTTGGGAGACTCTAGAATGATTACTTGGAGCATTTGAGATATGGCTTTGGTTGTGATGGTGATAAGAATTTCACCATTTTGACTTATAAGTTTTCTTTGGGAGGGTACATAGCTCAATTGACATCAGGAGACTAGCTCAGGGAAGTGATGGGTTTGTGGGAACACAAATTCAGGGAGGGTAGACTCCCATATATTCAATTTATTACTCTGATCTAAGAATTTCTACTTCAACCAACTATGAAGTTCAAACAAGTCAGATTCACAGTTTATCTCAACAATTTTGTATTGTAGATCAACAAAGGGTAGATGATGCAAGTCAATAGGAGGGGGTAACATGGGTTTTGCCTCTGGTTTCTTTCCCTTGTCTTTAGGGGTTCTACTTTTAGAAGGCTTTATCGATCTTTTAAAAGCATAAACAGAGGAACGACGACACTAGGATTACCTGGAATAGGAAACTGGCTACAAAATGTCGAAGTGTGGTCTTTGATAATGATTGGATTACTGTCGATGGGAAATTTTCTGGTTACTTTGACAGCATGGAAGATTGAAAACTTGAACAAATCGATCAAAACAACGAAAGAAAGGAATTTGTCGATTAACAGTGCTTAATAAGGTAATTTTTTAAATTATTGTTTTGATTTTACCGTTACGAGGAGCGAGTCCGTTGTAAAGGGAGTGGGAGAGACTTAATTGGTGTAATGGTTTGTTGATGTGGGCAGGGGAGTGCCAAATTGCAGCGTTTGGTTAGGATTGGAATGGATTCTCGGGACATGTTAAACGGAAGGGAAGATTGTGGGAGTGGGGTCCGTGAGGCTGAGTTTGCGGACGGTGAATGGGGTCAAGAAGGGTGTCGTGGCGGATAGGGACTAGTGGAGGGGCGAGTGATCAACGCTTGAAGACTTTTCGGGGGGGGTACGCGATGAGTGAAAAGGTTGAGGGGTGGGGGCACGATGAGTGAAAAGGCATGGGGGGTGCGAAAATTTGTGAGGTTGACATGTAGCGGGGCCTTTCGGAGCCCCCTCCCCCCGTGGGTAAAGTGGGATGGAGCTTGGCGGGGGGAGGCGAACGCACTTCCCTGCCATTGATCCGGGCGGGGGAGATATCGACTGTTGATTTCTTTGCAATTGATAATCCCATGGCAATAGAACTTATTTGTCATATTCAAACTTTATTTCTACCCTTGAAACGCCACGGAATAAAATACACTTCTACAAATAATTAATCATGTTTAACCCCATGATTAATTTATTCCAAATCAAAATAAATCTAAACCAAATTAATCATATCTAGGGCACATTTAATTGTGCAAGCCTCTTTTATTCATTTTTCTAAGGTTTTGATTATCTTTTCTTTGTTAGTTAACCACAATTTAATGGTGTGATTAATACACTAATATAGCTCAATCACAATTAAACTATCTGATTGATTTATTCACTCACCTAATTAATTAATTTTCAATCTAATCATGTTTAAACAATGTGATTAGACTAACTATTTCTAATTCTCCTATTTACAATGTGGCATTTAAAAAAATTGCACACTTTATTTACAAAAATTTCTGAAGTATGCTTTCAAACAATTTTGTTTTTTCTTGGTGGTATTTGGACTTGCTCACCTAGGGGGGACATTTCCATATATTTTTTCTCTTTTTGTTTTTCTTTTCTTTTCTTTCATTTCTTTCTTTATTCTATTTTTTCTGTCCCCTACAATTTATTTTTATTTTTCTTTTTCTATGTATATATTTTCTTTTCTTTTGGAAATAAATTTCAAACATGAAACATTATTTACATTTTTCAAATATAAATCATCACGGAAAAACAACTCATCCCATGAAATATAGGACCCTAATAGATTGGAATTCCGCAGTTCTAAATGGAAGTCTTCCTTGAGCTCAGAAATTGCGCAGTCATGTAAGGCAGCGCAACACTAAGCCCATAATTTGCACAATGCATCCCTTGATCTCAGAAACTGTGCAATGCACTCAGCCGGAAAGCTGCCCAATTCCCCAAAATTGTGCAATCTTTCCCAACAGCGTGCATGGCAAGTTTCCCCGGAAAGGCAATAAAACTAAAGGGAAAAAAATAATTCCTAGGAAGTAGTGATCCATTATTAGTTTACTCAAGGTGGCACATTATTATTTTTAGAAGTTTCTGCCAAGTGTCACTTTTCCTTGATTTTAGGTGTGCGTCATAAACCCTCGTTTGCACAAATCTAGTTAATTGACACCTCTAGAGCTCATTTTTATATTTGATCTTGGAGCTTTAGCATTCCCAAAGAGATCAAGGAACCTTCGGTGGGGTCGTCGTCACTTTTTCGAGTGAGTTTTGATTTATTGCCTTTTGTCTTTTTATGTCACTTTTTGTCGTTTTACTTGTGTGAGTGTTGTTTTGCTTGTTTCTCTTCGTGATTACTGCCGTTTTAACTTGTTTTAGCTTGTAGAAGTTTTGTTTCAATTTATCATTTGCCTTTCACAAGTGTTACGTTGGTTTCTTTCGTCTTTGTACCAATGGTCTCCATTGCGGCAACTCTCCTCACCAATTTCATTGTCTTCCCGTTTATTCAGTTTATCCACTTGATCTATCATGATTCATTCATACTTAGTCATATTTGCACTCAAGCTCACACTATCTCTTAGATTTGCTTGTTTTCCACACTTCCCTTGGGCATATCTACACTTTCCTTGGACAATTTTCACTTTGTCGAGCTGGGCACGGCGCACTCCTAAGGCTCAAGCCGAGAGCTTGGCCTTTGGAACTACGCAATGCGCAGTACAGGCTAGCCCAACTATGCTTTGCATAGTTCTAGGGCTAAGCATGCTTCCCTGACCACTAAGACTGCATAATGCATAGTTTCTCCTGGTCTTTTCCCAGGCTGGGACTATGCATTGCGTAGTCCCAAGCCTTGAGCTTCATCCCTAGCTGTTGGGACTACACAGTGCGCAGTTCCCACAAGCAACTAGGCCCTCGTGCTATTGAAAATTGTGCAATCCCTCTCATTAGATGCCAGGTTTGCTGCTTGATCATGCCTTGAAAGTATATTTTGTAAAGACTGCTCTTTTCTTTCCATGAGTTTCTTTCCTATCCCATAGGTACCACAATTGTTGAGCACCTCCCTCCAACAGTCACAATTACCATGCCACCAAAAGGGAGTTTCTTCAAAAGAGACCATTGAAAGAAATATTGGGGAAGCGGTTAGAAAGCGCCAGTTAACTCGCCAATATTGGCGAACACTCAATTGTTTATAGAAAAGGAGTGAACACTTACATGGCAGCAATTCCAGCAGTAGTAGCAGAAGGTAGCAATATGGTATAAGATCAAGGAAAGAGAGAGGTTGTTGACAAAATAGAGGGAGAACAAAGTTGCAAAGTGAAAGCAGATTCAATCCTTATGCAACAAGCTTTGGCAATGAAAGCAAAGAGCAAGATGAGGATACAGAGAGCATATCGGAGGAAGAGAGAAAATAGATCTTGCAATGAGTGAAAAGGTTGAGGGGTGGGGGCACGATGAGTGAAAAGGCATGGGGGGTGCGAAAAGTTGTGAGGGTGACATGTAGCGGGGCCTTTCGGAGCCCCCTCCCCCAGTGGGTAAAGTGGGATGGAGCTTGGCGGGGGGAGGGGCGAAAGCACTTCCCTGCCATTGATCCGGGCGGGGGAGATCTCAACTGTTGATTTCTTTGCAATTGATAATCCCATGGCAATAGAACTTATTTGTCATATTCAAACTTTATTTCAACCTTCAAAACGCCACGGAATAAAATACACTTCTACAAATAATTAATCATGTTTAACCCCATGATTAATTTATTCCAAATCAAAATAAATCTAAACCAAATTAATCATATCTAGGGCACATTTAATTGTGCAAGCCTCTTTTATTCATTTTTCTAAGGTTTTGATTATCTTTTCTTTGTTAGTTAACCACAATTTAATGGTGTGATTAACTACACTAATATAGCTCAATCACGATTAAACTATCTGATTGATTTATTCACTCACCTAATTAATTAATTTTCAATCTAATCATGTTTAAACAGTGTGATTAGACTAACTATTTCTAATTCTCCTATTTACAATGTGGCATTTAAAAAAATTGCACACTTTATTTACAAAAATTTCTGAAGTATGCTTTCAAACAATTTTGTTTTTTCTTGGTGGTATTTGGACTTGCTCACCTAGGGGGGACATTTCCATATATTTTTTCTCTTTTTGTTTCTCTTTTCTTTTCTTTCATTTCTTTCTTTATTCTATTTTTTCTGTCCCCTACAATTTATTTTTATTTTTCTTTTTCTATGTATATATTTTATTTTCTTTTGGAAATAAATTTCAAACATGAAACATTATTTACATTTTTCAAATATAAATCATCAGGGAAAAACAACTCATCCCATGAAATATAGGACCCTAATAGATTGGAATTCCGCAGTTCTAAATGGAAGTCTTCCTTGAGATCAGAAATTACGCAGTCATGTAAGGCAGCGCAACACTAAGCCCATAATTTGCACAATGCATCCCTTGATCTCAGAAACTGTGCAATGCACTCAGCCGGAAAGCTGCCCAATTCCCCAAAATTGTGCAATCTTTCCCAGCAGCGTGCATGGCAAGTTTCCCTGGAAAGGCAATAAAACTAAAGGGAAAAAAATAATTCCTAGGAAGTAGTGATCCATTATTAGTTTACTAAAGGTGGCACATTATTGTTTTTAGAAGTTTCTGCCAAGTGTCACTTTTCCTTGATTTTAGGTGTGCTTCATAAACCCTCGTTTGCACAAATATAGTTAATTGACACGTCTAGAGCTCATTTTTATATTTGATCTTGGAGCTTTAGCATTCCCAAAGAGATCAAGGAACCTTCGGTGGGGTCGTCGTCACTTTTCCGAGTGAGTTTTGATTTATTGCCTTTTGTCTTTTTATGTCACTTTTTGTCGTTTTACTTGTGTGAGTGTTGTTTTGCTTGTTTCTCTTCGTGATTACTACCGTTTTAACTTGTTTTAGCTTGTAGAAGTTTTGTTTCAATTTATCATTTGCCTTTCACAAGTGTTACGTTGGTTTCTTTCGTCTTTGTACCAATGGTCTCCATTGCGGCAACTCCCCTCACCAATTTCATTGTCTTCCCGTTTATTCAGTTTATCCACTTGATCTATCATGATTCATTCATACTTAGTCATATTTGCACTCAAGCTCACACTATCTCTTATATTTGCTTGTTTTCCACACTTCCCTTGGGCATATCTACACTTTCCTTGGACAATTTTCACTTTGTCGAGCTGGGCACTGCACAATCCTAAGGCTCAAGCCAAGAGCTTGGCCTTTGGAACTACGCAATGCACAGTACAGGCTAGCCCAACTATGCTTTGCATAGTTCTAGGGCTAAGCATGCTTCCTTGACCACTAAGACTACATAGTCTCTCTTGGTCTTTTCCCAGGCTGGGACTATGCATTGCGTAGTCCCAAGCCTTGAGCTTCATCCCTAGCTGTTGGGACTACATAGTGCGCAGTTCCCACAAGCAACTAGGCCCTCGTGCTATTGAAAATTGTGCAATCCCTCTCATTAGATGCCAGGTTTGCTGCTTGATCATGCCTTGAAAGTATATTTTGTAAAGACTGGTCTTTTCTTTCCATGAGTTTCTTTCCTATCCCATAGGTACCACAGTTGTTGAGCACCTCCCTCCAACAGTCACAATTACCATGCCACCAAAAGGGAGTTTCTTCAAAAGAGACCATTGAAAGAAATATTGGGGAAGCAGTTAGAAAGCGTCAGTTAACTCGCCAATATTGGCGAACACTCAATTGTTTATAGAAAAGGAGTGAACACTTACATGGCAGCAATTCCAGCAGTAGTAGCAGAAGGTAGCAATATGGTATAAGATCAAGGAAAGAGAGAGGTTGTTGACAAAATAGAGGGAGAACAAAGTTGCAAAGTGAAAGCAGATTCAATCCTTATGCAATAAGCTTTGGCAATGAAAGCAAAGAGCAAGATGAGGATACAGAGAGCATATCGGAGGAAGAGAGAAAATAGATCTTGCGATGAGTGAAAAGGTTGAGGGGTGGGGGCACGATGAGTGAAAAGGCATGGGGGGTGCGAAAAGTTCTGAGGGTGACATGTAGCGGGGCCTTTCAGAGCCCCCTCCCCCCGTGGGTAAAGTGGGATGGAGCTTGGCGCGGGGGGGGGCGAAAGCACTTCCCTACCATTGATCCGGGCGGGGGAGATCTCGACTGTTGATTTCTTTGCAATTGATAATCCCATGGCAATAGAACTTATTTGTCATATTCAAACTTTATTTCAACCTTTGTAACGCCACGGAATAAAATACACTTCTACAAATAATTAATCATGTTACCCCATGATTAATTTATTCCAAATCAAAATAAATCTAAACCAAATTAATCATATCTAGGGCACATTTAATTGTGCAAGCCTCTTTTATTCATTTTTCTAAGGTTTTGATTATCTTTTCTTTGTTAGTTAACCACAATTTAATGGTGTGATTAACTACACTAATATAGCTTAATCACGATTAAACTATCTCATTGATTTATTCACTCACCTAATTATTAATTTTCAATCTAATCATGTTTAAACAGTGTGATTAGACTAACTATTTCTAATTCTCCTATTTACAATGTGGCATTTAAAAAAATTGCACACTTTATTTACAAAAATTTCTGAAGTATGCTTTCAAACAATTTTGTTTTTTCTTGGTGGTATTTGGACTTGCTCACCTAGGGGGGACATTTCCATATATTTTTTCTCTTTTTGTTTTTCTTTTCTTTTCTTTCATTTCTTTCTTTATTCTATTTTTTTTGTCCCCTACAATTTATTTTTATCTTTCTTTTTCTATGTATATATTTTATTTTCTTTTGGAAATAAATTTCAAACATGAAACATTATTTACATTTTTCAAATATAAATCATCAGGGAAAAACAACTCATCCCATGAAATATAGGACCCTAATAGATTGGAATTCCGCAGTTCTAAATGGAAGTCTTCCTTGAGCTCAGAAATTGCGCAGTCATGTAAGGCAGCGCAACACTAAGCCCATAATTTGCACAATGCATCCCTTGATCTCAGAAACTGTGCAATGCACTCAGCCGGAAAGCTGCCCAATTCCCCAAAATTGTGCAATCTTTCCCAGCAGCGTGCATGGCAAGTTTCCCCGGAAAGGCAATAAAACTAAAGGGAAAAAAATAATTCCTAGGAAGTAGTGATCCATTATTAGTTTACTGAAGGTGGCACATTATTATTTTTAGAAGTTTCTGCCAAGTGTCACTTTTCCTTTATTTTAGGTGTGCGTCATAAACCCTCGTTTGCACAAATCTAGTTAATTGACACCTCTAGAGCTCATTTTTATATTTGATCTTGGAGCTTTAGCATTCCCAAAGAGATCAAGGAACCTTTAGTGGGGTCGTCGTCACTTTTCCGAGTGAGTTTTACTTTTTATGTCACTTTTTGTCGTTTTACTTGTGCGAGTGTTGTTTTGCTTGTTTCTCTTCGTGATTACTGTCGTTTTAACTTGTTTTAGCTTGTAGAAGTTTTGTTTCAATTTATCATTTGCCTTTCACAAGTGTTACGTTGGTTTCTTTTGTCTTTGTACCAATGGTCTCCATTGCGGCAACTCTCCTCACCAATTTCATTGTCTTCCCGTTTATTCAGTTTATCCACTTGATCTATCATGATTCATTCATACTTAGTCATATTTGCACTCAAGCTCACGCTATCTCTTAGATTTGCTTGTTTTCCACACTTCCCTTGGGCATATCTACACTTTCCTTGGACAATTTTCACTTTGTCAAGCTGGGCACTGCGCAATCCTAAGGCTCAATCCGAGAGCTTGGCCTTTGGAACTACACAATGCGCAGTACAGGCTAGCCCAACTATGCTTTGCATAGTTCTAGGGCTAAGCATGCTTCCTTGACCACTAAGACTGCATAATGCATAGTCTCTCCTGGTCTTTTCCCAGGCTGGGACTATGCATTGCGTAGTCCCAAGCCTTGAGCTTCATCCCTAGCTGTTGGGACTACACAGTGCGCAGTTCCCACAAGCAACTAGGCCCTCGTGCTATTGAAAATTGTGCAATCCCTCTCATTAAATGCCAGGTTTGCTGCTTGATCATGCCTTGAAAGTATATTTTGTAAAGACTGGTCTTTTCTTTCCATGAGTTTCTTTCCTATCCCATAGGTACCACAGTTGTTGAGCACCTCCCTCCAACAGTCACAATTACCATGCCACCAAAAGGGAGTTTCTTCAAAAGAGACCATTGAAAGAAATATTGGGGAAGCGGTTAGAAAGCGCCAGTTAACTCGCCAATATTGGCGAACACTCAATTGTTTATAGAAAAGGAGTGAACACTTACATGGCAGCAATTCCAGCAGTAGTAGCAGTAGGTAGCAATATGGTATAAGATCAAGGAAAGAGAGAGGTTGTTGACAAAATAGAGGGAGAACAAAGTTGCAAAGTGAAAGCAGATTCAATCCTTATGCAATAAGCTTTGGCAATGAAAGCAAAGAGCAAGATGAGGATACAAAGAGCATATCGGAGGAAGAGAGAAAATAGATCTTGCGATGAGTGAAAAGGTTGAGTGGTGGGGGCACGATGAGTGAAAAGGCATGGGGGGTGCGAAAAGTTGTGAGGGTGACATGTAGAGGGGCCTTTCGGAGCCCCCTCGCCCGTGGGTAAAGTGGGATGGAGCTTGGCGGGGGGGGGTGGCGAAAGCACTTCCCTACCATTGATCCGGGCGGGGGAGATCTCGACTGTTGATTTCTTTGCAATTGGTAATCCCATGGCGATAGAACTTATTTGTGATATTCAAACTTTATTTCAACCTTTGAAACGCCACGGAATAAAATACACTTCTACAAATAATTAATCATGTTTAACCCCATGATTAATTTATTCCAAATCAAAATAAATCTAAACCAAATTAATCATATCTAGGGCACATTTAATTGTGCAAACCTCTTTTATTCATTTTTCTAAGGTTTTGATTATCTTTTCTTTGTTAGTTAACCACAATTTAATGGTGTGATTAACTACACTAATATAGCTCAATCACGATTAAACTATCTGATTGATTTATTCACTCACCTAATTAATTAATTTTCAATCTAATCATGTTTAAACAGTGTGATTAGACTAACTATTTCTAATTCTCCTATTTACAATGTGGCATTTAAAAAAATTGCACACTTTATTTACAAAAATTTCTGAAGTATGCTTTCAAACAATTTTGTTTTTTCTTGGTGGTATTTGGACTTGCTAACCTAGGGGGGACATTTCCATATATTTTTTCTCTTTTTGTTTTTCTTTTCTTTTCTTTCATTTCTTTCTTAATTCTATTTTTTCTGTCCCCTACAATTTATTTTTATTTTTCTTTTTCTATGTATATATTTTATTTTCTTTTGGAAATAAATTTCAAACATGAAACATTATTTACATTTTTCAAATATAAATCATCAGGGAAAAACAACTCATCCCATGAAATATAGGACCCTAATAGATTGGAATTCCATAGTTCTAAATGGAAGTCTTCCTTGAGCTTAGAAATTGCGCAGTCATGTAAGGCAGCGCAACACTAAGCCCATAATTTGCACAATGCATCCCTTGATCTCAGAAACTGTGCAATGCACTGAGCCGGAAAGCTGCCCAATTTGCCAAAATTGTGCAATCTTTCCCAGCAGCGTGCATGGCAAGTTTCCCTGGAAAGGCAATAAAACTAAAGGGAAAAAAATAATTCCTAGGAAGTAGTGATCCATTATTAGTTTACTGAAGGTGGCACATTATTATTTTTAGAAGTTTCTGCCAAGTGTCACTTTTCCTTGATTTTAGGTGTGCGTCATAAACCCTCGTTTGCACAAATCTAGTTAATTGACACCTCTAGAGCTCATTTTTATATTTGATCTTGGAGCTTTAGCATTCCCAAAGAGATCAAGGAACCTTCGGTGGGGTCGTCGTCACTTTTCCGAGTGAGTTTTGATTTATTGCCTTTTGTCTTTTTATGTCACTTTTTGTCGTTTTACTTGTGTGAGTGTTGTTTTGCTTGTTTCTCTTCGTGATTACTGCCGTTTTAACTTGTTTTAGCTTGTAGAAGTTTTGTTTCAATTTATCATTTGCCTTTCACAAGTGTTACGTTGGTTTCTTTCATCTTTGTACCAATGGTCTCCATTGCGGCAACTCTCCTCACCAATTTCATTGTCTTCCCGTTTATTCAGTTTATCCACTTGATCTATCATGATTCATTCATACTTAGTCATATTTGCACTCAAGCTCACACTATCTCTTAGATTTGCTTGTTTTCCACACTTCCCTTGGGCATATCTACACTTTCCTTGGACAATTTTCACTTTGTCGAGCTGGGCACTGCGCAATCCTAAGGCTCAAGCCGAGAGCTTGGCCTTTGGAACTACACAATGCGCAGTACAGGCTAGCCCAACTATGCTTTGCACAGTTCTAGGGCTAAGCATGCTTCCTTGACCACTAAGACTGCATAATGCATAGTCTCTCCTGGTATTTTCCCAGGCTGGGACTATGCATTGCGTAGTCCCAAGCCTTGAGCTTCATCCCTAGCTGTTGGGACTACACAGTGCATAGTTCCCACAAGCAACTAGGCCCTCGTGCTATTGAAAATTGTGCAATCCCTCTCATTAGATGCCAGGTTTGCTGCTTGATCATGCCTTGAAAGTATATTTTGTAAAGACTGGTCTTTTCTTTCCATGAGTTTCTTTCCTATCCCATAGGTACCACAGTTGTTGAGCACCTCCCTCCAACAGTGACAATTACCATACCACCAAAAGGGAGTTTCTTCAAAAGAGACCATTGAAAAAAATATTGGGGAAGCGGTTAGAAAGCACCAGTTAACTCGCCAATATTGGCGAACACTCAATTGTTTATAGAAAAGGAGTGAACACTTACATGGCAGCAATTCCAGCAGTAGTAGCAGAAGGTAGCAATATGGTATGATCAAGGAAAGAGAGAGGTTGTTGACAAAATAGAGGGAGAACAAAGTTGCAAAGTGAAAGCAGATTCAATCCTTATGCAATAAGCTTTGGCAATGAAAGCAAAGAGCAAGATGAGGATACAGAGAGCATATCGGAGGAAGAGAGAAAATAGATCTTGCGATGAGTGAAAAGGTTGAGGGGTGGGGGCTCGATGAGTGAAAAGGCATAGGGGGTGCGAAAAGTTGTGAGGGTGACATGTAGCGGGGCCTTTCGGAGCCCCCTCCCCCCGTGGGTAAAGTGGGATGGAGCTTGGCGCGGGGGGGGCGAAAGCACTTCCCTGCCATTGATCCGGGCCGAGGAGATCTCGACTGTTGATTTCTTTGCAATTGATAATCCCATGGCAATAGAATTTATTTGTCATATTCAAACTTTATTTCAACCTTTGAAACACCACAGAATAAAATACACTTCTACAAATAATTAATCATGTTTAACCCCATGATTAATTTATTCCAAATCAAAATAAATCTAAACCAAATTAATCATATATAGGGCACATTTAATTGTGCAAGCCTCTTTTATTCATTTTTCTAAGGTTTTGATTATCTTTTCTTTGTTAGTTAACCACAATTTAATGGTGTGATTGACTACACTAATATAGCTCAATCACGATTAAACTATCTGATTGATTTATTCACTCACCTAATTAATTAATTTTCAATCTAATCATGTTTAAACAGTGTGATTAGACTAACTATTTCTAATTCTCCTATTTACAATGTGGCATTTAAAAAAATTGCACACTTTATTTACAAAAATTTCTGAAGTATGCTTTCAAACAATTTTGTTTTTTCTTGGTGGTATTTGGACTTGCTCACCTAGGGGGGACATTTCCATATATTTTTTCTCTTCTTGTTTTTCTTTTCTTTTCTTTCATTTCTTTCTTTATTCTATTTTTTCTGTCCCCTACAATTTATTTTTCTTTTTCTTTTTCTATGTATATATTTTATTTTCTTTTGGAAATAAATTTCAAACATGAAACATTATTTACATTTTTCAAATATAAATCATCAGGGAAAAACAACTCATCCCATGAAATATAGGACCCTAATAGATTGGAATTCCGCAATTCTAAATGGAAGTCTTCCTTGAGCTTAGAAATTGCGCAGTCATGTAAGGCAGCGCAACACTAAGCCCATAATTTGCACAATGCATCCCTTGATCTCAGAAACTATGCAATGCACTGAGCCGGAAAGCTGCCCAATTCCCCAAAATTGTGCAATCTTTCCCAGCAGCGTGCATGGCAAGTTTCCCCGGAAAGGCAATAAAACTAAAGGGAAAAAAATAATTCCCAGGAAGTAGTGATCCATTATTAGTTTACTGAAGGTGGCACATTATTATTTTTAGAAGTTTCTGCCAAGTGTCACTTTTCCTTGATTTTAGGTGTGTGTCATAAACCCTCGTTTGCACAAATCTAGTTAATTGACACCTCTAGAGCTCATTTTTATATTTGATTTTGGAGCTTTAGCATTCCCAAAGAGATCAAGGAACCTTCGGTGGGGTCGTCGTCACTTTTCCGAGTGAGTTTTGATTTATTGCCTTTTGTCTTTTTATGTCACTTTTTGTCATTTTACTTGTGTGAGTGTTGTTTTGCTTGTTTCTCTTCGTGATTGCTGCCGTTTTAACTTGTTTTAGCTTGTAGAAGTTTTGTTTCAATTTATCATTTGCCTTTCACAAGTGTTACGTTGGTTTCTTGCGTCTTTGTACCAATGGTCTCCTTTGCGGTAACTCCCCTCACCAATTTCATTGTCTTCCCGTTTTTTCAGTTTATCCACTTGATCTATCATGATTCATCCATACTTAGTCATATTTGCACTCAAGTTCACACTATCTCTTAGATTTGCTTGTTTTCCACACTTCCCTTGGGCATATCTACACTTTCCTTGGACAATTTTCACTTCGTCGAGCTGGGCACTGCGCAATCCTAAGGCTCAAGCCGAGAGCTTGGCCTTTGGAACTACGCAATGCGCAGTACAGGCTAGCCCAACTATGCTTTGCATAGTTCTAGGGCTAAGCATGCTTCCTTGACCACTAAGACTGCATAATGCATAGTCTCTCCTGGTCTTTTCCCAGGTTGGGACTATGCATTGCGTAGTCCCAAGCCTTGAGCTTCATCCCTAGCTGTTGGGACTACACAGTGCGCAGTTCCCACAAGCAACTAGGCCCTCGTGCTATTGAAAATTGTGCAATCCCTCTCATTAGATGCCAGGTTTGCTGCTTGATCATGCCTTGAAAGTATATTTTGTAAAGACTGCTCTTTTCTTTCCATGAGTTTCTTTCCTATCCCATAGGTACCACAGTTGTTGAGCACCTCCCTCCAACAGTCACAATTACCATGCCACCAAAAGGGAGTTTCTTCAAAAGAGACCACTGAAAGAAATATTGGGGAAGCGGTTAGAAAGCGCCAGTTAACTCGCCAATATTGGCGAACACTCAATTGTTTATAGAAAAGGAGTGAACACTTACATGGCAGCAATTCCAACAGTAGTAGCAGAAGGTAGCAATATGGTATAAGATCAAGGAAAGAGAGAGGTTGTTGACAAAATAGAGGGAGAACAAAGTTGCAAAGTGAAAGCAGATTCAATCCTTATGCAATAAGCTTTGGCAATGAAAGCAAAGAGCAAGATGAGGATACAGAGAGCATATCGGAGGAAGAGAGAAAATAGATCTTGCAGGGAGCAGAATTGAGGGCGCATAAAACAAAACAAGAACTGAAGGAAGAATAGGATCCAAGGAGGAAAGAACAAGAAGATAAGCAGAAGCAAGAAGAAGAAGAAGAAAGGCAAGGTTCCATAACATAAGAACCAACGCCAATACAGGTTGAAGAGCAGGAACAGAACCAGCCAACAACTGAGGAGGAAGGTGAACGGATGCAGGATCGGGAGCTTGCTCAACAGATTGAACACTTGATTGAAGTAACAAACATGAAGATGGAACAGACGCCGCAAAATGAAGATGTGGATTTGATGTCGAGCGCACCATAGATCACTACTCAATGTCCACCACCTCCAGCAACAAAGCCAACCCCGAGTGAAGAAGGGGATGTTTTTCCCCTTGATGATGATTTGATAATGTATGTGTACAATCTGTCATTCAATGAATTCCAAAAGAGGATTGTACAAGCATGGAGAAAGCATTTTCTAGATGATCACGTATCACCTGTTTCATTAGAGAAAGGGTGATAGTGACAGACACTAAGAAGCATCCAAATGCCATTGTTGAAGCCAAGTTAGCCTTTGCAGGTGTTAGCACTCCGTAAATTTCCCTAGGCTAAGGACATAAATTCCAGAGGTAACCAAAAACCACTTTAAGGCTAGAATCTAACACTTATGACCTTGGAGAGGGCTCTCTCACTTAAGGTGTTTAACTAATATGAATATTAGTATAGGCATAGAGCTCAATAAGGCCTGCTTTTTCAAATGGTTTCTGGTAATAAAGGAGTCAGATCCATTGCGCATGGAGTCATGTCCAAGTTATTATTTGTTTAGTGAAATGATCAAGAAAGAAAGGGTTTTTACACAGGGGAAAGATAGGCTGTCTTGGTGATGGAATCAAGTTTAATATTTATAGGAGGGTGAGTGCAAGAAAGGCGAAAACAACACTTAGAGCATAAAATTGGAGATGAATTCTAAATATTACTTTTAGAGAAAAACACATAATATTAGGGAAAACTAAATCGAAGCACCATTAAGATGAATTTTGAATTAAACATCTGGTTTTTTCCAAGCATGAAGACATACATTCAAGAGATGTAAACACATAGGAAAAACTTACAAGTGAAAAGAAGAACAACACCATCAATATCTGACACATGAATCCCTGCAAATCACCTTTTGTCTTTCATTCATTCATTGACAAACTTTTCAGAAAATATAGTTCACAATAGTCTTTTCTCTCTAATATGACCAACAAAACCTTTTGCACACTAAATCATGAAATATATATATAATTATCTCATCCATGGACTTAGGGGGTTGAGCTCAACCATTTCCCAAAGATAGAGTCAATTACATTAGATTTAGAAACCGCCTGCTAGGAAATAGGGATTGAATTTCTAGAAAATAGGGGTCCAATATTAAATCATATCTCTCGAATAATGATAAATATTAAAAAATTGAAAGAGGTTTTTGTTGATGAACTTGTGCTTGAGAGAAACCTCTCTTTGTTTTTGAAAATTCTTCTCCAGATCCTCGGAATCGGCACCCAAGGTCATGATGTTGGGAAAAATACTAAGAGGAGGGGGGGGGGGGGGGGGGGGGGGGGGTGGCGGGGGGAGGGGTGAATCGGTATTTACAAATCAATAACTTTTTACATTTCATATTCAGATTTCTATACGCAACTTTACTAAACAGAACCTATGTGCGTACGCGACTATTCTTAAGACAATTACGATATATCCATTGAACTTATGATTCAGTTAATCCATTAAATGTTTATCTTCAACCAATGCATTAGTACTTTATTAAACATTAGATAGACTGTAACCATGTGATGTAATCAATAAACCATCACACATAAGAAACACACATGAACACCAAGATTTAAGGTGGAAACCCAATGCGGGAGAAAACCACTTGTTGTTGTCGTCTCTATCTTCTCTTTAATATAAAGAAAAAGTTGTTTACAATCTTGTACTGATGCAGACTCATACGAGTATGCAGGCACCCACCTGCAGAAGGCTACAACCTTCACTCATTCTCTAGCTTCGACTGGAAGGGAGCTCCAACCCCCTAGCTCCTGTATTGGTTGATATGTTTACCAGTACGTAGGCGCTGACCTACAGAAGGCTACCACCTTCACTCTTTCTCCAACTGCTACTGGAAGGGAGCTCCACCCCCTAAATCTTATACTCGCTAATTTGTTTACAGGTACGTAGACGCCTGCCTACAGAAGGCTACCACCTTCACTCTTTCTCCAGGGACCACGTTTCATAAATTTTCAGATTTGATACTCCTGGTACACATCAACACGATATGTAGGCCACGTTTCATCAAATTTCCATACTGGACCTATTATCAACGCTTAAGCTCAATATCAAAACTCAAAATTGCAAGTCATCGCTATAATACATTCATCCATCGTTGATACATCTGAATCAATCATTCACTGAAACCCAATCATCAATCTCTGACATAACTGAAACCCAATCACCACTTTCTAAATCAACCAATCATTGGAACTTCTGACACAATTGAATCAAACAATCACTGTTCAAACATCTGACACAATTGAATCACCCAATCATCAATTTCTGATACAACTAAATCAACCATTTACTCAAAACCCAATCAATTGATACTTAATCAAAATTCAACCAATCAACTGGAATAGTCAGATTACTGTAACTAGTACACATAACTGAACTCAAAACGCTACACCAATAACCAGAACCATCAAAAACCTCAAAAACCATATGTCAGAATGTATACGCTACTTCAATTAGCACAACCGGCGTGTATACGCTACTTTCTATAACCCAACCTGCATATACCTCTAAATATACTGAATCATAAAACTCTTGAACCAAAAGTTATACTACCCAAAGACATTCTAAAGATCTATTGTCATATTATAGAGTTCTCAACAGATAGCAACAAAGATCACCCTTCTTACTCAATCAATCAGTCAGCCAAACTCAATCTCCTTATAAAACCAATTTTACTTCAGATCTAATGAAGACATCACTGGAAAACAACAACAAAACAACAACACTGATAAGATAGATTAGTCATTTTTGAACAACAAGTCCTTCCTTTGCATACGCTACTTGGAAGTGTCGAATCCATGTGTAAACGAGCCTTCACTGAGGCGAACCAATGTATAGATTTGCAAATAATGACATATCACTTCTCAGCTTTTCAAGACTTCAGAATACCTAGATCATAGCATTTAAAGGATAAAATATGTGTTAACACTCAGATCTATCCTATCCATTATCAAATCATACAATGATAATTCATTTCAGGTCTCATGATCCTGATCCAACATTGTGCATAATTATTTCAGATCTATTAGATCTCATCCATCATCAAACACTCAGGTTCATACTTAGTTCAGATCAAGCAAAGCATCAAACAGCCATAACATGCATATTTGCTTTTGATCTAACTCTTCATAAGATTTTCAACATTTGCACACCAACACACTTTGACCTTCACCTCCTTATATAGTTTTAGCATTTTTCAGTACCTTGGGTCAAAACCATAGTTATGCCGATGGTATTCTTTGACGAGATCAATATTCTTTGTCGCGCTCATTACTATGGACCAATATCATGGTAGGAACCCCTGGTATTCATTAACCTTAAGTTTCCATCCCATACAACCTTTTCCTTCTATGAAACTGCGTGCATACGTATATGCGCCTTTTATTCTGTGTACCCGCGTGTATATGCTACTTGGACTAGGTTAAATAGTTTATACAACTTAAAACATTCTCTTTCCTCTAATCTGCAATCCTTTGTCCCATCATCCTGTTCTTCTATAGCCATTACTCTGTTACCTCTAAATTGACCTGTTACAATGTGAGTTGCCATCATACATCACTTCTGAACTTATTCCTTTGAACTGCCCTGCATTTTGTCACATCTGTAAACACAATTGCCATGCATTTTGTCACATCCTTTTTATACCTTTATCAAGTAGTCCATTCATCAAATAGGTTGTCATCAGGGACAACTCATCAGGTAGGTTGCCATCAAGGACAACACCTAATTTCCCGTATCAAGCTTCTGATTCTAATCCGTAAACCTTTGACCCATTATTCTGTTACCTCTGATTTGTCCTGCAGATTCATCTAGTTACCATATAATTGTTCTGTTACAAGTGAGTTTCCATCAAGGACAACACATGCATCATAGTGCCAACACATGACTAAAATAGGAAATAACGAAGTCTGAAAAATAGGTTCTAAAGATTCATTCCAATATTCCAATATATGACACTTGTTACAAAACTAAAAGAGGTTATTGTAACTCAGCTCACTTTGGACAAAAATCTCTTTCATCTTTTCAAAATTAATCTCCATTTGGTCAAAAAACGATTTTGAAAATGATGAAAAAAATTCAAAAAACGCAGCAACTATCCAAAAGCGCAACAACTCCATGGTTCTCATACTTCTAGCCATTCCCTGGATTTTTGAAAGTGCTGAGTAGGTAGAAGACATCCTCTACAATTTTAGGAACCTGTTTAAAGACCTGTGCTCAAGCTACAAACCTTTGTCCTTGAAATTTACCCCTCACAGTAGAAGCACAATGAATTTCCACCTACATATGTTTGATTGGATGTTGGGGTCTCTGACCAAGGAAAACAATTAGCTGATGATGTTGACAACCTAATTAAATGAAATGGCCCCACTACTTTGTGCCAATGATGAGAAGACAAGACTCACTATGACCTCACTCATGATCTTGTATGAGACATCGACCCTAGACTTACTTGACTCAATATTTAGGGAATCCATAACTATTTTTACATCATCTTTCACACACTCTAACATAATTACATCAATAATGAAATCTTACATTCTTTACAAAGACCAATAACTTGATCTCTAAGAGATCATAGCAAAATCTTTACACATTTACCAAAATAAATTGAAAAGACAAAACTTGTTTTTGACTACTATAATATAGGACACTAACATTGGCTCCAATGGGGATGGAATCCTCCCTGTGAGGTGCCAAGAACATCGTATATTAGTAGCCTAATCCATTGGGTTGCTCCCAATCCTACAATATGTTCCTGCTCTGCAAGCCTGAGAACCAAAACTAAAATCCAAACTGAACTGTACATGCTACAAACTGAAATTTGAAACTGTTGCAAACTGAAATTTGAAACTGCTGCAAACTGAAATTTGAAATTGCTGAAAACTAAAACTGAAAACTGCTACAAAACATGCTCAGAGTGTTGAGCTTATTGGCACACCATTTCCTACTCTAACCTGCTAAAGAACTATTGAAATCAAGTGATACAAAAATGCCAGTGAAGCCAATCAAGTAGCTGCTGAAATAAGTAGGGTGCTTGATTTTGCTCGCACCATATGCAAATTGGACAGTGTAATGGTGGCAGTAACTCATGATGCATCTGATCTCCATATTGAAAACATGATTGAAAACACAATATGAAAAACCTTCCATATAGTGAGCTACAGGATCATAAAAGACATGATTTGTTTGATTATCCTCAAGGTATTCAATGACTCGTTTGTCATTGCTAAATTTTTCAAATGTATTGACTATGTCAGACCATAAATTCCACTGTGCCTTGTCAAACTTGTGTGCGAAATCAGAACATTCATCAATATGAAAATCATAGGGAAACACTACTCGTATCGTTTCGACTGGAAAAGGTTCTCAAAGGACTGATTTTGACCTTGGAAATTGTGGGAATAAATTTGAATCTTCAAGGCTTCAATATCTTTCTCAAATTTTTCAACAAATGATTCTAAAAAATAGCTCTTCTCCTTAGAACATTTGCTTAATCTTAAATACCTAGGTAAAAAATTTGAGAAAGCTTCTTCCACTTGATCATCATCAAACATATCAAAATACTCTCTAAGACCTTCAATAGACAAAGGATCTTCAACACACCCTGTCATCTCAATTGGCTAGGCAACTGGATCTGCGCTTTTTTGGATAGTGAAGTTGCCATAGATGTTCTGAACTCTGGACTGTTTGGCAATGGAGTTACTTGGTGAATAATGCAATTTACAACAATTCCACTTGGTAATCAGGTACAAGAAAGGTATTTATAACAGAGTTGTTGATATGCTTTCTAGAGTAGATATTAATGTAGCCATTTTACTCAAGAATCATTCTGTTACGCCTGAAAGTTATGTTGAATAATACGCATAGGATGCTAACTTTCAAGAGGTATATTTAAACTTGAGTCAAGGCCACCAAGCTGAGGAATTAGACTACCATGTACATGATAATCTGTTGTATCATTTGGGAAAATTTTGAGTTCCACAGGAAGAGAGAGTAAATGTCACAAGGGAAGTGCACACTTCTCTTAGGGTTGGACATTTTGGTGTAAGTAAAACATTGTCAAATCTTCAGAGGTATTTTTATTGGCCTCGTATGCTTGAAAGTGTGTCAAATTTTATCAGAGGTTGTTCATTGTGTGCAGTTAGTAAGCCTAGTAATAGGAAACTAGGATTGTACACACCACTTCCAGTGCCTTCATGACCATGGGAAAGTGTTTCTATGGATTTTGTAGGAGGTCTTCCTTTATCAAGGAAAAGGTCATGATTATTTGTATGTAATTGTGGATATGTTCAACAATATGTGCATATTAATGCCTTGTAAAAAACAAATTACCGCTGAACAAACAACTCAACTTTTCTTTCAAAATGTATGGGTTCATTTTGGATTGCCTACTTCTATTGTAAGTGATCGTGATTCTCGATTTGTTGGGAATTTTGGTCAAGTTTATGGAACTTGATGGACACCAAATTGAAGAAAAGTACAACCTTCCATCTGTAAACAGATGGTCAAAATGAAGTGGTTAACATGACAATTATTCATTAGCTAAGAGGATATTGCAGCAAACATCCTAAGTTGTGGGATGAACAATTGCATTATACTCAACATGCTTACAACCGAGCAAAACACTCTTCTACTCTAACTTCACCTTTTGAGGCATGTTTTGGTTATTTTCCTAAATCCTCTTTGGATTTCATCTTTGAGAAATATGTAGCTGTATACAGACACAGTGACATAGACAAAGCAAAGAAATCCATTGAGCAAATTCAGTTGATTCACCAAACATTTCAAGAACAACTAGAAAAGAGTCAAGGCAAGTATAAGGCAAGACGTGATAAAAATTGTGTGGATCAGCAATTTCAAGTAGGTGATGAAGTTTGGCTATACATTAGCAAGGAAAGGCTTCAAGGTGAAGGTAAAAAGTTGAAACCAATTTGTTATGGTCCATTTAAAATTTTGGAAAATATTGGTAATAATGCTTTCAAGCTTGATTTTCCTTCATATATGAAAATCTATTTCGTTGTAAATGTTGAAAATTTGAGTTTGTATGAATCTCTTTTGATTGAAGATCAAGGAGAGAATGTTTAAATACCATCTATTGAAGACTTTTCTCCGAAATTCCTTGATGCGCTTCAACAAGACACTATACTTGACAGAAGGACAAGGACAACTAAAAGGGGAAGTATTGATTATCTACGGGTGGGTCTCAAAGGTACACATCCATCAAAAACCAAATGGATTGAAGTGGGGAAGGTGAGGGAACAATACCCTTATCTGTTCAATAACTGAATATAAATCTTTTGGGGTCCAAAAGGTTTCCAGTGGGGAGGAGTGATCAGGGGCTCAGAATTATGCTAAAAAATTAAAGTGTCAAAATCTTCTCACACTCAGCTTTATATTGAAGAGCTCATCATTCTAAAACCAATGGTATGAACAATACTCAAATCTGAGTTCGTATGCAGAAGTTAGAGCAAGTCAAAGTTCAAGTTTGACTTCTCTATGTGGCAGGATTGGATGACATGAAAAGGGTCCTAGCGAATGGGGAAGTTCCAAGTGGTAGGTTGCCTCCCGCATATCGCATATCGGTGAAAAATAAAGGATGCAGGACAAGAATCGGCCCTTGACAGGTTGGGTTGCGATTTGCGATAATCGCACATTGCACCCTAAACCTCGCTGTTATTTGTTACCACTGATAAAGTTCCAATCGCGATGACTTCCCAGACGTGATACTTTATTGTGTTACAGATTAATGTCACAATGGTCAGCGATATTGCATCGCAACATTTTGCTGTGTTAAGAGCCTGCAGCCAATTGCCGATTGCAATGAGCGATAAGACCCCAGACATAGGAATTTTATATGACAATTTAATACCCCGAAGGGTCCACAATACCGCAATTGTAGTGTTTTTGTGTTAACAAAACCTTTGGCCGCTGAACTTAGCCGATTGCGATGAGCGATGGGTTCAAGACGCGGGATTTTATATGTTGCAGTTAACTATCCTTGGCGTGTTCGCAATATTGCATCATAATGTTTTACCGTTCCATAAGAGCCTGCAACACTTGCTGATTGTGATTTGCGATATGACTGACAGGATATAGCCCGTCGTGCGACGAATTTCTTGCTCCGTTAGCAGATTTTGGAGCAGAAATGGGGTTTTTGGTTGGTTTTGGAGCAATTTGTGGAACAAATAGTGGAAGAACTAGGAGAAGTCATAACTTCTTCAGTTCTTATCCAAATTGGATGCAAAAAGAGGCTAGATGGCCATTTTTGAGGATTCTGAACTCATTGAGATAGGTTTTAGAGGCATCTGAGCATTGTAAACACACTTTTGTTGTAATTTGAGCATAATAGAGAGGCCCAAGCCATTGGAAGTTGGACCAAGGAGACGTAGCCCAAGAGGGGTGAACTCCTTTATCATGTGCTTGTTGTGTGTTGTATTTTGATGTTCTTTGTTGTTATTTTGTTTCTATTCAACATACGTTTTATGTTAAATTTATTTCTAACATTTACATAAGACACTCTCATGGGAATCAATTAATTAAACAAAAATATTGAATCCTCAAGCACTTGATAAACAAATGATAAGCATCTTGGGTTTTATTCTGAATGGGGAATTAGCATAATCTGCTCCATTTTAGATCAATTAATACAACATATAACATATCACATCCGGGAAGTCATCGCAATCAGAACTTTATCAGTGGTAACAAATAACAACGGGGTTTTGAGTGCGATATGCGATTATCGCAAATCGCAACCCAACCTGCCGGGGGACCGATTATTGTCCCGCATCCTTTTTTTTTTCCCTGATATGCGATATGTGGGACCCAATGGCAACCTGCCACTTGGCGCTTCCCAATTCGCTGGGACCCTTGCCATGTCATCCAATCCTGCCACATAGACAAGTCAAACTTGAACTTTGAATTGCTCTCACTTCTGCATATGAACTCGGGTTTGAGTATCGTTCACATCGTTGGATTCAGAATGACGAGCTCTTCAATTTGAAGTTGAGTATGACAGGATTCTGATACTTTGATTTTTGAGCATAATTCTGAGCACCTGATTAACCAACCATGAAATTTACATGCTAAAGGCTACATATTTGCTTGGTTATTTTATAATGCTTGTAAAAGGGCATTATATTTATGAATCCCCTTTATATGGGTGCTATGCCTTAGAGCGCCAACCATGAAATTTACATGCTAAAGGCTACATATTTACTTGTTTATTTTATAATGCTTGTAAAAGGGCATTATATTTATGAATCCCCTCTATACGGGTACTATGGTTTGCCCTTTTCTCTCTATTTCTTCCATATATCGAACCAACATAACATCTCATTATGGGATGACAGAGTGGTTGACACAATGAGATGCTATCCCCTCCACCCATTTTCAAATCCCATAAGGGGATATCTTTGGCCCATTGTGATAAGGCTCAAGGAGTAGACTCCCCCACCCTCGTGGAGTCTCAACTCTTGCTAAGTCATACATTCTTGGTATATATCTAGCTTACGAGCTGGTGGATATACTCTTGGTGTTATCGTGATAACTGCTAGGTTTAATCTTGGGCCTCCTAGATTGCTCCAATGAGTTACCAATTCACCATGGTAAAAAAAAACAACAAAAAACAAAACAAAAAATTGAGCATAAAACAAAACTCTAACACTATTAATTGCTTTGTGTGTTGTGATTATGTCAAAGAGATTGGTTCATTTGCATGATTCAAGTTATGTGACGAGGTCTCCTCATCCCTTTTTTAAAGGCACAATAATGTGATTAAGAGGATGATACTTCATAATAATATCCATATACCGGTACCAATGTGGAAGCTTTCATATAGAGACATATCATTATTGTTTCCCTAGTCTGATTTTTTTTTTTTTTTTTTTTTTTCCCGCTAATGTGTTATAAATAAACTCATTACTCATCCCATGGTGATATGAAAGAAAATAATTAATTAATTCACCATTAACTCTAAATCCATTAGTGACGAAATCAATTATTGCATTGAGAGTAGTGAGGTGCTTTACAACTAAACTCATTACTCATCCCATGGTAATATGAAAGAAAATAATTAATTAATTCACCATTAACTCTAAATTCATTAGTGACGAAATCAATTATTGCATTGAGAGTAGTGAGGTGCTTTACAACTAAGTTAGGGGAGATGTTTCATGAACAAACACAATGCTACATTAAAAAAAAAAAAAAGAAAGAAAGAAAGAAAGAAATAAATATGTACATATGTTCATAACCTAGCCTAAATCCATCCTAGACCTGAATCTAGGGATCTTAATTTTTTCTAGTGTGTTTTTTAATCATTTAATATGAAAGAATTAATACATGACATGGAATTAAATAATTGCATCAAGAGGCACTCTCTAGTTCAGTATGGAAGATATGTTGTCCTATCTTATTAGGTAAATATTTCTAGTTCACCATGGAAGATATGTTGTCCCATCTTATTAGGTAAATATTTTGAGTCAGTCATATTACACAATAATAATAATAATAATAATAATTAAAACATTTTGACTCCCTCAAATTACATAAAAATAAGTTAAAAAATAATAATTATAATTAATAATTAAACCTCTAGATCCATCTTAACTATGGATCTACCAAGGGCAGAGAGGGATCAAATCTCTTGAGGTGCAAACTTCTTTTAAAGTGAAAAGAGTTTTGATGACTCTAACACTTGGTAGATCTATAGTTAAAATAGATCTAATTTAATTATGAAAAAATTAATATATGACATGGAATTAAATAATTAAAAAAAACCACATTGAGGAATTTGACTTTTTAATACATTTGAGTTTAAAATAAATGTAAACATATATAAAAATAAATAAACAATAATAATAATATATATCACCCTTCTTAAAATGATTTATTAAATATTTATAATCAAACATAATTCATAACCAGCATTTTTTTAATACAAACACTTAATTTTTAAAAGTGGGGATACAAATAACCCTTCTAATTATCGAACAATTATGATCAACCCTCTCTTAGCCAAGTTATATGGTAGTATTTTGGAAAAGAAGTTAAGCATATGGCTTGAAAGTGAAGGTAAGCGGGCTAAAGGCCAAGCAGGTTTCAGAAGGCATCACTGAACAACAGACCACCTTGTTACGCCTAAGATCATTGTGGCGGAATGTCGTAATGATAAATCCAATTTATTTTGTTGCTTTGTGGACTTTAGAAAGGCTTTCGATACGGTTCCTAGATACAAGCTTTGGAATAGACTAGAAGAGCTAAAGGTTCATCTCGAGTTGAGAGCTGCCGCTATAAGGTTATACGAGAATGTAATTGCCAAGCTAAAGAGCAATGAGGGGTGGTCGAATGATATTAAGTGTAACATCGGAGTTAAACAAGGTTGCCCCCTCTCCCCTACCCTATTTGGCATTTACATCGATAAGCTCGAAGACTATTTAGAGGAAGCAGGATGTGATGGCACGATCTTATCTGAGATAGTCGTCATCCTTCTTTTTTATGCTGACGATATTGTTCTTTTGGCAAGGTGCCCATCTGATCTTAATAAGCAACTCAGGCTTCTTAAGGATTTCTGCTCTACCATGGGTATGACTGTTAATACTGACAAAACAAAAGTTATGATTATCAAATCCAAGAAGGACACTTACGCTAATTTTATGTATGACAATAATAACTTGAAGGAAGTGTATTCTTACAAGTACCTAGGAATTGATATTCATCACAAGCTCAACTGGAACCATAGCATTGAGAAAAGGATTAATGGGGGGTGGAAAGCTTATTTTGGTCTTGAAAATAATTGTAAAATAGCAAACCTCGTAATGTGGGATAAAAAGAAGATCCTCTTTGAAACTTTAGTCACTCCTGTTATCTTATATGGCTATGAGGTTTGGGGTTGCAGCATCTCCAGAGAATCATGGAGAAAGATTGAGCAAATCCAGAAACGTTTTATAACTTATAACCTGAAAATTAAAAGTAATACACCCTATCCTATTCTCCTTATAGAAGCAGGTCTTTCCCCTATTGAGAGCCTAGCTATGCTTAGGTTTCTGTTGTACAAGCACAAAATCAGTAACATAGACGATCATAGACTTCCTAAGCTAGCTTTAAATTCTAGCCAAAACCACCTAAGGCTCAATCGAGGGTGGCATAAAGACACAAGGGCTTGGTTAGACTATTGGGAGATCAACGAAAATGATGCATTGCAAAACATAAATAACATTAAAGATATTGTTACTTCTAAGTTCAAAGAAAAAATGTGGTGTAGGAAAGATTTAGCGCCTAAAAGAAAATTAAGTTTAAGTATGGGGGTTTTACGCAGTGCATTATATTAGATATCATTTTGGGATTCAACTGCGTTAAGTAAGATCATTCACGTATGACCATTTCCATGAGAGGTAGTCGTAACTGACTAATTTCTCATGATTTTTGAATAGTTCACTTAGCACTCATTGCATCGGGTGATGCTCACAGGGGTGAAGAAGTGGAATTGAAACTAGTGAAATGTGGAGAACGAATCACATAGCATCAATCATCACTTCCGGGGCTTGCACCCGGTAACCAGGACTTCCCAGGAGGTCACCCATCCCAGAACTCCTCTGGCTCAAGCGCGCTTAACTGTGGAGTTTTCCCACAATCAAGCCCACTTAGCTTGCTACCCCATTTGCAAAACCTTAGCAAGTATTGTGCCTCATGAACCATTCAAGTAGAGATCCCTTGACTCTTTTTGAATTTAAGTATGGGGGTTTTACGCAGTGCATTATATTAGATATCATTTTGGGATTCAACTGCGTTAAGTAAGATCATTCACGTATGACCATTTCCATGAGAGGTAGTCGTAACTGACTAATTTCTCATGATTTTTGAATAGTTCACTTAGCACTCATTGCATCGGGTGATGCTCACAGGGGTGAAGAAGTGGAATTGAAACTAGTGAAATGTGGAGAACGAATCACATAGCATCAATCATCACTTCCGGGGCTTGCACCCGGTAACCAGGACTTCCCAGGAGGTCACCCATCCCAGAACTCCTCTGGCTCAAGCGCGCTTAACTGTGGAGTTTTCCCCACAATCAAGCCCACTTAGGTGAAGGATGGATGGGTGACCTCCTGGGAAGTCCTGGTTACCGGGTGCAAGCCCCGGAAGTGATGATTGATGCTATGTGATTCGTTCTCCACATTTCACTAGTTTCAATTCCACTTCTTCACCCCTGTGAGC
The DNA here is from genome assembly GCA_031772625.1 of Pinus tabuliformis. Lineage (NCBI taxonomy): Eukaryota > Viridiplantae > Streptophyta > Pinopsida > Pinales > Pinaceae > Pinus > Pinus tabuliformis. The sequence continues at coordinate 1,230,250,651 of CM062818.1, forward strand.
ATCACCCGATGCAATGAGTGCTAAGTGAACTATTCAAAAATCATGAGAAATTAGTCAGTTACGACTACCTCTCATGGAAATGGTCATACGTGAATGATCTTACTTAACGCAGTTGAATCCCAAAATGATATCTAATATAATGCACTGCGTAAAACCCCCATACTTAAATTCAAAAAGAGTCAAGGGATCTCTACTTGAATGGTTCATGAGGCACAATACTTGCTAAGGTTTTGCAAATGGGGTAGCAAGCTAAGTGGGCTTGATTGTGGGGAAAACTCCACAGTTAAGCGCGCTTGAGCCAGAGGAGTTCTGGGATGGGTGACCTCCTGGGAAGTCCTGGTTACCGGGTGCAAGCCCCGGAAGTGATGATTGATGCTATGTGATTCGTTCTCCACATTTCACTAGTTTCAATTCCACTTCTTCACCCCTGTGAGCATCACCCGATGCAATGAGTGCTAAGTGAACTATTCAAAAATCATGAGAAATTAGTCAGTTACGACTACCTCTCATGGAAATGGTCATACGTGAATGATCTTACTTAACGCAGTTGAATCCCAAAATGATATCTAAGAAAATTAAGTTATTATAAGAAGGTCATCAACCCCACCCTAGAAGATCAAAAGTATCTCTCTATTTTAACTAACTCAAAGAAGAAAATTAATATAGCAAAGATTAGAACGAATTCTCATGAGCTCCATAGTGAAACAGGTCGTTGGGCAGTTCCTAAACGCCATGGATGGAAAGGATCTGCCATATATGTGAGTATAGGAACGCCGAGGATGAAAACCACTTCCTCTTAGAGTGCCCCGCGTATAACCACATTAGATCTCAATTCCACAATCTTTGTTACAACACTGACCTTCCTAGCCTTTTACAATGTCAAAATTATAGTGAGCTCAAGAGGCTTCTCTCCAAACTTTTTGAGCATAGAAATAAAATCTTATCATAATAAATAATTTGTTTCTTTAGATTTAATAGACCATTGTTTGGTCTCACGATGTTAACCACCATCATTATAATTTCATAAGAGTACATATACAACCACCAAAAACTAAAAACGAACATGATATTCAAACCGCCAACAATGTTAACAACTCACATGGCATGACAGCACCAATACCACCGTCTAGAAAACTTTGACACGTGATTCAACGTGCCAGGGATCCAAGGCGTAGGTGGGGGTTTGAAAAACCCTCCTTAGGTTGATTTTCATGCCTCTCATCTGCCCGATTTGACATAAATGGATCCAATTTTTGAGAAAGCACCGCTCCATCCATCGTACAGCGGAGCCCTTGTCCCTTTCACACCAAGAAACCAATGAAAAGAGGACACGTATAAAGAACACATGCACAAGCAAGGTCCCCGCCGACATCCCCATTATTGTTCCATGGGCCCTCGCCCCTAAACAATGGGGGGCTGAACCAGGAATTCAAGATAGACACGCCATGGTTCAGCGAAGATCTTATTCCCTTAAAAATCTCTTTTATCCCTCCACTTACTATTATTATAAAAAATAAATTAAAAGAAAAGCGAGATTAGACGGAAAAAAACAAATTAAATTAAAAGAAATGGAGGATTAAATGATATTAAATTAAAAGAAAAGGGAGATTAGATGAAATTAAATGAAATGGACCACGTAATTTTGTGGGACCAATTGCCTTCCATCTTACAGCGCATATGAGGGTCTCTCGGAAACAAACACGCGGGCAGGCCTCTGGAAGGAACCTGGAGTTTCTTATTTTAGCATTTGGCATTTATGTGAAGGGGATTGGATTGCGCAATGAAATCGTTTGTTATTTGCGTTTCATATACGTGATTTACAGTTCAGAGTAATCTCCGTGAGGTGGAGGAATTCGAGGAGCTAAGTGATATTTGCTGCAGCAGCAGAAGGGAAATTTGAAGCTACAGAGTCCCAGAACTCTTGCGGTTTTGCAGGGTCCTATTTGTTCTCCGCAGGGGTTTTTGATCTGTCAAGATGATGCTCTCGGTGCAAAATAATCCCCGCCATCAGCAACAGCAGGGCCAGGGTTCGATTCCTGCTGGCTACAATAGGGAGTCTTTTAAGATAGAGGGTTCGATTCCCGCTGGCTACAATAGGGAGTCTTTTAAGATAGATTATGGAGAACATTTTCTTTCGCAGCCGGACTCGTGTTCGACCAATCAGAAGACGCAGTCCGTGGAAACAAGGGATGGTAAGTGCTTTTCCTGGCTGAGGGATTTTTAAAGAACAAACGTGGAAATGTTGTCATAGATCTTTGTTTTCTGAAAACATCATTTGACGTCAGAACCCCCGTCAAATTGTTTAATGTTTGAAAAAAAATGAATTATTTGGATAGTCGCTATGTATCTGTTGACGATTCTAGTTTGAAATCTAACTTGGATCCGGAGATAAGCCGAGGTTCTGATTTTGAATATTTTTCTCTTCCCATCCGGATCTCGAATTTAATATCTGGCAGTTTATTGCCGTTTATTTTGTTTTATTTATTTTTGTTTTATATTTATTGTTTGCACGCCCACTTGAGCTTCCCATCTCAGTAAGCTCCCAGTTAGCTCTTATGTAACAAATTACATCTTCTCTAGGTTTTGATCGGGTGAGTTTTAGGGCCAATGCCGTTATTTTTTTGCGTTCATAATTATATTAATATGCAGAAATAATACCGCATACATTATAATAGAAAAATGTCGTGAAGACAGCCGTCACAAACTAAGGCTAGGCCGAAATACCTAGTCTATAAAAACTCTCCCCAGAGGCCCCAGATAGAAAGAGTTATAACGAGCCACAGTGCCTGACACAGATAGCAGTAAACACATCGAAAAAATTCCATCTGGTCAGAGCAAACGTTCAGATCAGGAAGCAGCTGGAATGGTGCCTATTGTAGCACGGGGCTTTTTATTTTCAGGAGGTTCCCACCAGTTGTCTGCCGTCTTCTGGCTCCGAATCGGCCACAACGGGCTTCTATCCGTTGTTGCTCCTTGTCTTTTTCATCCCCATCTTTGCGGCGAATCACAAAACTTTATTGCATCGTTATTGATGAATATTGAAAATGGAAAAAGGGGCTCAAAAGGCTGACACTGCTTTCTTTACCTTGCCTTTTTTTTGACCTTAAGACCTGGCAATCTTAAAATCTCTTAGAACTTACAATAAATTGAAGAGTTTTTCAACACTGGTTTTTCCATTTAGTTAGACATCCCCATAAGATGTGAGTAGCTATAGGCTCAAGGATTTTGAATGAATCTTAATTTAACTATGGTGGGGAAGTCTATCTATTCTTCGAGTCATCAATATACAATATTTGGTCTGCTACCCAAGGAATGACCCCGGTTAACTGTCCTCCTAGCAGTCAAGTTAAGGTCATTCGACGGTTAAGGCGTTGGATTTTTTGTTATAACTGAAGGCACATATTCTTTACAAAATATTCGCTACAAGCCCTAAGGTCTAGTAACAGAGGCTAACATATCTTAATTATTGCATCAGATTTAAATATATACTATTTGGCTCAAATTAGCGTTGTGCCTGATTGTAACATGCATAATTGAGTACCGAGATTACTTTATCCTCTTATTTCCAGGAAATTTTGGGGGTATGAGCTCCCCTTGCCCAATTTTTTTCCCTCAGTAACTGGACATGGGGGTAAACTGTAACATTGATTTAAATATATGTTGGAATTTGGTTCCCATTAATTAATTTGGTTACGAATTAACATAAATAATGTCATGATCATGGTTTTTACATAACAATTTCTATTTTTAAATTTTCCATAAGAGAATAGCACTGAGTTCTGTTATCCTTTAACTTCCAAAGAGTGAACTAGTTAACATTGATGAAAAATTGAAAACAGGTTTGAAATTACAGTCCTGCAGGCATTACCTTTTATTTATTTTGTGTTTTGCTGTGATAGGGTTGAATTAAAACTCTACTAGCTGCGTTTTTTCTTACCTTGGGTGTATTGTGTCATGTGTGTAAGCCACTAAACAATAATAAGTAACTGATGTTTGTTTGTGCTATTAGCTCCTCGATTGATAGCCTTGCACCAAAAGCTCTCAACCTGAACATGAGAGTATAAGACAATCCCCTGTAATTAAATTGGATTGAATAATACAGATCACATTTGAAAGAACATAGCGTGTATGCAAAATTTAAATGGTCTTGATGGAACCTAATAAAGTTTACTGAAATCACTATGATTATATGTAACGTTCTGTATAATAGCAGGCACATCTTTAGAAATGTCAAATTGCATCAAGTCTTGGCTCCATGTCTTTAGTTGTGACTGTTGTCATATTGGATATTTTACTTAATGCTTACTGTGTTTCTGGTCATGGTTTTTTCCTTGCTCAATTATTGTTGCATTTCTTTTGCATCATTTATGTTCTATATGTTAGTTTTAGAGTTACAGTTGATCTCTTGAGAAAGGTTTTATCAACAGTGCATTCGTTCAAACATTGTACTTGTGTGATCTTTCTATTTGGTCTTTAGGTTACAATATGAATTAACTTTACTTAGAAATCATTATTCCTTCCTGTAGTGTTGCAACATAGGCGTCTTGCCTCTCAATTAATATCCTTAATACTTCAACCAGTGAGATCATTCTGCCATATTTATGGAAGTTGATGCCAGTGTTTTTATTTACGCTTACAAAGCTGACATATCATAGTTCACACACTTTTATATAATATATGGCAATATGCGAAGAAAGTAGAGTTATTTTGTGTTGTTTAGTCTTTTGTATACAAACATGATGGTTTGTGATTTTGCTGCAATAGATGAAGATATTTTATTGGCTCTTGCTCATCAAAAATACAAAGCTGGCAATTATTCCCAAGCTCTGGAACACTGCAATGTTGTTTATGAAAAAAATCCTCGACGCACAGACAATCTTCTTCTTCTTGGTGCTATATACTACCAGGTATTTCTCTCTCCAGTGTTACCTGCTGTGTCTGAATGCTTAAATTATGTTCAATTTGTTGAATAAGGCAAGGCTCATCACCTGAGATTCAGTAATTTATTGAACTAGTGGCCCAGTATGTTTTTCTGCTACTGGTTGGTTAGCGTTTTTGATTAGTACTTTGTGATTGGTTGAAGCTAACATACCTGGTTACATGTTATATGAAGATCGACTATGCTTTTCTGCAATTCTGCAGTGCATCAACTATGAAATGCAAATTTTGCCCGTAATTGCTTTTGTTATTTTGACTTAATGTATATACTATATACATTTACTTTTGTAATTAATTTTTTTAATCTATACAGCTACATGATTTTGATATGTGCATTACCAAAAATGAGGAAGCCATCAGGATTGATCCTCAATTTGCTGAGTGTTATGGAAATATGGCTAATGCCTGGAAGGTATTGTTTTAAGCTTCCTTGGTCCTGGAGCTCCACTGCTTGATTTTTTGAACTGATGTTCTTGTTATGAATGCTAATTTGAGGTATAACGGAAGTGCTTTTTTTAATCATAAAACTGAGTTCTAATATTCTTCTTTATTCCTTATCCAGGAGAAAGGAAACATTGATCTTGCAATCCAATTTTATCTGATTGCTATTGAGGTACATCAGAAACTCCTGATTAAATAAACACTTTGGATAAATGCTGTGCTATTTATTCTACAATATTGGTTTGGTTCTTTCAGCCTAGGGCAGATGGATTTTACATTATGATTGATTGCGACTTTCTTGTCAATGAATGTGTGATATGTTGGCACTTTGTGAAAGTTATGAATGCTGATATTTTTAGAATTATTTTTATCTCCTTTATCATTTTTTTCCTCTGGCAGAATTATCTTAAAGTTCAATTCAAACTGCTTTAGTACCAATTATCATATAATTGTGTTTCTACCCTAGAGATGGTGGTGAAGTTTTTCTCACTTCTTACATTTCAATTTTGCAGCTACGGCCAAATTTTTGTGATGCGTGGTCTAATCTAGCCAGTGCATATATGCGCAAAGGAAGATTGACTGAAGCGGCAGAATGCTGTCGTCAAGCTCTTCATCTTAACCCTCGTCTTGTAAGTTTTCATTTCTTCACCCTGCTCTTCCTAGTTGTGATTTCATTTTATGTTCTAGTTGAATCTTCCTATTTACTTTGCCATGCTATATTGGCACAGGTTGATGCGCACAGCAACCTTGGAAATCTGCTGAAGGCACAAGGATTAACTCAACATGTATGTTCTAAATTTTACCTTTTTCATATAAAAATCAGGCTAGGTGTCTTGCTGAGAAATTGCTGAAATCCATTTTAATATATACATCCTTCCTTGTAGTAGTTAAGAAATAATGTTCTATTTTCACATGAGCAGGCATACCTATGTTACATGGAGGCTTTGCGCATACAACCAACTTTTGCGATTGCTTGGTCGAATCTAGCAGGCCTTTTTATGGAAGCAGGAGATTACGCCAAAGCCCTTGCATATTATAAGGTAATAATTTGATATTGAAGGATAAATTGTACATCCAAAGAGGAATTCTTATCGACAGAATTTGACTTTGATTGTCCTTGTTATTCTCAGGAAGCAATCAGACTGAAACCCAACTTTGCTGATGCACACCTGAATCAAGGGAATGTATTGAAGGTAAAAATATTTTATCTTTGAGTTGGATATTTGCATGTGAGGCATAAGGTGCAGGAATTCATTTGCTTTAATGTTGTGATTCTAGGCAATGGGCAGACCTCAAGATGCAATTATGTGCTATCAACGTGCCATTCAACTTAGGCCGGACTATGCAATTGCTTATGGTGAGTCTTATTACCAGAATTGTGTAATGAATCTAGGGGGGCTGGGTGGGAATGGTTCAATGCCCTGTGTATAGTGGTTGTGTGCTGCATTGCATGTTGCATCCCAAGTGTGTTTAAAAGGTTCATTTTTTTGGGTGGTATTTGCATCGATTCCCAGCTTCACAGACCCCTCTCAACAAAGTGCTTCCTAACAATACCCTTTTGGTTTTTGCTTGTCTCATATTTTGCTTGCATGAAGGTGCGCGGACTGGGACACCAATATGGGCTTTTACAAGTGCATGTCTCAGCCTTTAGTTTTCCAAAAGGATTGTTTGGTCCCAAACTCTTTTAACAGGGAATCTGAAATGAGTTCTGACTCCTGAGTGCACCATGGTTACTAGTTTAGTGTCCAGCACCATTGTGCTTAGTCCGTCAGGTGGCATTGAACAATGTCTTGCAGGCTGTATTTGCTGAATCTTCAACAGGCATTTTAATGGACAGCAGTTAATTGTTATGATTATTTACACAAGCAAGTGCAGTTGCTGGCAGCAGCTATCGATTACTTTAGTATGAAAATTCTGGCGCAAGACATCTTGGCTGAGTGGTTAGGTAGACTTTAGTGACAGGGAGTTGGTGCATACGCCATGATTGTGTGCAGGGAATTTAGCAAGCGTTTACTATGAACAAGGCCAAATGGATTTGGCGATAATGCATTACAAACAAGCTATAATGCTGGATTCGACATTTGTGGAGGCTTACAACAATTTGGTGAGTTCTATATAGGCTAATTTCATTCTGCTTTGGATGCTAGACTTGTAAATTGATTATTAATAGGGGACCGGTGCAAAAACTGGTTGGAGTTGGAGACATGATTATGTGCCACATTGCATTAAATATGGACAACTTCTTTACCACATGTAGGGAAATGCTTTGAAAGATGCTGGACGAGTGGATGAAGCAATTGCTTGTTACCAGGTTGCAAATCTCATTTGGTTTCTTGAATGTTGTATAAGCATGTTTCATATTCTTCCTAAGATGTTTCAAGATGTGGTTTTACATATGGTACATTGGTTGCTTTAATTTTTAGGGATTATGTTGTATTTGATTGCCTATTTACAGTTTTGATTTTATGCTTCGCTTGTAATTGCAGTCTTGTCTTCAGCTCCAAGCAAATCATCCACAAGCTCTCACCAATCTTGGAAACATTTACATGGAATGGTACGCTTTTCCATAAATGTTGTCATTGTCATTTAAACTGCTTTCAATATTCATAAATGCATATGGTTTTTTCACATTAACATATTATAATTCTGGTAATTCTCTTGATGCCAACTTAATGCAGGAATATGATAAGTGCAGCTGCCAATTTTTATAAGGCAACCCTAGCTGTAACAACAGGCTTGTCTGCCCCGTACAGTAATTTAGCAATAATCTACAAACAGCAGGTCAGAAATTTAGTAGGGAGTGTTTATACTGAAGCATTATAGTTCATGCCTCTGTTAATGATGTCTTCTTGTCAAGACAAGCTGGAAGTTAAAGGTGCATCTAAGATCTTTTTTGTAACTTAACAAATTGATATTGGCAGGGGCATTATGCAGAAGCTATTGCTTGCTATAATGAAGTTCTTCGGATAGATCCAATGGCAGCTGATGGTCTTGTAAACAGAGGAAACACTCTCAAAGAGATTGGTCGTGTTAGCGAAGCAATTCAGGATTATATACGAGCTGTTACAGTTAGACCTACCATGGCTGAAGGCCATGCAAACCTTGCCTCTGCTTACAAAGACAGGTATATGTCTATATTTTTGATACCATGAGGTGATCTATTATTTGTGAATGAAGCTGTAGCTATACATACGTTCTGCTCAAATTGCATTGCTTTCCTGTAGTGGTCATGTGGAAGCTGCTATTAAGAGTTACAAACAAGCCTTGGCACTGCGCCCTGATTTTCCAGAAGCTACATGCAATCTTTTGCATACCTTACAGGTGCTTCGGTTAATTTTAATTATGCAGTCTCCTATTTTTAGTGGAAAACTTTCTTGTGGGTAATTATTAAAGGGTCCTGAAAAAGTTTGGCATCCTACCTTTTCACACCATTGGCATCATACCATTTGGAATAATCGGAGATGTTACAATGCTTTGCCAAGTTTGCAAAAAAATATTGATTTTGTTTATCTTTATCAGTGTGTATGTAGTTGGGAAGACCGTGAGAATAAGTTTGGGGAAGTTGAGGGCATCATCAGGAGGCAAATCAAGGTTCACATTCTTGATACACATGCTTATTTTATTTGAAACCGGTTTCTATCTGAAATTATTCTTGTTTTCAGGTATTTGACATGTATTTTTTTTCCATTTGTAGCTTTCTGTTCTCCCTAGTGTGCAACCATTTCATGCGATTGCTTATCCAATTGATCCTGTACTTGCATTAGACATCAGGTATGTGTGATCCAGATCAGATTATGCAATTAGTATGATTTGCAATTCAATAATGATTATGATTTGTATCTGTTTTTTCACAGCCGCAAGTATGCGGAACATTGTACTCTAATTGCATCTCGTTTTGGGCTTCCACCTTTCAACCATCCGCCTCCTATTCCTGTTAAGAGTGAAGGTGGAAGTGGCAGACTTAGAGTGGGGTATGCTGTACATTCCTTTCCTTTACAGTTAACATTTGTCCTTCTAATTTGTTACAACATTTTTGTTAACTCTGGATGCACAATTGGTTTCATTTTTAGGTATGTGAGTAGTGATTTTGGCAACCATCCACTTTCCCATCTAATGGGATCTGTATTTGGTATGCACAATCGGGAGCATGTTGAGGTTTGCTACTTTTAACCTCTAGTGTTTTGTGTACTTTCTATACTGATGGCCCTTCTAAAATATTAATTGAGATTTATGTACAACTGGATGTCCAGATATTTTGCTATGCTTTAAGCCAGAATGATGGCACTGAATGGAGGCAGCGCATACAAGCAGAAGCAGAACATTTTATTGATGTTTCTTCTCTTTCTTCTGATGTAATTGCAAGAAAGATCGCTGAAGATAAGATCCAGATTCTTGTTAATTTGAATGGATACACTAAGGTAAGAAACTGAATTTAGTTTTAAATCATTATTGTGCTTGTTCTAGTGCCTTTGTTTAATAGACTCTGAGCTTTGATGAATGTAATATCTGTTTGATCTAAGCTTTTATATTATCTTGAAAGCACACTTTTTTGTCCTTTCAGGGTGCTCGAAATGAAATATTTGCGATGCAACCAGCTCCAGTACAAGTATCGTACATGGGATTTCCTGGAACCACTGGTGCTGAGTACATTCATTATTTGGTGACAGATGAGGTGACAATTTTTGTATTCATTTAAAGTTCTCGGAGTTAGAACTGCCAAGATTCATTATATGCTATTGAACTAAAGCAGTACTGATTACGTTCATCAAACATGTTGTGTACATTTGTGCAGTTTGTCTCTCCCATGCGGTTTGCACATATATATTCGGAAAAGATTGTTCATATGCCACATTGTTATTTTGTTAATGATTACAAGCAGGTATTCAGCAAACATTTCGAAGTTGTTATTTTGTTATTGGTATTCAACAAACATTTCAAAGTTGTTATTTTGTTATTCTTTCAAACTTCTCTACAAGGTATCTTTGTCATACTATCTTGGGCTATTTTCCCAAATTGCTTTTTGGATGTCTTTGCTAATCTTTTTTCTTTGCAGAAAAATCGCGATGTTTTGGATCCTAATTGCCAACATAAACGTTCAGATTATGGTTTGCCAGAAGACAAATTTTTGTTTGCGTGCTTTAATCAGTTGTACAAAATGGATCCGGATATCTTCATTACATGGTACACTTTTGCTCTTCCAGACACAGTCTCTCTTATTACTGATGTGATTCCGCGTGAATTCCTTACAAACTCTAAACGTAACATGGTCATCTGGATTTCATATATGACTGCCTAATTGCGAAGCATATAACCTGAAACGTGTACAGGTGCAATATTCTGAAACGTGTACCAAATAGTGCTCTGTGGCTTCTAAGGTTTCCTGCAGCCGGAGAGAATCGGTTGCGAGCATGTATGGGCTATAGCTCCTTTCCGTTTTTGTCTGTATATTCATAATTTTATGTACCAACGTATTGCATTTGATGAAAGGCTAAGGAAATTGTATTTTTCAGTTGCTGCTGCCCAGGGTGTCCGACCTGATCAAATTATTTTCACTGATGTTGCTGCAAAAAATGAACATATTCGTCGTAGTGCTTTGGCAGATCTTTTCCTTGATACGTGAGTTCTGAATAATAATTGGTGTAAAAATTGTTAATTTGTGACTCCAACGACAAATGGAATTGTCAGATTTTTTCTGAAAACTTATTTGTACCCAGGCCGTTATGCAATGCTCATACCACTGGAACTGATATTCTCTGGGCTGGTCTACCTATGATCACTCTTCCGCTGGAGAAGATGGCCACACGTGTGGCCGGATCTCTGTGTTTCGCAACAGGTTTTGGAGAAGAGATGGTAGTTAGCAGGTATGTTCTGTTTCTTTCTTCATTTGGATAAAGTAAAAATTTGTATTTATAAATTTTCAAGCGATGTAACATTCCATTCTACTGCGTCTTCATGGTTTCTTGTACACGTGTCAGCATGCAAGAATATGAGGAGAAGGCTGTTTCTCTTGCTCTATCGCCTTCCAGACTTCAAGCTCTTACAGCTAAACTTAAAGCAGTACGGTTGACATGCCCTCTGTTTGATACTGCTCGATGGGTGAGTTTGGTTTGTGTCAAATTGTACAGAGTGCTTGCTTGTGTGCGAGTCGTAATATACTAATCCTTTTCAGGAGTATTGCAGGCATCGTCTTGTATTGGAATTGCCATTAACTTAGTTCTGTTATACAGGTGCGGAATTTGGATAGGGCATATTATAAGATGTGGAACTTATACTGCTCAGGGGAGCATCCACAGCCCTTCAAAGTTACTGAGAATGATACTGAATGTCCTTATGATCATTAGTCTGTTAATCAAGTTGGCTAGAAAGGTTTTCATTTAGGAAGCCAGATGTTAGCAGTGGAGTTTCTCCAAATGATACACTGAGTGAACTAGTAAGACCTCAGTGTTGATAGAAGCTTGTTGTCCATACTTTTGAAAATTGTGGCACACCAGCTTTAGTCGAGCGTGTAGGATGGCATTTCTTCATTCCTTTCCTTTGTATATAGTACCTGGAGAGAAGAAAACGACCATGCGGGCTTATACCAGTTACTGATAAATACTACGACTTTGGGTTTTGGTCTTCATATGCAGTCGCAGAGTATCATGTTGGTGTCGTAGGATGAAAGAAATGTGTTCTAGCTGTATCCAACGTTTCTTGCTGAATTCATTTTTTTGCGAGGTTAGGTGGGGATTGCTTTATGTCAATGCTTTCCTTGTCAGGTGTTCTTTTGTCAATTTGTCAACTGTACTAAATTCCAACAACAAAGAAATGTTTAAACTATAATCTCCGAATTAGAGTAATTAATGATATACATATATACACAAATATATATCTTCTAAAGTAAAATCTAACTGATCAAGTGGCCTTTGGATCAGGAAAGGAATAGAATGAAAGGTGTTTCCTGGCGTAGTAATCTGTCAAATACAACCCTGTTGGCCATGTGAAATGATTTACCATGTTATAGTCTAAATATTACCTAGTCTGTAATGTTTCTTCTATATGTGTAGTGTTTTAGATTATTAATATTGTGCAAGGCTGTGAAACATGATTTAGATAGATCTCTGATTCTATGGGAAGGTCTTACCTGTTTCTTTAGAAGTTTTACTGTTGGTTCTGTCTTTTGACTAACACTTGATTATTAAGTTTTTAATTTCTTACTCTGAGAAAGCCTGAATCTGAAAGCAGTAATGTCGGTGTACTAGGTTTTGTGTTTCTCTTGTAGCGGAAAGAGGACGATGTTTTAGTATTGTTCAGTATCTAGACTCTTTGCACCAAAAGATGTTTTAGTATTGTTCGGTATCTAGACTCTTTGCACCAAAAGAAGCTAGCGCTGTCAGTGTGATCTGTAGATTTTTATCGTAAGTATTTTGGTGGAGGTATGGTTGTATGGCTTAGATGTAAGTTATCTCCAGCTAGTAGCCAAGGTGCATCCAGGTGCATCCTTTTTTGGGACCTGTTTAATAAAACTAATCTTTACAATGTTAGTCTGTTAGGAGTTTATTCTCTATTAATCGTAGTTTTATCTCAACATTAGTAAACAGAAATTCCTGACTGTAGGATCTGGGTGGCTAATATTGTAATTCCTCATTCTTGGATCGATACCTGTGTTTGGAGGTATATATGGAGGGATTTAAACTGCAGGATGTTGAGGAAAGCTAAAGAGTGGCATTTGCGGAGGCAGCTAAACTTGAGTGGTAGAGAAAAATAAAAAAAGGTGTGGTGTTAGGGTTTTAAATAGACACATGTGATGTTAAAACCCCCAGCGACTTCATTGCAATCATGCGTGGTAGCCAGGGCAAATTGACTTTTTTTTTCTTCTCCTTTTTACTGTAATCACGCATGAGAAACCCCAGACTTCACTGCCATTTATGAACAGCCCCAGGGACATCACTTTTAACATGTGTGGTAACCAGGGTAAGTCGTCGTCGTCGATATAAACTGTAGTATGCGTAAGGCTTACATTGAATATTGACATATCAGATAGGTACTTGGTCCTGATTTTTATTTACATATCAGAAGAGTGGTCCTTATTTTTTATTTACAATTCACAATGCTTGACCAAAAAAAATGAAGTTCTCCCTTTTAGCGAAGTTGAACTCCACATTTGCATATATCGTAACATATATATATATTTGGAGGGCTCAAGCTATTTATATTTGGAGGGCTCAAGCTATTTATAGCTACAAAATTCAACACTCCCTTTTCCTCAGCGTCGTAGCTTCGGAGGTATTCATAATGACTTCTTTAGACGTTTTCTTCCCTTTTCCTCTTAGCCTCGTAGTTTCGGAGGTATTCATAATGACTTCTTCTTTGGATGTTTTCTTGTTGATAATTTTCTCTAAATAAAGGTTGAATTCTTTAGTTGTTTTCTTGTTGATAATTTCTTCTTCTTCTTTAGATGTTTTCTTGTTGATAATTTTCTCTAAATAAAGGTTAATGTTTTCTTGTTGATAATTTCTTCTTTAGATGTTTTCTTCTTGATAATTTTCTCTAAATAAAGGTTAAAGGTTGAATTCTTTAGTTGTTTTCTTGTTGATAATTTTCTCTAAATAAAGATTTTCTCTAAATAAAGGTTGAATGAGCTAACTATGTTTGATGTATCCTTCCACTACATGTGGAAAGCAACTTGCGTTAGCATCATGTTTAACAAGTTTTCACTTGGACTAATTCACTAATTATCAAGCTAGAAAGTTTAGTCTCTTCAATATTTTCTTTGATAGACTTGTAATATTTTTTCCAATAGCCTTGTTGATCTTTCAACTGAGAGATTCTCATGAAGTAAGATGCCACTATATTATCTCTAGTCATCTGAACAACATGAAGTTGGTTCCTCAAACCTTTGAAGTTTCTAGCCCTGTAACATATGTAATAAAGTGATGATGGATACAACAAAATTACACAACCGTGATTCAAATTATTTTACCTTACTTTTCCTTCGTTATTTTGAGATTTTATTACCTTATTCTTTACATAACCTATAACATTATTTTCATAAAAAATGAGATTAATCCTCGTCTTCCATGCCTTGAAATTTGTAGCACCGTCTAATTTGTTCTCAGCCTTGGTAGAAGAACCCATGATTAAAGATTTGGTCCAAAAATTAAATTTGCAGAAGTGTCTTCAAAAGCGATCTCAATGCCTTCTTTCCTTCACCAAAGCTCTAATACCATTGCAAATTTTGCAGTGGTGTTTTGATAGTTGTTTTGTTTCATTTAGAATGCCTAATGGTTAAAGATTTGGTCCAAAAATTAAATTTGCAGAAGTGTCTTCAAAAGTGATCTCAATGCCTTCTTTCTTTCACCAAAGCTCTAATAACATTTTGCAATGGTGTTGGTGTTTTGATAATTGTTTTGTTAATACCAGCGATCTCAATGCCTTCTTTCCTTCACCAAAGCTCTAATACCATTGCAAATTTTGCAGTGGTGTTTTGATAGTTGTTTTGTTTAATTTAGAATGCCTAATGGTTAAAGATTTGGTCCAAAAAATTAAATTTGTAGAAGTGTCTTCAAAAGTGATCTCAATGCCTTCTTTCACCAAAGCTCTAATACCATTTTGCAATGGTGTTGGAATGCCTAATGGTTAAAGATTTGGTCAAAATGCCTTCTTTCACCAAAGCTCTAATACCATTTGGTCCAAAAAATTAAATTTGTAGAAGTGTCTTCAAAAGTGATCTCAATGCCTTCTTTCACCAAAGCTCTAATACCATTTTGCAATGGTGTTGGAATGCCTAATGGTTAAAGATTTGGTCAAAATGCCTTCTTTCACCAAAGCTCTAATACCATTTTGCAATGGTGTTGGAATGCCTAATGGTTAAAGATTTGGTCAAAAATTAAATTTGCAGAAGTGTCTTCAAAAGTGATCTCAATGCCTTCTTTCCTTCACCAAAGCTCTAATACCATTTTGCCTCTAATACCATTTTGCAATGGTGTTGGTGTTTTGATAATTGTTTTGTTAATATTATTTCTAATACCATTTTGCCTCTAATACCATTTTGCAATGGTGTTGGTGTTTTGATAATTGTTTTGTTAATATTATTTTGCAATGGTGTTGGTGTTTTGATAGTTGTTTTGTTTCATTTAGAAATGTCTGATGGTTAATGGATATGGTTATTTTGAAAAAGGTGTTATGAGATACAAGAGGCTAGTCTTGTCAGGGAGGGAAGATATGGATGTAAAATAAAACATTTAACCTGAGTAAATGCATCTTCTATGCTTAAACTTTGGAAGTGGGAAGTCATAATATGTATGCCTGTCTTCTTATTTTGGAAAATAAGTTTTTATCTAATATACTTTATTAAATAATAATAATATAATAATAAATTTTAATAATGTGTATGGTAATATACTTTATTGAATAATAATAATATAATAATAAATTTTATCAATAATAATATAATAATAAATTTTAATAATGTGTACAAGTAATATACTTTATTGAATAAGATTAATAACATCTATTTGAAAGGTCATGACTAGATATTTCATGACTAGATAAATATTAGATAAATATCAAATTGTATGGATGATAATATATTATATTAAATAATCTATTTTAAAGGTCATGGTTAGATAAATTTTAGATAAATATCAAATTTATAATAATTAATAATCTATTTGAAAGGTCATGGCTAGATAAATATTAGATAAATATCAAATTGTATGGATGATAATATAATATATTATATTGAATAATAAGAATAATTTATTTTGAAGGTTATGGCTTGATAAACATTAAATTGGCATATGAGTTTTTTTTAATCAATGATTTGACAGGTATAAATATTACCTTTTGGATTTGAACCTCCTAATCTCTTAAGAGGAAACACATGCTCTCTATAAAACAAATATTTTCTAAGTAAATTTATTACAGTGAATCACACAAACATAATTAAATGGTTAAACATTAAAAAACAAAAGCAACTGGTTACATTACCAAAATTGGTGCTTTTGTGTATGCAAATGGTATGTGTTTTTGTCTTTGTGAATATATATATATATATATATATATATATATATATGAAGACAAACATATATCGTCTCGTCTCTTATATTAAAGTGCATGTGTGTGCAAATGATATATGTTTTTTTCTTCGCAAATATATATAGTGCGTGTGTGTGCAAATGATATATGTTTTTTTCTTCGCAAATATATATAGTGCGTGTGTGTGCAAATGGTATATGTTTTTGTCTTCGCGAATATATATGTGAAGACAAAAACATATACCATTTGCATTAAGCTAACCAAACACAACTTTTGGGGTGTTTAAAAATAGATAAAGTGAGTGGTATATATATATATATATATATATATACGCGAAGACAAACATATACCATTTGCATTATACTATGTTGTGTTTTAGACATATATTTGTATTATATTATATGGTAATTATTTTTTGACATCTTTGAGGAGTTTAGAGGTTGGAAGATTAATATTGAAATTACATTTTAACTAAACACAACTTTTGGGTGTTTAAAAAAAGATAGTGTGTGTGCGCAAGAAGACAAACATATACCATTTACATTATACTATGTTGTATTTTAGTAATTATTTTTGACATATATATATATATATATATATATATATATATATGTGCGAAGACAAACATATACCATTTGCATTATACTATGTTGTGTTTTAGATATATATTTGTATTATATTACATAGTAATTATAAATCAGATCCAAATAATTGTAAACTATTGTTAGCAAAATTGTATTGCAATGATTAAAGTAGGTTGTAAACAATGATATGGCTTAACAAATATTGTAATCCAAAGCTTAGTGATCATAAGTATACTTTATCATTAACTCAATTGGGAAATCCATTGGTTTAATCTAGCCCCATCATTAGATCCTTGAATCTCAGGAGCTTTAGGATGCCTCTTTTTTTTGAAATCCCACATAGAATGACAATTTTAATGACTTTATGGTGTGTAGAACTCTAATTTTAGAAATATTTGGTTTTTTTAGGTACCATTAAAGAAATGCTAAGGATGACCATTATCTTACCATCATCTTTTTAGACCTTAAGGACCTCTTTAATGTTGTATCCATTGCCATTTAAGCCCTTGTGCTAGGGATTTGGGCTCTCCTTTAGTTGTTGCCAAGTGAAAGAAGAGTAATATTTTGTACATTAAATTGGTTATTTATCCATTTGATAGTCAAGAGTAAGTCTTGAAACACTTGGAGCAAGTGAATTCCTGTGGTCTTTAGTTGCGTTCAATAAGTATCTTAATGTCATAAAACAACCATAGGTAGTATTATTTCTTTCTAGATTTTCTTTATGTTATCCCTGAATCTCCTATTTAGGTATTTTACTCATTCAAATTGGTTTGAGTTGATGATAGATAACATGTTTTTATTCCAAGACTTGGAAAGTGGGCATGATTATGTTGTTAAATAGTATAGCATTACATGCCATAGAAGTATTGCATAAAACTAGGTAAGGAATTTTTTTGTTTCTTCAATCTAGTCTTTTGTAATTGGATTCTTGTCATGAATTGGCATGGAAAGCTCTATAACGTGGTTTAGTTGTGTGAAGTTTTCCATTATTATTTTTCAACACAATTCACCAAATTTATGTGCTACTTTATTGTGTGCCTTATTAAGCTTAGATATAAAAGCATTCCATGCTTATTTATGATCTCTAATCAAACCTATCTCCCATTTAGACAATGCACCTTAGGCCAAATGTCAATAGTTTGTAGGGTTCCACACTTGGTCTAGTTTACAAACACGGTATGCCCTAATTATTAGAATATTGAGGACCAATGATTTCCATTGGTTAGAAAAATTTGTGATGCTTCTCGTTTCATTTATGATTTTAGTCGGTTAATGTATTGAGAAAAATATTTGTTTTAATGGTGATTTCAGTTTTCCAAAGCATTTCTTTTAGATTCAAAATGTGCTCCTCTTAATTAGCACTGCCTTTTAACAAAAAAACTAATCATGTCTTTTAGATCTTCTCCAGAATGACCTTAGGTATATATGCTAAAAAAACGCTAATGATTTGGAGCTTCTTTTAAGGTAGTTTGGCTAAAATTGATCTCCCTCCCTTAAATAGCTATCTATTGTAGGAGGAATTGATTCTCCTTTCAATCTTGGCTAGTAACTAAGTCCAATCCCAATAACTTCTTGCATCACTTGCACTAAATACTTACCCATTGTCAAATAATTCCAAACAAAATTGAATTGTTTAATATAGGGGTTTTATTGATATGGAAGGTAGATAGGATGGACCACTAATAGGGATCTCTTCTTACCTCATTTGATTATATTCTTCATAAAGTATATGTATTTCATCTTCTTGGAAGGTAGATAGTGTAGACAAAGTTCATCATTAGAGACCTTGTCATAGGTAATTTGATTATCCTCTTTAGATTCAAATATGGAAAAAATGTGGCTACAATAATAATCTTGTCTACCACCTTTGGTTCTTTTGTATGCATTCTTAAAGTGCCCAATCTTTCCTAATTTATGAAGGTAATTAATATTCTAATCACCTAGTTCAAACTAAGTACGTAGACTTTTCATTTGCCATTTCATCACCTTACTCCTTAACAACTTAGTGTTCTTTGTTTCCAAATCCTTTCATCTATAAACCTTTTCCTATTAAAACCCCCATTGTGATTTGCAAATCGTGGATTAACAAAAGCCCCTAGTTGTGAATAATATCATTTCCATTGATGCTTCACCAAGTTCTGGAATGCTTATGTGTCAAGCCAACAATGATTAAATTTAAAAGGTTTGCAAATTGTGGATTAACAAAATCCCCTAGTTGTGAATAATATCATTTCCATTGATGCTTCACCAAGTTTTGGAATGCTTATGTGTCAAGCCAACAATGATTAAATTTAAAAGGTGAACCTAGATTAGGGTTATATAAATCAAGCTTAGAAATATATGATTATATTTAGAGCACTCATCAATCTCAGTTTAGGACCTGTATCTATGCACTTCTCGAAGAATCAAATTTTAGAACAAAAATTTATAAATTCTTTTTATTAGAGAAATTTTAATGTAAAAAGAAGCTTCAAAACCAAAAAAATGTACCATCAAAATCAACTTTAAAAGAAATAATAGGATTCAAGATGATGATGTTAACCATTAAGATAAATATTTTTGGAGATAAAGGAAAAATGTTTCTTTGTTTGAATTAATTGACATTATGGCCTTGAGGATTGCTAGACTTTAAAATAAAAAGTGAAAATTGGCTCCAAATTTAAAATTGGTATTGTATGATTTTTTGAAGTTGAGTGATTATTTTTTAATAATTTCAAAAAAATTGTAATTAAAAAGTGAAAAAAAGGAAAAAACCACTTTTGCTTTAAAAAAGTTGGAAAACATTTTTTTAATAAAATAAAATACTTTGGTAAGGTAAATTTTTTTCCAAAATCCCAAAAAATTTCAAAATCTAAAATAATAACAAAAGATTTGAAACCTCAACAAGTAAATGCTTAATTTATAAATAAAATTAAAAGATTTAAAAAATAAAAATTAAAAAAATAAAGAAATTATTAATAGAATTAAAAAAACTACATTTTTTAATTAAAAAATAAGATTAAATAATTATAATAAATGTGATAAATAATATTGAATAAAATTTCAAAAAGAAATAAAAAGATTCAACACTCATGGGTGATGTTGGCATCAACCCTAATGACCCCAACCTTCTCATATGTTTTGCTCTCCATAGCTGGAGTAGGTCGCTACTTCATGTAGTAGCCTTGGTTGTTTTGGGGGCTCTTCCATGTGGCATACGTCACTATTGCATGGGATGTGGGGGGTGGGCATAGGGGAAGGTGGGGGTGTTAGGGGTGATGTTCTAACATCACTCCATTCATTATCATTTTTTTTTTCTTTAATTTAGTTTTTAAGTTTGTTATTTTATTTATGCATTTTTTTCTATTATTTATTTATTTATTATTATTTTTTAACAAAGTCGGTTATCTTACATTCATTTCAAAAAAGAAGGCTAAGAGCCTTGATACACGAATTCTTGTTTATTGAGAAAGGAATCTAGAACTAGGTCCCTTTGTTTATATTTTCCTACTTTTGCATAAGACAAACTAAATCCTACATATCCTACGACACTTTGTAAACTTTAATAATTTGTTGCAACAAGTAAATACATTTACATTTCATCGATCACTCTAATGAAGGACATGACTGCATAGGACGATATAACCATTTTGATTGAGATCAAGGCCCTTTCGTGACTTTTGTTGAGTTGAATTGTTCTAATTCTTCTTGTTCTTGATTGATGGATCTCTCTTCATCTTGAGGATGCGTGTTGTTGCGATTATTGGTTGCCAAAGATCTCTACAAATTTCTTTTCAACCATTTCACAGAGTGAATATAAGGCCTGCTTGATGTGGGAGCAATGTTGACGAATCTTGTTGAATGATTCTTTGAAGGAGGCTGATATGTAGTATAAGAATACCAAATCTAATGAGCATCTTTCATTCCACTGTTTCTGCAATGCTTTGACTTGATCCAATTATGATTTGGGAGATTTATAGTGAGGACAATTTGTGTTCGATGCCATTAGATTGGGTGCTTTGAGAATGGGTAGAGCTGAAGACAAGGAATAGATCACCATGGGATGGAGGGGATGCATAGTGGAGGGAGAAAGGGATAGCACTCGGAGGAGTGGGAGAAGCAACATTGCACTTAGAAATTTGCTGTGAAGAGGTGAAAAGGAGGATAGATCACCACAAGATGGAGGATATGCATAATGGAGGGAGGAAGGAATAACGTTGGGAGAAGAGGGAGACAAAACACTGCATTGAGCAATTCACTGTGAAGAGAGGGGATGCTGTGGAGCCTATTTTAAGAGTTTTTTGCGCGAGACCACAAGATGGAGGATATGCATAATGGAGGGAGGAAGGAATAACGTTGCGAGAAGAGGGAGACAAAACACTGCACTGAGCAATTCACTGTGAAGAGGGGATGATGTGGAGCCTATTTTAAGAGTTTTTTGCGCGAGAGGAGAGGGTCTTAAACATGTGATCTTTCATGGTGATAATAAGAATCATTCCTATGTATATGATTCACTAAAAATGGAATCTTACTTGGATGTGCTGATCCGCATGGGGATGGGCAATTTTTCCTTTGGAGATTAGTTAATGTTCTATGTAGTGATGTTTGTTGTCATTTTGGGGAAGTCTATTTGGAATGACCACTTCTAATGTCCTTTCTTGCATGTGATCTGATAACATTTCATGGAATATACTTGACAAGGATCTCTTCATTGATCTTGGTTTTTCCTTAGGCTCTATAACATGCCTTGTTTATCAAATTGTCAACCTTGTCGTTGTTTCCTCTGAGGACATGGGAGAATGAGGCTTCTCCTAGATGCTTCATCCGTTGTTGAATTCGAAGCACAATTTTCCCAATTTCTTGCGGGGCTCGTTCTCTTGACTATTTGTTGAGTGATAATGGTTGAGTCCCCAATTACTATTGGATTTTTATAGTTGAACTCACAGAGGATCTGTGTGCCCAAAAGGAAACCGTAAGCCCTTGACTTGTTATTTGTTTCATTTCCCAATCCCCATTCATAGGACATTATTTCTGTTCCTTCATGATCGAGGATTAATCATCCTGCGCAAGCTTGTCCAGGATTAAATTTGGATGCCTCATTAAAGAAAAGGCAGGGCCGATTACATGCTTTTAGCTAGTCCTAGAGTTCTTTATCTTTCAGCCTCACCTTTTAGTTGACTATGTTGAGTCGATTTCTCAAGGGGAAGCAAATGTTGTGGGGTATTCTGTCTAGAACGAAAATGAACCATAACCTTTCTTCAATTTGCAAGGATTGAATGTCAATTTTACAGTTTCCTTTTGAGAGGATGACTTATGTGGAGAGACTCCAAATCTTAGCCATTACTTTCCTGCTTTTTGGCTTTTTATTTTGGAAAATATGTTTGTTCCTAGCTAACCAAAGCTGCGAGCATAAGAATGCCGGGAGACTAGTCCAAAAGCGCTTAAGAAAACTTTTTTTTTTGAGAGAATGAGGGTAACTAGATTTCCAATTGGCAAAGAATTCAAAGATGTTGAGCTCGAAATTAAGCCTTGTTAAATCCTCGAAGAGGATTAACCAAGGCTTCCCAACATTTTTTTGAGAATTCACGTGAGAGAAGTATGTGCTGAATGGTTTCCTCAACTCTCGAACACAGAGGACATATTAAAGGGCATTGGATGCCTCATTTTTTGAGATTATCCGCTGTAAGGATCTTCTGCTTAAGAAGTGTCCATGTAAAAATTTTGATTTTTGGAAAACTTTTAGTTTTCCACATGATTTTCCAGAGTATCCAATTGCACCGTTTCTCCTATTCTCCTTGTAGCATTTCATACCCACTTTATACCCACTTGATATATTGAATTCCAGTTAGGTGCCCACTTTGCCTATCTTGCTCAAGTTTCATACCGAGGGATTAAACTATTATAATGAAGAGGAATGGAGAGATAGGACAACCTTTCCTAAGTCCCTTAGTGATTTGAAAGAAGTTCCCTGACCTTCCATTGATTAAAGGGGCTATCTAGGGTCTGTGGATACAAGCTTTATTGAGGTCAATGAAGTCATTGACGAAGCCTAATTTGTCTAGGACAACAAAAAGGAATGAGTGTCTAACTCTATAGAAAGCATTTGCCATATCTAACTTTAGGATCCTTGATCTTCTTGGGATAGGCTAGAGTGTATGGTGTCCTGGACTAAAAGGATATATTACCTACAATTCGCTGATTGGGAACAAAATCACCTTGGTTTTTTGAGATCAAGTGGGGGAGCAGGGTTTTCAGACGATTAGCTAGGATATTGGTTATGATTTTGCAAGAGGAATTGCACAAAGAGAGAGGTCTAAAACGATTAAAGGAGGTTTGCCTTATTTTCTTTTGGAATAAGAGTAAGAAAGATTGAGTTTGTGTTACCTCCTATTTTGCGCTTGCACTGATCGCATCAAATCATCTTGAGAAGATATTTCTTGATGAGCTCCCAAAATGTGTAATATAAGGCTATGTTGAATCCATTTGGCCCTGGTGCTTTGTTAGGGTGTAGGTTCCATATCGCTCTTTGTAGCTCATCTTCCTCTACTGGGATGGTTACTGTTGCATTGGCGTCCTTTGAAACTAATTTTGGGGATCTTCTTAAAAAATCCTCAAAACTGTTTGGCTCTGGCTCTGTTGTTAGTAACCTTTTGAAATATTGATGTGCCTCCTCTTTGATCTCATCTTTCCCTTCAATAGATACATTTCCTTATCCATTTATCACTTCTATATGATTGTTTATTGTTCGAGCTTTAATTTGATTGTGAAAGCATGCTGTAATACCTGTCGCCAACTTTACTCTTCTCATCTTTTTGTTTGGTATATCTCCCAATAGAGCTCTTTTTCTTTGGTTGGCATTTCTTTAGTGTCTTCTTCATTTTCCAATTTCACCTATGCATGGTCCAATCCTCTTTGTAGCTTGGTTTTCTTCTGCTTTGGTTCCTTATATTGAGTTATGACCCATTCTTTAAGTGCAATCATGACCATCTTTAACTTGAATTCCCATTATTGTTTGATTCCACATAGTGCATATTCCTCTTGATGCTCCTCTTGCACTTATTGCTACACCCTCAATTTTTTTTATTCTTTGAATCACTGACACCATGTATTCCTCACTTAGCTTGGTCTCCTAGATTAGAAATATTTATGGGATTTCTAATTTGATGTGATCTTTAACTGTGTTTATTTTGGATATATGTCGGAGACCTCCGCAATTCCAAGAGACCAGGTTCATTATTTACTTTGTGATGGAGCGACAAGGCCCTTACCTCTCCCTGCCTGGGTTTGCATGTCCTTGATTCCTGCTCCTCTATCTATGTATGTATCCATTGGTTGTTGGATTCCCATTTCCATATCCTTTTGTGTTGCTTCGTCTCAAATCTCCTTGTTTGATTTCCTTCCAGATTTTTTGGGATTCTCTAGAAGGGCTAACGTTTCTTTGGATTTATTTTTGGTTATGATCCCTGCATAGGATGTGGCTTGGGGGGGTCAATGATGGGTGGTGAGATGCAGGGAGGGGGAGGTGGGGGTTGGAGGGAGGACTATTAGGAGGGAGATTAGGAGATGATGAGGGTGGGAGACAACATTGTGCTGCTCCAGATTGTCTTGCTGGATCTCACCATCTTCACGAGCTATGAGGGGATCAAGATCGGGGTTGCAAAGGGTGAGAAAGGATTGTTGAGGAGAGATTGAGGGGATCCAAATTATAGAGGGATAGTGGATTTAGAGGGGTGGACTTCAAATGGGATAGATCCTGATTGAGAAGGCCCTGCATGCTTAGATGATTTATTGGGGTTCCCAAGATTTTTGCATCTGACTATTTCCCATTGTGCTTCTTGGGTTTTTGTTGGTTCCTCTGCTACTCTTTTAGAACATCTATTTGCAAAATGACCATATTCATGACATACCTTGCATTTGAACGAGAGCTGTTCATAATCCAGTTGTTGAATGTGTGTCCAATTATCTACCTTGATCTTCACTGCCTCTGGTAGCCCTTTGCCCATATAAACTTCCACACATATTCGAGCGCATGCATGCAAATTTTCTCTTGGCTCACTTCTGTCTATATAGTCCCGAATGATTTGACCAAATCATCTCCCCATAAATGGAGAGGGAGGTGAGGAAGACGAACCCAGACCAGAACAACATTGGGTCTGTTGAGTTTTGGGATCGAAATCCGACTTCCATCTATTTAAGTATAAGCCTCTTGAATCCATAAAATATGACCCGTTTTTGAAGACCAAGACTCAATATTCCTTGGATTCAAAGCAGAAGGTGAAGTAACCCCTACCACAAAAACATATGGAGATTTGACCTTGAGTTCCTGTAGCCTAGTTTTGTTCAACCCATTTCTGAACTGTCTTCGGAGAAGGCTATAGTCCAGTTAACTGTCCTAACAACCCTCGCTCTACCAAGAAGAGAGCAGATTTGCAAGGGATTCAAGGGGGGAACTTGATTTTCAGGATTGCATCAAGCTACTTAAAAAATTTGGAGACAAAAGGCCGCTCTTGAGGAGGCCCAAGTGAACTGATGACGCTCATGAATGCTTGGGCAACTAGAATAGGGGGTATGCGTGAGAGGGAGGACGACCTCCCTATAGAGCAACCTTTGGAGGGGCCATCGAGAGGGGTCGATCAACGATCAACGAACGGGATGCTCGGCATGGGAAAAGGTGCAACGCAGAGCTGAGATTTTTATTTATTTATTATTATTTTTTAATTTTATTGTTTTTGTTTTTTTTAATATTTTGTTTTTCAACGTTTTTTTGAAAAAGGTGGTTTTTTTTTTAATATTTTCAGTTTTAATAATGAAAAGGCAGTGTAATTGTATGAGGCTATGATTTCAATTTAGTTATAATTTTATTACTAAAAAAATTTCTTTTGGTAGAACAACTTTGATTTAGGCGTAGATTGAGGTTTTTAGTCATGATATTTGATTTTTAATGCCATGGTTGAAAATACTAGAATTTTAATATATTTTGTACCCATGATTTTGGATCTTAATGGCATGGTTTAATATACTAGAAGTCTAAGGTTTATTGTAATCATGATTTTGGATCTTAATGGCATGGTTGAAAAGTGTTGGAACCTTAACCCTAAAAGAGAAATTGATATTGATATTGCCACTTTAAGGGTGTCTTTTCATGTTTTTAATGCAAAAATATGGTTATTTAAGGCTAGAGTTCTTGTTTTGAGGTTACGATTCTTGTTAGCTTGGTAATTTGTTTAAAGAGAACCTTCTCCTTGAAGTTGTTCTTTGTATGGTCCATACACATTCAATATGGTTGTAGGTGAACCCAAAATTTCATTGGAAAATACAAGCACGCACTTGAAAATAAAGTAGAAGAATTATAATGATGCATCTAGATAAACCATTTGATTATAAAGCTAAATGTACAATCCTTAAGAAGTCTTCTCAATCGCACACTAAAATATGTCATCTCAAAACCTCTAATAATCACGAGAGTTTATATATTTATATATAATCGAGAATAACTATCATATTAAAAGAAATTGAGCTAAAGCTCAATTTATATACATGATTTACATAAGAAAGTTGAAACCAATGGACATGGTTGGAATGGAGTATGTATCAACGACCATCTACAAAAATTTGTCCTTGAAGCTTTTGAACAAAATGCTACAATATCTGCAATATTCCACTTGTACATTTGCCAATACCGACCTAACAAAAACCAAAATTTACAAAGCATCAAAATGTTACATTAAACCATGAGGAGTTATTCCTCTGCTTTGATTTTTGAGTCTCTTGATAAACCATTACGGAAAGGGGACATACCTTTTTCCCCTTGCCACTAAGTTTAGCTCAATTTAGCCTTGACCCCAAATTAGCCATGTGATAAGCGTTGAAGTTGTTTGATTTGAAAACATGTAGACATTTCTTCTTAGGGATATACTAATACAATTGATAAATCTGCTTGAAAATTTGTCTTAACTTTGTATATGAGGGGAGAGATCTTGAATATAAATGGTGAATTATATTCAAGGAATCATATTGAAGAAATCATAAAAAATAATCACCTCATGAATTCCCATATTCATAATTTGCCTCAAACCTTGATATAAGGCATATGATTTAACAATATTGTTGAAGGTGTGACCTAAACCATAAGAATACCTATGTTCTTGATTCTTAGAGCAAAAAATTACAACCCCTTGCTCCTACCACCCCCATTGCTAATATTTTATTTTGGGTATCCATACAGTTATTATTCATGGACAAATTTTCATTTTAAACAAGTACCATGGGGTAACCTGCCCTAAGATCTAGATGGTTATTGGGAATTTGTGCCTCTTATTGAATCTCCTTTATTGCCTTTCTTTGGGCATGATGAATGTAATAATTCTTTTCCTAATACCTTAGTTTTTTTTTTATGTAATTAAAGGATGATAACATTGGAGAGTCAATATGGATACAATCTTATGACTGTATGATGTAAATATTTTAAATTTAATTATAAACCGCAAAAAGCTAAAGAAGGACATGCATATACAAACCCTGATGTTCGGAAGGACAACTTTATTAGGAAGTCTGTAATGGAGATTGGGAATTTTCCTATCTTCCTAGAATTCAATGTTATTCCCCCCTGATGTTTCTTGTTGAACTGCCAATTATATTAGCAATTATGAGGGAATGAGGAAGGAGGTACTGAAGTTGACTAAGCTAGGGCCATGTACCTCACAACAAAGTCCTGCTGATTTTGTAGCTTGAGAAGGGGACCTTGGACCTCTCTTGCATAAGGAAACACTTTAGGGTAGAATGAAGAGAGGTTGTTGAGATAGTTTTGGAAGTTGAAGTGGGAGTATTGTAGCGATCGGAGACAAATACCTTAATGTGTGTAACCCAAAACCATTGTGAAACTATAACCCTATAAACTTGTGTTTGGAAGTTGGACCACTTGAGTCGAGTAGACTAAGAAGAACTTGACCCTTTTATTTTTTTGCGAACATGAAGAACTACAAAGGGGGAGGATTTGAGGGAATTTTGGGAAGTTGTGAAGGAGTCTCCCTCTGTTTTGTGTGAGCTCTCAGTGGCCACATTTTGCTATGCATTTAGCTCAGAGTTAGTGCTTAAGAAATGGTATAATTGTTTCCTAGTTAGTGAAGGAGATTGGCCTACATTCTCTATCTTTGAATCAATCCCTTTGATGTAATACCTTGAGTGAAACATACTTCAAACATCAGATGTAGCTTGGGGGTGGTTGTCTATAAGAAATTTGCAATGTAGTACCTATCGCTGGTTGGAGAGTGGTAATCCCTTCTTCAATTTCAAGTAAAATTAAGTGGAATAGACCAAAAAGACATTTATCCATTGTAAATTTCATTTAATGCTTCATATTTATATATCATAGTGAATTTACTATGTATGTAAGTATTAGTATGATGAAAATTATTATTATATTCATAGTAAATGCTATGAAATGAGAACGAATAGTGAGTTGAGCAATTAGCCTATCTTGATTGAATGATGAATGAAAATTATTTTATGAGTGTTGTTTTATATTTTGTTTATGAATATGAATGTTATATGCTAATGAAGCCTTTCTCTTATGATAATTGAAATGATTGTATGTTGTATACTCATAAAATAAAGAGTTAGCCCTGGGTTGTAATGGATATACTCCTTAATTTTTCACGAATGTAGCAAAAATGATTTGTTGTGGATATTTAAAGGTGTAGTAACCCTGTGTATTGGAAGTGGGAATCATGCATGGTTAAAGGAAGGAAATTGTTTACCTTGGAAAGATGATCAAGAGCTCAGGAGGAATTGCACAAAATTTCTATTGTTTTTGGAAATTTGGAGTTTGTGAAATCTTGTCCCTAGCCCTTAGCATATGGCTAGATAGGAGCCAAGACTGAGAGCTAGCCTAAAAAGGGGGGCTTATTAGAATATTTACCCTCAAGAGTTTGTAGGTTATAAAATATTGTTGAGACCTCGATATATCGCGACTCCAATATATGGATGACACTTGATGACAAACTTTACTATTAATTGGGTGCGCCAAATAATGGCATCAGGACCTTAGAACATTAGAGAAATTGGAGTATCAAGCAACAGGGGGAAATGGGGATGGCATCACCTTCAGTGATGTGGAAATTCCACATGGAAGACACAAGTCACTTGGATTTAACCCTTTTGACATACCAATTATGCAGAATGAGTGACATGCGACACACATTATCGATGCCACATGGAAAATGACATGTCAGCCATGATATGTATGAGACATGTTAGTGGGTTCCATGTGCTAGGTTGTGATTGGGTAGTCAAATTTATGAGGTGGCGTGTTGAGTTGGCCATAGGCTATCGACTTATTGATGTTTTAAGTAGGTTTTTAGTTATAAGGAAATTTGTTAGATTCCCAATAGTTCATGTTGGAGTAACATTATATCAACATATTAATGAATCTAGAGGATTTGTTCCTATATAGACATATCGATCGTTTTTGTGACCAGATATACCAACACATTGGATGGTTCATGCCCATGTCGGCCATATCGACATATCAACATATTAGGCTATTGATACATTGACACACCAGAGTATCTGAGGGCATGAGGTGTGTTGGCCATATTTACCATATCTACGTACCAGGTTGTTCATCCAAATTTTATGCATTACAACCAAGCTCCATACATAGTCATTTTTTGTACGGGCTTGTGTGAAGAAACCCCACACAAGTTTTCACTTTGCAAAAAAAATTCTCGACACACATCTTCTCTGCATTTTGGATAATTAGCTATTATTGGCATGTAGAAGGATTTTTTCAATATGTTATTCACATACGTATCCTCTGCACATCTTTTTCTCCACATATCCTTATATTTCACACACCCATTCCTTCCACATATATTGATTCTCATGCATGATAGTTCTCTATATGTGACATGTCAAGAGGCCAACTCACTGACTTTACTCCCATCCTTTAAGTAAATATGCCATTTTCTCATTTTGAGGTCAATTGAAAGCTAATGAAGGAAGTACAATCATTGAGGTAAACGAAGCGCTTGATATGGTATTGTGTGAATCACTATTCAAGTGTTTGATATAATATTACATGAATTACTCCCCATCACCTGCCCTAGAGAGTGACCATAAACATTAACGTCCCATTATTGTTTCACATGGCCCAACAAAAGTGGTATGATTGAAGGTAACATCCTATTAATTACACCAAATAATGAATATTTAACAATAATAAGCTCTACTCGAGCTTGATTGATTGTTATGGACATATTTGGGCACTGCAACCCCAATCACATATGTGCATAAACCAAGGGCTCTCAAACCCATAAAAGTGTTGTTTCATACCCTAAAGGATCAAGGTCAACTGATTACATAATTTCCCAGAAGTTCTCCTTGAAAAACTGCTCAGAACTGGTCAAAACTGGACCATACAGACTGCTCCATGCTGATGGTGCGATGCATCTCACCTGCTACACACAAAGGGTGCGATGCATACTGAGAAGCCCTTTTGTAGGGTGCGATGAGCGAGAGCAGACAAATGGTAGAGGCAGTTTGCTAGGTGGAAACCCAGAGAATCTTCTTGAAACTGCTCATATGACACTTGCCTCTCTGAATTCGCCCAGGGATGAGTAAGAGATCATGAAATCTCCAAGTGGAACCAACAACCATCAATGAAATGACACTAATCAAAATCCCAGAAGCTGACTCACTCTCCTACAAACATCTATATATGGATCCCTCATCCTAGATATCTAGACGCTGGAATTTTGTAATTTGTAAGGAAGTGCTGTTGGTTTCTCTTTGAGACATTGTATTGTTGGGTGATCTTGCTTTTTATGAGGTGAAGAGGGCTTTCATGCTGGGAGGATGGCGCTGGATCAGACAGCTTGGTTGTAATCCTCTCTTCTACTACTTCTATCAATAAAGCTATTTGATTTTTCCTCCATATAATTGTATATCTCTGAATCTTGTATTTGTATATGCATTTGTATGGTTAATGTACATCTGATCCTATATTGTTTATGGTTATAGATCTCTATACTTTGATGGTATTTTACTGCTTTGACTCTACAGGTGTTCTTTGAAGTGGGACAAGTGAGAAAGGAGTGGCAAAAGCTCTATCAAGGGAGAGAGGAAACAAGCAAGGAGACTAGCGAAAGACTGAGGTTGGTACTCTTTACTTCTCTCTCATCTATCTCTCATAAAGGAAAACACAAGTAACTTTAGTTTGTTTGTTTCTAAGATAGCTACCCGTCTTAGTGGGACTAGTAGCTCTGAATGGACACTAGTTTTCCCGATAACATTGATCCCTCATGCATATTTAAGTGCATTGAATAAATTGATACGAAAATAAAGGAGGTAGTTTGTGGGGATACAACTAATTCACTTGCCTTCCAAGATAAGAGTTTTCACTAGTTCATTACATAGAAATGACATTTGAATCTAGCCCTAGAAGAAGAAAAATAATTTGGACAATAGGGCTGGTAAACACTACAAATGTTCCCGAAGTGTTCGACTTCAGAGAAATGGCTTATCTATGTGCGAATTAGTTCGACTTGAAGATCAAAACTATAAAGGTAGGCATCAAGAAGAGTCCAATTACACTAAATACCAAGGTATTTAGGAAAATATTCAAGTTACCAGAGCCCACCAAGTAGCTAAAGTTGTTTGAAGCCAACACTTTTATTGATTCTCAGGGCGACGAGATGAATATCATCCAAGAAATCTTGACACACTCGACACAAGTCCCACCCAACATATCTTTTATCGTATCTCTATATTTTCTCAACCATATAAAGGTTTGTCTTGGCTATTTGTATGAATAGTGGGATGAGAAATTGCATGAATAATGGGATGCGAAACAACATTAACTATTCATAGGTCGGTTTTGTATGTGTTGTATTATTCCTTTAAAAGAGGTGCCATCATCGATTGGGAAGATGTCATCTTACATGGGATTTTTTTTCTTTAGTTAGTAATTTTCTTAAGGTTCTAGAGGTTTTTCATGATTTCTCATCTAGTTATGGCTCTCATTTGATGAGATACTTTTCATGGGTTACCACATAAAAGTAATCTAAATCCATACGTGGAGCCGACATAATTTTGGTATCCCATATTATTGAAGTATAAGTCCCCATTTTATTTTATCAAATTCAATATTTATTTGTCAAAGAATTCAATTATAAGTTGACGTAGAAAGACTCCCAAAGGGTTTCTACTGAAGCACATAATTTCCTGTAGGAAAGGGAAGATTACACTATGGTCAAAATTTATGGATTTTAAGACAAACCCTTCTTACTCCCCAAGTACAAGCTTGATAGAAACTTTGTATTCAAAGTTTACCGATAGTACCACCCATGGTTAATTATATTTTAAAGAAAAAAAAGTAGTCATCTCCTTACCTTTTACCATTGGAGAGATATTCTCAAAGCATCTTGCTGTAGTCGAATACAAAAAAATATGTACAAGATTTTTTGATGAAAGAGAAGAAATTCATATCGACCCATCCAACGAAAAGGAAGAATCACCCCTGGTAAACAAGTGATGATGGAAACCAACACCCGTACGAGAGGGAAAACCAAATAAGAGGTAAATATTTTATGATTTCTTAGTTGACTTCAACACCACAAGCCTTCCCGAGTTACTCTTCTAGACATAGAAGAAGATATACCATTCAGATTGGATGAGAGACTAATGAAATGCACTTTGGTGGAGGAGATGGAGAGAGCCACCTTCCTGTGTGACTTTGGAAAAGTCACATATTATTAGTTCACTTAAGAGTAAGAGTTTTAGCAAAAAAGGTATTAGATATCAGAAGGAACCGATGACATGGAGGTGCCTAATTGGGTTACGTTATGTATGGACGAAAACTAAAGAATAATAGGCTAAATCACTATTGAGGAACCAATCACTATTGTGTTAGATTTCTAATACCTAACTGCTAATTTAATACAAATTATGTGATGAAGTAACTGAACTCCAAACACTTTTACTAAATATGCCGAATATTATAACAAATAATATCAGTGGAAAATAAATTGACAAAGGCACAAGCATGAAGTAAAAAAATACATCAGAAATTACCCAAGAAACCCCAACTAGGGAAAACTTGCCAACTTGTGCGTTTTATTATTCTTCTCAGCAAAAATATTCAAATAATTATTACAAATATGAGGGGAATTTTTTCTTCAATTCTCTGTCCCTCAACATACTAATCTGTGCACTTCTAACCAACTTGGCCTCCTTGCATGCACAACTGTACGAATTCATATAGGATAATTAGACTCTCCTGCGCAAGCTAACTTGGCCTTGGAAGAGATGTATGATGTCTGAAGGAATTTGCTGAGGCTATTCAACCTCTCTTTCTGCCCTAGTGCGTTGATCTAGAAAACCCTTCTTTGCTGAGCTGAACACACAATTCATCTGGTGCATAATGAGCCAAGTATACACCCTTTTCCTCATTATAAAGTTGACTTGGCCGTCCATCTTCAATGAACGATTGAGATTAAATATCAATGGACGACTGAGATCGATTCATTTTTTGGCTATAGGAAAATTAGAATTTTCCTAAGTCAAAATTAAGAAAAAGTAAAATTGCACCTTAGCATTAGTTGTGGATCCCTATGCCAAATTTAGTGCACCTCTAAATTTAGCAGAACCCTTCCTTCTCTAACTCCATCTAACACTCCCTCTTAGAGAGGAAGGTTTTCTGTACCTCCTATTTTATCTCTGAAATAGACAAATCTGCCTCTTGCCAATGCCTTAGTCAATATATCTTCTGTCTGCTCCTATGTAGGGATGTAGTGGAGTCTGAATTTACCTCTCTGAACACAATCTCTGATATGGTGGTACCAAATTTTGATGTGCTTGGAGCGATTATGAAATACTGGATTTTCAGAGAGCTCGATGCAACCTTGTTTATCACAGTTTTTGATTGTTGGCTCCAACCTATGACTGAGCAACCCAACAAGTAGTTTCCTCAACCATATGGCCTTGCAAGCTACGAAGGTGGTATCCATGTACTCGACCTTAGTTGAGCTCAATGCCACTGATTTATGCTTCCTAGTGAACTAGGAAAACATTGCTAAACTAACACTAAAGGTACAAACTGAAGTGCTCTTCCTATCCATTGAACGCCCTGCTCAATCTGCATCTATGAATCCCTAAAGACTCACTCCATCAAATTTCCTGTACAACAACCCATAATCTGCTATGCCCATGAGATACCTCAACACGTGCTTGGAAACAACCCAACACACTTTGGTTAGCTCAACCATAAAATTGCTCAACTAGTTGATTGTGAAGCAAATGTCTGATCGTGTGTTCACTTGATACAACAAGGACTGTATGAGCTACTTGTAAAGAGTGGGATCCACTTGCTCATCTATGGTAGCATCCATCTTCCTGCAGTTTGTGACAAGAGGTGTGGTCATGGGCCTGCAATATTGAATTTGGAATCTCTTGAGAATCTCCTACATGTACTTTCCCTCTCCCAAGAATATCTTCATCACCCTACCATACCTCCATTCCAAGGAAATAGTGCACAAGGCCTATATCCTTCATCTCAAACAATTCTGTAAAATTTCTCCTAGATTCACGGATGAGCTCCTTCTCCCCTATAAATATCAAATCATCAACATATAATATAGTGATGAGAGGCTGACCCTCAACCACAATATAGTACAGGTTAGGGTCAACTTCACTCTTGGTGAAGCCCAATCCAAGAAGGTAGATGTATATTTAGGCATACCATGCCCTCAATGCTTGCTTGAGTCCATAAAGAGCTCTCTTCAGCCTACAAACATGCATGTCTTTACTGAAGGTCTCAAATTACTTAGGCTTCTCAATATAAGTCTCTTCCTCAATAAATCTGTTAAGGCAATTTTCATGTCTATTTGGTGGACCTTCCACCCCATCTGCACTGTAATCACAAAAATGGTACTATTGGAAAAATATCGAGCCACTAGTGCGAACATCTCATCATAGTTTATCCATTTAACCCGAGAGAAAACTTTGGCCATAAATCTAGCCTTGCACTTCCCCACATTCCCATCAGTTGCATGCTTAATCTTGTACACCCAACATGAACCAACCACTGTCTTGCCAGCTGGTATTGGCACTATCTCTCACATGTCATTCTGGATGATAGAGGAATATTCTGGCTGGGATGAAGTCTGAGGAAATGGATGAGCCTCCTTCTTGGTAGCCTTATACTCTTGTGTTGCACCATGCTCATGCTCCAAGGGCTTCCTAAGATCCCTTTCCTCCTCAAATATCACATCACTCTTAATCATTGTCTTCTTGAATTTTGGAATATACACCCTGTACGCCTTAGATGTCTCTATGTAGCCCATGAAAATTCCCTTATTTGCTGTGGGCTCAAACTTCTTTTAGTTATTAGAAGACACATGCAATAAAAAATGCCACAATAGATCTAGAAGTGAGACACTTCAGGCTTCTTGCCTGTGAAGGCCTCCTCTGGTATGACTCTGCATAACACTTTGTGTGGACCCTTGTTATGCAAAAAGATTACAAGGTTGCATTTCTTTTCCCAAAGAAACATAGGTAGTCCCTAGTCATGCCACATAGTTATAGTTGCTCCAAAAATGCTTCGATTCTTGTGCTCAACCACCCCATTCTGCTAAGGGTTATGAGGTGCGATGGGCTCTCTCCTGATGCCTTCCTTGGAGCATAGGTATTTGAAGATGTTGGAGATGTACTCCCCACCATTTTCTAACCTCGGTGCCTTGATTCTCCTACTAGTTTAGTTATCCACCAAGGATTTGAACTCCATGAAATTTGATAATACTTCACCTTTCTTCTTCATGAAGATGATCCAAATATTTCTTGAGTGGTCATCAATGAAGGTGATATATTATCTATATATCATCAGGGATGGAGAGGAGAATGGTTTGCATACATTTGAATGTACTAGCTTTAAGATGCTCTTGGCACTATTGTCTCTGGGAAAGGATGTCTTGGCATACTTTCCAAGTGTGCAACTCTTGCACATGTCATGCTGATCTACACAGTATTGTTGCATCCCTGTGGCAATCTACCTCAAAATACTTAGCGCTCCATGGTGTAAGTGACCCATATGCCTTTGCCAAAGCTCCCTAAGGTCACATCTCTACACACTAATCCATTTTATATTCAAGGCCGTGGTTGTATCAACCTATAACTTGTAGAGGTTCTTCACCATAACTTGAATCTGCTTCAAGGCTCCAGAATTTAAGGGCTCGAGGAAGGTATTTCCTCTGCTAAATATAACCTCATAATCTTTGTTCTCTAAGGTTGAGATTGAAACGTTTTTTTTCTTCAACGCTAGGATGTAGATGACATCTCTATGATAGAGATGATTGCTGGACTCTCTCTCAAACTTGAAAATTCCCATGCCCTGTGCTAGTTACTTGCCATCATCTCCCATCTCTATATGAAACTACATATCCTTCTCTGCCAATTGGATCAAATATCCCTTGTTCCTGATTATATGATAGGATGCTCCACTATCAATATACCACACACTGATGGCCACTGAGCTTCCCATGCAATCTATAAGTGAAAACTCTTCAAACTGAGAAGTGAACTCCTCCACCTTTGCTGGCGCTGCCATGTGATCCTTCTGGAGCCCTTATTCCTTCTTCCTTCTATGCAGCGATAAACCCTATCACTACCCGGAATTGAATTGTGTCCCTTTCCCTGCATCCTTCACCTACTCTTGAGGAAAATAACACACTTTCTAGTCTTCAATCAAAGACTAGCATGATACCACATTATATTTCTAACACCCAACTGCTAATTTAATAAAAAATCTATGATGAAGAAACTGAAAACTGAAATCCAAATGCTTTTACGAAATATGATGAGTATTCTAACAAATAATAGTAGCATAAAATAAATTCATGAAGACAAAAACACCCACTAAAACAATACACCATAAATTACCTAGGATACCCCAACTATGGAAAACCTGTCAACTCGTGTGTTTTATTATTCTACTCAATAAAAATCTTCAAATAATTATTAGAAATCAGAGGGAAACAATTTCATTCAATTCATTTTCCCTCAAAACACTGATCTACACACTTCTAACCAACTTGGTCTTCCTGCATGCACCACTGTACATACTCGTAAAAACTAATTCAACTCTTCTGCACAAGCTAACTCGACCCTGGAAGAGATGTACGATGGCTGAAGGAATTCATTGAGGCTATTCAACCTCTCTTTCTGCCCTAGTGCACTGATATGGAAAATCCTTCTTTGTTGAGCTGAACACACAATTCATCTATGTTGAATTTCCATGATCTTGGGTATAGGTTAGAATCTTAGAACCTTTGATGCTACCAAACAAAGAATCTCAACAAGAACTAGTTTGCACAGTAGAAAATATAAAGCAGTAAATAACATATGCGCACGTATACACAATTTTTAACAAATATTGTACAATAATGTACAACCCAATCTTTGTTATATTAAACCAATATGAATAATAAAATAGTCTATGGAATACAATATATAATGACAATCACGCTGCGCAGACTCTATGTCATATCTTGTCCTGCTGATCCTTTGCTTCCATACTACTCTCTAGCTGCACCTTAGTTCTTCAAAGGACAACTCATAGAGACTCCAAGAGCGCTGCCTCCTAACATTGCTACAAGTCACTTCTGCTACAATGTACATGGGCTGATCCAATCTGCGCTCTAGGCTAGCCAATCCTTGAGCTCCACTCCGCCAATCGAGCAGTGACTTTGGTCCAGCAAAGTGCTGCACAATAGGCACCAAACTTCACCCAACCTTCAACTGTCTTTATCACTTCAAGATTGCTTGTCTAGGGGCTACTTTGGGTAAACATAGTTATCGATCAAACGATAAAATGACCTGGTATCCGTTTTTTGGAGGTAGCATAAACTCACTCGATTTTGAAAAATGGTGATTCAGAATCATCTTTTTTTTAGCATATTTTTGTCACTTTAAATTTTTTTATGTATCAAGTATGAACAATTTTTTTAAATGTTAGTGATTTTCATGCTGATTTTGAAAAGTGTTGATGCAACATCAACACATTTTTTTAGAGGGCTTATTTTTGACACTTCAAATATTTTAATGTATCAAGTGTGAACATATTTTTTTTTGTTAGTGATTTTCATCTTGATTTTCAAAAGTGTTGATGAGCATCAATCCTTTTTATTTAAAGGGCTTAGTTTTTACACTTTAAATTTTCTAATGAGTTAAGTGTGGATAATTTTTTTTAAATGTTGGTGATTTTCATATTAAAAATAAAACATAAAAATAAAAATTAAAAAAACATAACAAAAACAATCAAATACAAAAAAAAAAAAAAAAGAAAAACAAAAAACCTATAAAAATGTAAAAAAAACATAAAATATAAAAAAGAACATAAAACATGACAAAATAAAAATAATAAAAACATGTTAGTAAAAAAAAACATAACAAAAAAAGAGAAAATAAAAATAAAAACACATGACAAAAAAAACATAAAACACGTTAGTAATAAAAGATAAAGATAAAAATAAAAAAACATGACAAAAAAATTCAAATACAAAAAAATACATAAAAAAAGAAAAAAAACAAAAAACCTATAAAAACGTAAAAAAGAGACCAAAATTAACTCGTAAAAATAAAAAATTAATGAAAAAACAAAAAAAAATTAAAAAATGTGAAAATTTCAAAAAAATGAAAAACAAATTGAACTACAAAAAAGAATCTAAAAACATTTTTTTTTTGTAAGTTAGAAAAACAAATAAAAAAGAAAAACCTCATTAGAAAAAAAAAGCTTAAAATAATTAAAAAAAATTAAGAAAAAAATAAATTAAAATTAAAAAGGAATTAATTAAAAGAAAAAATATTTAAATTAAATAATTTAAATAAACAAAATTAAAAATAAAAGATAAAATAAAATAAAAATTTAAGAAATTTTTATTTATTTATTAAAAAAAAAGAAAAAAAATAGATTATGGAAATTAAAAAACAAATTAAAAAGATTTTTTTTTTCAAAATATATTAAAAAAACATCAAAACAAATTAAAAAAATTAAATTTAAAAATAAAAAATAAATTGAAAAAAGACAATTAAAAAAACATTAAAAAAAAACATAAAAAAATTTAAAATAAACAAATACCCTATCCTGCCCCCTTCCCCCTTCCTCACCACCCACTCCCACTCCCCTCTCCCCTTCCTCACCACCCACTCCCACTCCCCTCACCCCTCTTCCTTCCCCTCCCTACCCTTAGCACTGCCCCTCCCTCCCCCCATCGACCCCTCACCCACCTCACCCCCCTCCCTCACTCCCCTCTCCCCCCTCTCCCTCGACCCCTGCTCACCCCCCTTTCCTCCCCGTTGGGGCCCCTAGCCAATGCCCAAGAGGCCGCAGGCCGATTCCTGGATTCGGCCTGCGACCTCTTGGGCGCTGGCTGGGGGCCCAGGCAGGGAGGGGAGGGGGGTGAGCGGAGGTTGAGGGGGGAGAGGGGTGAGCGGGGGTCGAGGGGGGAGCGGGGGCGGGCACGGGGGCGGGGGGGAGGGGGGGAAGGGAGAGGGGAGGGGTCGGGTGGCGTGAGGGAAGGCCGAGGGGAGGGGTTGGTGGGGGGTGTGGGAGAGAGGAGGGGAGGGGTTGGTGGGCAGGGGGGCAGGAGAGTAGAGGGGAGGTGTCGGTGGAGGGGGGAGAGGGAGGGAAGGCAGGTGCGGTAGGGTATTTCTTTTAATGATGTTTTTTTTTTTTGAATAACTTTTTTTTTGTAATATGTTTTGAAATATATATATATATATATAATATTTTTTAATTGTTTTGTTTTGTTTTTGTTTTTTAATTGTTTTGTTTTTGTTTTTTATAATTTTTTTCTTGTTATTTTTTTAATGTTATTTCTTTATTTTTATAATTTAATTTTAAAAAATAATTCTTAAAATTTTATTTAGTTCATCTTTTATTTTTAATTTTGTTTATTTAAATTAAATATTTTTTTAATTTTTAATTTATATATATATATATATATATATATTGGGTAATTATTTTAATAAGTTTTTATTTATTTGTTTTTGCTTTTGTTTTTGTTTTTTTTTTTAACTTTAAAGATATATATATATATATATATAGTTTAATTTGTTTTGTTTTGTGTTTCTTTTTTTTTTTTAAATTTAAATTATATATATTTATTGAAAATATATATATATATTTTTGACGAGTTAATTTTGGTTTTTTTTAACATTTTTATAGGTTTTTTTTGTCAATTTTTTTTTTTATTTTTTTTTATCATGTTTTATTTTTATGTTTTACGTTTTTGTTTTTATTTTTGTTATGTATTTTTTTTTTTACTAACATATTTTTATTATTTTCGTTTTTGTCATGTTTTATGTTTTATTTTTACATTTTTAATAGGTTTTTTTGTATTTCTTTAAGCTTTGGTTTTTTTTTAATGTCGTGTCTATATATATATATATATATATATATATATATATATATATACTTTTACATTTTATGGTTAATATTTTTTTTACATTTTATAGTTTTTTTAATGTCATTACTATACACTTTTTTATATTTGATTTTTTTGGTCATGTTTTTTGTCATGGTTTATTACTTCTTATTATTTTTATTTTTTATTTTTTTTCAATATTTGAATTTTTGCATTTTTTATATTTTTATATATTTGATTTTTTGTCATGTTTTTTATGTTTTATTACTTGTTATTATATTTTAAATTTTTTTTTTCAATATTTGAATTTTTGTTTTCTTATGTACCTTTCATATATATATATATATATATATATATATATATATTTCGTAGGGTCCATGTTGATGCTTGTCTAGCAACCCGTTCACATTATGTGCAATTCGATAGTTGATTTTAAAGTTTTCGTTATAATGAATCGAGTCCTCCCCACAATGTGTTAATTTCATGGTTGGTCTTTAAGTTTTCATTACAATGGGTTGAGCTCACCTACATTGCGTGTCAATTTGATAGTTGTTTTTTATTTTATTTTTGCAATGTATCAAGTTGTCTTAGGCTATGATTTCAAAATTGCTATACATTTAGCATTTAAAAAAATTACTCTTGGTATAATAACTCTTTCATTCAGGTGTTCATTTTTAAAGTTTTTTTAGTCATAAAATTCTTCCGTAATGTCATGCTTGAAATATTTTGAAAATTTAAGATTGTTTTGTAGTCATACTCTTTGGTTTTAATTCCATGGTTGAAAAATTGTCAAGATTTTAATGTTTTTCTAAGTCGTGATATTTTATCTTTAATGTTTTTTTTTTCTAAGTAAGGTTAATCTATTAATATGATACAAAAAAGGGGAATTACAGTGAGGCTTGGCCATAGAGGAACCAAGCCTCAATCATCACACAGTCATAATAATTGTCTTTGACTGCCCCAACAGAGGGGAAACCAGTCCAAAAAATAACCCACACAGGGGTAACGAGTTTAAACAGAGCATTACTGAGACAATGTAACCAGATCATAATTTTAACCTGAAGACACATAAAAACTAAACATAAACTGAACCAACAACATGACCAAACGTCCACCTGGCTGGCACGACACATGGCCCTTAGTCTTCCGGAGTTGGCTCCTCCACAATCAGACACGCGTACTTGTTCGGGTTGTCTTCCTCGTCTGACTCGCCACGTCCCTGCGCTTGTTGGCCTCCCTCCATGCTGCATGCCCCTACACGCGGGCTTGACGTGTCACCTTGGCGACTACCAGAAGCCTGCGTGTAACTGAGTTTGCCCGTCTCAACATGCTGACTGCCAGCAACAGCTTTGCCATGCATTCTGGTTCGACCTTCATCAGCTTCCCGTTCACCAGTGATGTTCCGGCTCCTGCTGCTCGGGCCTGCTCTGTTCGCCTCCTCAGGAGGATCATCCAGAGGAACATGGGGCTCGGTTTCTTCCGTGATGGTAATTGAGACGGTGGCTACAATAACAGGGCGGTTCAGTGAGCTACAGAAGTGGAACTGCGTGGTGTGAGGAGCAGGATGTGGAGGCAGGGGAAAGGTTGCAGTGCGAACTGCTGCATCTCCACGACCTGAGCTATGGAGCCAGGCTCTGCCTCTGCCACTTCGCGTGTCTGGGTACCGGCCCGCGAAACTGTGTGGGTTGGGATTATCGGCAGAGGAGGTAGGGGAGGCTGAATCAGAGCTTGGCAGAGCAGGGGAACGAGAGCTGCCGCCTCGCGTGCCCCCTCTTCGACTGCGCATACGATGGCAGACCATGGTGGGGATGGGAACAGGGAGAGTATCAGCAGGGACAGTGGAGGAATTGACAGAGGAGCTATGCAAGGAGGTTACAGAGGGATTGAGGTCATGAGAAAGATTGCAGAGGTTGGTGTGGGAATGGTGGAAGCCATTACCCAAATCAATACAGCTCAACAGCCAACATCTGTGGCCAGTGATGGTGCGCACATTCGGCTCTCCTGCCTGCGGAGGACAGACACAGTGAATCAAGGGGGGCAGAATAACAGAGAAATTCTTCAGCTCCATTGTTATGTGGGCAATGGCGCTGCCTCGGCCTGTGCAGGCATTAAATGGCTCCTGTGAGGTGCCATGAATGCCATTCAGGGTGGCATGGGGGAAGTTGCAGGGGGCATGTGGCCACCTTGTCCGTCGCCGCTCTGTCTTATCATATTAACTGTTGGGATTAACACCCGCATCTGGGTTATTTTATCTTTAATGTTATGGTTGAAAACAATTATAAATATTTTTTCTTAGCACCATGCTTGAAAATTGTTGGAATTTTAAGGTTTTTCAAAGAAGTGATATTTTAAATTTAATGTCATGCTTAAAAATATTTGGAATTTTAATGCTTTTCAAAGACGTGATATTTTATCGTTAATGTCATGCTTGAAAATCATTGGAAATTTAAAGTTTTTCAGAGTGATGATATTTTATTTTTAATGTCATTATTAAAAAATGTTGAAAATGTACCTAGAAAAAAAAGACGTTATTCCGACATCAACACTTTTCGATTTCAAGATGTTTTTTGCACCAAAAAAAATGGCTTTTATTGTTTTTTTCTGTTATTTTTAAAAAATATTGAAAATTTACTCTGAAAAAAATGGTGATGCAGAATCAACACTTTTCATTTTTAGGTTGTTTTTCCATGTTTTTTTTGGGATTTTTGGGCTTGAGTACCTGTTTTGAGATAATAGTTCTTGTTTGATCGGTAACTATGTTGGTAGCCAACATGCTTCCCTCCACCAGACCAATGGTACCCAACACTTCACTGTAGGATATGCTCCTAGAATGGCTTCCAATCACCAAATCAAGCCTTCAAATCAGCTCCCACAGGATGCAATATAAATCTCATCCAAACTTATCCAAAACACAGATCCAATACAAGGAAAACTTCAAATCCAAGTCTATTATATAACTGCTATCATTCACAGTTCCTGGTTAGGGCACTTGCACGCTGCAAAAACCCTTATAACATCACCCAAACAACCCTTAAACAACTGCAACTTACCTTCATTTGCTGCGATTTTCCCTTGGAAAACTCCTCACCTCCTATGTTGCTGTTATGGGCGCAGACCATCCCTCAATCTGTCCTACGCAACTTTGTTACAGTCTGGTAAGGGCTGCGACCTACCTACAATAACCTTCTCAAGGTTGTGGTTGCCTCTTCCAAGGGTTCTCCACCCACAAACACCCTCAACACAAACCTGCGTCTCTTCTCCTTATACTCGACCTTCCGATAAGTGTAAAATAGTCCCTCAACAGTCACAAGAAGGCTCCTACACAACTTCTTCTCCTCGCTGAGATACCCTTCTACCTGCGACCCAAAAACAAAGGTCTATCTCTCCTTGAACAAGTTAATCCACTCCTTCTTCGTTGCCTTTGTTGCAACTTTGGATGAGTTCAAATGATCCTCACACACCTCATATTTATACACAAACATGAGGGCTACATGTGGTGTCAACAAGTCAAGGCGATCCTCACCATATCATTCTCTGAAATAGTCACACGGATGACAACAAGCTCATATTTGACTTGAGACAATCTCGTCGGATATGAAGTCACTCCTTCATCTTGTATCATCTTGGTGGACTTCAACTTATCCTCCAATACTAATACCAGATTCTTGTTCTTATTCTAGAACATATTCTGAAGAGCCATCCATATCTCATGTGCAATGTTTTTCCTAGACAAATGATCTAATAGGGGATCCTTCACACCATCAAGGATGATCAATCTCTCCATCGTATCCAAATGCTTGTACACTTCCATCTCCTTTGGTTCGGTTGGATTCTTTATCGCTTTCTCGACGAAAGATCCTGTTGACTTGCAGGACCAACTTGATCCTTTCCTTCCATGGACTATAGTTGGACAACCCCTCCAACTTGTCCTCATACCAGATACCAACCTGCAACTTCAACATTGTCACCTACAATGTGACCAAATCCC
Organism: Pinus tabuliformis; assembly: GCA_031772625.1. NCBI lineage: Eukaryota > Viridiplantae > Streptophyta > Pinopsida > Pinales > Pinaceae > Pinus > Pinus tabuliformis. The sequence goes on from CM062818.1 coordinate 1,230,295,017, forward strand.
ACTTAAGCTGCACTTTTCTGTGCACAAGTCTGATTCACTAACTTCCATAGTAGCTCAGACACACTTTGATACCATGTTGAATTTCCATGATCTTGGGTCTAGGTTAGAATCTTAGAATCTTTGATGCTACCAAACTAAGAATCTCAACAAAGAACTACTTCGCATAACGGAAAATATAAAGCAGTAAATCACATATGCACAAGTATACACAATTTTTATCAAATATTGTACAATAATATGCAACCCAATCTTCGTTATATTGTATAAATTTCTCATTTCCCACCCTGGTTTTCAGTTTCTCCTTATTTCTCCCATATAGTTAAATTCCCTTTCCCATAACCATACATTTAACAAGCTGGAAAAAATAAATTTGCTGAAAACACAAAATTCTGGAAATTTTATAGAATGCTGGAAATTGCAGAAATAAAAATCAGCAGTAATAAACAGCCATTAAAACACATTTAAACACTGATATTTTTGGTCAATGTGACCCTGGAAAAACCCCCTACAACTCTTGGGGAAAACCAGTTTGAGAGCTCTTCTTTATTTCTGGAAAATGCCTTTTTACAGTAAGAGAAATATTAAGCAAAAATCAGCAAGCAAACTTTTACAACTTATCTCAGCCTTCCTGAAACTCCGCCTTGCTGAAACTCCGCTGTACAATCTTGCTGATACTCCGCCCTGCTGAAACTTCGCTGCTGAAACTCCGCTGCTGAAACTCCGTAGCTCACTGTCCAGAAATCTCCCTTGCTCTCTTGCTCTCCTTCTCTCAATCTGCTCATGAAAGAATTGAATGACCTTTTCCTCCTTTTCCTCCTTTAATCTAACCCCAAGTGACTTTTGGGTGATCCCTAAATCCAATGGCTGAAATAGATTGAGATCTAAGGCTGAGATTAAATGCTCATTTAAATCTCACTTTTTATTTTTTAATTCACTCCACTTTAATAAATACCCACTTAGTCATTTATTTTCAAAGTCACTTTTCCTTTCTAATTTTTCATTGACTTTATAAAAGTCACTTTAAAATTAGACTTAGTAACTTTATCACTTAAAGTCACTTTTAAATTAGATTTAACTTTATAAAATTATAAAGTCACTTTAGGAGAAAAATTAAATTCTTTTGGACACTTTTCCCTAGGCCAAAGATCAAAGCCTAAGGGAACCACCTGTCCTCCGTACCAAATTTCAACACTCCCTCTTACCGAGGAAGGTGTTCCTCACCACACCCATCTTGTCTCTGAAGTAGACATGCTTGCCCCATGGTAAGGCTTTGGTAAGAATATCTGCAACCTGCTCATCAGTGGAAATATACTCAAGCTTCACAGCTCCCTTCTGAACGTAGTCTCTGATGAAATGATATCTGATCCTGATATGCTTTGACCTGTCATGAAATACTGGATTCTTCGTGAGTTTAATGCAACTCTGATTATCACAGTGAATCACTGAAGGTCTCAACGGCTGACCAAATAAGCCAAACAACATCTTGCAAAGCCAGATAGCCTCACAACTAGCTAGACTGACTGCCATATACTCTGCTTCCGCTGAACTCAGTGCTACTGGCTGCTGCTTCCGGTTGAACCATGACACTACTGCTGAACCCAACCCAAAACAGCACCCTGAAGTGCTCTTCCTATTAGAAGCACAACCTGCCCAATCAGAATCAGTGTATCCTGCCAATCTCACTCCATCTCCCTGCCTGTATTCCAGACCATAATCCACTGTCCCCTGCAAGTACTGCAAAATGTGTTTTGCAGCCACCCAGTGAACCTTCCTAGGCTCACACATAAACTGACTCATGGTGTTGACTGCAAAGCAGATATCTGGTCCAGTGTTGACCAAATACATCAAGGAACCAATCAACTGCCTGTACAATGTGGGATCCACCAACTCGGAATCCGAAGCATGAAGCTTCTTCCAGTTGGTGATCATTGGTGTCGACATAGGTCTACAATCCTCCATGTGGAATATGCTAAGGATGTCCACAATATACTTCCCCTGTCCCAGGAAGAAATGCCCCTCCTCCTGCCACACCTCCAAGCCCAAAAAGTAATGCATCAAGCCGATGTCCTTCATCTCAAACTCCGTCGCAAGATCTCTCTTGCAGTGCTCTATGAGTCTCTCTGCACCTGTAATGACCAAGTCATCCACATACAGCACCAGAATGAGAGGCTCCTCACCAATCACAAAAAAGTAAAGGTTCAGATCTGCCTCACTCTTTGTGAAACCCATCCCCTGCAAATATGTATCTATCCTGGAGTACCAAACTCTGGGAGCTTGCTTCAGGCCATAAAGGGTCTTCTTTAGTCTGCACACATGAGACTCCTTCCCATGCACCTCAAAGCCCTGTGGCTGCTCAATGTACACCTCCTCCTGTATGAAGCCATTGAGAAATGCAGTCTTCACATCCATCTGGTGGATCTTCCAACCCATCTCTGCTGCTATCGATATAATGGAGCAGATCGAAGTATATCGAGCCACAGGAGCGAAGGTCTCCTCATAATCAACTCCCTCTACCTGGGAGAACCCTCTAGCCACAAACCTTGCTTTGAATTTCTCAATGTTGCCATCTGCAGCATGCTTTACCTTGTAAAGCCATCTGGAAGTAACCACGGATTTGCCCTCAGGCCTCGACACCACCTCCCAAACATCATTCTTCATGATAGAAGAATACTCCTCCTACATGGCCTCTCTCCAGACCTGCTGGCTAGCTACCTCCTCATAGCTAAAAGGCTCAGAGTCAAGGATGCTGGTAACCATCGCCATATAGCTACAAAACCTCTCAGGTGGTCTACTCTCTCTGACCGGCCTCTTCGGCTTAGCAACAGATGAGGCATCTCTCAAGGTGTCCTGAAGCCACTTGGGCTTCCTCTTCCCTGAGCGCACTTCTCCCACCGGAGAATGAAACTCCTCCTCCTCATCATCATCAGGAGCCTAAACTCCTGACTATCTGTCTGCTGTCCTCTTGCCTGCACCTGAACCTGTAGAAGCTGAGGTACCGTGTGAACTGTCCATCAGTGGAATCCCTAGTGAACTGCTCTGTGAACTGCTCTGCATGCTTCCCAGAGCACCACCCCTCTGGCTCGGTGAGCCACTGCTCACTGACAGACCTGACATCCTCATAGATGTACCTCCTGATCCTCCTGATGCCTGCCCACTGGATCCCTGCGACTGACTCAACTGCTGCGGAGGGTCTGGCTGATCCAGATACTCTAACTTTCGTGACCTCCTAAAGGCCCTGTCCTCCTCGAACTTCACATCCCGTCTGACAACAACTCTCCTCTATGCAGGAATGTAAATCCAAAAGGCCTTTGAGGTCTCACTGTAGCCCTTAAAGATACCCTTCTTTGCGGTGGGCTCTAGTTTGGTCCTCTTCTCCTTGGGTATATAGGAGTATGTAATGCATCCAAAGATATGAAGATGACCAATATCAGGCTTCTTCCTAGAGAAAGCCTCTTCCGGAGTCATGTGCCCCAAGGCACGATGCGGACTCCTGTTCTGCAAGTAAACAGCTGTGTTGCAGGCCTCTGCCCACAAGAACAATGGAAACCCCTGATCATGTAACATGGCTTTGGCAGCCCCTATGATGGATCTGTTCTTCCTCTCTGCAACCCCGTTCTGTTGGGGGTTGTAAGGAACAGTGAACTCCCTCCTAATGCCTGCCTTCGCACAATAGTCAAACAAAATCTCCAAGGGTGTACTCTCCTCCATTGTCCGACCTCAGGGATTTGATCTTTCGACCTGTCTGTGTCTCCACAAGAGCTCTGAACTCCTAAAACCGCTTGAAGACCTCACTCTTGGTCTTCAAAAAATAAATCCAGGTCCTCCTGGAGTGATCATTAATGAATAAAACATAATACTCATATCCACTCAAGGAAACATGAGACATCCGACCGCTCACATCGGAATGAATCAAATCAAATATCCCAGTCGCTCTGCTGTCACTGTTGGGAAAAGGGGATTTGGAAAACTTGCCCATCGCACAACCTCTGCAAGTATCAAAGTGATCAGTACTGAAATCTGGCACACCTGTAGTGATCTCCCGCAATGTCCTCAAGGCTCCATGATACATATGTCCCATCCTGTGGTGCCAAATCTCACACAGCTCAGAACTGCTAGCTCTGCTGTCGGTACTACTGCTCAATGCCAAAAGGGGCTGGAATGCAAACTTGTACACCTTTGCATGGCGTACACCTATCACTCTAGCTGAATCAGCTGGAGTGCCCCTGGGATACATCAACACCTGTCCTCCCCTGAAAAATACCTCATATCCTCTATCCTCCAAAGCTGAGACGGATATGAGGTTCTTCTTCATCCCTAGCACATAAAGAACATCTGACACTTTCAAGGGAGGTTTGGACTCCCTCTGAAATGTCAGTGTCCCCACCTCGATTGCTCTAACAACTCTGTCATCACCGAGTACTACCTCTATATCAGTGCCACTCTCTGAAAGCTCTGAGAAGTACTCACGGACTCCTGTCATGTGACGTCAAGCCCCACTGTCCACATACCAGATACCTGAAGATGCTCCGCTAATCGAGGGATTGAGGGAAAAGCATGCTCCCTCTGAACCTGTGTGGCAGGTGATCCTGCACTAGAGGACTCACATGTAGTGAACGCAAACTCCCGGTCAAAATGACCTGCAAAGTCCTCAATCTTTGCTGAAGCTGCCACGTCCTGGTTCTTCCCCTTCTTCTTCTTCTTCTCCGGACACACAAATGCATAGTGTCCCATCTTTTGACAATTCCAACACTTCACCTTGGAATAGTCCTTCTGTGTGTTCCCCTGTTTACCTTTACCTTTGCCTTTGCCCCCACCACTGCTTGTGGAAGCCTGCTTCTTCCCTTTACCTTTCTTGCCTCCTGCCACCAGTGCTACATCCTCATCCTGCTCAACTGGCATGGCTGCCCCAAGCTGACCTTTCCTAATCTCTGTCTGAATGCAATCATCCCAAAACCTCTCCCATGTGGGAAGGGTCTCACGTGCACAAACCCCATCAGCAAAGTTCAACCATGAACGGGGGAGGCCATTCACTGCAATCCGCACCAACTCAGTGGGTGGAATGGCCTCTCCAATCGCTGCCAACTCATCTCCCACATTAGTAATCTTTGTGAGATATCCAGCTGCACTATCATTACCCATCTTAATGTTCTTCAGCTTCTCCTTCAGGACCATCTTCCGGTTCTCATTGGTACTCTGGTAGAGATTGGACAATGCTGTCCACATCTCAAGGGAATTGCTCTTTCCTCTCACATGAGGAATGCAATGGTCTTTGATTCCGTCTAGAATCAGCCTCTTACCCTTGTTGTTCTTTTTATTATACGCTGTCAACTGAGTAGCATCAGTAGGCACAACAACATGGTTCTGTGTGGTATGCACCATGATATCCCAGACTTCTGCCTCCTCAAAGATACTCTGCATTCTTTCCTTCCAAACACTGTAATTTGTATGCCCATCCAGCCTATCCTCCACCCTAAATCCCAATGACATCCTGCTGTCCTAAAATTGAAAAATAGCACTGCTGTAGTAAAGATAAAACTGTTGTTTATGAAAAAAATCAGCTTGCTGGAATTTTCTGAGTGAAAAATCAGCAGCTGTAATTTTTCCTTTTGCTGTCCCAAACTGTCCTTCAACACTCAAGCTCTGATACCATGTAGAAATTTCTCGTTTCCCACCCTGGTATTCAGTTTCTCCTTTTTCTCCCATATAGTTAAATGCCCTTTCCCATAACCATACATTTAACAAGATGGAAAAAATAAATTTGCTCAAAACACAAATTCTGGAAATTTTACAGAATGCTGGAGATTGCAGAAATAAAAATCAGCAGTAATAAACAGTCATTAAAACACATTTAAACACTGAGATTTTTGGTCAATGTGACCCTGGAAAAACCCCCTACAACTCTTGGGGAAAACCAGTTTGAGAGCTCTTCTTTATTTATGGAAAATTCCTTTTTATAGTAAGAGAAATATTCAGCAAAAATCAGCAAGCAAACTTTTACAACTTATCTCAGCCTTGCTGAAACTCCGCCTTGCTGAAACTCCGCCCTGCTGAAACTCCGCTGTACAGTCTTGCTAAAACTCCGCCCTGCTGAAACTCCACTACTGATACTCCGCTGCTGAAACTCCGCTGCTGATACTCCGCTGCTGAAACTCCACTGCTGATACTCCGCTGCTGAAACTCCGCTCTGCTGAAACTCCGCTGCTGAAACTCCGCAGCTCACTGTCCAGAAATCTCCCTTGCTCTCTTGCTCTCCTTCTCTCAATCTGCTCATGAAAGAATTGAATGACATTTTCCTCCTTTAATCTAACCCCAAGTGACTTTTGGGTGATCCAAGTGACTTTTGGGTGATCCCTAAATCCAATGGCTGAAATAGATTGAGATCTAAGGCTGAGATTAAATGCTCATTTAAATCTCACTTTTTATTTTTTAATTCACCCCACTTTAATAAAGACCCACTTAGTCATTTATTTTCAAAGTCACTTTTCCTTTCTAATTTTTCATTGACTTTATAAAAGTCACTTTAAAATTAGACTTAGTAACTTTATCACTTAAAGTCACTTTTAAATTAGATTTAACTTTATAAAATTATAAAGTCACTTTAGGAGAAAAATTAAATTCTTTTGGACACTTTTCCCTAGGCCAAAGATCAAAGCCTAAGGGAACCACCTGTCCTCTGGTACCAAATTTCAACATATATTAAACGAATCTGAATAATACACCAGTCTATGGAATACAAGATATAATGAAAATCACGCTGCACAGACTCTATGTCATATCTTGTCCTTCTGGTCCTTCGCATACATATTGCTCTCTAGCTGCCCCTTATTCCTTCAAAGGACAAATCATAGAGACTCCAAGAGGGCTGCCTCCTAACACTGTTGCAATATACACTACTGATCCTATCTTCTCTCTAGGCTGGCCAATCCTTGAGCTCCACTCCGCCAATCTAGCAGTCGTTTTTGTCCATCAAAGTGCTGCACATTAGGCACAAACTTCACTCAACATTCACTTCAAGATTACTTGTCTATGGGATACTTTGGGTAGCCAACACATTGCCCTCCACCAGACCAATGGTACCCAACACTCCATTGTAGGATTTGCTCCTAGAAAGGCTTCCGGTCACCAAATCAAGCCTTCAAATTGGCTCCCATAGGCTGCAATATAACTTTCATCGAAACTGATCCAAAACACGGATCCCACACAAGGAAAACTTCAACTCCAAGTCTGTTATGTCACTGTTTTCTTTCACTGTTCCTGGTTAGGGAACTTGCACGCTGCAACAACCCTTATAAAATCACCCAAACAACCCTTAAACAACTGCAACTTCCCTTCATTTTCCACGATCTTCCCTTAGAGGACTCCTCACCTCCTATGTTGCTGTTCTAGGCATAGACCAGCCATCAACCCGCCCTATGCAACTCTGTTACAGGATGGTACAGATTGCGGCCTACCCACAGTAACCTTCTCAAGGCTATGGCTGCTTGTTCCAAGGGTTGTACACCCACAAATTTCCTCAACACAAACATGCATCTCTCCTTCTCATACTCAACCTTTATGTAATTGTAAAACAGTCTCTCAACAATCACAAGAAGGATTCTATGCGACCTCTTCTCCTCGCTGAGATACCCTTCTACTTGCAGCCCAAAAACAAAGGTCTCTCTCTCCTTGAACGAGTTAATCCACTCCTTCTTCGATGCCTTTGTTTCACCTGGATGAGTTGAAATTATCCTCACACACCTCATATTTATACACAAACATGAGGGATGCATTTGGTGTCAACAAGTCTAATTTGGACACAATCTGACCTGCTCTTTTCTCCCAAATTAATCCACAACCACATATATTAACTTCAAAAATTCATATCTCCATTTCTACAACTCAGAATCAAATGGTTTTTGTTGTGTTGGATTCGTCTCGATGAGAGCTATCATCCTCATCCACAGGGAAAATTTTAAGAACACCCCCAAATTTACATGTATAATAAATGGGCGAATCTCCATGGTATATAGGAAAAATGGAAGGCGATTTTATCAATAATATGATATGTATATATAATTTTTTGGCGAATCTCTCACTAGGCATGGCGAATATTTTACTCAATTATAAAATCTTGTGTTTATTGAATACACAAATGAAATCATTGCATTTCTTTAAAATATCTTTTGAAATCAAAATTACCGAAATTACATATCGATAACCTAGTGGGTGTAGGATAAAATTCACCCGTGCCATTCACAGAAAGCATGAGAAAAAACCTAATAGTATATATAAAACCAAGAAAAATTCAAATTCATCACTTCTAGGGACCTTGTAACCACCCTGCCAATACACAAGTATGTTCCTATTTGCAATTAGAAAAATTACCCAAATTACAATCTGTTTACTCCAGCATATGTTGGAAAGTTATAGAAGGATGACTAGTGCAATCAATCCATTCCTTTTAGCCCTGGATTTGTTCCAGTTTAAAATAGAAGTATACAAATATAATTGTCCAATGTCTATGCTTTAACCATTCACCTTAAGATGTTTTTACAATATAATTTCCTAAGTCTATTTAATATCTTCATTATCATAAAAACCAACCTATATCCATCTTAACTCCACATCTACCACTCTTAGGGGGATGAAATCTATTTATCCCTCTGAGCACTTGGTAGACCCAGAATTAAGATGGATCTAAGATGATAGAATTTCCCCTTTAAATAGTCTATGCTCACATGAATACCATGGTATTACCATGGGTTATCATAAACCTGGAGCTTAAAAATTACTATTAGTAATTTATAAAACTTAATAAAATTAATAGTTGATTTTTAATTTATTTTTTATTTTAACTAAGCTAAAATGTTTAACATACATTAAATTACAACATCCATTTTTACTCTTGATGGATCAAATATTTTTCACTCTATGCTAGTTTACATATCACGATATTTGATACCTCTCGGGGGTTAGTAGGTCTAGAGTAAAGATGGATCTATGCTGGTTTAATTCCCCCATTTAAATAGGCTACATTCTAGGTGAATACCATGGGTCAATACCATGTGCCATTTTTATTTTTATTAATACTAATATTAGGGTTAATAATGTTTTTTTGCATGGTATTAATAACAATCTAGTCCATGGTATTTGTCCCATAGTATTTTGCTCATAGGTTTCACCTAAATATAATGCATTTTTTGAGTGTTCGTAAATATAAGATGACTTATGGAGTAAATATAAAAAAATGGTTTATTGTTTACCATACCTCTCGTTTATTTATATTTTTATTAATTTACCATACCTCTTTTACAAATATGGTATTTGGCCCATAAGATTCGCTTAAATAAAACCTCTTTCTTGAGCCTTCATAAATAGAACGAGGGTTATGGACTAAATATAAAAAGAGGTTTTATTTATTTACCATGCGTCTAGTTTATTTATATTTTTATTTATTTACCATACCTTTTGAGTAAGTATAAAAATATGTTTTATTTATTTACCATACATCCACTTTACTTATATTTTTATTTTTTTACACCCTTGCATGTATATAAGGTGACTTATGGAGTAAATATAAAAAATGTTTTATTTATTTACCATACCTCTCATTTATTTATATTTTTATTAATTTACCATACCTCTTTTATAAATATGGTATTTGGGCCTTTGGCCCATAGGATTCACTTAAATAAAATCTATTCTTGAAAATGGGCGAATGGATTCACTTAAATAAAACCTATTCTTGAAAATGGGTGAATGGAAGGTTGTATCTCCTAATTTCAAGGGCTAAATTTACCTTTTTTACCCTCTCCCTTAAAATAAGGTGGGCTATTTGAGGTGATTTGTAAAAATGTACTATGATACAAAATATTCGCCCACTAAAAATTTAAAACCCCTTAATTTCCCCAAAGGGCGAACATTTTCCCCTAAAATTTTCTATGCTCATCCATCACATGTCGAAATTTGATCATGGTTTCAGCCCAAATCATGATGGGTGGAAAACCCCAACCTTGGGTTCCAACCCCACAAGTGACTCTTTTCGCGCTTTTCCCTCCAAACCCTGAACCCTAGGGCTTGGAGTATCTCCCAAGCTACTAAAAAATCAACAATATAGTGCATAATGAGCCAAGTATGTGCCCTTTTCCTACTTATAAAGTTGATTTTGCCTTCCATCTACCATGAACGACTAAGATTAAATCTCAATGGATGATTGAGATTGATTCACTTTTTGGCTATAGGAAAATTAGAATTTTCCTAAGTCATAATTAAGAAAAAGTAAAATTGCAACTTAGCTTCACTTGTGGGTCCCTCTGCTAAATTTAATGCACCTCTAAACTTAATTAAACCCTTCCTTCTCTAACTCCATCTAACATAGTAAAGACCAATCCTTAACCATATGGAATACCCAGTATGAGGAGTCAATCAAGAGATTGTGATTTGAAAAGTTGAAGGTTTGGAATAGGAAGATTACTAGCTAATGGAAGTTTGAGGTTGACATTTCCGAAGTTGTAACCACTAGTATTCTAAAGCTACATCAGAGTACAGGCAAAGCTGTCATGCAGTCCATCTCAAAACAAGAAATATAGAATTCAAAGATTATGAAGAAGATAAACGATCTTGAAGAATCCCTTAATATTGTTCCTTTATTTATGATCCTAGTGGATATTCAATCACCAATCATTAGGGGAATTTTGAGGTCTAAAATGGGCCTCCCAAGGAAATTATAAAATAATAGTAGAAATAATAAAATAATATTATATTACAACATCAAATTTTAGAGGGGAAAAAGATAAAACTATTTTTTCAACACGTATTTTCAATGTATCTCCCTATGGGTTTACTCAAATTTCGAGCGGCAACACTCGTTGGATGCATAATTTGATTCCTCATCCAAGGAGTACTCATGTTGCATACTTGCGATGAACCTTGCTACATGAAAATGAGAAATACAAGAAAAACGTGATTGCAATCAAGTTCTTTCATGTATTCCTCATTTTTCGTGTAGCATGGTCCATCAAAAGTATGCAACATGGGTACTCCTTAGATGAGTAATGAACTTTTGCATCCAATGAGTGCTCTCTCTTGAAATTTGAATAAAACATTAACGAGATAAGTTGAAAATACGAGTTGAAAAAGTAGTTTTATTATTTTTTAATATTTTTACTTTTTTACTCCAAAAATGGTGAATCATCCCCCATGGTTGACATCATCATCTTGAATCCTATTGGTTCTTATAAAGTTTATTTTGGTTGTACATTTTTTCTTAGGAGGCCCATTTTAGACCTTAAAATTCCCCCAATGGATTGCAACTACTACACACGACACAACCTAGAAAATTAAGAAATAAACACACCTACTGAACAATGTTAGATCATATGTCGCAAACAACATTAATAAGCGATTACAAATTATTGAAGAAATCTTGGAAATTGCATTACATTTGAGGAACTTATCCTAAGGATTTAGTTTGTTTATTGAGTATATGAAGATGGATCTCAAATATGACCAAAACATTTCTTGAGAATGAGTTGTCTACTTTTGTAAATAAGGTCAATACTCTAAGTTATTTCCAAAGAACCTGATAAGACCATCCATCAAAGCTATATGTTTTACTAGAATAAAAATGTTATAAGATGTCATTGCTGAGTGTTCAAGTATTGATGATCGTAGGAGTAACACCTTTCTCAAAGATATTAAAGCTGTCGAAGACCTTTAGGGCTGATGAATGATCATAGATCCATGATGGTTCACAAAGATATACTGAAGGAAGAATTATAAATTATTAAAAAATCATTGCATTATGAGTTTGAAAACTTAAAAGACTTTCCCAAGGCTTAGATAGAAGTGGTTTGTTACTTTTGTCAATAACAATGAGGACACTTTATATACAACCGAACAAGTACGATCAAATTCAAAAAATGTCAAGGAATAAATATTTGAGTTATTGTTAGGTCCCTATACTACTATTGAGTTACAATATTATTGTTATGTAGGCTTTGATTATATTGTGATCCCTTAGACTCCTATATATAGAAAGGAGGTCTTGTCATTTGTATCATCCAAGAATTGTTCATTTATGTAATGTAAAGGAGAATGACCCCTCTAAGAGGATACTTTTGAAGTCATTGATCTATCTCATCCTTCTATTTTGTGAGCTGGTTGCATAACATTTGGAATCAGAGCTTTGGATTCTGGGGTTTCGCTACTGCAAATAGGTCATTGTAGCATTTTCGCTATATTTTTTTTTCTAAGAAGCTTCAGAAGTTGAAACTAAAACCTAGTGGATCCGAAATATTGGTGAATATCGTGTACGAATTTCAGATCTTGGTTAGCTATATTTTTGGAGATATGATCCAAGGAAGTTAGGGTTTTTGTAGGATCCCTAATTCCATCTCAAACAAGAGACGTAGGGAAAATCATCATAAATTTTTCTCTGAGCATCATATTCAGATTTCATAAGAAGTGAAAGAAAGAGGACAAATTGTAGTATGTCGGATATAATTTTCAGGGCCAAAGGTTGAAACAATGACATGTGGCACGTTGTAAAATTTCTCTCTACTAAACTAGTATATAATCTAGTTATCATGGGAGATTGGGCATAACTCTTTCTTGGTGAATCCAATCTCGATCATAATTGTGGAGTTGGAAAGAGGACTCAAAGGGATACCACAGGTTGAAATTTCATATCTTGGAGATATTAAATTACAGAGTCACAATCGTTTAAATATAAATATCCTAAAAGAAAGAAAAAGAATGACTTTAATCAAGAAAATAGAAACACTTAGTAAGCAAAATTGGATGGATGATTTGAAGAATACGATCGAAGCTAAGATAAGTAGTTTATCTATGTCATGGAAGCTAGTATTGATGGTATAGAAGCAGAATTGAAAGGAAACATGGAATATTTGAAGAAATATAGGGAAGGTTTGAAGGAAGGTTGGACAAAGTTGCTACAAAAAAGGCTTCCTAATGATGAAAAGGTAGTAGAGGAAACTCATGGTGAGAACAAAAGAAACATTAATCATGATTTCATAGAATATAACATTGCATTGAAGAACCAACGTATTCCAAATATAGATATGAGGAAGTTTGATGGAAAGGATCCGGTAACTTGGATACTACAGATGGAGGAATATTTTTATCTACATGATGTACAACCCTCACAAAAGGTACGTATTGAATATTTATATTTATAACCCAATCAATTTGTATGGTATAGATGGCTTTGTTCTCGCAAACCACTTTTCACCTGATCAATTTTTACGGAGGAAATGTTAGCACATTATGAGGGTACAAAGAGCAACACCTTCTTTAGCCAATTGATAAATTTCAAACAAAAGGGTTCAATGGTGGAGCACATTGAGGAATTCCAAAAATTAAATATAAGGGTAAATGATATTCCAGAAGAGCATAGGATTGATGTATTCATAGGGAATTTAAAGGATAACATCCAAAGCAAGGTTCACCTTTGGGACCCTGATTCATTGGAGAAGTCATTAAGGTTCACAAGAAAAAATGAAAGAAAAATTATGGGAACAAGGAATCCTACCACTCACACCTATAAATATGGAAGTGTTGTTGCTCCTAGCCTTCCATAACTTTCAAGGTTGACGCCACAAAAATTGGAAGAAAACAGAGCAAAAGGGCTTTGTTACAACCGTGATAGTAAATACACTAAAGGTCATAAGTGTGTCGAGAATAATTATTTTACATAGATTGTGAAGAGGAGGAAGAAAAGGATCAAGAAACATCAAAATTAGAGGATATGCACTAGGACTTGACCCCAGAGAAATAAGAAATGAATCCGTCTTGTAATACATTGGCAGGAATTACCACTCCTCAAACTCTCAAGATAGATGGAAAAACAGATATAGTGAACAAATGTTTGGAAGGATATCTTCGTTGCTTTGTATCTGATAAACAAACACAATGGGTCAAGTGGTTACCTTTGGTTGAATGGTGCTATAACGCTTCAACAAAAATGACCCCATTTTTGGCACTTTATGGATATCATCCACCATCCATCACATCATATTTAAGAGAAAATTATAAGGTTCAAGTAGTGGAAGATCACATCAAGAATAAACAACAAGTTCTCCAACTCTTAAAGGATAACCTCACTTTGGCGCAGAATCAAAGGAAACAACAGGCATATCAATATCGCAGTGAAAGAAGTTTTGATGTAGGCAACTGGGTATTTTTATGGCTAAACCATACAAAAAAGTGTCCCAAAGTAATATGGTCCTTACAAGGTGTTGCAAAATATTGGTACTATGGCGTACAAATTGGAGCTTCTTGCATCTTCTCGAGTGCACCCAGTTTTCCATGTTTCATGCTTAAATAAGGTTATAGGTGAAAGGATCCCAGTTCAAACAATATTACCAGAACTTGACAAGGAAGGAAAAATCATATTGAAACCTGAAGCAATCATGGAAATAAGAACCGACAACTACGGAATCGATCAATTTCAGAGTATCTCATCAAGTGGAAGAAATTAACTGCTGAATATTCCGCATGGGAGGATGATAATTTTATACAATAGCATCCAAAACTACTCAAGTGTTGAGGAAAACACTTTTTTGAAAGAGAGGGGCATGTTAGGTCCCTATACTACTAGTGTAGCCCCTTATTGTTATTAGTGCAACCCCCTTATTGTATTGTTGTGCCCATTTAGTCCCCATATTATTATTATTGTGCCCCATAGAAGCCCACTATTGTTATTGTTGTGCCCTTACAATATTATTATTATATAGGCTTTGATTATATCATGACCCTTTAGACTCATGTATATAGAAATGAGGTCTTGTCATTTGTATCATCCAAGAATTGTTCATTTGTGTAATGTAAAGGAGGTTTCCCCCTCTAAGAGGCTAATTTTGAAGTCATTGATCTATCTCTTATTTTATTTTGTGAGCTGGTTGCATAACAGTTACGAGTAAAGCAAGACATCAATGTTCCTATAACAAAAAAGTATATTGAAGAATGGCTACACCAAGCATCAATCCTTAGTAACTGTTGAGGCAATTAGGATAACAATCTTTTCTACAGCCATATAAACAAACAATTCTTCAAAATGAAGGGGATTCTCATTCCACGTGTGATCCTTCTGCAAATTTGTGAGTATTTATGTTCTCTTTGAAGCAATTCAATTTTATCTTCTTTGTCTTGGATTAATTCGACTTTATTGGACATTTTCATATTTTGTAAAGCCAATCACTTACTATTTTTCCTCTCTTTTCTTCTAGGTACTTTTATCATCACCATTTGGTCTACTGGATCCCAATCCTTGTCCCTTATGGATGAAAAAAATTGTTTTTATGTTTAAGTAACATGATTTTGTGACTTTGGTTTAGGCACTTGACTCTAATTTGAAAATTTAATTCCATAAATTATTCTTTGGCTCTCATAGAGAGCTTATTTCAATAAAGACATTTTATTTGTAGTTTTGAAGTAAGCATCTCGTGAATGCTTTCCTATGGTCATGTGATTTTAACTACGTGATGTCATTTTATAGTTCTATTAATATGTGTACCAATAGTTTCTCTTTTTCTCTCTCTGAATTGTATTCAAATATATCTTCTCATGTATACTTATGGATGATGATGTGGAATGAATTTATGAGAATTGAATTTATTCTATTCTATACATATTTCATTTTTGCTCTGAAGAAAACCTGGTCTATTCATAGGTGTATGAGTTCGATGTTTAATATTTAATAATCAAGTTATATATATATATATATATATATATATATATATATATATATATATTAGAGTGTGACCAATAGAGCAGAACCACCTCTTTAAAAATGTGGAGGGATTCTAGAAACAAACCCTATAAGGTTGACCCTTTTTCCCTATCAGGAAAAGGCATCAACAATTTGTGCAACCATATTGGGGATCAAAAAGTCAACATTATTTTCCTAGTAGATGAATTTTCCTGTTCCTGTCCAATCTCTTCTTCCCATTGGATTGGAAGAACAAAAAATCATTTTGCATCAGTTATATAACTTGGTCTTGGATACTACATGAACTTGAGACGAGCTTAAATATTCATGGAAACTTCTAGCCTAGCAAGAATTGCTTGCATTTCAAAATCTTGAAAGGAACCTTCACTGAAAGATAAACTTGAAGCTGGAGGATTTATAGATTCCAAAGAGGCCACTAATAAGGAGCCTAAAAAGGAAGCTTGCGAAAAAAGCATGTAGAAATTAATGTGTAGATTCAAAGCTGCTCATGAAATTTACTAAATCACAAGACTTGAAGCTACTCCACTGATTTACAAAAGTTAACTCACCATCTAGAACAAAAATCATAGAAATGAAAAAGGAAACATCACACATGCACAAAGATTATCTAGGGGAAAGAAACTACTCAAAGACCTATTGCATTAATTAGAGAATAGAGATGAAACACATATGCTTGCTCAAGCTTGAACACACCCTGCAAGTGTATAGTCTATCCCTCTGCCTAACTAACTAACTCTGGCAACCACTTAGCCAATTTTTAAGCCCTCCAAGCTCCTATTCCTTGCGATGTTCCCTTGGGAAATTGGCCCCTATTATTTATGAATTTTCGACTATTGAGTTGCACAATTCCCTAGGTCCTTCCTCTGATTGCATGCACCACCTGTACACATAGGAATATGCTACAATTGATAATACACTGCCTTGGAATCTCCATCTAAATTGGGTAATTCTAATTCTTTTCATGCAACAATTATTTTGGGTTGACTGATTAGTTAACTGGTTGATCACTGAGTGTGGTTAAGGTTCCACTTCCACAACTTGACCTCCACTAGTTCTTCTGACAATTAGAACTAGTTAAATTGACAATAACTCAAATTGACTGAAACAAGTTGCTACAAATTAGAAATCAAACATAATGAACTGAACTCAAGCTTCCCCAAATTGAATTAACTAAGTTAATTGAGTGACAAGTGCTATGTCACCTCAGTTAACTACCTCCCATATTTATGCTAAAATAGAAATTCAATTTTTCTCTAGTTTGACCAAGTCAAAGTCAAACTCATATTTTCTTGCTGCATTTTCAACACTCCCTCTCAGCAAGAAAGGGATTATCAACCACCCCTATCCTGCACCCGTGGAACTCGAAATTCCCTCTTAACAATGCCTTTGTTAAAATATCAACATCTTGTTCCTCTGTCGGAATGTAACTTAGCAACATAATCTACCTCTGTACACAATCCCGCAGATCGTGATACTAGATATCAATATGCTTGGATTGATCATGAAAAACAATATTTTTAGAGTTTGATACATATTTGATTATCACAGTAAATCACAGTAGGATCTATCATCTTACCACCAACAAGTATCTTTCTCATTTAGATTGCCTCACATGCTACTTGTCTTGCAACCATGTATTCTGCTTTTGTCGAGCTCACATGCTTAGATTCCCTCCAAAATAGTTTGGTTGGCTAACCATAGATTGGCTCAGCTAGTTGAATTCAAGGGACATATCTGGTCATGCGTTCACAGGATACATGAGTGAACCCACAAACTATCGATAAACAGTAACATCCACTTCCTCACTTGAAGTGACATCCTCCTTCCTCCAATTGGTTGCGAGAGGAGTCTCCATGGGTTTGCACCTGTCCATGTGGAATATTTGAAGTATCTCATTGACATACTTTCTATTCATCACCTTGCCATACTTCCAATTCGAGGAAGTAGTGTGTTTGGTCAATTTAGTGTCCTAAATTGCTCTACATAAATTATCAATCCGGGTATCATAAACTGATGAAGTGTAGTGCACTATTTGTGCTAGATAACCCTTCTTACTTCGTTGTTTTTGTGTTTTATGTTGTTTTGGGGGGTTTTTGGTCTTTTAATTCCTAATGATTTACAATGTGATTATCAAAAACTTAAATCTAACTTTCGTAAAGACTGCTCAAAATCTAAAAATGAAAACAGAGCTTAAGAAAGACTTGGAAGCAGAGCTTAAGCAAGAAATGAAAACAAAGTTTTTATTCCTATTTCACTATTATTTCCAAATCATGAATTAAAATTGAAAGTGAAATTTGCAATTGATGTCTAACTAATTACAGAAATAAAACTAAATGAAATACTTAGTTACTTTGCCTCTCAATTTTGGGAGAAAGTCTCCTTGGGATGACATTTGAGGAATTCTGTACTTCATTATTCTAAGAGAAAACAAATACAGAGATGTAGCAAAGACTCATTGCATAAATGAAATGTTCAACCACTTAGTTTAGGATGAATTATCAACTTGAAGGGTTTTTCAGAAACATTCATTAAAACCATGAGTCAGTAAACTAAAAATAAAATGGCAAAGACGGTAAATGGCACTGATCAGTCTAATTGAGAATTTAAAGACTAGTAAAACAGTGACTGAAGTAAACTAGATTACATTACTAAGTTTCATCTTCTAACTATTGATAAAAACTAGAAAGAGATCAAACAAATAGAAGCTACTCTAAATTATGAAGACTATTAATAAGAAAATGATGAAAATTGCATTATAAACATTGTTAGTAAGAAAATTATTATAAACAATGTGAAAGAAAATGATGAATTTACAGTTAACAAGAAGAAGAAAAATAAAATGAAATTAAACCTTATTTAGTGCAGGGGCCCTCTGCAACTGAGTAGGTTACGCGTGCTCAATAAACTCCAAGAAAACTCCTTCAGATTTTCATAAAACATGCGGTCTTCACATTAAAAACAGGGACACAAAATGCCCAGAAATTACAGAGTTTAGAACTTCGATTCCATAATAAAACTATCACTATTACCACTAACTTATTCGGTCCTTTACACAGGTATTTATACGAAAAACCATACAACTATTTGTGGAGAAAAACATGCTACAATCAAACATGTAGAAGACAGATATGCAAAATTTCTTCCTCGGTTGCTGGAGACATAAATCCAAGACATGGTGGTTGTTGGATTTAGTTGTACAGGTGGCTGTTGGAGTCCATAGGTACAGGTAGTTGTTCCGGATAACACTTCCCATCACTATGAAACGTGTTAATTAACCACTAAATAGAGTCCTATTACCTTCGGTCTCACTACATTTGACTTATCCATTGATCATAGTCTTATGCCATCTTCTTTGTCGACCTGGGCTAAATGAATAGGACAGTGTCTATGTCACGATGATTTCCAAGCTTCCCATGTAGCTAGTTTCTCCTTCTGACACCTGGAAGCTGTTAGAGCATGAAGGTAGCTGTGGAACAGCCGATTAGATGCAAAATAGGCTACGTTCCGTAGTTAATAGACAAAAATTTATTCAAACAACAAAACATAAAAGCATAACATGTAAATCACTAAATGTCCTCCTCAAGACAGTATATACTGGTCATTGGTGATGAGAATGCATCTTTTTCATGGGAAAACAAAGAAAATGAATGAGAAGAGTTGCTAGGGAAAGAGTAATTTTAAGGCTCAACATACCCCCACTGCAAAATCATTGCATGTCCCCATGCAATTTTAAAAAATGTGAACTTCTTTCTCCTATTGCATCTGTTCTGACACTTCTGCCAGCACATCCAACTTCCTTTTCTTACTTCTCTTTGCACTGACTTCCATCCTGGGCTTCTTCATAAGAAGTTTGTATTTGAGGTTGATGAGTGTTCTGCTCAACTTCCTATTTTTCCTCTTCAGCTTCCTTTTTTTCTTGTACCATAATCCCAGGTGTAGCATTGTGTTGTCATGAATGGCTCTATCTAGCTTGTTCTGTTCCCTCAAGGTTTCATTTTATTTTTGAATGTGCCTGTTCAAAATCTATAACTCAAAGATTTCTTGTTTGAGAGAGCTAGCTAGAGGTTCTTGTGGATTGACAGGCTGCTCTAAATTGGTTGAGGATCCTCGATCCATTGAGGTATTATTTTTCTCTAATGAATCTATGTAGTCATAGATTTGCTGCTGTACTGGATCTATGCTAGGAGAAGCTCTACTTGGGCTGCCTTCAAAATTCAGTGGAGGGGAGTTTGGTGGACTGTGTTCAGATGGGGTACTGTCAGTTGATCGAATTGGGGTTTCTTCTTCTAAGTTTATGAACTGGGCTTCTTTTGATGTTACCTTCTTCACCTTACCTCGGAGTCTAGAGCTCCTTCTTAGGTTTTGGAAACTTATGGTTTCTTCTCTTGTGTCCTTCTTCCTCTTTCCTATCTTCTTATTTTTCTTGATTTGCTCCTTAATCTTGGTTAGTCTTTCGGAGAGTAAATGTTCATCTTCTTGTGGTGATCAAGGTTCAGGAATGTCTTCATCGATTTCTTCAGCTCTCTCTTTCATTTTTCCTTTCTGCTTCCTATCTTCTGGTTTAGAAGCTGTCTTTGCATCATTCTTTTGTGATGAGGTTTGAATATTAATGCTGATCTTTCTCCTCCTGCTTTTCTTACCATGGCTCTCCTCAGGTGACTCTGGAGCATCCTGGAAAAAATTTCTTACCAAGAAATCTTCCCATGTATCCCCTATACTTCTCAAATGGAATTCAACTAGTATTTTCACTAATCAATGATGATACATAGTTGTTTCTATGGATTCAATTTTCTTTTGGACATTTGTAGCCATCCTTCTCAGAATGTTTAGAAGGAATAAGGGAAGGTTGATGATTCCATTTTCTAAAAAATTCATTAATAAGCGTATATGGTAAACATACATAGACCCAAATCTTCCTTCAAATGTAATGAATTTTTGCAATATGAACAACATATTACTCCATTTGTTTTTGAGTGCTGAAATAGGAATTCCCTTTCTAAATATTGTAACATCCATACCTGGGTTTCTAAGGATCACTTTCCAAGATTCACCATGAAATTCCTTGTTTTTAAACCATCTTTCTCCTTGTCTCGGTAGCTCTGTTGCTTCTTCTATGAATGATTCTATGACTGCAAATTTGATATCTCCTATCTCCACTTCTATGCCATCAAATGACATTGCAAAAGACTTGGTAATTTCCTTGTGGTAGTCGTCAAATTTCTCAATAAAATTTAACCATCCAGCCTTCTGTAGCATCCCTTTAAGCTGTGGATACCCCTCCATATACTTTACCCCTACGGCTCTGTCCTGAGAATAAGCCCCATATCCCCTGTTTTCGGTTATCCTTCAAAATTACTCTCATTGTCTATAAAACGAGTGCTATTTAAGAAATGGAATGACTATGTGTATGGAAATGGAATGAATGCGTATATATGAGAATGGAAAGACTGTGTGTATATGAAAATGGAATGACTGTGTATATAAAAAAAATGGAATCACTGAGTATATGAAATGGCTGCGTGAATATGAGAGAAAAACTTAAGAGTTAGCATGTAATAAATAGAAAGTAAGGGTTTAGAGAGTCGTGGATAGGTAGGTCACATCGCTATCTTGATCGTTAATAGGTGTAGTTGTGGAGGACTGTTTGAGTACAGGTTATGGAGTTTGAAGTGGAGATTTGTTATGAAAGAATCATTGAGACCATTTGTCATTAAAGTTGGAAGATATGGCGGAGACATCGTGGCGGTCGAATCAAATGATGGTTGATTAAGGAGACATGTGATTATACATACTATACAAACTTATGTTTTCAAATTCCTTTTTGAAATAATTTTTTTGCATTTACCTTTGGAACCTTTACCTTTCTCTTGCTAATTTTTTTGATGTTGATCCACAGGTACTTGAGCATGATTGGTCTTCAAAATTGATTTTTCTTAAATTCCTTGCATACGTGATTTTATTATGAACTGTACACTTGTGCCTGAATTGATAAACAAATTGTAGTTGCAGAATAGAATCAACTGCAGAACGTGAAACATAAAGTGAAATATGGCTTATGGATCATGAATGAAATGGAAATGGCTATGTAAGTGAAATGAAATGAGATGTAAGATAAAATGATAAATGAAATGAAGATGGAATGAATACTGAAAAAGGAAAAATTGAAAAATTTATTGATGAAATATGACAATGGGATGAAGTGAAACTGCAAAAACAAAATGGAGTGAGGTGAGATGAGATGGTGATTTTTGCAGAATCTAAACTACATAGTGACTGTGGCTTTTTGTCACTACTTATTACAGAAAGAAAATGGAAAATATAGGGTGTCAGAAACCTTTGATTTTCACTCTGTATTTTCTGTATAAGTATGCCAATCAATGATTGGTTTTCAACCTTATACAATTATCTATATATATATATATATTTATTTATTTATTTATAGGAAAAATAAAGACTAAGTTAGTGGAGAAGAAGGATTCTTCTTCACTAACTTCATTTCATAATTGTCTTGGAAAATATTAATGAACTCCTCTTTTGAAATGGGTTTCTGATATATCTTTAATCTATTACCATTCACAAGAAGAGGAGTTTTACTTTCATCTATTGTTATGATCCTCACTGCTCCATTACTAAAGACTTTTTCAATCTCATATGGCCCAAGCCAAAGGGTTTGAAACTTCCCTTGAAAATATTTAAACTTTGAATCAAATAATAGCGCCCAATCTCCCACTTGAAACCTCTTGTCCTTGATATATTTGTCATGCCATTTATCCCTCTGTTGTTGGACTATGCTAGTCCTTTGAACTTCCTCTTGCCTGATTTCATCAAGTTCATTTAATTGCTCCAGCCTATGATTTTGTGCCTCTGATAAATCTAGTCCCAGTTGGACTGCCATCTTGAAAGTTCTGATTTGGAACTCTATAGGGAACAAGACTTGTTTCCCATAAACAAGTTCATAGGGTGTATGTCCCGTTGTGTTCCTCCATGTAATTCTATAGGCCCATAAGGCTTTAGGAAGCCTTTCTGCCCAATCCCTTCTATGTAGATGCACAGTCTTAGTGAGGATTCCTTCAATCACTTTATTTGTAGATTCCACTTGACCATTTGCTTGTGGATGATAGGGAGTAGATTTCCTATGCTTGATATTGTATTTTTCCACAAGCCCTTCCACCAAATTAGATGTAAATTGAGATCCCTGATATGTCACAATTTCTTTTGTAACACCAAAGCGAGTGATGATGTCCTAAAAAAGAAAATTAACTACAGATTTTTCATTAGCAAAAGGTAATGCTTTGGCTTCTACCCATTTAGTTACATAATCAGTGCATACCAATATATACTTTTTCTTCTTAGATGGAGGATTAATTGGCCCAACAAAATCTAAGGCCCACTTTTCAAAAGGTTCGATGAGTACCTGAGTTTGTAATAGCATTTCATTTGAGGGAGCAGGTTTCCCTACCCTTTGGCAGCTGTCACATCTCCTGACATATTGTTTAGCATATTTGAAGATGGATGGCCAATAATATCCTAAAGAAAGGATTTTATACACTGTCCTCTTGTCAGCAAAGTGTCCACCACATGGCTCATCATGGCATGCCTTAAGAATCTAGGGCATTTCATCTTCCCTGACACACCTTCTGATCATAAGATCTGGCCCTCTTTTATACAATTTGTTAGTGATCCATGAATATCTTGCACTTTCCCGAATAATTTTTCTTTTCTCTCTAGGAAACAATTGTGAAGGTAACTTTCCTGTGACCAAGTAGTTAGCAATATATGTAAACCAAGGAGTTTGAGTAGTTATTGCAAAAATATATTCATCAAGAAACTTATCTTCAATCGAATAATCTTCTTTCATATTCTGAATCTTGGACAAGAAATCAGCAACTGTGTTTTGTTTTCCAGGTCTATCTAGCACTGTAATGTTGAATTCTTGCAAAAGTAAAAGCCGTCTTGTAACTCTTCCATTAATAATAAGTTTTTTCATCAAATATCTAATTGCAGAGTAATCTGTATAAACAAAGGTTTCATAGCCTGTTATATAGTGTCTGAACTTGTTAATTGCATGAACAACAATTAAAAATTCCTTTTCGGTCACAGTATAATTCAACTCAGTGGGAGTCAAATTCTTACTTGTATAGTAAATGGCATAAGGAATCAAATATTTTTGTCCCAATACAGCTCGTAGAGCTGTATCTGAAGCATCTGTGGAAATATGGAAAGGGAGTTTCCAATTTGGACCTCTTAAAATGGGTGCTTCAGAAATTTTTGCTTTCAAGGTTTCAAATGTCAACTGGAAATCAGAATTCCAATTGAATTCATAATCTTTGGTAAGAAATTTGAAGAGTGGGGATGCTATTTTAGTGAAGTTTTCTATAAATCTTCTATAGTACCCTGTAAATCTAAGAAAACTTCTAACATCCTTTTGGAAATTTGGAATTGATAATTTAGAGATGACTTCAACTTTAGATTTGTCAACTTTAATTTCATCTCCTAAAATGTGATGTCCTAAAACAATACATTTTGTAAACATCATAATTTTTTTTTCATGGCTTAGTGAAAGGTTTGTTTCCTTACATCTTTCAAGCACTTTTTCCAAATTTTCCAAAGCTTCTTCAAATGTATTTCCATAGACTGTAAAATCATCCATATATACGTCTACACAATCATGTATCAGATCAGAAAAAATTCCTAGTAATTCTCTTTGGAATGTTGCAGGTGCATTACATAATCTAAAAGGAAGTAATCGGTAGGCATAAGTTACCCATGAACAAGTAAATGTGGTCTTATCCTGATCTTCAGGTGCTACCTGAATTTGATTATAACCACTAAAACCATCCAAGAATGAAAAATACTTCTTACTTGCTAATGTATCTAACACTTGATATATAAAAGGCAAAGGGAAATGATCTTTAAGGGTTGCTTTATTCAGTTCTCGATAATCAATGCACACCCTCCATTTACTATTCTTTTTAGGCACAATTACCAAAGGAGAAACCCATTGGCTATCTGAAATTGGGTAAATGAAGTTTACATTCAGTAATTTTTGGAGATATTCTTTCACAATCTCTCTAAGATTTGGATTCATCCTTCTCTGAGGTTGTCTGATAGGTCTACTATTTTCCTCAATGTAGATATGATGGATACAAGTCTTAGGATCAATGCCTTTCGTGTCGTTGTATTCCCATGCAAATGCAGCATAATGTTTTTGTAATGTTTTGATTAGCTCTTCTTGTTGTAGTTTCTCCAAGTTTTTGTTTATGTTCAATGTCTTCGTTGGAAATATTTCAATTGTAGAGCTACCAAACTCTTCCATAGAATAGAGAGACATCTGCCTAGATGACAAATATTCAACATTAGATTTTTCTTGAAATTGCTCATGGTCATATTCTGAAGATGATTCAAAATTTTCCAATGTATTAAAAATTTGACTATCTTCACTAATTTCTAAAATAGTAAAGAGAGGCTGAATATCATCTTCATCATCAATCCATTCTTTGTCATCTATTTCTGTAATTACTTTTGCTGGATGATACATAGTAATTTTCTTTGTAGAATTACCATCAGAAATATACATGTCACCAGATCTACAACTAATAAAAGCATCAGCTGTGGCCAGACAAGGTCTTCCTAATATGAGTGGATGTCCTCCTAGATTGTTCTTGGGAGTTAAGATCATGAAATCAACAGGATATTCCCAAGAATCTAAGGATAGTGAAATATCTTCTATCACACCATTTGGTTTGATTACTGATCTATCTACTAGTTGCAGTAAGGTAGGTGTGTAGAGAAGATTAGGAAGTTTAAGCTGCTCCATAGTTTGTTTAGTCATGATGTTTATTGCTGCCCCTAAGTCAATCAATGTATTTGGAATTTCAATTCCATTGATATGTTTTTTGACAATTGGACTTCCTAGATCTACATATTTTTGTATGGCAATTTTTCCCATCATTATGTCTGCTATTTTTCCTCCCAGGTGAATTTTTTTTGTTTCTTTTGCTTTTCTTCCTGGTTTTTTATGCTCAACTCCTTTATTGTTTTGGCTAGAATTGGAATTTCTCTAATGGTTTGTAGCAAAGGAATTTTGATACAGACATTCTTCAGTTCATCTAGAAAATCATAGTTGGGCAACAAGATTTGTTTTTCTACCCCTCTATCAATTTGTAGTCTTTCAGGAAAAGGAGGTGTAGAAGTAGATGTTGGTTGCTTAATGATAGGAGTTGTGTTCACTGATTCTTTTTGTTTTTCTTTTTCAATGTTTTGGTTTTGGAGGGATGTTCCCTCAAAACTTTTATTGACTTTTAGAGAATCTTCCTTAGAACTGTCTTGTTCCTGAATAACTACAGAAGGTCTTTCTTTTTCTAATATCCTACTAGATCTCAGTTGAACATCGTTAAGATCTAGAGGAGTGATCATATAAGTTGGAAATTGTTGCACTTCTACCATGTAATCATTTTAAGGATTTTTAATGTTGGGGTTTGGTAATGGTTGGGCAAGTAGATGATTTGGTTTCTGCTGAAATGGCAGTAAGAGTTGAGGATTTTGGTTTTGTTGTGGAGGTTGTTGTGGAAATGGCTGAAAGTTGGGGGTTCTGATTTTGAAGTTGTGGCTTCTGATTTTGTTGCTGAATGTGTGGGGGAGGATAATTATGATATGATGGATGATATTGATAATATTGAGAAAATCTCCCATAAGGATTTTGTACTCCTTGTGCCCACGGTTGAGATTGAGGTTGAGGTTGAGGCCAAGGCTGCTGCCAAGAATTTCAGTTTAGTGGGGGCTGAAGATACATTTGATTGTTAAATCCCTGATTTTGTGGCCCCTGCCAATGTCTTCTAGCAACAAAACAAAGATGTTCTGCAGAATTTGGAACTGTTTCCTCTTGAAAGACAACCTTAAGACCTGGGATTAAAGGACAACCCTTGGTGTCATGGCTTTCTGAGCAAATCATACAAATTTCTACAATTTTTGCATCTAAAGGGAATTCCCTTAGAGCATGTTTTTTTCTGCATTTTGGACAAAAATGGCTAAAGCATCAGCCTCATTTTTTTCCCTGTTTTGTATTTTAAGGGTGCCTAATTTCTCACTAAGGCTACCTAAAATGTCAGTTTTAAATTCATCAAGCATATTACCAATTTCTGCCCTACTTACAGATCCTGTTGCAGATTTGTTTACTCTAACAAGAGAAGGATCTCTTGGCCCTTTCCCTGTTTTAGATTTCCCTCTTGAGAGATGAACACACAATTCTCCTATATCATTTAATGGAAGTTGAGAGATATCTCCCTTCCCCATCATGTTAAGGATATCTATCCACTCATCTCCGATGGCTTTTAATAAAAGAGCTTTCAAGGTTTCTTCATCTAAATTGTTCATCTTTGCTCTTTTCAAATTATAGTTGAATCTCTCAATCAAATCTTCTAAGTTTTCATCCTCTCTTTGCATCATTTTGAACACTTCATCTTTGTGATTGGTTGGCATGCAATAATCCAAATACATATCCAAAAACGTTTTTTCATGTCATTCCATGTTTTAATGGACTGAGTGACTAACCCCATGAACCATTTCAAAGCAGATCCTTTCAGTGTTGAAGGAAACAATTTAAGCTTTTGAGAGTCTTCTAGATAGTCATAAGTTCTGCACAAGACTTCAAAATCAAATAAAAAAGTTTCAGGATCCTCACTTTTCAACCCATAGAAGTTTGGGAGGACAGAAGGTGAGATATTTTTCATTGTGGCATTTGTTTCATCATCCACTATAGGGAATCCAAAAGAATTATCTATTTCCCTGTTTCCTCTACCTGCATTATTTCTTCTACCTATCCCTCTACCCCCTCCTCCAAACAGTGAGAATTCTCCATCTTGTTCTTCTTCTGCCATTATAGTTTCTTCAGAGTCAATATAAGGTTCAACTTGCAAGGTTACTTCCTCCTCCTCTGGTTCTTCTATTAATGGAATATGGGAGAGAGGTTCTACTTCTTCTTCCTCGCCAGGTATTCCTAAT
Organism: Pinus tabuliformis; assembly: GCA_031772625.1. NCBI lineage: Eukaryota > Viridiplantae > Streptophyta > Pinopsida > Pinales > Pinaceae > Pinus > Pinus tabuliformis. Next base: position 1,230,322,747 of record CM062818.1, read on the forward strand.
TCTTCAACTACAATGTGTTCTCCTGTGGAGGTGAAAAAGGCTATTCCTGCTGTTGGAGATTTGAAATTTTTCTCCCCTAGGACTGACTTGGTAGATGGAGTAGGAGATTCTTTTGATTGGATTGCTGCCCATGAAATTCCAGGAGTCCTATGGCTGGGAGTATGAGTTTAGGATGGAGGTGTGTCTTTTCTTGTTCTTGGTGGAGTAGGTGGTGTTGTAGGAATTGAACTTCCACCCCTAGCTATAAATCTACCCCTAGAGTCTCTTTCTCTATGCATGTCATTTTTTTGAATTAAGAGATAAGGCTACCTAGTTACACTTCCCGACAATGGCGCCAAAATTTTTGGTCAACTTAGTGTCCTAAATTTCTCTACATAAATTATCAATTCGGGTATCGTAAACTGATGAAGCTGTAGTGCACTGTTTGTGCTAGATAACCCTTCTTACTTCGTTGTTTTTGTGTTTTATGTTGTTTTGGGGGTTTTTTGGTCTTTTAATTCCTAATTATTTACAATGTGATTATCAAAAAATTAAATCTAACTTTTGTAAAGACTGCTCAAAATCTAAAAATGAAAACGGAGCTTAAGAAAGACTTGAAAGTAGAGCTTAAGCAAGAAATGAAAACAAAGTTTCTATTCCTGTTTCACTATTATTTCCAAATCATAAATTAAAATTTAAAGTGAAATTTGCAATTGATGTCTAACTAATTACAGAAATAAAACTAAATGAAATACTTAGTTACTCTGCCTCTCAATTTTGGGAGAAAGTCTCCTTGGGATGACATTTGAGGAATTCTGTACTTCATTATTCTAAGAGAAAACAAATACATAGATGCAGCAAAGACTCATTGCATAAATGAAATGTTCAACCACTTAGTTTAGGATGAATTATCAACTTGAAGGGTTTTTCAGAAACATTCATTAACACCATGAGTCAGTAAACTAAAAATAAAATGGCAAAGACAGTAAATGGCACTGATCAGTCTAATTGAGAATTTAAAGACTAGTAAAACAATGAATTAAGTAAACTAGATTACATTACTGAGTTTCATCTTCTAACTACTGGTAAAAATTAAAAATAGATCAAGCAAATAAAAGCTACTTTAAATTATGAAGACTATTAATAAGAAAATGATGAAAATTGCATTATAAACATTATTAGTAAGAAAATGATTATAAACACTGTGAAAGAAAATGATGAATTTACAGTTAACAAGAAGAAGAAAAATAAAATGAAATGAAACCTTCTTCAGTGCAGGGGCCCTCTACAACTGATTAGGCTATGCTTGCTCAATCAACTCCAAGAAAACTCCTTCAAATTTTCATAAAACATGTGGTCTTCATATTAAAAACAGGGACACAAAATGCCCAGAAATTACAGAGTTTAGAACTTCGATTCCACAATAAAACTATCACTATTACCACTAACTTCTTCGGTCCTTTACACAGGTATTTATAAGAAAAACCATACAACTATTTGTGGAGAAAAACATGCTACAGTCAAACACATAGAAGACAGATATGCAAAATTTCTTCCTCGGCTGCTGGAGACATAAATCCAAGACATGGTGGTTGTTTGATTCGGTTGTACAGGTCGCTGTTGGAGTCCATAGGTACAGGTAGTTGTTCCGAATAACACTTCCCATCACTGTGAAACGTGTTAATTAACCACGAAACAGAGTCCTGTTATCTTCGGTCTCTCTGCGTTTGACTTATCCATTGACCATAGTCTTATGCCATCTTCTTTGTCGACCTGGGCTAAATGAATAGGACAGGGTCCATGTCACGATGATTTCCAAGCTACCCATGTAGCTAGTTTCTCCTTTTGACCCCTGGAACTTGTTAGAGCATGAAGGTAGCTGCGGAACGTCCGGTTAGCTACAAAATAGGCTGCATTCCGTAGCTAATATACAAAAAATTATTCAAACAACAAAACATAAAAGCATAACATGTAAATCACTAAATGTCCTCCTCAAGACAATATATACCGGTCATTGGTGATGAGAATGCATCTTTCTCATGGGAAAACAAAGAAAAGGAATGAGAAGAGTTGCCAGGGAAAGAGTAATTTTGAGGCTCAACATAGTGCATGAGGCCCATGTACTTCATCTCAAACTGTCTTGCAAAGTCCTCCTTGTAATATCTGATCAACTGCTCATCACCAGTCAAAATCAAGTCATCAACATAAAATAATAATAAACAATTTACCTTCTACTAGAATATGATAGAGTTTTGCATCCGCTTCACTTTTGGTGAAGTCCAAACCGATGAGATAACTATCGATCCTAGTGTTCCAAGCACGGGGTACTTGATTGAGACCATACAATGATCGCTTGAGTCTGCATACATGAGACTCTCGATCAAAAGTCTAGAAGCCTTCTGGTTGCTCAATATACACCTCCTCCTCAATAAATCCATTGAGGAATGCTGTTTTTACATCCATCTAGTGGATCTTCCACCCCATTTGTACAACCAAAGCAAGGATTTATTTGATGGATGAGTACCTTTCTACATGAGAAAATGTATCCCCATAGTCAATCTCCTCAACCTGAGAGTACCCCTTGGCCACAAATATGGCCTTGTACTTTTCTGTGCTTCTGTTTGTTGCATGCTTCACCTTGAAGATCCATATTGAACCAACAACTGATTTTGTCTACTGGTTTTGGGACCACTTCTCAAACATTTTTCTTTACAATGGATTCATATTCCTCCACCATTACGTCAAACCATACTAGTTTCTCTATTGCTTCCTCGAAAGAGGATGGCTTAGTCTCTACTAGCTCAGTCATTAGAGTCATGTAGCCAGTGTACCAATTTTGTGACCTTCTCTACATGCGTTGATTTGAAGGAGCACCCACATTCACCCTCGCATCTTGCACAAGTCTCTTAGCTTCCCTGGTCCTCTTTGTTGGCTTGTTGGGGCTTGACCCAAGTTCGGAGTTAATTAGCCAAACAAATCCCTGTACTACTGGCCCTTTCGGAAACAGTTTGCGGAGTGCGGACTGAGGTCTCACCCGAAGTAGTATGTGGGGGTGCTGGAACCAGGTTTTTGCACCCTTGGGATGTCTGAGGGGTTGACTTGGTCCAACTGTGAGTCTCTTCACGCAGGTTACTTCACGTACTTCCCTGGCCTTCGTGCCATGATGTACTCGCCTTCGCGCAGCCCTAATCGGGGGCTGTGGGGCCTTCTCGCTGTTGGAGCAACGATCTGTACTATTACGCTTGCGATCCTACTTATCTTCTTATGATAGTTAGTTATCTTCGAATAAACAGATGTCTTATATTATATTTATTCATTCAACACATTCATATGAGTTTGCACAGTAAATAAATAGTAAACTTTGTTATTCATACCCAATAATACATAAAACAGGAAAAGATACACAAAAATATGGTAAAACTTCTCTTTATTAATCCTTCCAACGGTTATAGACTCGACCCGCCTTGCGCACTCAGCTACAAGGGTCAGTGCACTCAGCTGTGGACTACTAGGCCTCTACGCACTCAGCTACAGAGACTTCTCCTACTCTATGACCCAAAGACATGACTTACTCTTCGACTTAATCAATTCCTTATATTCATCATGCTTCTTTTTTCCTCTCTTGCTAGCTATTTTATACACTTAGAGCCTCACTCTATTTGTACAGTCCCATGGTCTGTGGACCATGGGTAGATCTTTCAAACTGACATTACATTACAAAAACAAGGGCAGACAACCCTGTGACTCTATTATGACTTCGTGCTACGCACCCACAAATCACGAAGTCTTTACAATGGACTTAGTGAAAAATTTGGCTTTAAGCCCCAAAACATGCCTTGGGGGGACTCCACGCCCAATAGGCCCCCAACACAAACATCGTGACTCACCCTCAAGTCACTCTGTCGTTGTAGAGATCTTTGCGTGGAGACCCTCCAATTCTACTCGAACAACTGCAAGGTCGGTAGCGCACTGAGCGGCTCCCAGCTGAATCTGTTGTACACGTTGTTCTGAGACCGCGGTGTCGGAACTGCTTCCCTGCATCTATTCCTACGTCCCCTTCATTTGCGCGAGCTTGCCTTCAATTTTTGCTGTAATGATGAAGGCCTCATTAATCCAAGGCTGAACGTGCTCCTTCAAAACTGCTTCTCGGTGTCGTGCTGCGTCCACTTGCTCTTTTAGCACTTTGGTCTGCTGCATCCGCACGACCCTCTGAGTGAGGGCCACCATCTACGCGGTCCCTTTGATGCTGTCATACTGTTGCTGGAGCTCACGTGCCTCTGTCTCTAAGCGCTGGATGTTGGGGTCATGCAGATTGTTGAGGACCTCGAATGACTCTTCCAACATTTTGGTGTAGTCCTTTATTGCACTGTTGATCTCTTCCATCCTTGATGTAATAGCGCCGACACACAGTTCTCTGACTTCTGGAGGGGTGGATGGCTACGCCTTCAACCACAGCTCTGCTATCTGAAGGTTTAGCTCCAGCTGAACTTTGGCTATTTCTTCTCGCGCCTTGTGCACCACTGCTGCTAATCTTTGGATGCGAGCCTCTGCCGGTGCATCTGCTGGGATGGACAACTCAGGGACCATCTGGTAGGCTTTTTCCAATACCTATACCATCTGCCTATTCTATGATACAACCTCGTCACACTTCAAGCTCAACTGTTCCATGTTGATCTTCTACTTGCTCAGCACCTGCAACGTGCGGCTCTCCCTAGCCTGCAGTTTTGCAGTGATCCCATCCTGCAGCACATAGAGCATCTCCCGTGCGAACGCGACCATGTTAATCCCGATGCCTTTCAGTGCACTAACCATAGGCATGTTAGCCTCATTTGTTGTAACCAATACCCCTTCTGGCAGCACTATTGTGTTGGTTGTCTGAACGCGTAGCATTTGCTACGTTGTAGTTGTCCCTACTGCAAGGCTGGTTGAAATAGTACTAGCCTGAGGAGTGCACATTTGCAACTCCTGAATCTGCGCTCGGAGGGCCCCCAACACAATATGATGCTCCTCCACAAAGTTCTCGAGGGCCTCAGTGGTGACGTCGTGCAACGTCTCACCTATGTCGTGCAGATCCCCCTTTGTAAGGGTGATCGGGTCGATAAACAATTTTGATGCTTTGACCTTCTTACGCGGCCGCATCCGCTCGCTCGGGTGCTTGCGCTTTAGTTTTTTTGACACTGTTTGTGGGTCCGTGCTGCCATCCTCTTCCTTTGTTTCCATCTCTTTCCCTTGCCCATGCGAAGGCGACTTCTAGCCCTCGCCCACCTTCTCGGCTGCCTCCTATGCTGCTGCTGCTGCGACCTTTTCCTATTCCGCTGCTGCCTGGGCAGTGTCCCCTGCCTCCTCTGCTTTTGCTGCTACTTTTTCTTGCCTTCTTTTTTCTGCCAACTACGCCATGCGCAGTTTGGCCTCCACTTTCTTCCTCTTTGCGATATAATTCTCTACCATGGCGATGTATGGGGCTTGCCACTCCGAAGGCCATGTCTCCAGTACATCAAAAATTACATCATCGGTGGTGATGAAGAGTAGCTCGCTCCACTTCTTCGCAGGGTCCTTGCGCGCTTTGAGATATATGTTGTGGAATTCTGCTTTAAATTCTGCAAAATTTTGTAGGCTATTGTATATAGTGGGTGATAATCGTGGCTTGCAGTTAATCCCCATTTTGATGTTCATATCCATGAACACCCAGAATATCTTACTGTCGCAGATCTGGTTCGGGTCTTTAGTGGCCCATAGTGAAACATACATCGCGGCTTCCGGCAGATCCCTGTCAATTGTGGGGAACTGGCTGTCCTCTGGCAATAACCTGCCACCAACACTATGGACAACATAAGCCATGCATAGTGGAATGTTTTTCCTTGTTCCTATGCCTCGCGACGATTCTCCAGGAACTCTTTGCATAAGAACTCAGACTAGTTAAACTGGACCCCTTCTGCGCACTTCTCAGCGAGTGCCACCATGGCATGGGTACCTTGTTCGCACGAAACTTTAGCATGACTTTACTCGCTAGTATATGAGTTGCCACCTTGAATTCTTTGTTGTTGATATTGGATATCACGTAGCCCCTCTTCTTCTTTTCTAGCTTGTATTTCTTCTTCATGTCCTCCGCAATGGCCAAATCACTACTCTTCCCCTCCGAGATATCTGTAGGGTCCTCTCCTTTGCATCAGAGCTGGGTAATGTGATGGATTAAGTGGTCCATGATGGGGATGGGCTCCTCTAGCCACAAACACCCACCATGCACCAGGCAGAGCAACTTCCTGATGACGAATATCGTTACTGGGGCACAGTGGAAATGTGGCACCTAGAGCAGGTTTAATAACCCTGCCTTTTCCACTCCGCATAACCACTTTCGTGGCTCCAATTCTATAACCCCCGCTGCAGTATTCGTTTTGGGCTTCATGAGCTGCGGGGTCTCTAAGTGAAGGAATTTCTCGTGGTCAACGATATCCCAATCTTCAAATTTTAAGTTTGGCACCCGTCCTAGGTGCGTTCCCTCAAAGATGATGTTGTCCGGGAGGAGCGGAGTCTGGAGAGAGCTCTTGCTCTCGTCGAGGTCCTTGGGTACTTTTGCCTTCCCCTTCCGTGGGGGAATATACGCGGGCAACTTTATTGGAGGGTGCGCAGGCCCAGTTTTTGCCTCCATGCCCTTGTCCTCGTCTTCTTCAATTATGAGGTCCTCCAGGTCTTCCTCTTCCTTGTCGGTTTCCAAGTTAACTGCTTTCCATTTCTCCTCCATCGTTGATCTGGTGCATAGAAGGTTTCACGGGGACACATGCACCAGAATCATTGTTTGTTTATCTTTCTTCGGCCTCCGCGTACGTGGCAATTTAGGGTTTTCCTCAATAGTCCCAGTGCCTTTAGGGGCATCTTCCACAGTTAGAGCCTGCACGGCCTCTTCAGCGGTCATCTATGCAATTTCCCTAACTTCCTCAGATGTTGCCATCTTGCTCGTCCAAAAATCTCTCAACCGTTCAATCAATGCTCTGCACAGGGCAAACATATCTCGGTTTGGGATACTCAGGGTGCACAACATCTCAATTCGCAAATGACCAAGTGTTTCTTGTGGGGCAACCCTTTGTATTTTATAGCACCTTTTGAATTTGAATTCGACCGTTCCCCCCAAATCCGGTTCATTGATGCTCCCTTGGCAGTAGATTTTCCCAAATCTTTCCTATAAAGCGCATCTTAAATGCCTACCACCTACGCCATTGCCTCGCCCGCACCTGTTTACTGACCGTGTCTCCTAACTTGAAGTCTGTGTGCATCCGCGCAGGTTTTGTAACACATGCCGGTATCCATCTGGAAAGGTGCGCGCGCGGATCGTTCCGTCCAACAATCCTGTCTGTTAATCACATCTGAGGCTTCCTAAAATGCATGCACATCATTCACCTGCATTCATGCTAGTCCTCAAAGTTTCCTTGGTGTGTACCCCACCACCTCATGGGCATAGCGCACAGTACCCATTTCAAAGCCTCGAAGCATTTCTGTTTTGGCACCTCCCTTTCGAATCTGTTCAGGAAGGCATCTACCTAACTTAACCCATTATACGTAGCCAGATCCCTTACCTCTGTTGATATGCAACACAATGATCTTGTCATCATGTTACAGTTCAACGTGGTTACCTCATGTAACCGGTTCTGCCATCACTCTATCTCCTCATCAGAATCCGATGTACATGAGCTTTCACGCTCCCATGAGATTCGTCCATCCATTGTGGGATTTACCTAGTCTTTCTCTCGCACAGTGATCTTGTAGATGCAATCTAATTCGTCGTCGCTTTCATAGTTGTGCACTGGCTCCGTGTAGCACAATCCTTATGTAGGGTCCAAAGGTATTACTACACGCAAAGACTTTTTCTGAAAAATCATCTTGCGCTTCTTCAGATTTATCACCCCATTCATGTCAGTGGCTCAATCTATCCCTAACAACGTAGGGTCGGGATTGATGTCATCAACAATCTCTATCACTTCAAAATCTACCAGTGTGCTTACTCCTTCAATGTCCATGGTGATTCCCTGCAATCTTCCCATAGGTAGGATCTTTTGCTGGTTCACCATTCGTAGTTGGATAAGAGACCATTGCAGCGTAGGCCTTCCCATGCACTCCCATGTCTGCTTCGGTAGAACGTTTGCGTCTGATCCTACGTCCAAAATTACTTGGTCCATCTCATATTCCCCAATTTGCACGATCAATCTCATTTCTCTTCCCGTCCTCATCACATGCTTTCCAACCTTCCTGACTACGCGTGGTTCTCCTGGCGCAGTCCTAGCGCATCTATTTATGAGTTCCTGCAGTCCCTTTACAGCCTTACTGTCGTGCATTAGCTTCATGCATTTTTCTAGGAATGTTGTGAGCATTGAGGGGTCCATTTTTGGCTCTTGTCTATCTTTTCTTCCTGAAGTGGAGACATTAGCGAAGCTCTTCCTAGCTTCCATGAAGGTTTCCTTAGCGCGCTCCAAATCAAACTCTGGTTCTTTCGTTGGAGCCTTGCGAACCCAAGTAATATCTTCGGGCTGCTTGCCTTTGTCATCTCCTGTCGTAATTCCACTTCGAAACACAATGTTCACATTAGGGTCTTCCTCGTTCGGCTCAGACCTCATCATTTGCAGGTTCTAAGTTGGGGGAGGTTGGAGCGTTCCCTTGTCTCGCAGCCTTGCTATCAGTGTAGGATAGTCCTCCATCTCGTGATAAAACAATGTACAGTATAGACATGACAGACGCGTTGGATTCATACAATCACAGGCATAATGTCCTAGCCCTCCGCAATTGTAACATATCAGTTGTCTGCGACCTCTTCTAGGTCCTCCTCCACCTTGGCCTTGTCCGTGCCCTTGAGATCTGGTTTGCGCCATCCCTGAGTTCTGGTCAAGGGGTTGTGTTTTGGTCTAAACTCTGTAGGTGGGAGTCCTATCCATCATCAACTCATAACTTCTACAGGTGCGCTCATCATGTCCCATTGATCTACAGAAATTGCAAAACAACTGTTGTGAATTCTGCGTGTACTTCTACAATAGATGGCAGTTGTCTGTAGCATGCTTTCCTCCTATTTGAAAAATTACGCACCACAACGCAGCCGCCGCATTAGGTCCTACTTGTGCCTCTGGTCTCAACGACATTGGTCCTCCTCCCGCGATGTAATTCGTGAACTTTGGGTAGTAGTCCATGTCGTGTCCCTGACCCTTGCATTTAACACACCATACCTCGTCGCACACCTCTGGGCGAGCTGTCCTGTCCTGTTTCAGACTCTACATCTCAAGGCACAAGTTTTTCAACTGCATGTGGATCTGCTGAACTCCTAGGTTAGGATCCTATATTGGGGTCTCATGCAGCCTCATCGTGATCTCCAAGGCCTCAGCCTGAGTTGTTAGCCTCTGTTGTGACAACACATTCCTTAAATGTGGCATTAGCGATGCTACAAACCATTCACGGTGTTGTCCATCCGTTAAAGTCATATTAGCTTCACAAATTGTACACTTTAGTCTCTGATCCAACTCCCAAGGAGTCTTTCCTGGTAGCATCATGATCTCCTTGAACCCAATGATCGACTGTGCCTCTCACTTCAGCCTGCTAAATTCTTTGTTCAATGCAGTTTGGATATCTGCGATCCCTGCATTCAGATTGTCACTGAAATGCTTAATGTACTAGGTTAGCGCGCGATGCTACAGAGCAATGACCAACATTGTTTTTTTTATATTGTCATTCGTAACTCCTTGCACTTCCCACACAAATTTTATCACGAACCAAAATTGGTTTGGATCTTCATTTCCTACTCCCTTAAACACCGACAATTTTATCGCACTTGCCATATTAACTCGCGGTGATGGCAGAGGTGGTATGGGCGAAGATGGGGGTGAAGATGGTGAAATTGGCGGTGGTGTGGGTGGGGATGGTATGCACATAATCCTCTGCTTTATCAGATTGATCGCACTTCTTGGTGAGACCTTCATGAGCTCTTCTTTGTTTCCTTGTGGAGGTGAAATCAAGGGGCTAGTTTCTAGTTCTGCGCTACCTTCGTTTCTGTAAATCCTCCCACTTTGTGTAACCCCAAACATCAATGTATTCGCATAACCCACTTTTCAAACAGTAGCATTTTAATCCAAGTGTTCAAAGACTTAACGTACTTACCTCGCAGTCCTTTGAGGAAGCGTCTCTCTACCTCGCTATAGCTGATTGAAATATCTAATGCGAACTCAGTGATGAATCCTCCTATAATTCGATTGAGCCAGTGATCAACAACGCACATGATCTTATCCTCCGATGATTCTAACCTGCGCACAAATTCTGGAGTCCACACAATAGGACTATCGAGTTTGCACCTTCCTTGGCTATCTGCTAGCTTTGTGATCCACTCGTACAGCTCAGTAGGGAAGGATGCGAAGAAAATTTCGTGGATTTCTGTGTACAAGTAGTAGTCTAACCACTCTTCTTTTGATAGTCGTGGATTCCTATTCTCCTGTGCCACGAACTCGTGAATCTTCCTATCCAACCAATATTCAATTCATTTCTTAGTTGGATTCCAGTGATACGACATCAGACATCTCTATACAGATCCCAGTCCTGGCAACGAAACCATTTGTTGGCTTGTTGGTGCCTGACCCAGGGTCAGAGTTAATTAGCCAAAAAAATCCCTATACTACTGGCCCTTTCGGCAACAATCCACGGAGCGTGGACTGAGGTCTCACCTGAAGCAGTATGGGGGGTGCTGGAACCAGGTTTACGCACCCTTGAGATGTCTGAGGGGTTGACTTGGTTCAACTGTGAGTCTCTTCGTGTAGGTTACTTCGCGTACTTCCCTGGCCTTTGTGCCCTGATGTACTCGCCTTCGCGCAGCCCTAACCGAGGGCTGTGGGGCCTTCACGCTGCTGGAGCAGCGGTTTGCACTACTATGCCCGCGATCTTACTTATCTTCTTATGACAGTTATTTATCTTCGCATAAAAAGATGTCTTATATTATATTTATTCGTTCAACACATTCATATGAGTTCGCGCAGTAAATACAAAATAAACTTTGATATTCATACCCAATAACACATAAAACAGGAAAAGATACATAGAAATATGGTAAAACTTCTCTTTATTAATCCTTCCAATAGTTACAGACTCGACCCGCCCTGTGCACTCAACTGCAGGGGTCCATGCACTCAACTGCAGACTACTAGGCCTCTGCACACTCAGCTGCAGAGCCTTCTCCTACTCTACGACCCAAAGACATGATTTACACTTTGATTCCATCAATTACTTCTATTCATCGTGCTTCCTTTTTCCTCTCTTGCTAGCTATTTTATACACTTAGAGCCTTGCTCTATTTATACAATCCCATGGTCCGCGAACCATGGGTAGATCTTTCAAACCGACATTACATTACAAAAACAAGAGAGGAAAACCCTGTGACTCTATTATGACTTCGCGCTCCGCACCCACAAATCGCGAAGTATTTATAATGGACTTAGTCAAAACTTGGGCTTTAAGCCCCAAAACATGCTTTAGGGGGATTCCACGCCCAACACTCCTCCTAGCTTCTCTGGATGGTTCTTCTTGAGTGTCTGTCTCCAATATTTTCTCCTCAACTTGTGGCTATTCCACATCACCCTGAGGATCTTCCTTTGGAGCTAGAAGATCCTCCTTTGGTGGGATATGAATCTCCCTCTCAAGAGAGAACTACATGGCTTTATCTTCATCAAATTTTACATCCTTCACACAAATGTCATTTTGAGGGACGAAAAATACACATGGTAGTTGTGAGGAGTTTTTGTGTAACCCACAAATACCCCTGATCTGAAATTGATCGAAGACAAACAATAAGGTATTACAGACTCATGTGCATGGATGTGCCTATGTTATTTTATGCAACGAATCGATAAGATTGCGAAATACACAGACACTAAAGCAGTTAGAGAAAACACAACAGGCAAAGCATATAAACAAAACAAGTTTAGTAAGGAGTTCACCCAATACTCCTGGGCTATGTCTCCTGGTCCAGCCTTCAATGGTGGCCTCTCTATTATGTTTTCAAAGTAGAGTTTTTACAACAGTGAGCTCAATTTGAGTCTCACTCAATAGATAGATATCGGTAAGATTGTACTTGGATTCCCCAAGTCTCTGGAGTACATAGACTCTCTTTACTGATTCTCAACCTCCTATGGGTCACAAGGGTATGAGTCTAATCTGAGACTCAATACATGATAGGTATTTACAAAGGAGTTCGCTTGAACCTCTCAAGCCTTCTCTGGAGTACACAGACTCTCTGTTGTCTCTGTCTCTGTCTCGATGCTACCTTTTGCTTCTGCAGGTCAACTCGATTTCTTCTCTCTATTCTTTGCTCTTAGCTTTTCGCTTCTAAATTAATTTCTAACGTCTCCTTTCTTTCTATGTTAGCTTGTGGCTTTAAATCCAATCTCCTTTTTGACTATTCATTTCCGCTTCCTAGTGTTTTGGTTCCCCTGCCTCTGTCCATTTGAATTCCTCTCTTCTGCGTCATCATCACTGTATAATGCCTCATAGGGAGGTGGCCACTCGTTTCATAATGAACTAAGTGTCAGTTCTCTTGGACGTTTTCAAAACGACCGTTTATTTCGTTAACTCCATGAATGCCCGCGAAACACGTCTCTCTGCCAATGAATCATCCATGTCGGACTTCAAATCCTATACAACTCTGTCTATTTACCTTGTCAGGTCCGGTCGTCCATCGAAACGCATTTCTGCCGTCGACCTGGAGCCTCCAGATCCTACGGTCTCCATCCATATCGGGCAGGTAAGTAACATGATGTTTACCCACCTGATGTGAGCAGATTTCTCTCTCTTCCACCGAACGCATGGCACCCATCGTATAGCATCGGGCGGGACTCGGTTGAAACCGCTTACCACTCAAAGCCCTTCCGATACTCTGCCAGTTTTTGTGGGAACTCGCCTCTGACGGAATCAGCGCGATATCCGTTACATTTTATAACTTTTTGGGTTTGGACGCTCAGGGATTTTCCTTCTTCGAGGGGTTTGCCCAGAAATATGTGACTAGAGAAACTGCCCTTGTTTCTTGAAATGACCTCCCATTTTGCTAATTCATGACAACATGCATTACCATGGGTCGACGATCTGCGCGCTTGACCGAGGGTCCTCGTTGCCCCGCGTTGATCACAAATTGCAACTATTACGAGGATATCTCTGATAAGCTCGATCTTTATAAGACTTTGAAACTTTGGCATGAATTTTACAGAGTTCATGAAAACTTAGAGAGTGTTCTAGGATCCAATTCGGATCACAACCTTCCCACTGAAAAAGATTTTGGACCACCAAAAGTTGGTTTTTAAGCATAAATCGAGTGAGGGTACAAATTCCTCGCTTGCCCAATTTCTATCTATTTCACACTGCTTGGTTTTGAACCTTTGAGTCAAATCCTGAGGTACTCAACATCCCCTCTGCGCGTAGTTCTCACCTTCCTGTCCAGAACTGCATCTTCTTGCAATTCATTGAGATATTTAGGTAATAGATCATCAATAGAAGGCAACTGACTCTACTCTTTGGGATCTTCAATCAATGAAGGTTCAAATAGTCTCAAGCTTTCTGCATTAAAAACTGAATAGATGTGCATGTAAGCTGGCAAATCAAGGCAAAAAGCATTCTCACCAATTTTATCAAGTATCTTAGAAGGTCCATACCTTATTGGCTTCAACTTCTTACCTTCACCTTGCATTCTGTCCTTGCTGATATACAGCCAGACTGGATCACCAACTTGGAAATTATGCTCAATCTGATGCTTATCATGCCTTGCCTTGTACTTGGCTTGGCTCTTTTCTAGTTGTTCCTGTAATACTTGGTGAATCTCTTGGATTTGTTTAATGAACTTGGTTGCCTTGTCCAAATCACTGTGTCCATCAACTACTATGTCTTTACCAAAGACAAAATCCAAGGGAGACCTTGGTGTGAAAACAAAATAGGTCTCGAAAGGAGATCTCTGTGTAGAAGAATGTTTAGCATGGTTGTAAGCATGTTGTACATAACATAAATGTTCATCCCAAAGCTTGGGATGCTTGCTGCAATAGCCTCTGAGCAATTGGATCACTGTCCTATTGACCACTTCTGTTTGGCCATCTGTTTGTGGATGAAAGGCTGTGCTCTTCTTCAGTCTGGTGTCCATCAATTCGCACAGACTAGACCAAAACTTCCCAACAAAATAGGAATCTCGATCAGATACAATGGAAGTGGGTAATCCAAAATGAACCCATACATGCTGAAATAACAAATTTGCTGTTTGTTCAACTGTAATTTGTTTGTTACAAGGTATTAAAATACACATTTTGCTGAACCTATCCACAATAACATTTTAATAGTCATGACCTTTTCTAGATTTAGGTAGTCCCCCAACAAAGTCCATGGAAACACTTTCCCAAGGATGAGAAGGAACTGGTAGTGGAGTGTACAAGCCTAGTTTTCTATTGCTGGGCTTGCTTTTAGCACACATAGTACACCCTCTTACATATCTAGAAACTGTCTCATTCATTTTTGGCCAATAACAAAATCTTTGCAGCTGTGTAACTATTTTACTTACACCAAAGTGACCTGATATTAGAGAAGTGTGTGCTTCTCGAATTATCTTTACTCTTTCAGTTTGTGGAATGCATAACTTTCCAAAATGATACAAGAGTTGGTCCTTAACATGATAATCCAATTCTTCTACTTGTTTGCCGCATCTTAAAGTTGCATATACATATTTAAAATCTATATCTTGAGCATACTGTTCAATGTAGCTTTCATGCAATACTGAATTATGCTTAAGTATAGTAGATGCGTTTATGATTGGTCTGGACAACATATCTACAACCTTATTGTGTATGCCCTTTTTATATCTGATGACAAGATGAAACTGTTGTAGAAAACCCATCCACTTATATTGTCTTGATTGTTGCAACTTAGTTTGGGAGTGTAAATATTGAAGTGGTTGATGATCAATGTGTATAACTGTCTCTTTGCCCATTAAATAATGTTTCCACTTTTTCACACTTTGTACTAATGCATACAATTCCTTATCATATGTGGGGTAATTAACTACTGCAGAATTAAATGTCTCGAAATGATAACATATGGGTTTACCGTGTTGTATCAACACTGCTCCCATGGCATAGTCACTGGCACCTGTTTCAATCTCAAATGGTCTTTGAAGATCGGGCAGTGCTAGTACTGGTGCTGTACTAATCTTTTCTTTTAAGGTGTCGAACGCTTTCTGCTGTTTTCCTCCCCACTGAAACACCTTGTTCAATATGGTTAAAGCATGTAAGGGAGCTGCAATCAAGGAAAAGTTAGCAATAAAATTTCTCCAATACTGTGACGCTCGTAAGAAACTTCCAACTCCTGTAGCAGATTTGGGTTTAGGCCAGTTTACAATGACTACAACCTTAGATGGATCTATCTTCAATTCACCACCCCCTACAATATGACTCAAATAATTCAAATATGTTTTTCCAAATTCACATTTTGAGAGCTTAACATAGAGATTCTCTCTTTTCAAAACATCTAGAGTCTGCTTGACATGCTTCAAATGTTCTTCCCATGTTTTACTAAATATAAGAATGCCATCTAAATATACAAAGACAAAATCATCAATAAAAGGCTTGAGTACATCAATCATTACTCTCATGAAAGTAGCAGGAGCATTAGCTAAGCCAAAAGGCATAACTAACCACTCATACAATCCCTGCTTTGTTTTGAAATCAGTCTTCCATGCATCTTGCTCTGCAACTCTGACTTGATGGTAGCCACTATGCAAGTCGAACTTGGAAAAATAAACAACTTCTTTTAACTGATCTAATAGATCATCTATGTGAGGAAGGGATAACAATTTTTGATCGTTATCTTATTCAGTGCTCGGTAATCAATGCAAATTCTCCATAAGCCATCTTTCTTTCTCACCAAGACAATAGGAGACCCACATGGTGATGTGCTAGGTCTTATGAACCCTTTCTCGAGCAGCTCCTGTAACTACTTCTTGATTTCTGCATTCTCTAAAGCGGACAACCTGTACATTCCAATGTTAGGCAATGGAGCATCTTGCTGCGAATTAATATCATGTACTATTTCCTTTTGGGGTGGCAGAATTTTAGGTTCTTGAAATAGTATATCATATTCTGAAACAACTTTTTCTAAATCAGCTTGCTGTTTAGCATTACAACCCTCAAATATATTGGTTTTATAAGGTTTCTTTTCCTTTACAGCCATCAGTAAAAATTGTTTGCATGAATTTACAATTCTTTTCATCTGCCGTGAGTTTATGAGAGTATAATTATTCTTGAGTTTATGAGCTCTTACAATATATTCGATTCCATCTTTAACGAGTTGATACTTGTTTTTAGCTCTATAGAAAATAGCTTTCCTATCATACAAGTAAGGACTTCCTAAAACAATTCCACATATATCCAAAGGAACTATATCTAACTCAACCTCATCTACAAATGCTGACCCAAAAGAAAACTTAAGTTTACATTGTCTAGTCACTTGTAGCTTTGCTTTATCACATAACCAACCTAATGGATATGGATTCTTATGAGGTGTGGTTAGTAATCCCAGCTTCTTTACAATTGCTTCAGAAATTAAATTTACTTGTGAGCCACTATCAAACAAAGTATCAATCTTTTGATGCTTGGAAATAACTCGAATATGAAAAAGCTCATGTCTTTTCCTCTCATTTTCTTCATTATCAGTAGATTGTGCAGAATTACTAGTAGATGCTTCAGAATTTTTACCTTTTATACCTGTGGCTGCGATTGTTGTTTCATCTCCTGAGTCTGACCCCAAATCCTTTTGAATAGCTGCAACAATCTTCTTCTTTTTGCCATCGAACTTCTTGGGTCTCAGCTCTGGATGCAGAATCCAACAGTGTTCATCATCATGTCCATCCTTCTTGTAGTGAGTGCATGAAGGCTTGGTCTTTTGTACAATATTTGTCTTCCTCTCTTTCCCTTTCTATTTTCTCTTTTCCTTGCTTTTGCTTGCAGTGGGTTTTGATGATCCCCAAACTTCTGGGTTCACATTCTTGCCTCTAGCCTCTAGATGTGTAGCCTGAACATATACCTCATCTATGCTAGTGGGATTAAACATGAGAATTTTGTGCTTTAAATAGCTGTGTAGACCACCTATATACTTCAGTAGAGTTTTAGGTGAGTCTAAAGAAATTCCTAGAATCAAAGCTCTCTTTCTAAATTCTTGAGCGTAACCTTGTACACTTTGCCCTTTTAACTGGTGAAGAGTTTGCCAGCTCATCATGGCTTGCTGCATATAGGCTAGTGGATAGAATTTCTTTTTAATTGCAGAAAAAAATTCACTCCAGATAGAAAGAATTTTACCATGCTTCTTCATGTCAGCTTGTGTCCTGCCTTCCCACCATACCAGGGTAGTGCCTCCAAGGCGTAGGCTGGCCAGCTGAATCTTACTTTTGTCTGAGTCAATGCTTTGCACCTTGCAATACACATCAATCTGTCTTATCCAAATATCCAGCTTCTCTGCATTCAACCCTCCATCATATATCGGCAAATCAAATTTAACATCTAATTTAATCAAATATGTTTTCTTTTTATTTAGGGCTATTAGGAGGTGTGGGAAGCTTTTCTTCTTTCCCTTTTCCTTTAGAATGGTCACGGAGGAGAGATTCTTCTACTCCTTTATCTTGTTTTGAGTTTGTTGAATCTTCATCTCTACCTTTCTTAAATTCTCTATACATTTCCTCCACCATGGCTCTCATGGTCATGAAACTATCCATGAACTAGGAGTCTGATTCCAAGGGACTTTCCTCTGACATTTTCCTCTTAGGGTAGACTCTTCCAATTTCTGGGTTAGCTTCAACCAACTCTCCTTCTCCTAATTTTAGCTTTGTCCTAGTTAGCATTCAACAACAAAATCCAGCACAAGCTTGTCTAACCTTAGTAACCTAGAGCTCTGATACCACTTGATCTGAAATTGATCGAAGACAAGCAATAAGGTATTATAGACTCATGTGAATGGATGTGCCTATGTTATTTTATGCAACGGATCGATAAGATTGCTAAATACATAGACACTGAAGCAGTTAGAGAAAACACAATAGGCAAAACATATAAACACAACAAGTTTAGTAAGGAGTTCACCCAATACTCTTGGGCTACGTCTTCTGGTCCAACCTTTAGTGGTGGCCTCTCTATTATGTTTTCAAAGCAGAGTTTTTACAATAGTGAGCTCAATTTGAGTCTCACTCAACATATAGATATCAACAAGACTGTACTTGGATTCCCCAAGTCTCTGGAGTACACAGACTCTCTTTACCGATTCTCGACCTCCTGTGGGCCATAAGGGTATGAGTCCAATCTGTGACTCAATACATGACAGGTATTTACAAAGGAGTTCACTTGAACCTCTCAAGCCTTCTCTGGAGTACACAAAATCTCTGCTCTCTCTGTCTTTGTCTCGATGCTGCCTTTTGCTTCTGCAGGTCAGCTCGATTTCTTCTCTATATTCTCTGCTCTTAGCTTTCTGCTTCTAACTTACTTGCTAACTACTCCTTTCTTTCTCTGTCAGCTTGTGGCTTTAAAGCCAATTTGCTTTTTGATTGTTTGTTTCTGCTTCTCGGCATTCTGGTTCCCCTGCCTCTGTCCGTTTGAATTCCTTTGTTCTGCGTCATCATCATTGTATAACGCCTCACAGGGAGGTGGCCACCCGTTTCATAACGAACTGAGTGTCAGTTCTCTTGGACGTTTTCAAAACGACCGTTTATTCCGTTAACTCCACAAATTCCAGCGAAACATGTCCTTCTGCCAACGCATCGTCCACGTCGGACTTCTAATCCTATACAACTCTGTCTGTTTACCTTTTCAGGTTCAGTCATCCATCGGAATGCATTTCCATCGTCGACCTGGAGCCTCCAGATCCTACGGTCTTCATCCATATTGGGTGAGTAAGTAACATGATGTTTACCCGTCTGATGTGAGCAATTTTATCTCTCTTCTGCTGGACTTGTGGCACCCATTGTATGGCATTGGGCGGGACTCAGCTGAAACCGCTTACTGCTCAAAGCCCTTCCGATACTCTGCCGGTTTGTGTAGGATCCCACCTCTGACGGAATTGGCATGATATCGATTACATTTTATAACTTTTCAGGTCCAGGCGCTCGGGGCTTTTCCTTCTTCGAGGGGTTTTACTGGCAATATGCGATTAGCGACTTGTCGCTAATCGCATATCAGAAACTACCCTCGTTTCTTGAAATGACCTCCCGTTCTGCTAATTCATGACAACGCACGTTACCATGGGCTGATGGTTTGTGCGCTTGACCGAGGGTCCTCGTTGCTCTGCGCTGATCACAAATTGCAACTGTTACGAGGATATATCTGATAAGCTCGATCTTTATAAGACTTTGAAACTTTGACATGAATTTTACAGAGTTCATGAAAACTTAGAGAGTGTTCTAGGATCCAATTCAGATCAACCCCCAACTCTATTGTCAGCTCTAGATTATTCCTTGATTCTTTATAGACATAGAAGTAGACAAAGGCTCCAAAGATCTTTAATGGTGACACATACGACTTCCTCCCGGAGAAAGCCTCCTCTAGTGTGATCATGCCAAGAATCTGATGAGGACACCTGTTCTACAAATAGACCGCTATGTTGCATGCTCTAGCCCACAAGTGTAGAGGTAGGAATTGGTCATGCAAAATCGCTCGTGCTTCTCCCACAATGCTACTGTTCTTCCTCTTAGCCACCCCATTCTTCTATGGATTGTGGGGTGCTGTCAACTCTCATCCAATGCCTTCTTTTGCACAATTTTTTTTAAACTCATTTGACATGTGCTCACCTCCATTATCGATGATAAGAGACTTCACCTTCTTACCCATTTCTTTCGCCACCAGTGCCTTTAACTCTAAGAACTTAGAGAAAGTCTCATCCTTCTTCCGTATGAATAATATCCAACAGTTCCATGAGAATTCATCTATAAAGATGGAAAAATACCTATGCCTAGAAGTGGAGGTTGTCGAGAAAGGTCCACAAACATCAGAGTGGATCCTTTCAAGGACTGCATGTGCTCTGTTGTCCCTATCATGAAAAGTGTCTTTTGTGTACTACCCCAAGGTACACCCTTTGCATGTGTCCTGCTACTCTAATGCTCCTTTGGGGAGGCCTGTGTTAATATGCTGCATGATCTTCAAAGCGCCATGATGAAAATGGCCAAGTATTTTATGCCAAAGTTCACTAACATCGCGACTCTGCACATTATCTGCCTTTGTGCTCAATGCAACACAATCCTCCACATCTAGCTTGTATAGGTTCTTCACACAAACTCCAATCTTCTTCACTTATCCCATGGCTATGTGTCTTAGGATTTACTTTTCTTTGCTGAAGATCACATCATAACCACGGTTTGCATTTTGCATTTTTTTAAAGTCAATCCTTGACTATATTTCCTCTCTTTTATTCCACATATGTTTATCATCACCATGTGGTCCACGAGATCCCAATCCTAGTCCCTTAGGGATGAACACATTTATTGTTATGCTTAAGTAACAAGATTTTTTGATTGTGCTTTAGGAATTTCACTCTATTATGAAACTTTCAGCCCATAAATTGTTCTCTGACTCTCACAAAGATCTTATTTCAGTAATTCATTTCATTCATGCTTTTGAAACTTTAATTCTAAAAAATAAGTAATAATCTTGTGAATGTTTTCCTATGATCGTGTGATTTTCACTATGTGATATCATTTTGAAGTTCTTTGAATATGTGGACCAATAATTTATGTTTCTGTCTATTTGAATTGGATTTAAATATGTTTCCTCACATATACTTATGGATGAAAATGTGGAATGATTGTGTGTTTTAAAATGGAGAAATGGTTTTCTTCCCTACATTGAGAACCCTCCAAATCTCCTTAATTATTCATGGGTATGGGATGGTGATAACCATTACCTCTATTATTTGATTACATCATGTAATCCTTCTTATTTTTAACTATCATAAATTTTAAATTAGAACTTGTTTTGGAATCTGTTAACCTAGTAAAGAACCTCCCTTCTTTATCCAAAGTAAAATTCAAGGTCTTGTTCTTAATGTCACCCTTGTTACACCTACTCTTCTCAAGACAAAAAAACATCCAAGTTACTCTAGAATTAAGAGCCTCCTTCTCTAAGATTTTTGGTTCCAAAAATATCCTCCACTTTATTGGTGACTATAACTTTATCTTGTTGAGACTCTTGGGCATGAATTGATTACACATTCCTCCAAACTTTCTTAAAATAGGGTTCTTACAATCCATAGTGATATACCCATGAACATGACATTGGGGACAACAAAAGAATACATTGATGTATAATTGAATAGTTATTTATACATTGCATCATCAATAATGATATCCATAGAAACCAACTAACCACTTTCTATATCAATATCTACTATACTTGGCTCACATATCCACGTGCATTAGTCTTGTAGGAATAATTCAATGAAATAATTTAACTAGAAGATTGATTATATTCCTAAGAATTTTATCTATCTAGAGCTTTAGGGGTAAAATAGGTAGTTTTACCTAGATGGGTATGCTTGAAACTATCTCTACATAGGGATCAAAATATGGATGCCAAGGTTTTAGTGAAAGAAAATATGAACCCAAAAATCACCTAAGATTGTTCTAACAATCATTGATATACAATTTAACAAGCAAAAATAATAATCATGAGACTCATGCTTATGTGAAAAACATCCTTGATAATCCCTCAAAAAGGTATAGCCAAATTAAAGGGTCACTTGTATGAGTAAATGGTGCATGGGTTAGAAACGAGAGAAATGAGTGGGAAAATAGTGTATATAGGATATTATTATGATCTTTCACATGTTACAATTGTATATGACTCAATATTGTTATCTTTTGAAGTTATTGAAATATATTCCCCTATTTAGTAAGATATCCTGGGTGCATCTCTCTTCATTAAATACATGAGAGTCATGTTCCCCTTACATAGTTGGTATATTCAATGTTTCTTTGGTTAATTTTGGGGATCTCGGAACATAACAACCATGCACTTGGATTGAATTAAACCTTCAATTTTAGTATGATCCAATTAATTTTGGATTTCAAAGGTGTATCTTTATTTTCTTAATAACTTATGCACATAATACCAAGGATTCAATGAACTATTATCTATGTTGAATGGCATTGTCATTGATGCCAACATCAAGCTTTGGATGATATTGAAGGAGCGATTACACCCCAAACTAATATACATCTAGAAAAGAAGTGGTTGAAGTCTGATGCTGATGCGATACGATTTGAACTTGTAGGCATACGTTTAAAAATTGTGAAACAATGCAATTAGTGTAATGATAATTTAACAATTGGCTTTGATATGCTTAAATATTATGTTCTGATCTAGTTGATGGGTTAATGGTGATGGTCACATGAACGATGTGAGTTATGAGACAAAGACTGCATTTTGTAGAGTAATGAGGTCTACGTTAAATCATAAAGGACAATGTGAGATCTGGTAAAGCGATTCCAACACTATGTTATGCAAAGAGTCAAAGCCCGCATGAAGTAAGATGTTATGGAACGAACCTCTACAAATCAATCTCATGAGAGACATTTTGAAACGTAGTTAATAGAAGTGTTTTTACAGTGATCCAGTATGAAAAAGAACAAAGTATTGATGTGGTTGTTCATACATCATGTTCTATAATATTTACATTGCTAAGCATTGTATATGATGAGATGATGTGTCTTATGGCTGACTTGAGCATAAACTGATGATGTAATGGAGTTGATCTTGCAAGAGACTACAACTTAAGTGAAAGGTTCTGTCAGGGATATTGAGACTATTGTGTTGTTGAAGTTAATGAGTAACGGTATTATAAGATGCTAGATTGTTTGAGATGGTTTAGAGGTTTTGATTGGAATTTAGGTCTTTATTTTTGGTATGAACACAATAAGATATAGATGCCGATGGAAACATGATTGGGTTTCTCAATGTTATTATTGCTACAATAAGTAAGTGCATTAATGCTGCCAAGTTATTTGATGTATTCCGCTAGGGTTTCTACCTGATGCCAAGTTTGACAGTTTAACGATGTGTATATTTTGATGGATGGTGACCTTGGTACTTGAATTTATGTAGAACAAACTACTTGATGAGACATGGTTTTATCATCATTGCAGAAATCTTGGAATTGAAACAACTAGGGTTTGATGGTTTGATATTCTTGAGAATTTTTGGCCTATTTCTATTGCTAAAACAAAGAGTAGATTACTATTAAGGTTTAGATAGAGCTTGCCTTGTAGAGTCAACATGTTGAAAAAGGGTGAAGCATAGTCACTAGGGTTTTCACATATATGATGAGAATGAAGAGTGTTATTATTGCAACTTGGTTTTTACATGGCCTAAATTTCTCAGGGGTTGTTGTTGATGGGACAATACATAGTGCAGTGACTTTACAACACTGACGTGATATTTATTTAGGGGAAGTTTTGAGAAGTTTTGTTAGCAACAATGGTCATAGCAGTGATTGTATGACATAGATAGTGATGATTACAGGTTGATGTAGGGACAGTGACACAACACGAGTAGAACAACTATATTATTGATAAAAATGGTTGAGCAATGTATTCAATACAATATATCATATTATTTTATCTTCTATCTTAAGGGCCACAGGGTGGTGTAAGGTGGAGATCGAAGTTTCCTTTAGGTTGAAGCCTGAGAACACTTCAGGGAGGTAAGGTGGTTCTAGGGTAGGTTGAATCATGTGTAGGGTGATGGAACATCCTTTCAGTCAGAGATGATAAAGCCATGATGTTGGAGCATCCTTCTAGTTGGAGATGATAAGTCAGGGGGTTGGAGCCTCCTTTCAGTAGTAGATGGAGAATATTGGAAGTTAGATCTTCCTATTGATGTAATCTTTAAAGACCTATATTAAGAAGCATTCAATGGTTTTTATCCTAGAAGGTTTTCCACCTAAAATATCTTGTGTAGTGATCTGATTTAGAATATGAGTTTGCAGTGATAAGATATTCCTCAAATTATAAACAAATTGCTTTCGTTGTGCTCAAGGATTCATAAATTTTTGCAAGTAAAATGAAGAGTTTTTATGTTAATTTTATGAGAAATTTAACATAAACCAGAAACTGAACAATAGCATAAACATATACAGAAAATCATCAAAAAAACATTACAACAAGCACATGATAAAGGAGTTAACCCCTCCGGGGCTATGTCTCCTTGGTCCAACTTCCAATGGTTTAGGCCTCTCTATTATGCTCAAAAGTGTAAAAATGTGTATACAATGCTCAAATGCTTCTAAAACTTGCTCCAATCAGTTCAGAATACTAAAAAATGGCCACCTAGCCTCTTTTTGCATCCAATTTGGTGGAAAACTGAATAATTTATGACCTCTCCTTTTTTTCTCACTATTCCTTCCACAAATTGCTCCAAACCCAACATGATCCTACAAATTAGCTCCAAAAATTGCTAATTGGGTGAAATTTTTTCCGCACGGTAGGCCATAATATGCCAGCACCGACTGTCTTATCGCAAATCGCAATCGACAGAGTTCTGCCGATTATGTCTTGTGAACACGACAGGTGTTTTGTGATTGCGATGTGGTGGACCTGACGAGAGTATTAACCGGAACCGATAAACATCTCGCATTCGGGGTGTTATCACATTTCACAATTCGACGGATAACTGGTGTTTTGTATATGCATAAATTTGCACAGTTGTGATTTGTGATTGCGATATCACATCACAACCCGGTACCTGCCGGGGGCCGATTCTGTAACACTGACGCTTCGCCGATCTGCGATTGTGATCCATCGCATTGCACCTCTAACCGTTTCTTGAAAACCTTCCTGCTTGGGGCCAATTTCTAATGCCGACCTGCCTGCAATTGTGATTGCGACATGCGGGGGCAAATGGCAACTTGCCACTTGGTGCCTCCTCATTCACTGAAGGACCTTGCCACATCATCCAATACTACAATGTGAACAAGTCAAACCTAAACTTTGACTTGCTCTAACTTCTGTATATGAGCTCAGATTTGAGTGCTGTTCACACCATTGGAATCATAATGATGAGCTCTTCGATATGAAGCTAAGTTTATCAAGATTCTAAAACTTTGATTTTTGATCCTAATTTTGAGCACCTGATCACTCCTCCCCACTGGAATTCTTTTGGACCCCAAAATATCACTTTCAATTGACCAGTAAGTGAGGGTACAATTCCCTCACCTTTTCAATCTCAATCCATTGATTAATGATTTGGAACTTGTGATCTCCACGATTCTTGTCGTGCCTTTTTGTGTACTTGCCTTTAACCCTTTCAAGTTGTTCTTGCACCATTTGATGTACCATTTAGAGTCGTTCAACGAACTATTTTTCCTTATCCATGTTACTATCAGTAGCAACAAACTTCTTAGCAAGATGATACAATACATTATGATGCAAATGGTAAACAAATTCCTCCACTTGATTCCCTTGACTCAAGCTTGAATATACATCTTGAAAATATGTACACTTTATCATTGAAAACTTATGAATGAAAATAAATGGGCTTACCACATTGCAATAATACTGCGCCCATGGCATAGTCACATAAAACAACCTGAAACTTAAATGATGGTCTCAAGTCTGGAAAAGAAAGTATTGGCGCTGTACTGATATTTTGTTTTAAAGCATCAAATGCCTCTCATTGTATCGACAACAAGGGGGATACCCACCCGGTCCGGACCTTGGTTGACAGCTCCTTATCCGTTTGGTATAGCGGGTCCGATTGGGGATAATGGGACCAGTTTCCCAATCTAAGGGTGTGTGTGTGTGTCCAGAGTTGGATGTTGCTGATCTAAGAATACTTAAAGCTAATCTAGTTCAAACTTTTAAACTAAATCTATGCTATTGTAATCTAATGAAAAACAACACATCTAATCTATGTTAACCCGGGGTGTATCTCTTCTATTATGCGATCTAAAAAGATTTCAGACAAGAACTGGTAATAAAGATCATTCAGCTATCATAAGAATAGAAATCAATTAAGATGAACTACTTTGCATAAAAAGTTAGGCAAAACAGTTGTGAACAGCATATCGCATAATAAGTTATTCATATATCAGACATAAATAAATGGCTTCACCGTACAAAAGTTCCAAATGGTAACTCACACATTCATGCAATAACATATAAACAACTAAAACTGTATATCACTTTAAGAATATAAACATAAATGGCCAAGAGATAAAAGTACCATTTATGGCTGGTCCTACTCATAAGCTTCAAGCAAAAATGATTTATCTCTACTTGTTCTAACATCTACTAAGAGTACAAAAGTGCAACATCAGTAGCAGACATCAAATGCAAACATTAATAAACCTCGATCCATCCATTCATCAAAACCTCCTCTGAGGGTGCAGAAGTGCATGTTCTGAGGACAAGTTTTTGACAAATTTCTGGACCCTTCTCCAAATGCAATGAGAAGGGTTAAAATACTACTTCCTAATTCTAATAATAGTTTATTTACAAAATTTAGGATGCGGTTTTCAAATGACCGTCCTTTTTCTAATCTAATTTTAAAGAAAAAACAACATTCTAAATAAGGCTACTTCTGAATCTGATCTTTAAAGCTGCAAGTGTTCATCATGGGCTTGAGGAGAGTCGGTTGGCTGACTTCTGCTCTGAGCTGGGCTGCGAAAACGGAATCTATGAGAGCTGGCACTACTTTTTCGGCTACGTTTATGATGCATTTCACAGTCATCCATTGACTATGCGGCTTGACCAAGTATGCCCAGTAACACTCCCAATTTAACCTGTTTAATGCTTGGATCGCTTTTCCCTTTTCCTGCGCCTTCTGCTTCCATTCTGCTTCCAGTCGTAGTTTATTTGGTAAATACCCCGGGGTGGTCTCTTCGATTAAATTGGCCCTGTGCAAATTCTCATTTACACAGTCGATAAGAATGCTTGCTTGCGTGGCCGCTGTCTCCGCTGCTTGTTCTGCCTGCCTGATTTGATCGTCCCATTTATTAAAGAGCAATTCTTTATGGTTCTCGTTTATTCTGGGTGCACTTGTTCTTTTCCCTTCATCTTCATCCTGCCAAGCCAAGTACTCCGTCACTCGTTTGTCACTCTGATCATAGTCACTCCGCAAGTCTACCACTTGATTGGTGATTTTATCGCTCAGTTCGCAATAATGACTCCACTGTGATATCTTACGTCCTAACTCTTCCTGTTGCTGCAGTAGTTGTTCATTTAAGCCAATAGACTCTGAAATAAATTCTGTAAGTTTAGGCTCATCTTTATGCATTTCTTGGAAAATTTGTAATTGTTTTCCTTTCTCGTCTAGACTTCTTTGATAGCCTATCTGCATCTACTGAAAGTCTTCCTGCAACTTCTCGAGCTGTTTGTTAGCTCCAATATTAGCATTGGCTTGTTGCAATTGTCGTTGTAGTAGCTGTATTTGATCTTCTTGCTCTTTCAACAGTTGCTGAACTTCCGATGCCTTGTCAATAGTTGCAGAAGCATATGCTCCTGCGATCTGAGACAACTTAGTGAGATTTTCAGTTGGGTTATTGTTGGGGTCTTTCCATAAGACACCCAATTGTTCAGCATCTTGTGACAGTGTATTTTCTAGTTTTCTTTTCTTTCTCTGTCTTCTTACAACTACTTTATGTTGGGGACTATAGAATACGTCCAGTGGGGGAATTTCTTCTACATTAAGTAGAAGCTCAGAAGGTGGAGCGATAGGAATGTGCTCCTTTTCCGTGACACTGCTGACTATGGTCGAAACCACTTCTTGTGCTACCTGTGTATTGCTCATAGGCGTTCTTGGGGCTTGCCCTTCAAGATTGATCAGCTCGTTGAAGGTTTCCCATTCTTTGTCTAATTCTATCGTGACGGGTGGCGTTTCAATGACGAGAGGGGGGACATCTCTTGGCGGGGAGGCGATAACCTGCTGTTGCGACATTTCACTTGACTGAGCCGTGTCTTTAGCTACCTCTTCGTTCTTTCCTTGGTCGCTTCCAGACCCTTTAGAATGTTCAGGTACTCCTTGCGCAGTGTTAGATTTAGATCTGGAAGTGCTTGAGTTCCCACTGAGGCTAACGCTTGGAGTCGGTTCTCTGGCAGGCAGTCGCAGCTTTTCTAAAGGAACACTGGCCAGTCTTCTTTCCCTGTATACCATGAATCTTTGGAGGTCATCTGGAGACAATTTTGACTGAGCTTCCCGCAAAATTTCCTGGAGTGAGCTTTTATTCTGAAATAAATCATCAAATAAATCCTTCTTTCCAACGAATACCTTTATTTTGACACTCGTTGTGAAATCTTGAGAAACTTCATTAGGGTCAAATGGCCTTGCTGGGAATTTAAATAATTGTAGACACGTCACATTCTCCACTTCGGTGAACGTGTGACCTACATCGAACAATGAAAAGGCCCCACAAGCTACAGGAAACTGAGGCCATATGGCCTTCTTTTTGTCTTTTAGGTCTTTAGTTAGGCCGCCTTCTGAACAGGTTTGATATGCAATTTCCCGAGCCAAAAGTTTATCGGGGATATACAGAGGCAGAACGTGAGGAGGTACAGTGCTTCCAAATACTCTAACATAGGTGAAA
The DNA here is from genome assembly GCA_031772625.1 of Pinus tabuliformis. NCBI lineage: Eukaryota > Viridiplantae > Streptophyta > Pinopsida > Pinales > Pinaceae > Pinus > Pinus tabuliformis. The sequence continues at coordinate 1,230,351,316 of CM062818.1, forward strand.
TGTTCTTCTCCAAACCATCTTGCGATGGGGATGATATCTATCTGTGCTTCGGGCGAGCACCTCGGGGGATCTTCATCATACATCATTCTATACAAGGGTAAGATAAGCCCGTGACAAATCTGATAGAAATGTGGGATGAACTGAGAATCCCATAATATCTTATGATAAACATGGATAGGTAATGGGTCCTGGGTAGTCCATTTCCAACCCATAATGGGAAATTTAGACACATAACAAATAGAATCCATAACATATGCGGATAGATAAAAAGGAGGATAGATCCTTTGAGACAAGGATCTTTTAGACCGGTAATTGATAATAGCCGTGTATAGATTATCAGAAAAGATCTTGGCCCAATCCATAATATCGACATTTGTGGCAGCATCTATTAATGGTAACCATTCAGACGAAAACTTATTGATATCTAGCATCCCAAATAATCTACAAAGCATGGCCGCAGCAAAACAATACGGAGAGGTGAGGGAACCAGTGCTGTACATACCGTTTTTGTCTTTCTTGCGCGGTTCCTCTTTTTTGGACCAATCTTTGGTGGTCTCTGCTAGGTTTGGGTTCTCCGCCACAAATTTCTTAACGAATTGTGCATTGTAAGTCACTTGCATTTCAGGAAGATGATACATAAGCTTTAAGTCTTGTGCAGCGAATGATCCGATGAGCCCATGTCCTTGAATCTTGAATTGTCTGTTGTTCATCTCTGCATTGTCAAGTATCCACTTGATCATATCCGTATATGGTAGAATTTTGGGCCTTGCTGCTATCCGATGAAGAAATGAGCATGCTAGCTCTTCTAAGGACGCTTCGGAAGAGCGTTGTGAGCCCGCGACAACAGTAACCTTCATTATTCTGGGATTCTCTTCTTCAAGCAGTCTGTACATGCTTTCCCACGTCGATATCCCTGCGTCTCTGTTACAGGCTGTGTCTGTATACAAAGGTGCCATTTCCTTCGTCTTTTCCTTCGCCTCAGAGCCCTGAGCTCTATTTTTCTTTCCCATTTCTTCCTGCGTATGGCTGTGTATCGTCTTTCGCTCTCCGTTCCTGCAGCTCACAAGTGAAATGGAAATGAATGATCAAGAAAGGTGATGGGAGAGTTTTAAATGCAGCAGATATATCAAATATGCCACCTTCGTGAAGTAATTCTTTACAAAAGCACGCGTCTACATTTCATTTAATAGCTGACAACTAATCCCTTTACTATCATTAAAAGCGCATGATCTTGAGTCAGATTATGGTAAGTGGCTTTTCTTGAATAACGTGCCCGAAGGATTTGTGATGAAGTGATTTTATGATTTGCTTACGTAACATCGCAGATCGCGCCATCACAAATCGCACCATCGCAGATCGCGCAAACACACGAATATAACATTGCAGCGATCGCAACATCGCAGATCGCAGAAGTTTTATGCTTGCCAAATCTTGTCAGCTCATTTTCTGCGATATGCGATCTTGCGATCGGTGTTATCGCAGATCGGTAAATCTTGAAGTTTTTCCGTTATGAGTATTACTTTATTGCGATGCGATATATTGCTTAGCATGAGGGTCTTGTACATACCGGGATTATACTCAAATGGAAGTGCTTTCCTATCACTTTATGTAACGCGGCTTTTAAAGATTTTTTTTTTTTTTTTTCCCTTATCATAGACTTAGGTTTTAAAATATTCAAAAGATCTTCCTAAGCTTACGATGATAACCTTATTTTGAAGAAAGGAAACTCTTGCTTTTCCTAAATTTTAACTAAGGGTCCCCATTCATTTAGTATTTTGGATAACACTTAAATGAAAATGGGGGGGGGGGGGGGGTTGTTGCTGGCCACAACAAGCCGCTATCAAACAACGTATCAATCTTGTTATGTTTTGAGATCACCCTTATGTGAAACAATTCTATTCTCCTCTTTTCATTTGGAGTTTCATTTTGTGAGCCTGAAGAACTAGTGATGGCAATGGATTCCTTTCCTTGAGACCCAATGGCTGTGATTTTTGTTTCATTGCCCGATTTGGATCCCAAATCCTCTTGAGTGACGACATCTGTCTTTTCTTTTCCTTTGTTGTTGAATTTCTTTGGTTTCATTTTGGGATGAAGCTTCCAACAATGAGCTTCATCGTGACCCTATCTGGAACAATGTTTACATATTGTTTTCTCTCCTTCCTTTTTAATGGATGCATTTTTATTCCCCTTGAAACCCTTTTCTTTCTCTTTACCCTTAAATGGCTTTTTACTACCTTCTTTTGGGGTGTTTTTCCCTCTTGCCTAAAGATGAGTGGCTTGCACACACATGTCATCTAGATTACTAGGATTAAACATTAAGATAATATGCCTAAGGTAATTGTGTAAACCCCCTATGTACTTCAACAAAGTGTCCTGTGATTGTAAATGTACACCTAACATTAGAGACCTTTTTCTGAATTCTTGGGTGTAATCTTGCACATTTTGACCTTTTAGCTGTCTAAAGTTCTGCCAATTCATGACAACTTTCTACATATAAGCTATAGGGTAGAATTGTATTTTAATTTCAGAAATGAAATCATTCCATGAAATAGATATCTTACATTGTTTTTTAATCTCCTCTTGGGTCTTTGATTCCCACCATACAAGTGCTACACCCTCCATTCTCAAGGAAGCTAACTGAATCTTCATGTCATCGTCTTGAAGGTTTTGAATACTGTAATAGACCTCCAACTGATGAATCCAATTATCAATATTCTCTACTTTCACTTCACCATTATACATGGGCAACTCGAATTTAACATCAATTTTTAGAAAAGGTGATTTACCAGTTCCTTTTGAAGAATGACGATGAGTATGAGTAAGGGTTGTGTTAGTGGAAGAGTGTGAAGATTCTTGTGAAGAAGAAGATGAAGAAGATGGTGGAGAGGATGGAGGTTTGTCTCCATTTTCATTACCTCCTTTTCCATCACCTCCTCCTAAAGAGCCTTCTCCTTTGGGAGTTTTGGAACGTTCTCCTTGCAATATGCTATTCCTCTCTTCATAGAGGACCTTCACCATCTCTGTCATATCAAAGAAAGCATTTCTGAAGGTCTTCTCATCTTCTGTCATGTTTGTAGGTTCTCCTTCATGAGACATGATCTCTAGAGTCTCAACTACAACTTGAGGCTGAAATGGTGTTGGAGATTATGGAAACCTTGCTCTTCTCCCCCTTGACTCAACTTTAGGGCTTCCAACCAGCTTTTCTTCACCTCTTTTGAGTTTTAACCTTGTAAGCATTACATAAAATTGCAAACAATTAAATCATTTTTTCACAAAGAAAACCTAGTGCTCTGACACCAAATTGATCTGATTTAGAATATTAGTTTGCAGTGCTAAGATCTTCCTCAGATTATAAACAAAATGCTTTCATCGTGCTCAAGGATTCATCAAATTTTGCAAGTAAAATGAAGAGTTTTTATGTTAATTTTATGAGAAATTTAACATAAACTAGAAACTGAAAAAAAAAAGAAAAAAAAAGAAAAAAAAAGAAAAAAAAAAAAAAAGAAAAAAAGAAAAAAAGAAAAAAAGAAAAAAAGAAAAAAAGAAAAAAAGAAAAAATACAGAACATCATCAAAAACACATTAAAACAAGCACATGATAAAGGAGTTCACCCCTCGTGGGCCACATATCCTTGGTTTAACTTCCAATGTCTCGGGCCTCTCTATTATGCTCAAAAGTGTAAAAATCTATGTTTACAATGCTCAAATGCTTCTGAAACCTACTCCAATCAGTTCAGAATACTAAAAAATGGCCATCTAGCCTCTTTTTGTAGCCAATTTGGTGGAAAACTAAAGAAGTTATGACTTCTCCTTGTTTTCCCACTATTCATTCCACAAATTGCTCCAAACCCAACATGATCCTACAAATTAGCTCCGAAAATCCGTTGACACCTAATCATAGGGATTGGGTGAACAATTGTAAATAATGTAAATAATCAATAAGAGAAAATGAAGAGTCACCGCGAGATGAAACTCAAGAGTCACTCCCTCATGTATATAACTATGAACAACCCAAATGAATAAACAGATTCTCATTTGAGGAGTTACCTCCTGGCCTGACATGGTATCAGAGCCAACTCTATTTTTAGCATTCCTGCCCTTGTAACTCCTTTTCTGCCTATTCTGCCTATGTTCTGCCCATATTGCAGAACTGACACCTCTGAGTGTACTGTGGTGCCTATTCCAGCATCTGATATTGACACCTTCGATTCGGATAGTAGCACTCCCAAATCAAAACTTCGATGAGTCTAAAACTTGCAGAAGCAGAATCAAAGGCTGAGATGAGAACGCCACTGCAGGATAGGACTCGACTACTGTGGTGCCATTGTGGCTCTGAGCCACATTATTTTCAACACTGTTTTCATAACACCTCCCTCACGCTGGTATCATTCATAACACCTCCCTCACGTTGTTTAATACACCGCTTTGTATTGTTATGAATGCATTGTTATGAAAGTATATGCTCCCATACCGTCGCTCCCACGCTGTCTAGAACCTCCCATACTCCATACTCCTGTTGCTGCTCCTTGGAGCATATGCCATACATATGTTATGCACACCTCTCACCTTAATTGCTATGATTGTGGTTTCCCATTTTACATTTACGTTGTTCCACATATGCTGCTCCCATATGGACCCTCCCTCACGCTGTGTGATAATACCTCCACATACTTCTACTACGGTTTTTCTGAAAAACAAATTGAATTCTCTAAGGCATGGATCTTTAGGATCTTTAATGGTTTCCAAGAGAGACACAAGGTCAATATTGGCATCATTTCCAACCTTCCAGTTCTTGTGAGAAAGCCGGTCTTCCCATGGTAGCTTCTTCTCTTCATTCATTAATTTCTTGTCCTCAGACATTGCTTTAGCCATATCTTTACAAAGGACAACACAAATCCTACGCTCCGACCTCTAATTTAATCTCTAAGACATTGGGATTTGCTGTGATATCACAATTTCTTTTTTTAATATCTCATTGCGCCTCCATTGGGACCTCCTCCTATATAACCCTCCCTCAGATATCCCCTCCACCACATAACCCCTGCCTCATATATACCTCTGTTATATACATTAGAATTGTAGTTTTTTTACAACCAAAAGTGTGATTTCTTACAACGTATTGGCAACAGAAGTGCATTTTTTTTTACAGTACACAAATTTTTTAAAATGCATTCATTGATATCTATTGTGGGATTGGTTTTCACCAGAAAGGAGAACTATCCAAAATGGTCACGGAAAATCAAACACACTCTCATTTTTAATCAGTTGTGGAAAGGAGTGTGTGTTGGAGACAGAGACAAAGAACCAGAACAATGTACCTCATACAAGGAATTCACCATTTGGGAAAATAAGAACAACAAGGCTTATGCCTTGATTGAAACATCAGAAAATGAAGAGGTGAGTCACCATATTTCACCATTTTCAAATGCTTTCGAAGCCTTACAAAAACTGAAGGAACTCTATGACTCACACTCTGCACTTGAAGATGTTCAACTCATGATTAAATTTTTCAGCCTTGAATTACAAAATGATGATCCTCTTGCTCTTGCATCAGAAGTAAAATCTATTATGCATGATATCAAAGTCACTAATGTTGAACTTGACATTCCTCTGATATATTTTTTCAAGGCACTTTATCCCACTTACTCAAATTATCTTGAGTCATTGCAAGAAAATGGAAACCTCAAAGAAATTACCTTTGACTCCCTTGTGAAAAAAATCGCTGAAAGAGAGAAATTTTTTGGGAAGAAGACAACTCCTCAGTCTTCTGAAGAGGCTGTGTGTCTTGCACATAGAGAGAATAATCTTGATCAAGATTCTTCCAAAGGAAGAGGTGGTCGAAGAGGAAGCAAAAGAATAAATTTCAGAGGTAGGGGGGGCCAGACACTCTCAAGGTGAAAAGTCATATTTGCATTGCATACGTTGCAATAGAGATGGATCACATGATGCATCCACATGCAAGTTGCCTTGGGAAATAATTGAGCAGGAAAGAAGCCAAACCAAAGGTAAAACTAATGACAAATAGAAAGGTAAAGCACCTGAATCCGCTCACTATGTTGTGGAACAATGTAATATTGGAGTAAATGAAGACTTATTTAATGCTTCACTTGCTTCTTGGAAAAATGATTGGTTGCTTGATTCAGGAGCAACTTTCCACATGATTTTTAGAAGAATTTACTGACAATGTTGATGGAGAAGTATACTTTGTAGACAAATCAAAACTCAAGCCATCTGGGCTTGGACAAATCAGGCTTAAATTGCTTGGTCTTCCAGACTTTCTTCTTCATGATGTTTTATATCTCCCACAGCTGAGGAAAAAATTGTTGTCTTTGGTCCACATCTGCTAGTAGGACACTCCAATCATATGTTTTATGTCAAGGTTGAGGCAAGAAAAGCTTCAGATCACTCACTTGTCATGACCGGGATAGAAGAAGAAAGGATTCTCAACTTGCAAGGTACCTCTGCTTGTGCACAAAATTTCTCATACAATTCTCATTATGATGAAGGTACATTTCCATCAAGTTTAGTATGGCATGCTAGATTTGGAAACTTGAACTATGACAACCTCCTCTTGTTGAAGAAAAATGGTGCTACTGGTTTGCCTACAATTCCTAGGAAACTTAAGCAATGTGATGCTTATATTCTAGGAAATCATAGCAAACAGTGTTTTCATGATTCACATTCCAGAGAACATAGAAAACTTGAACTCATTCATTTAGATTTATGTGGTCCAATGCCTGTTCCTTCCGCAAATGGAAATAAATATATGATGACATTTATTGATGACTACACCAAAATGTGTTGGGTTTATTTATTGAAGAACAAATCTGACGTTTTTCAAACATTCAAGAACTTTCATACATGGATTTAAAATGATCCACAATCTCATATTGGTTCTATTTGCACTGATAATGGAAAAGAATACACTTCAAATGAATTTGAAAACTATCTTCACAAAAATGGGATCAAACATCAAACAACTGTGCCTTATAATCCCCAACAGAACAGAGTAGTTGAAAGAATGAATATGACAATCTTAAATATGGTGCGCTCCATGCTGTTTTTCAAGATTGTAAAATTGATGTTTTGGGCTGATGCAGTTCTATGTGTTGTATATGTAAAGAATAGATGTCCATATAATGCTATTAGAAACAAGAATCCTTATGAAATGTGGTATGGGTACATTCCTTCGGTAAAGCATCTCAGGGTCTTTGGTTCCACCTGTTATGCCTTGATAGAAAAGGTACATAGAAACAAACTTGGTGCAAGGATTCGTAAGTGTATATTCTTGGGGTATTCAAATACCTCCAAAGCATACCGTATCCATGATGAAGTAAATAAGAAGTTTTTTGTATCTAGAGATGTAATATTTCTTGAATATTTCAAATCTAATAATGTTGTTGAGCGGCAACTTGATTGCTCGGATATATTCGCAAATGAAAAATCATTTCAAGAATTTGATAATCAGTTTCCACATCTTGAAGGGGGGATTTCTATACTGGATCAACCTGTGGAATCTTCTTCTGAAGAACTCTCTCCCCTGCATTAAACTCCAACCACTCATGATACTTTGAGTGATGTGATTGACAGAATTTGGAGACTCAATCTTGATTCAGTCCCAACTCAATCAACTGAGATGCTTGGACCATCTCAGAAAGGATATCCTCTAAGTGGCCGACAAAGACACTTGAAAGTGTTCATCCTGATGAGGTTGGAAAGACATGAACAAGAAATTCCACCCGCCAAAATGGAGGTGATGTAGATGAATCTGATTCACCTATTGATATGGATGTTTCCTATGACTGTGAATTGAATTTGTCTACAAATTTTGAATCAACTTCCTTGAAATAAGCTGCTTCTCATGATGAATGGAAAGAAGCGATGAAAAAGGAGTATGATGCCTTGATAAAGAATGGCACTTGGAAGTTGGTTGATCCTCCTTTAGGAACCAAACCAATTGGCTGCAAGTGGGTCTACAAGAAAAAGTATAAAGTTGATGGCTCACTTGACAAGCACAAAGCCAGGCTTGTGGAAAAAGGTTTTGCACAGAAGGAAGGGGTTGATTATGAGGAGAATTTTTACCCCACAACAAAATGGGCTATCATCCAGACACTCTTTTCCCTAGCAGCTCAGAACGGTTGGAAAGTCCATCAAATGGATGTAAAAACTGCTTTCTTGAATGGAGATCTAAAATATAATGTTTTTATGTCCTAGCCTAAAGGATTTGCTATGAAAGGACATGAACATAAAGTATGCAAACTTGTGAAATCCTTGTATGGCCTCAAACAAGCACTGTGAGCTTGGTATGAAAAATTAACTGAGCATCTTTTGAAACTCAATTTCAAACATTATGATCTTGATGATGCAACTTTGTTTGTCAAGAAAGTTCGAAAAATAGTTGTATACCTTGTGGTATATGTAGACGATCTTTTGATGACAGGGAACAACGAGAGCTACATTTCATCCATAAAGAAGGAATTGAGGAAAGGTTTTGAAATGACTGATTTTGGTTATGTTCATTACTATCTTGGTATTGAAGTAACTCAACATTTGAAATCCATATTCCTTTCTCAAAAGAAGTACATTGAAGATCTGTTGAATAGGTTTGGCATGATTGAATGCAATCCTCTAACTACTCCAATGGAACAAAACTTAAATCTCACATCCATTTAAGGAAAATAATTTGAGGATGCAACAAAGTATAAACAACTTGTAGGAAGTCTCAACTACCTGAATACTACCAGACCAAACATTTCGTTTGCTATTGGAATCCTCTCCAAGTTTATGGAAAAGCCTTGTGAGGGACATTGGTCTGCTACAAAAAGAGTTATAAAGTACTTGAAGGGAACTCAAGACTTTGGACTCAAGTATACACAGGTGGGCGACTTCAGCTTGATTGGATACTCTGATTCAGAATTTGATGGAGACAAAGAAACTGGGCTATATACTTTTGGTTATGCTATGAGTCTTGTATCAAGAGCTGTCTCCTGGAGATTACGCAAAAAATCAGTTCCAACAGATTCCACAACAGATGTAGAATATGTGGCAGCAGTTGAGGCAACAAAAGAAATTATGTGGCTTAAGAAAATTCTGGAAGATTTGCAGGTAAAACAAGTACATTTGACTCCACTCATGATTGACAATACCTCTACAATAAAGTTGGCCAAGAACCCAAAGTTACATGATCGAACAAAGCACATCAATACAAAATATCATCTGATTCAACATCATGTTGAGGCCAAAACAATACATCTTCACCATTGTTCCACTAATGAGTAGATTGTAGACATCTTCACCAAAGCACTTGGAAGAGAAAAGATTGAAAGATTCAGAAAAATGCTTGGAGTCACCAACATCCCTTCAGATTAAGGGGGGGAATGTTGACACCTAATCATAGGGATTGGGTGAACAATTGTAAATAGTGTAAATAATTAATAAGAGAAAATGAATAGTCATCGAGAGATGAAACTCAAGAGTCACTCCATCATGTATATAACTATAAAAAACCCAAATGAATAAACAGATTCTCATTTCAGGAGTTACCTCCTGGCCTGACAAAATATGCTAACTGGACGGAAATTTCACCGCGCAGCGGGCCATAATCTACTGGCACCGATTTTCTTATCGCAATCACAATCGGTGGAGTTCTGTAGCTTATGTCTTGTGAACATGGTGGGCATTGTGTGATTGAGATGTGGCAGACCCGACGAGAGTATTAACCGGAACCGATAAACAACTCGCATTCAAGGACTTATCACATTTCACAATTCAACAGATAACTGGGGTTTTGTATATGCAGAAATTTGCATGTTGTGATTTGCGATTGCGATATTGCATTGCACCTCGGTACCTTCTTGGGGCTGATTCTATAACACTGACCCTTCGCCAATCTGAGATTATGATCCAGCACATCGTGTCTCTGGCCATTTCTTGAAAACCTTCCTGCTTGCCTTATCACATTGCACCATTTCCTGCTCGGGGCTGATTTCTAACATCGGCCTGCCTGCGATTGCGATTTGAAACATGTGGGGGAAAATTGTGGCTTGCCACTTGGCGCCTCCTCATTCACTGAAGGACCTTGCCACATCATCCAATCCTACCATGTGATTAAGTCAAACCTAAACTTTGACTTGCTCTAACTTCTGCATATGATCTCGGATTTGAGTACCATTCACACCATTGGAATCATAATGACGAGCTCTTTGATCTGAAGCTAAGTTCATCAAGATTCTGACACTTTGATTTTTGAGCCTAATTTTGAGCACCTGATCATGTAGTATCTTTGATGTTGTCCATTGTTGAATGATGTTGCTGATTAATGTTTTGATATAATGCTAATGATAATTAATTCTCTATAAGTCAAAATTAATTTATTAAAGTGAAATACTGATTCAACCCCTCTCAATATTTCAAAAAATTGGAATCAGAGTGGGTTCGTTCATTTGCAATGTAACAACTGAAAGGCATATCTCAAAAGTGCATAAATGGAAATTCAAAGAAGCACGTATCCAAACAAGCAAAGTAAGTCTTCAGTATTTCAGTAGTATCAAAATATGTTACAACTAATGAAGGTAATCAAGTTCATCCAACTCCTGAGTTCGATGAAACCAACTATGATATATGAGAATATAGAATGGAAGCCTATTTGAAAGCTCATGGATATGATGTATGACACATGAAACCAACTATGATATATGAGAATATAGAATGAAAGCCTACTTGAAATCTCATGGATATGATGTATGACACTCTGTCATTTCTAGAAGCACATCTACCAAGGAATATAGAAGGTACAATACACAAGTAATGAATGTCATTCTAAGAGATTTTCCAGACTATGTAGAAGGCAAAGTTTATCAAGTATCATCAACCAAAGGGATTTGGAAGAAGCTTCATAATTTCTACTCAAAGAAGCATGTAGATGAAGATGAAGATGATGATGAATGTGATTTAGATAACACAGATGAAGAAGAAGAAGAAATAATCAACATTGAGGGAGAATTTATCAATTCCTTATGTGATCTAAATAAACAAATGAAGCGAAATTATAAAATCAAAGAATAAGTTTCCCTTCTAAGACTTCAATTAGAGGAAGCAAAGAAGAAAGATAAAATTTTAACAAGCCAATTAGAGGAATCTGTTCAGAAGTAAGAGATAGAAGTTAGTCAAAAGCAGAGGGAACTTGATGCTGCTCTAGATGAAATAAACTATCTCAAGGAATCAAAAAAGGAGAGATTGCAAGATGTCAAAAATAAAAATTATGTCATTAATGAGAAGGATCAAGAAATTTCTTGCATGAATATGGAGCAAAAAGAAGCAGGTGAATTTCCATGTAACAAGGGCACAATCTCCAAGCCCCTGCAAGGGCAGGTTGAAGAGAAGCCTCATAGAAAAATCATTCAAAGGCCAAATTGAAGTGAAGGACAAAAGAAGGTTGAAAATGTTTATGCTCCATGAAGTAATTCTCAACAAAGGGCTATGCCTCCTGCAAGGAAGAATGTATTTAGAATATCAACAACATCAATGCAAGCCATTTTATCTAGGTACCCTAGAATATTTTCCGAGTATTGTTTTTGATGTACTAACTTTTGGCATAAGGCTATGGATTACATAGTTTATGACAAGGATGATTATCAAGGCCACTATAAAAACCCTATAAGTAAGCATGCATGAACACACGACATATATTCAAATGGCTTCATTATTAGAAAGTATATGTTAGTTGATTTGTCATTCATGTACGATATAGAGAGCTTCAAATGCCATAAATTTGGACATATAGCTTGTGATTGTAGATACAAGATGTAATCTTCCATGAAGGAGAAATCTAATATCAGGTACAAGAAGATTTGGAGAAGAAAGAAAAAGCAAGAGGATTAGGTGAATGAAGAAATCCCAATGGTTATGCTCTTAGTTTTTGTAAAATAAAAAGGTCATGATGAATCTACAATGGAAGATGTCAAAGTTCATGATGATCCAGTTGTAGAGCTAGTTCATACATTATTATGAAGAATTATGAAGAATCCAACTTGCTGACTCCCTATCTCATGAATGTTAAATAGGGGGAGTCTAAGTAGCAGTGTTTGCAAATTGGAAGATTTATCATTCGACAATTTGATAAATGGAAGATTAGTTAGCTTTGTGCTTAGTATCGTAGAAGATTTGGAAGAATCAACTATGGCAAGCTGTGAGAGGCATAACCTATAAGGGGGAGAGAAGCAGTCAAAAGGAGAAAGACATATTACAAAAAGACAAAAAGGAGATATTTTTTCAGGGGGAGTTACCCTTTCCATTAATTTCAAAGGGGGAGAGAAATCAGGAAATGAAAATGAGAATCATGGAGACAAAGGGCAGAAATAATCGCAGGGGAAGTTAGTGTGTTGCTATAAATGACAAAGGGGGAGATTTTTGAATGGTGTTGTCATTGATGCCAACATCAAGCCTTTGAATTCTCTTAATATTCATCTAAGAAAATATTGATCGGAAGCTCCATTGATCAAAAACCTTGGAAGGATGAGGAGCTCCTATAGTGTGGCCATGATGCCCAGAGTTTGATGAGGAATTTGGATGTGAGAATTGATGTTTTTTCATGAAAGTCTATATTCATATGATTCTCCTCATCATGCCAATTCCAACAACACGTGGCATGCCTCATAAATCCTCTCGATTAATGAAATATTCATCTTTAAATATTGAAGCCCCATTTTGTGGTCAAGAAGCCCCAAAGGAGATATTACAAGCATCATATTGGTTGATTTATTTGTGGCATTTTAAGTCAATAAAAATTAAATTAAATTTCAAATTCGGAAGGGAAAAATACTTATTAATTAGAAAATAAGTCGGCCTAACAAAATAAGTTAATTTTGGCTCCAAACTTTTAAAATTTGAATTGTTTAGGCCGGCTCCCCCCTTGAACAGGTCGGCCTGCCCCCTCTAGAAATGTCTTCGGCTAGTATAAACAAGACATGTTTTCCCTCCATTTGAACCATCTCACTCAAGTACAAAAATTGAAATATATTTGTGAGTCTTGAGGCTATTGTGGAGTCATACCCATTTAAAGAAGCAAGCCGAAGTTCATAGAGGATTTGGGATTAATTTTTGTTTTTCATTTTTGGATTTTCGTTGGGTTTATGATCAATGTTTTTGTAGAGGATATAAGGCTTATGATTGTGATCACCTTGGAAAATTTTAACATGTATTCACTAAACCCTTGCCTGAAGATGCTCGCTGGTATAAACACAGCCTTGTGGGACATGTTATGAGGTCAATAATGATCTATATGATCCAGCATATGCAATGGGAAATGGATGATTCGACCAACGCAGACAAGCATGTATTCTGTTTTTCTCATTCTGTTTAGTTTGAAAATATCTAGTTTGTGATTCTCATTAAAGAAGAAATTATGCATAAAACCAAAACATTCGATCTTCTCTGATCTGTTTCAATTGGTTAAATGTATCAAATCTAATGGGCACGTTGTTGAAATGTTTCATGGCTACGATATAATAAGGCTAATGGTGTTGGTTGGTATAATGAAATTCGATTTGTTTGGTGACTAGTAGTGTCTTTTGTCATTTTGTTTAACAAGAAGCTAAGATTAATAATCATTAGTTCATTCAGTGGTTGAGATTGAAAGTGGATTAATTCCTGCACTATGAGAAACTTGGAATTTTGGTCGTTGATTTGTGGGCTTGTATGACATAATTCAATGAGGCAACATTGACAGACCCTTGGCTACACACTTGTATGTAAGTGACATTGAATCAAACTACAGAGGTGCTGTTTGGTCACATACATATAAGTAGTGGAATGAGCCATAAAGCATTGTGATCATTACATAGCTATGAGATTGAAAGCAATTACACCCCAAAATAATATACTTGTGCCTCAGTATGATTACAACTAGATAATAAGTGTGGTTGGAGTTTGATACTAATGCAATATGGTATAAAATTATAGGCATCTCTTTAGCAATTGTGAATCGATGCAATCCGTGCAATGATAATTTAACAATTGGCTTTGATCTGGTTGAATATTCTATTCTGATCTAGTTGATGGGTTATTGGTGATGTTCGAATGATCGACGTGGGTTGTGAGACAAAGACTGCATTTGGCAACGTAACAAGGTCTACGTTAAATCCTTAGGAGAATGTGAAATTTGGTAGAGCTATTCCAACACTGTGTTATGCAAAGAGTCAAATATTTCATGAAGTAAGATGTTATGGAACAAACCTCTACAAATTAGTCTCATGAGAGATATTTTCCAACCTAGTTAATAAAAGTGTTGTTATAGTGATCCAATGCTATAGATAACAAAGTAACGTTGTGTTTGTTCATACATCATGTGCTGTCAGATTTCCATTTGTAAGCATTGTATATGCTGAGCCTATGTGTATTATGGATAAATTGAGCATAAGTTTGATGATGTAATTGAGATGATCTTGCGGGAGACCATAGCTTAAGTCAAAGGTTCTGTCCAAGGATCTTGAGACTATTGTGTTGCTGAAGTTAATGAGTAATGATATTAAGAAATTTTGGATTGTTTGAGATGTTTCAGGGGTTGTGATTGGAATTCAGGTCTTTATTGCTAGTATGAACATAACAAGAGAGAGATGATGATGGCAACATGATTGAGTTGCTCAATGTTAATGTTGCTGAAATAAGTAAGTGCATTAATGATGATAAGTCAAATGATGTATTATGGTAAGGTTTCTACGTGATTATAGGTGTGGAAGTTTAATGACATGTTTATTGTGTTGGTTAGTGACCTTGGTAATTGAATTTATGTAGAACAAACTGTTTGATGAGACAAGGTTTGATCATCATTGCAGAGATCATGAAATTGAAACAACTAGTTTCATGGTTCAATATTATTGAGAATTACTGGCATATTGCTATTACTGAAACATAGATCATATTACTAATAGGTTTTGGATAGAGCTTGCCTCGCAGTGTCAACATGTTGAACAAGAGTGAAGCAAAACTGATAGGGTTTTCATACATATGTTGATAATGAAGAGTGCTATTATTGCAACTTGGGTTTTGCATGACCTAAATTTCTTAGGGGTTGTTGTTGATGGGAAAACATAGTGCAATGGTCGTACAACATTAATGAGATATTTCTTTAGGAGAAGCGTTGAGAAGTCTTGTTAGAAACAATTATCAGAGAAGTGATTGTATGGCATAGATAATGATGATTACAAGTTGATGTAGTGACAATGATACGACAAGAGCAAAAAAAATATATTATTGATTTCAATTTCTGAGCAACATATTTAGTACAATCTATCATATTCTTTTATCTTCTATCTTAAGGGTGGCATGGTGTGCAAGGTGGAGATTGGATTTTCTTTCAAGTTGAACCCTAAGAACACTTCAGAGAAGTAGGGTGGTGCTAGGGAAGGTTGGAGCCTGTGCAGGGTATTAGAGAATCCTTTTAGTCGAAGCTGATAAAACCAATGCATTAGAGTGTCACTCCAGTTGGAGCTGGTAAATTAGGGTGTTGAAGCATCCTTTTAATTGGAGCTAATAAATCAGGGGGTTGGATCCTCCTTCCAATTGTAGCTGGAGAATCTTGGAAGTTGGAGCTTCCTATTGCTGAAATCTTTAAAGACCTATATTAAAAAGCATTCAATTGTTTTTCTCTTAGAAGGGTTTCCACCTAAAATATATTGTATACTATATTTGATATATTCTTTAATGCTTGGAAATTGCCTCCTAGTGAAAATATGATTGTTGTAAAAACATTTATGTTTTTTCTAGATATATTGTTGCATGTTAGGAGGAGCTAATAGTAGAGAAACAATTAACATTGAAATTATGGAGGTTTACTTGGAATTTTTATTTCTAATGTTTAAGCATCAATGGAAGAAATTTTAATTTGTAGACTCTACCCTCTCTCTTCCCAAGGATAATATGATAGATATGACATTTTCACTTATCCCTCCCTTCTGAAAAATCAAATATTGATGGGAATTTTGTAAGGAAGCATGTGCAAGAAAGGGTAGTACTTCAAAAGAACAACGGTAGGGATATATTAGTTAACAACCTCCTTTTTTATTCCTTTCTTAGGGTGTCATAGTCCCTTTGTTTCTCCCTCTAACAACCATTTTGGTGGATAATATATTATTATGCATTACTGTTACTTATACATGATCATATCATGGAAAATGTACCCACCACATTATATCCTATCCCACCACTTAGACTCCTTTGAATTCACTAGTCTAGCCTTAGCCTTGAACTCCACACTAGGAATGCTTACAATGCAATGATGGGGTAATTACAAATTATCCCACATGGCTTAGATCTTGTATAAAAACCACATCATGTACACAATACATGATTTATTACATTGCAATTCAAGGGTAAAAACTAATATATTACATTCCCTCTCCCCCTTGAAATAACATCACCCTTGATTTTCTTTACTTTCAACAATATGACTATGTCTCCTTGTATCTATTATTCACCATAGTAATTGGTTTTTGATGGATATCTAGACATCAATGTTCCATAATTCCTTTCATTTCCTTGAGATTATTCCGACATATACCTCCAACAAATCATCAGGGTGAATATGCATGACAAAGCCCATTATTACATCCATAAGAATTTCAAATTCATAACTAATTCATTTATTAATAAGATAAGATAAAGTATGCAAATAATCCAAATACTTATCCACAGGGTTTCCGTAGGTGAGACTAAGCTCTCAGTCTCTTTTTCTTCTCTTACATTCCAAAAATATAGTGTCTTGTTTATCCCAAATAGCACAAAAGATAAATTTCTTATAGTAGATTCATTCAAGTCACTTCTTCCTTTTTGCACTAACCCTTGTAGGCTCAAACATCCCCTTCTTTTCTAAACATTCCTTTGAGAAATCAATCTTGCGAGGTTTTCATGGTAAAAAAGAGCTCAGCTTTATAGACCCTTATCGGTAAGGTGTCCCACTAGGAACCTATAACAAACAATAACTCATAGTGATCAAGACATATCATAGGGTTTCCATGTCATCACGGTAGTATCCTCCCCATGATTTCCAACTTTAACAACCATTATCTATTACTAGATAGATCTATCATACCACTTGTGTCCTACAAATATAGTTACCATGAGACGTCATCATAAAAAATCCAATTTTGAATTTCTTTCACACAAAAGTTAGGTTTCACAACTATTATATCCTTCTCATAATGTTCGGTCCCCATATTTAATAGAAACTAGTTTTCATTATGGGCTTACACTCATTGCCATATCCCAAGAAAATTTTACTTGCAATCTGTTCTCTTTGGTAGAATTTTAAATCAATCAAACAAACTATATGTATTTATGCATGTAATCCTTTCTTTTTAACATTCAAAACAACCCACAAAATGGTGTTAGAATTATGAAATACCAACAATTCAATCACTTTGAGATATCAATAGATTATATTTAATGAAAAACCATTCAATATACATGCATTACCAACACAACAAGCATTCACACAATGTAATAAAAAACATGTGCCAATATTTAGGGGTTCACAATCACAACTTACACATTTAAATAATATAATTATGCACATTCAATAATACCATAATGCCTTTAATGTACCCAACCACTCTTATACATTGTTGGCGAAATGGTGTATTTAAAATTCCTTTCACCAACTTTATATTTTCTATGATATACATTTTTTTATCTCATGCCCATCCTTCTAGCTAAGCCGAGGATCACATTATGTAATTATGATACCATAATTTCCTTATTATTCTATAATGAAATAATGAGCACATGCAAACATATAATGTAGGCTAATACATAGAAGCAAAACAACATTCCTTTCACTACATTAATGCCATTAATCCAACATAATATTACATAAACCATATACACTTATCTCCCAAGACTATTTCACCAATTGGCTATAGAGGAAGGATGTTCCACACAACCATAAGTTTTCTATTGCCTAACATATTTCTGTAATAGGGCCACATATGGACTAAGGATATGAGTCCACAAGGATTAATCACTTACTGATAGCTCTAATATTCTCATATAGTCCAATTTCCTAAATATGAAAATCTCTTAACTCCTACAACAATTCCAATTCACCAATTCTCTTACCCTTCAACCTGTTCAACCTGTTAGGTCCCTATAATACTAGTGTAATCCCCTTAGTATTACTGTTGTGACCATGTAGCCCCCATATTGTTATTGTTGTGCCCCATAGAAGCCCAATATTGTTATTGTTATGCTCTTACATTATTATTGTTATGTAGGCTTTGATTATATTGTGACCCTTTAGGCTCTTATATATACAAGGGAGGCCTTGTCATTTGAATCATCCAAGAATTGTTCATTTATGTGATGTAAAGAAGGTTTCCACCTCAAAGAGACTAATTTTCAAGTTGTTGATCTATCTTTTCTTCTATTTTGTGATCTGGTTGCATAAAATTTGGTATTATAGCTTTGGATTTTATGGTTTCGCTGCTTCAAACAGGTTATCTTGGATTTTTCACTATAATTTTTGTTCCACAAGGAGTTATAAGCTGAAATTTGGATAACGTGGAGCTAAAATGTTGTTTAAATTCATTTAAAAATTTCAGATCTTGGTTCACTATATTTTCTGAGATATGGTCTTAATATATTAGGGTTTTTGTTTACTCCAAAATTCAGTCTCAAGCAGGTGACCTAGGGAAAATCATCATAGATTTCTCTACGAGCATTCCATACAAGTTCTCTCTACTTAACTAGTTTATAATTAGGTATCGTGGGAGATTGGGCATAAATTTACCTTGAAGAATCCAATATCGGTTTGAATTATGGCTTTGGAAAGAAGACTCGTAGGGATACCACAAGATGAAATTTCAGACCTTGGAGAGCCCAAATTATAGAGAGACAACAATTTCAATATTGAGCTCCTAAAAATAGGAAAAAGTTGTATACATTTTTTAAAAATTGCATAAATTTGGTTTA
This sequence comes from Pinus tabuliformis, assembly GCA_031772625.1. NCBI lineage: Eukaryota > Viridiplantae > Streptophyta > Pinopsida > Pinales > Pinaceae > Pinus > Pinus tabuliformis. The sequence continues at coordinate 1,230,370,278 of CM062818.1, forward strand.
AAAAATCAGTGTGAAGTGATTTAAGTGGAATAAGCACAAATATCAACATTTGGTTCTAAAATGCCTCCCAAACAAAATAATTCTACACCAATTAATCCCTCAAAAAGATTTACTCTGATGCATGAAGAGGAATAATTGCAACATGATAGATCAAAATTAAGGGACCAAGTGGAACAAATTTCGCTCTCACAAAGAGCAACCAAATATGAACTAAAAGGGGACATGGATGGTTTAAAATCAGAAATAAAAGGTGACATGAATGTTATAAAAAGTGTCATGAATGGTTTAAAAGAAGTCATGGAAGATTTGAAGGAAGGTTTGACAAAGTTGCTAGAAGAAACACTTCCTCATGGTGATAAGGTATTTCATGAAACTCATGATGAGAACAAACATACTACGAATCATGATTTTAGAGACTCAACTTTGGGATAAAGACCAACCATATTCCAAATATTTGTTAGAGGTCTATTTGGCACATCACTCCCGACGATCAAATCAGTGTAAACAGGGTCTATCAAACTCTAATTCAGTTGCTACATGCCCTAGACATGCCACCTCATTAAGTGCTTTCATACATGAGAGTTTCCTCACTTCAAACCCTGTTGAAGTGCTTCTTTGGGTCACCAGCGCACCGCTGGTCAGGGGTAAGTGCTTTGCAGAGCAGGTAGCCCCATTCAAAGTTGCGTTGCAGAGCACTTAAGCCCACTCGAGCCTACGCTGGGCGAGAATCCTCAAAATGTTCATTGGATCCTGAGTATATTCCTCCTTTCTAGAGCCTTCTAGAAGGAACCCAACTCCTATCCTATCAAGATGAGCTCAACTTAGGATAGCCTTGGATAATCTAATTCTCTATCCTCTCATCCCTTTTAACATGGAAACTAATCATCCAATTATGGAAAACCATTCAATGTCATATTAATGACAAAACCACTTGCATTCATTTATAAATTGGCCTCCCATCATAGAACCAGAGAGCTTGGATGTTATAGAGAAATACTGTTGTTCTAGAGACTTGAAATCATTGTCAAAGTAATGTTATGATGCTGGTTTGATGTTGCTATTGGTGTGATGAAGGCTTGGACTAAGCTGGATGAGTGACATGAGATCGAACCACATTGGGTGTAACTTCTCCTTCTATCAATCAATAAAGTTGTTTGTTCCTTTTACAATACTTTTGTCTATATCTATGATGAATGTATGTTCAAATGTTGTCGATTCCATTTGTTTATAATAAATAGATCATATGATTGATTGTTGTCGTCTTATGTTTATGTTGGCAGGTACCAATTGAGCAAATTCAGTTTGAGCAGGAGCGACGGGAGCAAATCAAAGGAGGTCAAAGGAAGCGAAGGATCACAAGTAGGTTCTTTTATCTTATTTGTTTATTGTAGGAAAAGGTTAAACATCTTTACTTCAGTTGTTCTAAGTGTAACTACCCACTTAGGGAAGATATACTTTTCCATAGGTATAAATTCCGTATAGCAAATTGGCGACTCCGCTGGGGAACGACCATCAGTCCTGGTAGTTATCCCTTGTCTTAGCAGCACCAGTAGACTTTGATTAAGTTCATTTACCTATATTCAGTCATTTTGAAGCTTGTTTGGTCAAAATGTGTGCTTATTTGTGTGCTGATAGTGCTCTCTGGCATCAACGCACTGTTGTTCTTGACATAGTGCGCTGCAGAGCAACCTTAGCCTAGAGACAGTGCTTTGCAATGCATTGTCTCCCACTCAGGGCTGTGTTGATCCCTGTCAAGCCAAAAACTCATATTTTTGCTTTATTTTTTCCAAACTGTTTCACATCTTGTTTGCTGAATGGTCAATGTTTCTCTGTCCCTGAAGTCCAAATTAGCATTTATTTTCCTTGCACACTTTGGATTTTTTTGTTCAATGTTTCTTTATGCTTTCTTTATCATTGTTGAATCAATCCCAAAGTTAGCTTACATTTATTAGTCTTTAATTTTCTGAAAAAGAATTGTCGTAAAGTCTTCATTTATTTGAAAAAGAAACTGTCGTAAAGTCTTCATTTCTTGTGAAAAGCATTGATTCATCGTTTGTGCATTTAGTTTCTTTATGTTCATCTAAACATTAAAGGAATGAAAATAAAAAAATTCATAATGCATTTAGAAGTATGTGTGTGCTTGTAGGAATGGTATATGGAAAGTTGCATTAGATGTGATCTATGCTCTTTGTTTAGAGATTTTGATTGCTATATCCCTTTTAGTTACGGTTTTCATTGTTTAAATCAAATGAAAAGAATGTTTCTCATCTTAGTTGCATTCTAGGAGTTTCAAACACATCATGTGGTGAACCTAAAAGGCAAACTTTTAAACAAGATAAACTAAAATTTATCTCAACTAACCTAATGGAGAATTGTAACTTAACGCATAACATTTAGAGGTCTAGGCTAGAGACGTGTTCCGACGTCGTTAAACATAGTAGCTATCGCTAACAATCTGCGATAAATTCTGAGTGTGATACCTCATTCCACGTACGTAAGTATATTGTAGCTTGTCCATGTACTTTCGGGTATATCGGGCAGTGTTATAGTACGAAAAGTATAAGGGAATGCTCTCACTGTGCGGTTTCGCATTAGACAATGCTAACATGGATTAGGCCTCCACATACTTTTGGGTATATTTGGGAGGATTACATTAGGTTTATATCCATCCATAAGTAACCAAGTCGGCCGCCTTGTATACTGTGATACACTGAAAACAACATTTGGGGAGATTACCTACACGTATGTTAAGTCCTTGGCTCCTCCGAGGCGGTATATTGTAGTTCACAATTACTTGGTAATTCTTTTGCCTAGATTACCCTCTTTTTGCTTATTTCTTTTTATAAGAAAATAAATCAGCAATCATGGAAGAAAATTAACCTTTACCCCATCATTCGCGTAGGTCAACGAATAAACTACCTTTACTGCCTGAAGCTACACCTAGTCGGCGAAAGCGGTCTCGTTTAACTAAGTCCAGTACATCACAAACTTTTAGTTCTTCATCTAATTTACCAGAGTCACCTATATCGGTATGTATTGTGATTCTAGTTACTCCTACTATTACTGGTTTATCTTGTACTGAGGTGGAACCTTTACAATTACCTGAGGACACTAAAAGTGAAATTAGTGAAATGGTAACTGAAGTTGTCCAACAAGAAGTTGATCCTCAACCAGAAGTTGTTCAAGAAATTCATCCTGAACCTGTTGTTCTTTTACCGGAACACTTGGATCCCGAAGTTGAATAACCAGAAGTTGTTGCCATACTGGAAGACAATCGACTGGTTTATCCTCAAACATCTGTAACTATTGAGACTTCTCCTTTATCATAGAGTCAAACATCAGAAATTTATTATGGACCTGACGGTGAAATCCTTCCACCCAGTTTGATTTCTATTGAAGAGGAATTTGAATAAGAAACTTCACCTAGAACTCCAACTCGTTTTGGACCAGGGATTTATCTTTTTATCCTTCTTTTCCTCGGTTAACTTATACTACTCCTCTTGATCATGTCTACTTTCAAACTCTCGTAGATTCATTAGGAAATTTATTGGGTCATTTGACTATGGTTGAAGCAACATCCCAGACTGTATCATCTGCTATAGCTGCAACATCATCCACTGTCGCTACTTCTTCGATGTTTACCACAACATCTGAGTCACATCTGTATGGTGGTCCGTTCATCCCACTGGGTTACCAATCATTATCTGGAACTCACTCCAGTGTTTCTTCTAGTCCATGGTCTTCACCCATGTTTTCCATAAAAATTTTATCTGGTTCTTCACTTACAGATATTGAACAGTTTGATCCATCAAGTCAATATCAAGCTGGTCCATCTGGTTACCATCCAATGTATCCACTTAACACTGGATTACCTCCATATGGAGAACAATATGCCCAATCTGCTTATTCTCCATACTCTGGGGGGCCACCATATGGCAGTATATCATCATCTTTAGGTCCAACTTATTCTGGAATGACTGTTTGTCAATGGCAGCCTACAATGTCTATTCAACCAAGGCTTTTGTATTCATCACAACCAATACAACCTGTTTCATCCATACCTACTATGCCTATCATTATGAATTTACCACAGTCGCAAGCTCAGTTGATTGTATCTCAACCTTTGCAAGCTAATCCTTCAACCTCTTACCCTCAAGTTTCAGGTCTATAGACTCAGTCTTCTTGGGCCATTTTACAACAACCATTTGTCTTTGAAATCAAACAACCTCAGACAAGTTTACCAATAACTGGGATGACTCAGACTTATATTGGTCCAATTTATCCACAACCTGGTGAAATTGGTGGGCAAAAACTGTTGTATCAACAACCGTGGTAGCCACATTACCAAAACAACAATTCCAACAGTACCAAACTTATCCTGTACTTGGTCAACGAGCCTATGCTGGGTTTGGTCAACAACAAGCTTACCTATGTTCTAGTCAACAAGCCTATGCTGGTTTTGGTCAATAACAAATTTATCTTGGTTCCCAACAAAAACCTTATACTGGATATGCTCAACAAACCTACCCCTATCAAGGTTACCAACAACAAATTCCTTATGCTGGTATGCAAAGGCCTATTTCCCAGGCAATTCCATCTTACCCTGGTTACACTCAACCCAACCTAAACTGACAATTGCCTTTTGTTGCAACACTTGAATTACCATATTTAAATCAGCTTACCAATGATCCCATTCTTTATTCAGCTTGGTGGCCGGTGATTCCACACAAATTGCCTTCTGATATTCCTAAGTTCAATGGAAACCCTGGAGAAGATCCGTCCAATCACGTTATGACTTTTCATTTATGGTGTTCATCCAACTCCCTAAATGATGATTTAGTAAGACTACGTCTTTTCCAGCGAATGATCACTTGTCCGGCTGCAAAGTGGTATATTGAATTACCATGAGCTTCATTTGACAACTTCATAGCCTTAGCCACTACATTTTTAACCCATTTCTAGTTACCCATCAGATATGAAACTGGAACAGAACTGTTGACCAACTTTAAAGAGACCACTGCTACTCACATTCTGATCATATTCATGAGTGGCACCGTTGTCGTCGAATGATAATTTTTTTTGTTCTTGATCAACTTTTAGTTGAGTGGTTTATTAAATCCTTATTTCCATCTATCACCGAGGATGTGGCTAAAGGAGGAGTTGTTACTGAAGAGCAAGTAATTGCTCATTCCCAATACTTAGACTTGATTTACACCTAGTCTGGCATGCTCTATGATAAGGTTCAAAATGCGCCTAGACCCGATTTTATTGTTCCACCACCTCCATCCAGTAAGGACTCTCATGCCGGTGACGGTGTGATAGGTTCTTCAAGCACTCAAACAACAAGTAGACCATCTAGTCAAACACTTGCTATTTCAAATCAAACCTCTAATACACCTGATAATACACTTTCTTCCGAAATAAATGCCATGTCATCTGACAAAGATAAAAATGAAAAGCAACTTGGAAGCAAGAAAAAGGGGAAAACCAAAAAGAAACAAAATTCCCCCGCTCAAGAGAAATCATCTGATTCCTTTTCTCTAGCTAGGGAACCTCGTCACCCATGTTTAATTTGTAATGAGGAGCACTTTACGCGAGACTATCCTCACCGCTCTGAAGTCTCAAAACTTCTTAAGACTTCTAGTACATCCGCTGTGTTGACAGACCCTTTTCCAAACCTAGAGACTCATTTGGTTGCTACAGATCATGCTTCCACTTCACAAGTGCTTATGCTATCCACCACTAAGCCTAAGACTAATGTTTTGGTGACTACACGAAGTAAATATTACGGTAATCCACCGTCATTGTCGAATAACTAGGCTATAGATCAACCCAATACTTCGACTTCGACTTTGTATGACTCCATTCCACCACCCATTGCACTAGAGTTAACAATAAAACCACATAAGGGAGTTGTTCATAAATCTGTATTCAACCCTTGAGCTCGAGCAATGCAAAATTATAACATAGTAGAAGATTTGGCTCAGTCACCTTCTGCTATGTTGACGCTTGAGGTGCTTCAAAATTATCCCTCCCAAAAGCATGCTTTATTGTTAGCAATTGGTGGAATTGATCCAATGGATTCCAATCTCGTAGTTTTTAACCATGCGGGTTATATGCCACAATTACCAGCACAGTTAGCATTCTTGATCCAAGTAAATTGTTTGAATCACCTCATTCATCAAACCATTGTTGACGAAGGTGCATCTATTCCAAGGGAAGGCTAACTTTCTAAGGAGATTCATTCCCAACTATGCCAAAATGGCTAAAGGATTCACTCGTCTTTTGAAAAAGGGAATTACCTTCCATTGGGACCAGGTTGTGCAAGCTTCCTTTGATGCTCTCAAAGATACCCTGATCCGAGCGTCATTAATGTATTCCCATAATTATTAGAATTACTATTTCTTGTATCTCACTGCTACAGATACAACCATTGCTATGGTTTTAGTCCAAGAAGAAGATGGGATTGAACATCTGATCTATTATTTGAGTCGTAATCTCAATGATACGGAAGTTAAGTATTCTTACGTTGAGAAGCTAGCTTTGGCTTCTGTTCAAGCTGTACAGATATTTCGCCATTATATCCTGCTCTGAAAGACCACTATCATTTCAGATTGCAAACCACTGACGTACGTCTTGTCACGTCAATTGCTGGGGGGAAAATATTCAAAATGGATCATCATTTTGCAGGAATTTGATCTGGTATTCATCAAATCGAAGTCAAAGAAATCTCTAGTTTTTGTTGAGCCTCTTTGTGACCTTGCCTCTATCGCCATCGACTTAACAACGGAACCATCAATTCCATATGAGTCTCTGTTTCTGATCTCGTCATCTGACCCTTGGTATGGATATATACTGATCTATCTCCAAACCCAAAATTTCCGGTCTGATACCTCTCGCTCGCAACAACGACATATTCGATATCAAGCCAAAGATTATCTGATCATTGGCGACACCCTTTACCATCACAGTATCGATACGATTTTTCGTAGGTGCCTCACACATGAGGAAGCCGAGAAAGTTCTAAATGATTGCCATTCTGGTGCTTGTGGTGGACATTTATCTGGTTATGCTATCGCACAGAAAATTCTTTGTGTTGGTTACTTCTGGCCTACCATATTTAATGATTGCATTACTGCTGTCAGAAGTTGTCATGCATGCCAGATTTTTTATCGTAAAACTCGATTACCACCTGCACCACTATTTCCTGTCATCGCTATTGGACCATTTGCAAAATGGGGCATTGATTTTATGACATGTAACCCTCACTCAGCCGAGGGCATGGGTATATTATTGTCGCCGTTGATTATTTTACGAAATGGGCCGAGGCGATACCTACATTAAACAACAGTGGTGAGACAGCTGCACTTTTTTTATTCAACCATGTGGTTGCACGGTTTGGTGTACTACAAGCTATAGTTATAGATCATGGTTCACATTTTCACAATCACATGATGACTGAATTAACTGCAAAGTTAGGACTCTCACATGATAGTTCTACTCCTTATTATCCATAAGCTAATGGACAAGTTGAAGACATCAACAAAGTCCTTAAGCGAATTCTTCAACGAATGATAGAAGTTCATAAAAAAAACTGGCATTTGATCCTGTACTCAGCTTTGTGGGCTTATCGAACCTCAGTAAGAGACACAAATGGATTCACACCTTTCCAATTGGTGTATTGTCTAGGGCAATCTTATGAATACAATGTGAGATTTCATCACTAAAACTCGCAATTGACTTGCTACCTAACACTTTTGATAAGGAAGCACGTTTCTTAGAACTCATCCTTCTAGATGAAACATGTCATGAAGCCGCATTGGCCAACGAAGCACATAAGAAACAAATTAAGGCGCAATATGACCGCAATGTCAAGCCTCGCATATTCTTAGAAGGAGACCTGGTCTTGCTTTATGATTAGTAAGCTGATAAATTAGGAACATGAAAATTTGAACCGCTATGGATGGGCCCCTACATTGTCAAGCGTGTTTTGGAAAAAGGCGCTTACGAGTTGGTTGATTATGATGGAATTCCATTGTTTCAACCCCAAAATGGGCTGTATCTTAAATGTTACTATGCTTGATTGTGCATAGTAAAAACACTATATATATGCTTTGATTTCATGTGTGTGTCACAGTGTGACTTATAGAGTTTTTATGTGGTTAGTAATCTGGTTTGTATTTGTTGCAAATGTTGGAATCTTTGGAACCATTTGTTGGTTATGCCGATGGTGCTAGTTGTAGTATGCAAAACCTATCCTTTGCAGCATGGGCCGTATTTGCTCCAAGTGGCGAGTTAGTGAGTTTTCAAGGGATTTTTATCGGTCGTTCTATGAACAATATCGCTGAGTATAGCACATTGATCGAACTCCTCTCTTATGCCATTTCACTTGGCATTCGCCGAATCATCATTAGGCTAGACGCACAACTTGTTGTACTACAACTTACAAATGTTTATATCGTCCGAAATCCAACTATTCATTGCATATTCCTTAGAGTTCGTCTCTTGGAAAGACATTTTGATTACATTCAATATCAACACATTTCCAGAAACTTTAACAAATTGACTGATTCTTTTGCGAATTATGTGTTAAACACACATTTACGACATATGTAAAGAGTAAGTTTTCAATTCTAATCAACAGTTGAATAGGATTAGACATAACCATACAAAAACACTGAAAGTAAAATAGATAGATGTTCAAAGTTTTTACAAAAATTTGTGTCCAAGACATGTTGGTCATCTGACCTAAAAACCTCAAAATGCATACAGTAAATCATCCTAAGTAGATCTAATGATGCTCATGATAACAGGTCACTGCCTGAGCTATCATTCACAATAGCCTCATCCAATGGCTAGGTACATCAATAGTATGGCGTTGTAGTCTCATCGATAACTCGTTGATCCGAACATCCGATATACTGAGGGTGAGCCCATCTATATGATGCTGCACCTCTGCTAGTGTCTCAATCAGATCTAAATCCTGGAGAACTGCTCTTCCGAAATTTCTCCTTGCTGGTTCACCCTCCTCCTGTTGATGACCCATTGCTTGAATAGTGCCAACATCTGTATACATGAGAGCATTTTTAGTTTAGTCTTGGAAACATAAAAAAACACAAAAGCATGTAAAAACTCAAAAAATAAAAAATACATGGTCAAAACAATTTACCTATAGCACCGCATTGAGCACCCACTGGTAATCTCAAATATGGATCTCTATGGAAATCCATCCCTACATATGGATGCTCCTCTATGACAATATGTTGTCGACTGAGCCAACTGAAGAGTGTGGTAGAAAATGAGATTGACGACTGACCAGCATGTCTAGCCATCAACTCTACCCATCTCTACATCCGTGGATCTCTAGGACCAGCTAAACTCAGTGTCACATGCTGAGGTTGCATCAATGGAATTCTCTCCAAAGTAAAAGCGATCAAGATCGATCCATAGCTGAAATTTTTCGTCTTACCACTTTTTACTTTAGTTAGATGCTCTTTCATCAAAGAGAATACTGCCTCACACCAGTTGAACATAGTTGGATCGAGACACTCGAGCGCATACTGCATGTATGATCTATTTGTGACATGAAGTGTAATGCTACCCACCAACTTTGCGATAGTAAAGAGGATTGTTCACAAGAGCATATCACGAACATCCTTGATGTTATCTTTCCATCTTTGCTAGACTGTGTACCTGGATAGTAGAATTGTCGAATGTAGTCCCTCACTGATTCACCCCCCATGGGAAGAACCTAAAAGAGAAATGGGGGCACCATGTCTCAACAATCTTGTGATAAAGTAAATATCATCGATCAATATAGGGAGAACTTTGTCCCCTATGTGAAAAACCTATTCCGCTGGATCCCATGAATGAAAAAAGAACTGTAATAGTTCTAATTGTTGCCTCATCCCAAATAACCTGAAATATTTGAGTAAACCACAATCTTTGAGGGCCTCAACAGTACTAGGATCATTTAGGGCAACCATATCCTGTTCTTCATGTTCTCTTTCACGCCATGTGATAGCCATTCTGATCTGATCAAAGTTGGAAATCACACCATAGGCTTAGTTGGGATCCATTTCATGCAAAAAATGAAGATATTTAGGGTAGAAATGATGAATCAAATTTCTAAATTGCACCCAACGCACCCCTGATCTATAGACAATGCGATGTATAGAAATTTCCCTTCTGTTTGACTGCTTTGTAGTGCAATTTTCAATGCATAAGTGTGCGTTGATCCTAGGGTGTTATATTTACCCTAGGGACGCCAAAACCCTAATTTTTTTTCCTAAAATTGAAAAAGAATTACCTTAAATGAAAGAGAAGAGGTAGATCCCCTACCTGGTCTTGACTTCACGAAAAATGATCCACAGAATCACCCGCAATCAGCTGCTGAAGTTTGAGGTAAAAAATTGGTTCAGAGCACAAAACTGAATGGTAAATGTCAAATGGTAAAATGACTTGGTAAATTCTTGTTTTATGGTTATTTCATGTTCATTAAATGAATAAACTATAGTTTTTACCTATTTTTACCAATGAAACAAGTATGTTTAATCTGTTTGGTGGTTCTTTGAGCAAGTTTACAACTGACATTGTGAATTTGACGTGCAGGATCGTAAAATATAATTTTGACCATAAAGCATACTTTTATCTCTTTTTCGAGCTCTATTAAACATCGAAAAAGGAACCCCCTAGAGTCCTCTTTCAACTCTTTTCAGACTCTCAAAATATGAAAAGGTTGCCGGGCGCTTGTCCTTTTCAGCTTGTAAACGGATTGGAAATGACATCTACTCAGTATAAGTTTAACCCTTTTCCAGACTTAGATAGATTACTTACGAAAAGGAATATGTTGATTGAACATGGTCAATAGGTTCTGTCTTTTACTATTTTACGATTTTTCGGACTTGAGAGACAAATTTACAAAAAAGAACTTGTGGAGTTTTCTTTTTGACCCTTTTCAAATTCTCTAAATATGAAAAGGATCTAGTTCTCATTGTCGTTAAATTCATTAAAGCATCAAATAGCGACAAACTTGTCCATCATGACAAGACCGAGTTTCACCTTCGCTAGACTCGTTAAAACATCACATAGTGATGGATTCACCCGAAGGGTAGAATTATACATCAAGCATATGTTATCCTCCTCAAGCTTGTTAAAAAATAAAGAGGTACTGGTCAGCAATGACTGGGGAAAATGGAAAAAGGGATAAATCACTTTATGGTAGCAAGTCGCTCTTGAACATGACACTTTCACTTCATCTCTGTGACTATTTGGGTTGGGTTATCTGCTTCATGGTTATCATACCTATGGTCTATCACACCATCCATCACTTTGGTTTTGGGTCAATACTTCCAATTCATTTAGTGTCGCCGACATGTTCAAGAGAAGTCACTCAGTAAACTTCATCCTTTACAATACTCATAAACCTTCATTTTCATGACCACCATTCTTGAACATTGTGTCATCAGTCACATTCTGTCTTCAAAATCATTACACTCGTTTCATGTCATTGATGGGGGATACATCAAGGTCCTCCTGCGATGAATCACTTCCTGTCGACATCAACACATTATCCAGGAAGTTGACTTAGAAACACCCTTCCAGTACCTTGAGGTTTGCATACATAAATGAGAAGTTTCTCGCTTCTGGAGATAGGTTGACATCACAGGCCTTCGACCGAAAGACTTTGTATGGTGTTTGAAATAAAAAAATCTATTCACACCATGCAGAATCTACTGTAGTACCTTGAGAATCATTATCATTATTGGTGATTTCTCTCGCGCCTGTTAACAACTTACATCATTGGCTAGTAATTAGACGGTGTCTTCCCATGTTCAACTTCAGATCACATTTTCACATGGTTAGAATTGTACTTGAGAAAACAATTGGACAAGATAGAGGACCCCAGATCTAGTTTCATCCATCCGGGCTGAAATTTCAGGAGAGTACTACATCATCTATACAATGGCTTTACACAGATGGTCATCTTATCATTGGTCTATATCTGTATATGACTATTTGATTTATGTACATGTAATGAAAAGTTTGTATGCTGAGCATGGGTATACCTTCCCTCAACAATTCATGAAAAATTCAAAGATATCATGATATTATGTATTGTAATTGATGCAGGTCACTGTCTGCTTCAGATCCTCCTCATCACATCATAAATCATATCACTCAACATTATCATTTTTTGACTTCATGCTTTAGGGAGCAGCTGTTACAGGTCTATTTGGGCACATCACTCCCAACAATCAAATCAGTGTAAACAAGGTCTATCAAACTCTAATTCAGTTGCTACATGCCCTACACATGTCACCTCGTTGAATGCTTTCATCCATGAGAGTTTCCTGACTTCAAACCTTGCTGAAGTGCTTTCTGGGGTCACCAACGCACCCCTAGTTAGGGGTAAGTGCTCTACAAAGTAGGTAGGCCCATTCAAGGCTACGTTGCAAAGCACCTAACCCCACTCAAGCCTACGCCAGGCAAGAATCCTCGAAACGTTCATTGGATCCTGAGTATATTCCTCCTTTCTAGAGCCTTATAGAAGGAACCCAACTCCTATCCTATCAATATGAGCTCGACTTAGGATAGCCTTGGATCATCTAATCCTCTATCCTTCATCCCTTTGAACATGGAAACTAATGATCCAATTATGGAAAACCATTCAATGCCATATTAATGACAAAACCACTTGCATTCATCTATAAATTGGCCTCCCATCATAAAGCTAGAGAGCTTGGATATTATAGAGAAATACTATTGGTTTAGAGACTTGAAATCATTGTCAAAGTAATGTTATGATGTTGGTTTGATGTTGCTATTGGTGTGATGAGGGCTTGGACTAAGCTGGATGAGTGACATGAGATCGAACCACATTGGGTGTAACTTCTCCTTCTATCAATCAATAAAGTTGTTTGTTAATTTTCCAATACTTTTGTCTATATCTATGATGAATGTATGTTCAAATGTTGTCAATTCCATTTGTTTACAATAAATAGATCATATTATTTGATTTTTGTCGTCTTCTATTTATGTTGGCAGGTACCAATTGAGCGAATTCAGTTTGAGTGGGAGCGACGGGAGCAACTCAAAGGAGATCAAAGGAAGTGAAGGATCACAAGTAGGTTCTTTTATCTTATCTGTTTATTGTAGGAAAAGGTTAAACATATTTACTTCAGTTGTTCTAAGTGTAACTACCCACTTAGGGAAGATATACTTATCCGTAGGTATAAATTCCATATACCAATATTGACATGTAGAAGTTTGATGGCAAGGATCCGGTAACATGCATACTGCATATGGAGCAATTATTTGATATACATGATGTGCTGGACACACAAAAGGTACGCATTGCATATTTATATTTAGAACAAAATCAATTTGTGTGGTATCAATGCCTTTGTTATTCTAAATCAATTTTTCACTTGGACAATTTTTACGGAAGAATTGGTAGCACATTATGAAGATACAAAGAGAAATACCTTCTTTAGCCAATTTCTAAATCTCAAATAAAAGGGTTCATTGGTGGAGCACATAGAGGACTTCAAAGGAATGAATATCAAGATATTCTAGAGGAGCATAGGATGTCTTCATTGGGACTTTAAAGGATAACATCCAACATTAGGTTCACCTTTGGGAACCTAATTATTTGGAGAAGGCATTCACGGTGGCAAGAAAAGTTGAAAGAAAAATTATGGCATCAAGGAAATCTTCCACTCACAAATATAAAGATGGAAGTGCTGCTACTCCTAACATCCTACAACATACAAGGTTCACACCACAACAACTGGAGGAAAAAAGAGAAAAAGGGCTTTGTTACAGTTGTGATAGAAAATACACTAAGGGTCATAAGTGTGTTGAGAAGAAATTATTTTACATAGATTGTGAAGAGGAGGAAGAAAAGGAACAAGAAACACCAAAAGAAGAGGATATACACCAGGAACCAACCCTAAAGAAACAAGAAATGAATCTGACCATATCTGTAGATTTTTATTGTAGATTCAAACTGCAGATTGTGATATGATAAAATAATTGACTTGAATCTAATCTACTCATTAGTGGAAACAAAAATTGATCGATGAAATCACAAAGCAAAAAAGGAAGAATTTCAATCACACGTAACACAATAATCTTCTAGGTAAAGCCTCAGCTAAAAACCCCTGCTATCAGTATATTTCATTAACTAGAATATCTGAGAAGAAAATACAATGCTTGTTCAACCTGAACGATTGGTGCACAAGTACAATCTATCTCACTGCTTCACAAGCCAACTCAAGTCAACACTTAGCTAAATCTGCTTGTTGGCTTGAGGGGTCCTGACCCAGGTTCAACAAATAGCCAAACAAATCCCTACACTACTGGCCCTTTCGACATCATCCCGTGGAGTGGGACCGAAGTCTCACCCGAAGTAGTATGGGGGGATGTTGGAACCAAGTTTCGCACCTTGATATGGTTGTGATGTCATTTGATCTCTTCTATCCTTGCCTTCACGCAGGTGATCTCACTCTGGGGCTTGTAATACAAACCCTTTATTCCAGCTTTCAATACCTTCGTGAAAGTATATGATCGACCTTCACGCAGCCCTAACCTAGGGCTCAGGTACTTTTGCATTGTTATGGCAGCGCGCCATGCAGATTCCTCAATTACCCTAAGCAATTTGCTTATTTTTCCGAATACTTAAAGTTATCACCATGTAATCAGATATTCGTAATTGCATTTAATTATTCAATGTAACTGTATTCATTCACGCATCATAGAAGCATAATAAAGGAAATTCATACACAAAATATCCAAACCCATCAACAGAACAAATACACAGAAATTGTAGAATATCTCCTTTTATTAATATCTTCCAAGTCTTACAGACTCTGTTCACTCTACACACACAACTGCAAGGGTCCGCGCAATCAGCTACGGACTTCTACCCTAGGCCTCTACGCACTCAGCTACAGAGCCTCTACCTATGCTACAACCCAAGACTTAGACTTCTTGCTCTAAAGCTATGACTCTCCTTCTTGTTTCTCCCTTTTTTTCCTCTCTTAACTACTTAGAGCTTAGCTCATTTTATACAATTCCATGGTCTGCAGACCATGGGTAGATCTCTTACAGCTGACTTTACTTTACAAAACTAAGGGTGGACTACCCTTTGTGACACATAAACCCTTCGCGCTTCGCAACCGTAAAATGTGGAGTCTTTACAATAATATTACAAAAGTCTGACTTAAACATGGGTTTTTAGCCCCAAAACTGCCCTTAGGGGATCCCGCTCCTAATAGGCCCCCAACACAAACATCGTGACTCGCCCTCGAGTCACTCGGTAGGCGCGGAGATCTTTGCGTGAAGCCTGTCCAACTCAACCTTAATGACTGCAACTTCAACTGTGCACTAAGCTGCTGCCTGCTTCGCATCTTTGACTGTCTTCTCGGTTACTGCCCCTGCGCTGTCAGCCTGAAGCTGTTGTTGCATCGCTTGCAGAGTCGCAAGCTTGCCTTCAATGTTTCCTATGACTACATAAGCTTCCTCCAGCTAGGGCTTTAGTCGCGCCTTTAGCACTGCTTCCTTGTGCAGCACTGCGTCCACCTGTTCCTTCATCTGCTTGGCTTCTTGCAACTTGGCTAACCTCTATGTTAGTGCGACCATTCACGTTGTGCCCTTAACTTTGTCATAGCGCTATTGGAGTTCGTGCACTTCTGTCTCTAGCCTCTGTATGTTTGGGTCCTCCTGCAAGTCGGTCAGAACCTAAAACGATTGTTCGAATAACTGTGTGCAGTCTGCTACTGCACTCCCCACTGCCGCGACTGCTTCTGTGACAATTACCACCTGTTGTTCCTTTACCTCTGGTGGTTTGAAGGATGAGCCC
Source organism: Pinus tabuliformis (assembly GCA_031772625.1). Taxonomy (NCBI): domain Eukaryota; kingdom Viridiplantae; phylum Streptophyta; class Pinopsida; order Pinales; family Pinaceae; genus Pinus; species Pinus tabuliformis. The sequence goes on from CM062818.1 coordinate 1,230,386,143, forward strand.
TCAACTGGAGCTCTATAATCTGTAGGTTCAACTCCAATTGAACCCGTGCCATCTCTGTCTGAGTGTCATGCACCCCTGTGGCCAATTTACGGATGCGGACCTCGACTGGCTCCTCCTCCAAAATGGCCAATTCCGGGACCATTCTGCAGGCCTCCTCCATGACCAGTATGATATTATTACTCTGGCTGGTCATCTTGGCCTCAACGATGATGCCAACATTCCTCTGTAAGACCATATGCTCATTGTTTATTTTCTGTTCATTGATCACTTGGAGGGCTTGGTGCTCATGGGCCCTTAGCTCTGAAATTACTCCATCCTGTAAGAGGTGGAGTGCTTTGCATGGGAGCACTTCCAGGTTCAATCCCACTCCCTTAAAGGCACTAACAGTGGGCCTGTCAGCCTCATTTTCTGTTGTTAATGCTCCATCCAGCAACACTAGCACAATGGAAGCCTTCGTGCGCATCATATCAGCAGCCTCTGATGTGCTGATATCCAAGTTGGTAGACACCGTACCAACTTGCGACGCGCGGGTCTGCAACTCCTACAGTCTAGTCTGGATGGCCCCTAGGATGATCTATTGCTGCTTTTCAAATTGTTGTAGGGCCTCCGCGGTGACATCTCTGACTGTGTCACCGATGTCGTATAAATATCCCTCCGTTAGTGTGATGGGGTGTAGTGAGGTCTTGGACGCCTTGGATTTCTTTTTGGACCCTCCCTTTTCCAGTTCTTTTGGGCACTTAATGAGGCTGGATGTCTCCTGAGGGTCCACACCGTGCTGCTTTGTGTCCTCTTCTTCGGTTTCAGGTGAAGGCGACCATGTGCATTTATCAAAGCCCCTCTCTGTGCCACTTGTCTGTTTTCCTGCCTCCTTTCCTATCTGTTCTGCCTTGGCCTTCTAAATGGCCTCCTTCTTCCTCTTTCCAACCAGTTGCACCATCTTTATCTTGGCCTCTTCCTTCTTCTTTTGTGCGGCAGAATTGCTTCCACCCACCGCCAAGTCCGTGGTGGTGCGCCACTCTGCCAACCATTTATCCAACACCGCATCGATGGCATCATATGTGGCTAGGTACGACAAATCATACCACTTTTGCGCAGGGTCCTTCCATGCCTTGATTGATATCCAATGGAAATCAGCTTTGAGTTCGGCATAACTCTGCAGGTTAGCATATAACGTGGGCGACAATCGTGGCTTGCAATTGATAGCCATCCTGATATTCATTTCCATCAAGATCCAGAAGATCTTGCTATCCTGAATGTGCTCCCTGTCCTTGGTCGCCCATAGCAAAGCGTATTTCGCTGCTCCAGGAAGGTCCGGCACGACCGAGGGGAATTGGGTCTCTTCTGGTAGCTCCCACACTATGAGCACAATCGATAGCAAGAGACACACGTAGTGGAACATCTTTCTTTGCTCTTACACTTTTTGGAAGTTTTCCAAGAACTCTCCGCGAAGGTAGTTCGACTAGTTAAACTAGACTCCTTCCATGCACTGTTGTGTGAGCGCGATGACAGGCGCCGAAACCTCGTCGGTGCGACACTTCCGCATCACCTTCCCTGTAAGGATCTACGTTGCCAACTTGACAGCAGGGTCACAGATGTTGGAGATAGTGTACCCACGTGACTTCTTCACCAATTTAAACTTCTCTTTCATTGATTTTGCAAGCGCCAGCTCGCCACCATTGTCGCCAAAGATCATAGCTGGATTTTTGCTTGCATACGGAAGGCATGTTATGCGGTGAATCAACATACCAGTGATGGGTATTGACTCCTCCAACCATAGACACCCATCATGCACCGAGCACAACAACTGCTTGATGACTAAAACTGTCACGGGGGTGCGGTTATAGTGCGATGCCCAGAGTAGGTTGAGTAATCCTTCCTTCTCTACTCCTCTGAGCCACTTCCCCGGCTCAAGTGTAGTCATCCCTATATTTATGTCTATGATGCGACGCATCAACTGTTCGGTTGCCAGGAGAGGGAACTTCTCATGGTCCGCCAAGTCCCAGTCTTCGAGCTTCAAAATTGGCACCTGTGCCAAACGCGGACCATTAAAAGTGATCTCATCTGGTAGCAATGGGGTTTGCAGGGGAGTCTTACTTATTGGCTTGAGGGGGCCTGACCTAGGTTCAATGTTAATTAGCCAAACAAATCCCTACACTACTGGCCCTTTCGAAATCAGCTCGCGAACTGCAGATTGAAGTCTCACCCGAAGCAATATGGGGGGATGTTGGAACCAAGTTTCTGCACCTTGAGATGGTTGTGATGTCGTTTGATCTCTTCTACCCCTGCCTTCATGCAGGTGATCTCGCTCTAGGGATTGTAAGACAAACCCTTTATTACGACTTTCAATATCTTCGTGAACGTATACGATCGACCTTTGCATAGCCCTAACCTGGGGCTTAGGTACTTTTGCACTATTAAGGTAGTGCGTTGTGTAGATTCCTCAATTACCCTAAGCGATTTGCTTATTTTTCCAAATACTTAAAGCTCTCACCGCGTAATCAGATATTCGTAATTGCGTTTAATTATTCAATGTAACTGTATTCATTCGCGCATCATAGGAGCATGATAAAGGAAATTCATACACAAAATATCCAAACCCATCAATAGAACAAATACACAGAAATTGTGGAATAACTCCTTTTATTAATATCTTCCAAGTGTTACAGACTATGTTCACCCTGTGCACACAGCTGCAGGGGTCTGTGCACTTAGCTGCTGACTTCTACCCTATGCCTCTGTGCATTCAGCTGCAGAGCCTCTACCTACACTACAACCCAAGACTTAGACTTCTTGCTCTAAAGTTATGACTCTCCTTCTTGTTTCTCCCTTTTCCTCTCTTAACTACTTAGAGCTTAGATATTTTTATACAATTCCATGGTCCGCGGACCATGGGTAGATCTCTTACAACCGACTTTACTTTACAAAACTAAGGGCGGACTACACTTTGTGACACATAACACCTTCGCGCTCCGTGACCACAAAATGCAGTGTCTTTACAATAATATTACAAAAGTTTGACTTAAACATGGCATTTTAGCCCCAAAACTTCCCTTGGGGGATCCCGCTCCCAACACTGCTACCTGCAAAGCCTCTACTTCCTTGCATAATTTCCAAGGGAATTAGCTCATATTTAATTGGGAAAATCCCTCACAACAACTGCGCAATCCATCATAGGCCTTCTACTGATTGCATGCACCATATGTACAACTCGAAAAATTATACAACTGATAGTACACTATCCTTGAACTATAATATCAATTGGGTCTTTCTCAGAACTGACATGCATGAGTTATTTATATGTGAATTATCAGTTAATTAATTGAGCACTAAAGTTTCTCCCCACTGCTAGACTTCCTACTACTTTGGGCCAACTGTTGGAAGTAATTTAACTCACTTTAACTCAGTTAGACTGAATTAATTAATTACAACTCAAAAGAACTCAACTTGGACCCCTAAAATTTAGGGATCATTCTACATGACTCTAGAGACTCCCAACTCTAATTTATTGAACCAACTAAGTCAACTTAACTTAGTTAAATGTTACAAGTTGCTATGAGAACATAATTTCGATTTAATTCCCAATTTAATTCAAGGACAAATTAAATTAGGATTTTCTTGTTGCTATTTTTAACACTCCCTCTCAATAAGAAAGGGATTATCTGCTACCCCAATCTTGCCTCTGTGAAACTTGAATTTTCATCTTGACAATGCCTTTGTCAAAATCTCTGCATCCTGCTCCTCTATAGGAATGTACTCCAACAACATGATTCTCCTCTATAGGAAATCTCAAAGATGGTGATACCAGATGTCAATATGCTTGGACCGATAATGAAAAAATTGATTCTCAGAGAGTTTGATACAATTATGATTGTCACAATAAATCACTGTTGGATCCATCTGTTGACCAAACAAACCAACAAGAATATTCCTCATCCAGATAACCTCACAAGATGCTTGCCTAGCAGCCATGTACCCTGCTTCTGCTGAACTAAGTGCAATTGATCTCTGCTTCCTACTGTACCAAGAAACTGTTGCTGACCCAATACTAAAGATTCCCCTTGATGTGCTCTTCCTTTCAGATGGAGTCCCTACCTAATCTGCACCTGTGAAGCCTTGAAGCTTCACTCCCTCTGTCCGTCTATACGAAAGACCAATTTGAGTGGTGCCTTTGAGGTATCTCAACACATGTATGGCTATCTTCCAATACAATTTGGTTGGCTTAACCATAGCTTGACTAATATGGTTAATTGCATAACACATGTTTGGTTGTGTGTTCTCTAAATACATAAGTCAGCCCACAAGTTGTCTATAAATAGTACCCTCCACTACTTCACCTGAAGTGGCATCCTTCGTCCTCCATTTAATAGCTAAAGGAGTCTCCATGTGTTTACTGCTCTCCATGTGGAACTTCCTTAGTATCTCATTGGAATACTTTCCCTAAGAGACAACCAATTCCTCATCTCCTTGCCCTACTTCCATACCAAGAAAGTAATGCATGAGCCCCAAGTCCTTCATTTCAAATTCTCTTGCAAGATCCTCTTTGCAAGACTTGTTCAACTTCTCATCACCTGTTAGAATCAAATTGTCGACATATAAAACAATAATCAACAATTTACCTTCAACCACAATATGGTAAAGGTTTGCATCTACTTCACTTTTGGTGAAGCCCAACCCGATGAAATAATTGTTAATCCTGTTGTACCAGGCACAGGGTGCTTGTTTCCATCCATAGAATGCTTGCTTGAGTCTGCATAGATGCAACTCTTTGTTGAAGGTGTTAAATCCTTTAGGATGCTCAATATACACCTTTTCCTCAATCATTCCATTGAGGAATTATGTCTTTACATCCATATGATGTATCTTCCATCCCATCTACACTAACAGTGCTAGAATAGATCTGATTGATGAGTACCTTTCTACAGGAGAAAAAGTCTCATCGTAATCAATTCCCTCTACCTGAGAGAAACCTCTGGCCACAAATATGGCCTTGTGTTTCTCCAGACTCCCATCTACAACTTGCTTTACCTTGTAAATCCATCCTGAACACACCAATGACTTGTCTGCTGGTATTGGGACCACCTCCCATACACTGTTTATGATAATGGAGTCGTACTCATCAACAATGGCATCAACCCACACTATTTTTTGCACTTCTTCCTCCAATGAGGATGGCTTAACCTCTACACTTTCACTCATTAGATCCATGTAGCCAGTGTACCTCTCTGGTGACATCCTCTGCCTGCGTTGTGATGTGGGTGCTCCCACATTCTCTCTAGAATCATGCAATAACCGACAACCTCTCTGGTGCACTTTCTCCCATCTCTAGAAGTCTCTGCATGAGTGCGTGTTTCCACTCCCTAGTCCTCTACATGTGGCTTCTCCACATCATCTTGAGGTTCCTCCTTTAGAGCTAAAAGCTCCTCAACTGCATGTAGCTGAAGCTCCCTCTCAAGGGAACATCTCATGGCCTTATCTTCATCAAACTTCACATCTCTGTGAACTACTATCATTGTGTTGGTTGGCAGGTAAACTTGATAGTTGTGAGGTGTATCAGTGTACCCCAAAAATATGCCCAACTCAACAGGTGGCTCTAGCGTTTTCCATGCATCTTTGGTAACATAGTAGTAGAATGATGAACCAAAGGTCCTGAAGTGTGCCACATTTGGTTTCTTCCCTAAAAAGCCTCTTCTTGTATACTCATCCCAAGAATTCGATGAGAGCTTCTATTCTGCAAGTAAAAAACTGTGTTGCATGCTTCAACCCACAAGTGTAATGGTAGGACCTAATCATGTAACATCGCTCGTGCTGCTCCCACAATACTTCACTTCTTCCTTTCAGCCACCCCATTCTATTATGGGTTATGAGGTGCTATCAACTCCCGTTGAATGCCTTCCGAAGCATATAAGTTTTTGAACACATTCGACACACACTCTCCACTGTTATCACTTATGAGAGATTTAAATTTCTTGCCAATATCTTTCTCGACAAGTTCTTTAAATTCAAAAAACTTAGTGAACATCTGATATTTCTTTCGCATGAAGAAAATCCAACACTTACGAGAAAAATCATCAACAAATATTACATAATACTTGTCTTGGCCATGGATGTTGTCGAGAACGGTCCACACACATCTGAGTGAACTCGATCAAGGATCACTTATGCTCAAATGTCATTTTCATGAAAGAAATATTTGGTGTACTTCCCCAATGTACACCTTTTGTGTGTATCTCTCTACTCTAGTGTACCCTTGGGAAGTCCTGTAGAAATTTGCTGCATGATCTTCAAAGCTTCGTGAGGAAAGTGATCAAATATTCTATGCCACAACTCACTGATGTCTTGACTCTGCGCCTTCTCTACTTTAGTGCTTAAAGCATCACAATATTCTATCTACAATTTGTAGAGGTTCTTCACTCGACCCCCGATCCAAATCACCTGTCCTATGGCTATGTGACAAAGGAAAGCCTTTCCCTTACTAAATATCACATCACAGACTCTATCCTCAAACATGGAAACATAAACCAAGTTCTTCTTCAAACCTAGAAAATGCATGACATCTTTCAATGTGAGGGGAGAACCAGACTCCCTCTAAAGGTAACAATACCGATGCCGGTTGCGCTATACCTCCCATCATCACCCATCTCGATGTGCATCTGGAGATTCTTCTCCTTCAAGTTACTGAAGAGATTTTCATTGTTGGTTATGTGGAATGAAGCTTCACTATCCATGTACCACACACCATCCATCACCAATGACACCATGCAAGCGATGAGGGTAAAATCCAGTTCAAATTGTGAAGTAAGAGCTTCAACTTCCACTCCTCTTGAGGGCTTCTTATCGACCTTCTAATGCAAAGACTTTGTGGCATATGTCCCAGTTTGTAACAATGAAAAGACTTGATTTTCGACATGTCCTTCTTTCTGCCCTGACTGGAATCTAATTTGGAATGGGATGACTTCCCCTTCCCTTTCTTCACCTTCCTAGCTAAGGCACAATTCTCCTCATCATCATGCTTTTATGAGGATTTGTCTCTGGTGTTCCGTCGAATCTCTTCCTATACCAAGTCGGACCACAACCGATCCCCCTCTGGTAGCTTCTCCCTCCCATTAGCTGAGTCCTGGTAGCTGTGCCAGCTCTTGGGAAGTCCTAGAAGTGCTAGGCTCACTAGATAGTCTTCTGCAACATTAACCCTGGCACTTCCAAGCTCATCCCGACATTGGGTGAACTTGGTCAAGTATTTTGGAATTGAGTCGCACTTTTCCATCTTGATCTTTCTGAGCTTGTCCTTCAGTGCCAACTTCCTGTGGTCACTATTATTTTGAAATAGGTATGTCAATGCCTTCCACATTGTAAATGGAGTTTCCTTACCATGGAGATTCGAGACAATATTATCTCAAACTCCTTCTAGGGTATTCCTTCTTGTCGTTGCCACACACTTTATCCATTCAGTGAGATCTTTAGCATAAGATGTTGGAGGCTTTAGGATATCATGATCTATGAATTCCTTTAACCCGTTGTCTTCCAACACTGCCTCCATCCCATCCTTCCAAGCTATGTAATTTGAGCTTCCCTCCTGGGCATACTCAAGTCTCAAACCATAGAATGTCATTCTGCGGACTTTGAAGTATGAAACTGCAAATTTGATTTCACTTGAAAAACAAACTCATATTCTCCTCTTTTATAGTGAATTAAACTCTGATACCATGTAGATTTTTATTGTATATTCAAACTACAGATTGTGATATGCTAAAACAATTGACTTGAATATATTCTACTCGTCAGCGGAAACACAAATTGATGGATGAAATCATGAAGCAGAAAATGAATAATTTCAATCACACATAACACAATAATTTTATAGGGAAATCCTTAGTTGAAAACCCTTGATATCTATATATTTCATGAAATAGAAGATCTGAGAAGAAAATACAATGTTTGTTCAACCTAAACAATCTCTGTACAAGTACAATCTATCTCACTACTTCACAAACCAGCTCAAGCCAACACTTAGCCAAATATGCTTCCTACCAAGCCCCTACTTTCTTGCACAATAACCAAGGGAATTAGCCCATATTTAATTTGGAAAATGCCTCACCACAACTACGCAATCCATCATGGGCCTTCTACTGATTTCATGCACCATCTGTACACCTTGGAAAATTATACAACTGATAGTACACTGTCCTTGAAATCTAATCTCAACTGCTTCTTTCTTAGAACTCACACGCATGTGTTATTTATGAGTGAATTCTTAGTTAATTGATTGAGCACTAAAGATTCTCCCCACTGATAGACCTCCTACTAGTTCCTCCAACTGTTGGAACTAGTTTAACTGACTTTAACTCAGTTAGACTGAATTAATTAATTACAACTCAAAAGAACTCAATCTAGACCCCTAAAATTTAGGGATCACTCTACATGACTCTAGATAGACTCCCAAATCAAATTTACTGAGCCAAACAAGTCAACTTAACTTAGTTAACTGTTACAATTGCTATGAGAATAGAATTTTGATTTAATTCCCAATTTAATTCGAGGACAAATTAAATTAGGATTTTATTGTTGTTATTTTTAACAATATCTTGTAATGCATTGGCTGGAATTATAACTTGTCAAACTCTTAAAATAGAAGAATATATATAAAAAAAGGTAATAGTGTTGATCGATTCTAGTAGTACCCATAATTTTATTCATTGTAAGATAGCCAATGAATTGAATTTCTTGCTATATCCAACACCAAAGTGTCAAGTGATGGTTGCAAAGGGAGGAACTATAAATTTATCAGGGAATTTCCATAATATCAATCTAACCATGGGTAGATATGCATTGAATTGTCCAATGCTTTCCATTCTAATGGGTGGTGATAATGTTGTATTAGGAGTCCAATGATTACAATCTTTGGGGATTATAGCTTTTAATTTTCAAGAACTTTTCTTGAAATTTCCCTTCGAAGGAAATGGAATTGAATTAAGAGGCATCACAGGGAAACTAGGGAAGATAATTACCTCTAATGGCACGTCACACATTTTGAAGAAAGAACGAGGCATAATTGCATAACTATGCTCACTAGATGTCCAAACACCGAAATCATCTGTTTCTCTAGATATCCAAAGAATATTTGACAATCATTCCAAGGTATTTGAGACTCCTAAAGGCCTCCCAACTATTAATGATCATGATCATGCTATTCAATTGATTCCAGGAAGTGTTCCTCCAAACATCAGACCTTACAAATATCCTTATGCCCAAAAAACTAAAATTGAACATATGGTTGCAGAAAGGCTAGAGGCATGTATAATTCAACCTAGCCAAAGTTATTTCTCTACTCCAGTGGTATTGGTAAACAATAATGATGGATCACGGCGTATGCATCTAGATTATAGGGAGCTCAACAAGCTCACTATTAAATATAAATTTCCCATTCCTATTGTTGATGAATTGTTGGATGAATTGCATGGAGAAATTTTCCTCACCAAGCTGGAAATTCGTTCAAGATATCATCAAATTAGAATGAAGACTGAAGACATTCTGAAAACAACATTGAAAACTCATGAAGGTCATTATGAATTTTTGGTCATGCCTTTTGGCCTTACTAATGCACCTTCCGCATTTCAAGGTTTGATGAATTCCATTTTCAAACCCTTAGAAATTTTGTGTTAGTATTTTTAAATGATATACTAATCTACAAAAAGTCCTGGAAGGATCATGTTGACATGGTGCTCAAACTAATGCAGGAGAAAAAATTCTATGAAAAAACCTCCAAATATTTCTTTGTGGTACAAGAGTTGGAATGGGTCATATTGTATCTCATGGGGTGTTAAGGTAGATCCTAATAAAATTAAATCCATCAAGGAATAGAAAATCCTCACAACCCTAAAGCATCTTCAAGGATAATTTTCTCAGGTTGACAAGGTATTATCGTAAGTTTGTTAAGAATCATGGGAAAATAACAACACCTCTAACAACATTATTGAAGAAAGATGCATTCTTTTGGAATCCAAAAGCAACTAAGTCCTTTGAACATCTTAAAGAGGAAATGTTCCAAGCTTTGGTTTTAGCTACACCAGACTTCACAAAAACCTTTATGGTGGAATGTGATGCCTCAAGAAATAGAATTGGTGATGTTTTAATGCAAGAAGGAAGACCCATTGCTTTTGAAGTTTGTCCAATCAAGGGAAAGTATTTACAGAAACCTATTTATGAGAAGGAAATGTTGGAAATACTACATTCCCTGAAGCAATGACACCCTTACCTAATGGGAAGAAAATTCAAGGTAAAAAAAGAATCATGACAGTCTTAAATACCTTTTGGAACAAAGATTATCTTTAGAAGAGAAACATAAATGGGTCACTAAGATGTTGGGTTATGAATTTGAAATCATCTACAAAAAAGGGAAGCAAAATGTCGTTGTAGATGCACTATAAGAAGGGATGAGGATGCATAAGCATTGCTTTATTCCATTTATATTATCCAACTTGATTTGATAACTAAAGTAAGGGAGGAATGGAAGAATGATGAATAGGTGTGGACACGAATTCAAAAGTTGCAGCAAGATCCTAATACATCTGATACATTTATCTAGAAAAATGACTCATTATGGTACAAAGATCACTCATATCTATGTAAGAATTCCCAACTCAAACAAAATATTCTCTTGGAATTGCACACCTCTCCTTTAGGAGGGTGCTTAAGATTTTTAAAAACTTACCACAGGGTCAAAAATGTTTTTTTTTTTTTGAGATGGCCTTAAATATGATATTCAAAAGTTTGTGGCAGAATGTTTGGTTTTCCATAGAAATAACTCCATACCAGAGTTTCTGAGGTCAAATTTGGTGGTTTTTGGGGATTTTATCGTAATAATCCTCACAGGTTTTGGTCATTTCCTTGATCGATTAGGCTCTATATTCAAGTTTTTCAGGTAAAATTTGATCATTTCAGGGGAATTCATCTTCATAAGCCTCACATGATTTGGTCATTTCCTTGATAAATTAGGGGAATTTTAGAAATAAAGGATGGGCTAGAGGAAGGAACGATGGCATGCAACCTAATGCATGGTAGTTCATAGAGTTAAGATCAATATTTGGACTGGTGACACTTCGTTTGACAACAAACCAATGGGTAAGTTTTTAGTTTAAGACTTTTTCCAATAGTTTTATCTTCCAAAATAATTTTTTTAGTAGTGGATTATTAATATGTGCCAAAAGCTTTGTAAATGCGCTAACAAAAAAAATATTTGATTACATTATAGGGAGAGATTAGGCATGAAAAAATGGTGAAGAGGATTATTAATACGCACAACTCTCAATCCTTTCCATGTACAAGTTTTGTGATGTCAGATCACTCTGTCCCTTGTGCTCGACTATTCCAATCTCAAACAAGAAAGATTGGTGCTTCTAATTAGGATTGGTCTGTTTGAGATTTTGATTTTCTCAAGAGGATTCTGATTTCATCCTTAAGGTTTCTAGTTTTCTGCATCAATTAGTATTAATGAGCATGTTGTGAGTGTAATCAAGAATGGCAAGGACAAGAAACTAGGAATTTACATCTCTCTTTTTTGTTGTGATGCTAATGGTGGAAGCATGGGAAATAACACCAAATGTGGCTGTAACATATCCTAGTTTAACAATGGAGGAGGTTGTTGCTTAAATGAAATTCATTTCCTATATTCATTGCCATCATGGCCTCATTCAACCCCTCCTTGGCCTCTCAATTTTACAAATATTTAGTGTGGCTGCCATTTTCTATGAACAATGAAAGGTGGCCATTATTTTCTTCTTATATGTATTTTTGATATATATCATACCCTTTATGTATACAACATTATGATATGGATTTTGTCAAGATTATTCATTTTTGGATGAAAACATAGTATTATGTATCAAATTCATGTAAATTTTCATCATTTTCTAACCATTTAGGAAATAAAGTGATATCTTCACAGTCCTTGCCATGGTACTCGATTAAATTTTAAAATAATATTTTAATTTAAGTGGGGCATAAAAAAAGGTAGAGGCACCAGCATGTCCAAGCATGGATCGAGGTTCAGATACAAAGAAAAAGCGTCTTAGCCAATTTGGTTGTTATGCCCATTCAAGCTACAATTTGAAATTTAGTTGACCTGGGGCATACCTTCTAGTTTATCCCTACGCCCCTTCGCTTAGTACCAAATCCTCCAGTACCATTATCATTTAGAAATTACCCTGGTTTAAGAGCCGTAATAAGTGGTTGACCTGTAAAGTATCAGTTGGAAAACGTTTTGATTTGTGGACACTCAAGATGGAGGATCTGTTGATGGATAAATATAATTGGATTACTGTGGGTCTAGGTACTCAACTAGCGACAATTTTGACAGAAGATTGGACCAAGTTCTATCAGAAGGAAGAGAGCCAAATATGGTTTTGTGTCTTAGTTTTAGTATTACTGAATGTTTCACAAGAAGCTAAAACAAAACATTTGTGGGAAAATTAGGGACTTTGTATCAGTCTATGGCCTCGGTAAATAAATTGTTCCTAGGGAAGAAGCTGTATAACCTGATGATGAAGGATGGATACTTGATGATAGAGCATCTGAATTTCTTCAATATTGTGGTAATATTTTAGATGAAGATAAGTGCATCATTTTGTTGTGTTATGTACTAGACTCGTGGGATACTTTGGTTGTTTTCATAGGTAGTAACACAATGACTTTAAAGTTTGATGATATAGTCTCATCCTTGTTGTTATAGGAGATGAGATGGAAGAAAACAGAAGGCTAGAATGGAGATTCCTTGTTTGTAAGAGGACACTCTTAGAATAGAAACAAAAATAAGTCCTCAAGTGGGAGATCTAAATCTAGAGGGAAATCTAAATCTCTAGGAAAAAACGTAAAGGTATGTTGGAAATGCAGAAAAGAAGGGCACTGCAAGAAATATTGTAGATCCAAAACTGTTGAGAAAGGAAAGGGATATGATGATGAACCTTATGTAGAAGTGAAAACCACCTTAGATGAAGGTGGGGATGTGTACTTGGATTCTTCAAGTGCACATTTAGATCATGAGGTATGACTGATTGAATCAGGTGCATCCTTTCATATGACTCCCCATAGAGAGTGGTTCTGTGATTACAAGAGATATGATGGTGGTGAAGTATTCCTAGATGATGATGGGAAAATCAAAGCTATAGGATGATGAAAATTCAAGTTGAATTTGACAGGATGAAGGATTAGAACACTCCATTATGTTTTACACATTCCAGGATTGACTAGAAACGTAATTTCTATAAGAAAGATGGATGATGCAAGTGTAAGTTTTTTTTGAGAAAGATACTTAGAATATGGTTCAAGGAGCATTGGTATTGATGAGGGGAGTTCGAACTGAAACTTTGTACAAGCTACTGAGTAGTACTATTATGATCCTTGCACTCTAAAATTGATAAGTAACCAATAATTACAATCCATTTCGAGGGGGAAACCTCCTTTTATAAGAAATGCAATGAATAAGGCAATATTTTATGATCCTAAGACTAGATCTCCTTAGTATATATATAGGAGACAAATGATACATTTATAATAAAATGGGACCATGAGGGGTTCTAACATACATAACAATATAAAAAAATAAATGTAATCAGTGAGTATCACTGGATTAATAAGGGGTTTTTGGGTTAACATGGGGTTTATATAGGGCTTAACATGTCCCTTCCTTACAAAGAAGTGTTATCCTCAAATCTTGACTAGTTGTGGGTGTTTTTGTGTGAAAAAATAATCTTCCCATGTTGCTTCTTCCACTGACATGTTCTTCCATTTGATAAGGTACTCAATAATTGCTTGATTTCTCAACTTCTTAGTCCATGATTCCAATTTTTTTTCTAGTTATAATATTATTTTTATTTCATTAATCTATAGTAGAATAGTTTAGACTTGGATCTTATCACCAATTGCATTCTTTAAGCAAGAAACATGGAAGGTTGGATGTACACATGAATATGGAGGCAACTCCAATTTGTAAGCCGTACTTCCAATCCTCCACAACCCCTTATAGGGGCCATAATACCTCGAAGCTAATTTTTGTCATTATTTCATTGCTCGAGGGATATTTGTTAATATGGCCATATTCTAAAAAATACCCAATCCCTCACTTCAAATTCCCTTTCATTGCGATGTTGATTTGCTTGTTGTTTCATCCTATTTTGTGCCATAACAAAGTTGTACTTCAATAGTTTGAGAATATCTTGTTGGTTTTGGATGTGGTCCTATATTGCTTGAGCCTTTATAGTCCATTTCAAGGGTGATGTGATGGATGAAGGATGATATCCATAAAGTGCCATAAAAGTTAACATTTTTGATTAGGTATGGAAGGATGTGTCGTGTTGGGTGACTTAATTGTCTTTTAATTAGGATCAATTAATTAAACTCATACATAAATTATCTTTTTTTTTGGTCAAGTAAGAATGGAGCCTTCTATTAATGGTACAAGTACATTACATATATTACACGTCTTTGCAAGTGCAAAGACCCAAACAAGAACTAGCCTGTTGTGGGAATGCCATCAATAGGAAAAACAAAACCCAGGATCAAACCAAATCTCACGGATTTCCAAAAAAGTTTAACCAGGAAGGAGTGTTGAACACCCATGGGGCTCTCTGTCCTCCACTGATAACTTTAGAGCTTCCTCTAAGCTAACTAACCCCTCCAAAAGTCGCAGAGTTCCGCTAAAATTTCACTAATATGGACCCGATGGTAATACAAACCATAGTTTTAAAAAAGTTTGAAATCCTCCCTTCTAAAGATTCGTCAGCACTTCTTCACTGTTGATCTATTCAAGATCCAACGGTCACAAAAATTCCCGACTTTGAAACTTGCTCCTCGTATGTCAACCATCGATCTCACTTCACCAGATCTAACGGCTCACACGTATTCGGCCGGTGAACTTGCACACTCCAAATCCGCCCGAAAAGCAGTTTCCCTACTTTTTGTCGGTTGAGTGTATTCATCGGTTGATTGTAGATTTATCTAACTATGTAATCTATGCTTAACAAAATATTCCAAGAAAGTAGTCCTCCTAATTTCCAATTGGTGCTTGGAGCATTAGAGCACACGGTAGATTAGTTTTCCTTTACATGTTTTGTATTTGCTTTCCATTTCAAATTAGCATAACTAATTGTGTTTACTATGCTCGCTAAATCGTCTCAAGAAGGTGGCTCTACCGTTTTCCAAATTGGACTGAATTTGGGCGTTTGTTCACGCAGCAATGATAGATTCATTTCCCATGCTTTCTTAAGATCACATCTATTGTATACTCAATTGCTTAAGTCATTTCAAGAAGATGATTTTGACATCTTCCTATATTGAATGTTTCCAATGGTATTTGAGCCTGCAGTAGATCATAGTTGTTTTTGTATTGTTTTAAACTAGCATTATCATTTTTTCTTTCGTTTCATAAATATTTTGCCAGCTTATATTAGTCTAACTGTTCAAAGTTTTGATTTGTTTTTATCTAATGTTCATTTCCTTTTCTCCTTTCTTTAGAAATTAGATTTTAACATTAAGAGTCATTAGATTTAGTTGTCCATTAACATTTAGAGATTTTCATCTAGAAGCATAACTTTTCTTTCTTAGATTAATTCCCTTAAGCAAAAGAAACAAAACCCCCAAAAAAAACATAAACTATAAAACAACGAAGTAAGAGAAAGGTTAACTAAGCACATATAGTGCACCACACTTCATCAATTTACGACACTCAGATTGATAATTTATGTAGAGCAATTTAGGACACTAAATTGACTAGACAATGGCTTTTTCCTGTTTTGGGATCAAAGCTATGAAGGAAGCATTAAGAGCCTTCAGAACCATTTTGGATCTTCTTGAGTCTTCCACCACTTCAAGGATATCCTGTTTGACTATTTTCCAATAGGCTTTGAAGAAGTCTACATTGAACCCATCCAGGCCGGGAGCTTTTCCATTTTGCATTCATTGATCACTTCACTGACCTCCTCTTCCGACACTGGCCTGTTAATATTGTGGTTGTCCTCTCTGGTAACCAGCTGAGGGATGTATTGAGTGAAATTGTTGATGAACCTGGACCTATCCACCAGAGGCTCCTCTAATATACCGAGGAAGTGTTGAACAAGGACAGATTCCATATCTTTGTGAGAGACGAGTTCTATCCCTTGAGAATCTTTGAGCTCTGTGATTCTGTTGTGTGCCCTATGATCCATGGTGGATTTATGAAAGAACTTCGTGTTTCTTTCTCCCTCTATGATCCACTACACCCTCGATTTCTCTCTCTAGAAGATCTCCTCTTGCATGCACCATTCTTCCCATTCTTCCTGCAGAGAGTCAGCTAGCTTTTTTCGCTCCTCAGTAAAGCCATCTGTGATGCTGATCTGATTGATCTCCTGGAGTTTCTGCTCAGCTTCTCTTTTGGCTTTGAAGATATTGCCAAATTCCTTTTTGTTCCAATCTTTAAGCTTGGATTTGATATGTTTAAGTTTCTGTTGGAGCAGGAACATTCTAGTGCCTTGAATGTTCAGATCCTCTCTCCACCATTTGTCAATATTGCTGGTGAATTCAGGGTGAGAGAGCCAGGAATTTTTAAACCTGAAGGGTCTGTTTCTTGGTGTACCCATAAAAGTGGCTTCCAGCTGTACAGGCCAATGTTTCGAACCTCCAAAGGTTAGCATAGAAGCTGACATGGCAGGGCTTGAAAGAAATAGGTCCTCTGAAATAATAAATCTATCTAGTTTAGAGGCGACTTGTGAAGCCCCTCCCCTCTTGTTGTTCCAGGTGAAGGTCCCATTTATTGTTTCAGTGTCCACTAACCCCATGTTCCTTATGAAGTTCTGGAAGGCCATGGAGTCTTTGCCTATATGTCTGATACCGCCTTTTTTATCTGTAAGAGATCTTATCATATTGAAATCTCTTGCAATGATCCAGGGCATATTAGGGTGTCTTGCTCTTAGTTCCTCAAGGGAGGTGAAGCGTCCATGGAAATTTGTGATCACGTATATCTCCTAATCACCTAAAGGTTGACATACCAAAGAAAGATAGTTTCTGGATGCTTCAGCATCCAGGATTCCAAATTTCTGGGGATCCCAAAGCGTAAGAATCCCCCCCGCCAAGTTATTTGGTTTAACCTCTAGATACTCATACTTCATTAGCCATTTATTATGAATTTCTCTAATCTTATCCATCGAACATTTTGTCTCCTGAATAAAAACCATATCTAGTTTTTCTTCTTTTATTCTATTACTAAGATTTCTTTGTTTCCTTCTATTTCCTAAGCCTCTAATATTCCAGGTTGTGAGCTTCATTAAGAAAGGTTTGTAAAGGAATAACTGGTAAGATCTTTCATCTTACTTGAGTTGATCAAGAGTTTCCCACATTCGTTTAGCAACTCATTCTGTCTTTTTCTTCCTCTTTTCATGCCTGGGTTCTTTGGAGATTGTGCCTGTGTCTCCTCCATCATTTTGACCCCTCTATGCTCCTGGCTTTCATGATTTCTTTTGACTCCAGAGCCCTTCGGTTGTGATCTCCATAGGAAGAGCTGTTGAACCCTATCATATTCCTCTTTTGGTAGGGAGTCCATTCCTTTGGTCGTCCCTTGTTTCAGAAATTTCTTTAGATCTAGATTTTCCCTTTCTAGAATCTCCTATAGTTCATGGTCATCTGTTCCCGCCTCACTTGGAGTCATCTCATGGTCCCTACTTATCTCCATAATGCTTGGGAGGTCATCCTTTTGCTGGCTGTTTCTGTGATATCTTCCATGCTAGCATCCCTTTCCTTCTCAGTGATAATGTTCTCTGTTTCTTGGTTTGTTTCTTTATTTCCATCTTCCTCCTCTAGGATCTTAAAGCTATTGTGACTCGGTTGTCTTTTCTCATTGATCTTTTTTTGTGGCCGCTTCCCGCCTTTCCCTTTGCCCCCAACCTTGGTGAAACCCTCAGGATTTTTATCTGCAGTGGTTTTCACATTTCTCTCCATATTGTTTGTTGGGCAATCTCTGTATAGATGCCCATGTTCATGGCATTTGCGGCACCTAAATGGGATGTACTTATAGTCCACCACCTACACCCATTCTTCATCATACACTTCTAAAATTATCACGTCCAGAAGTGCTCCTGATAAGTCCATTTCCACATATATCCGGGCGAAGGAGGTGCACTTTCCTTTCAGACTCGCATTTGAGATCTTTAGAAAATGCCCCAGTTTTTTGCCTATTATTTTCAGAGATTTCGGTAGCCAATAATCTAGAGGAAGGGAGTTTAGTCTAATCCATACTGGTACCGATGTGAATGTTTCGCGTTCTGGGACAAAGTTCATCATCCATGGCTGCATGTAGAGGCCTGCAGCAATGTAGAAATATTGTCCTCCTTCGAACACTCTATCTTTATCCTCTAGGCTTGTGAACACCAATGTGAAGAAGCCCTTAGATCCCAGATGAAGGTTTATTTCTCCCTTTGGTTTACAGTGGCTCCTTATCCATATGTGCAGCGCCCTCTCCGTTGGCCATATCCCCATGAATTTGTATATAACAACATATTCCGCCATATGGTCCCTATGAGCTTGTAGCGTTGGGTAGTTTAAGATGACTCGGGGAATGATGTTCAACTTGGGTTTGCATACCCCAGTTGTCCTTAGAGAAGTATTTTTTTGACTGCTGCCCCCTTTCTCCTTCTCCTTACTAGCTTCCTGCTGATCCCCTTCCTGTTCATGAGGTCTGTTTCTTCCCAATGTTTCCGTGTTACTTGCCTTTGTTGTCTTCTCCAGAGGTTTCTTGAAATGCTGCTTTCCAGCGTCCTTGCTTCTATCTGTAACTACTTGAATGTAGGAGGGAGCAGCACCCCCCCCTGCACATCCCGCCATGGTACCCAATATCAAACCCTAACGCCAACCCTAGATCAAGTTGCAGAGCCTCCGCCGTTTCTCCGCGTAACTGTAGTCTTTCAATAAGCTTTGCCATTTTTCTCTAAAATCCACTCATACATAAATTATCAACTAGGGTAGGTATTTTTGTTTCAAGGTTATTATGAAAAGTATATGTAGGTAGCAATGATAATTAACATTGTCTAATGCTGAACTCTTTGTGAACATGAAACACAATCAAAGTCAAGTCATTGTAACTTCTCACTCTCAACACGTCAAAATCATCATTGTCACACTTCAACATCAAAAGCACTCTACACAAAATAATTATGAAATGAAAGCACACTTGTAGAATAAAATCACTCAATCACTCAAGATCACTCTTGCAAAAAAGGAAACAACACCTTGGAAATAATTGCAGAAACCATTCAATCACAACCTCACTTAGTCGAGAGACTCAGTGCAATCATCACTTTATCAATTTGTGCAATCACATCATAAAAAGCATGCAACAATGCATCTAACAAAACCCAAAGCGTGTAGTAGTAAAACAATAAATAACACACACCGATAAATGGATTGATTCAAGATCTATGATGTTACACAAGTAATCAAGATCAACTATTCTACAAATCAATAAATAATGGAAATACATTAATGAAGATTTGTAACAATAACAACGAAACAACATGAACTATAACTAACAGGAAATTAAGCACACTAATATACTATCTGACTGTCATAGCGATCCTTGCGAAAGAGGAGGGCCCTTCCTCTTTAGCAGGGAGTTGGTGATGCACTTCTCACAAACTAAGTCAACACAATATTATGAAGCCACAACCCATAGAGTTTGCATTAACATCAGAAAAAGGGTTGCAAATACACACTTTCTCTAAAAACACAGTAGTCTCGCCACCCTTGCCTGAGGTAGAATAATTATTGTCTTATAGATTACATCATGCCTATCCTTGAAACCATAATAATCTATGAGAATCTCTCAATTCTCATGCTGTCCAAATTGAGAGTCTTGTTGGAAATAATACTGAGAGGGGGGGTGAATCAGTATTATCAGATCAATCAAACTTTTTCAATGCTCAGAAACATATACGCTACTTCAGTTAGGTGAACCAGCGTGTACACGCTACTATGACTAAACAAAACAGCGTATAAGAAGAAAACTCATAATTTAGTTAGCTTATTCTTCAGTTAAGTTCATCAGGACATTATTCACCACATTAATAGTAAACAGGTGCAGTATAACAGAATAGATCAAAAGCCACACACATGAACACCAAGATGTAAGGTGGAAACCCAATGTGGGTGAAAACCACCTGCTGCAAGTTGTCTCTATCTTTCTTTAATATGAAACTTCAGTTTACAATCTTTTGTACTGGTGCAGCCTTATACCAGTACGCAGGCTACAACCTGCAGAAGGCTACAACCTTCTCTCGTTCTCCAAACTTCCTTGGAAGGGAGCTCCAACCCCCTTTGCTCTTGTACTAGCCAAGATACTAGTACGTAGGTGCTGATCTACAATCTTCTTTCCTTCAGGTACCACCTTTCATACATTTTCAGACTGGATATTCCTGAAGCACAACATTACAATCTGTAGACCCCAATTCATTCAATTTTCACAACAGATCATTGAAGCATAAAACAACCAAACTTTGAATCACTGAACCACTGAACCCTGTCAATCACCAGTTACCAGAACACAGAGCAGACTACAGAACTCTGCAATAACAGTCAGACCCCACTGTAAACCCAAAATCAAGCTTCAAAAGATATACGCTACTTCAATGAGCAAAACCCGCGTATACACGCGCTTTTGCCGAAGCCAACCTGCGTACAGATCTAAAAATAAATTTTCTCAATTTGCAGCTGTACCAGACATCAGTTAGACCCAGAACATAACATTGCGACAATATGCAGATCTAGAAATACGCATAATCACCCATATCATGATAGTGCATTTCAAACCATTAGATCCCGATCTATCCTTAGATCTAGTCTTCCATCAACCGATGTGATCTCTCCTTGGCTTAGATCAAGCAACCCGGCACCTGCATATCAGATCTCTTTCTCTCTTAGATATTCAAGCCTTGTCGAAAGATGTGTTTGCCTAATGATCTTCTTCTCCTTATATAGCCTTAGGCCTTGCTCAATACCAAGAGCCAAAACCATAGTAACACAATACCATCAACTTCAAAACTAGGGATCGACACGCCCGTCGAGACACAATGGTCCGAAATCATAGGCACAACTTCCAAGGACTAACCACCATGGACCAAAAGGTACTTTTCCACATACACGCGCTTTTTCTGAATCCAACTAGCGTGTACACGCGACTTGAGCTTAACTAACCTGCGTATATGAACTTCCTTGGCATGCTGTACTAAGATCTGTCTGCTGATTAAGTTGCCATCACCTGTACCAACCTCTGAACACCTGTACCAACCTCTGAGTGAGTTGCCATCAAGGACAACACTTGAATCATAATGCCAACAATCTCCCCCTTTGGACTTGATGGCAACCACCACACCAAGTCACTCTCCCCCTTTGACATCAAGGGCAAAGGGCTGTGCTCCCCCTGAGGACATGCTGATACCTCTGCTTGGCTGACTCATGCTCCCCCTGAAAGTAGGCCAGATCTGCAAAAGATGTTCTTCAACAAGAACCAAGACTTATACACCATAAGGGACCTTCCTATCACCAAAAGACTCAATACATACATCCAGACTCCCTACCAAGAGGGGACATAACAGAAACAACCAATTATATTACAGCATTCATCCCAGGCATAGTGGGGAAACCAACATAGGCCGTTACATGACCTTGACACCATAAAAGAGACATCGCAAGAGAGATACATGACATAGAGACAACAGATCTAGACCAAGACTTATGAAAGTCACCAGCAGCATATGATAAACATCTTTTTAGATCAGCAACCGGGATTTCTTTCTGAGCTCCTTTTCCTGAAATCAACAACCAAAACATCTGAATGCCAACAATGCTTTATGAGACTTTTAAGCTGCTCCCCCTGAACCTGTGCCTGCTGCACCCCCTGAAACCGTGCCTGAAGAATTCTGACATACCCATTGCTGTTCAGAACTTCATATACGCGATTTCTCCTGCATGAAACAGCGTATGTACGCGGATATAATCCTGCAACAAGCGTACACCTTACACGCGACTTTCCCAGCATAAATCCGCGTGTATACGCGTATATACCTTACGTAACTTGCGTATACCAACTTTTCTGTAGAACAGACAAGCTTCAACAGCAGGATGAAGCATCAACTACTCCCAGCTTTTGTCTGAGATGTTCAAAAGTTTCCCTGGGCAGTGGTTTTGTGAGAATATCAGCAACTTGTTCCTTAGAAGGAACATACTCCAACTTGACCTTCTGCTCAAGCACTTGTTCCCGGAGAAAATGGTACTTGATTGGTATGTGCTTGGTCTTTGAGTGCATGACTGGATTCTTTGAAATGCTGATTGCACTAGTATTATCACATAAGATAGAAACTGGTGGAGTGCAAGTGATTTGAAAGTCCTGCAAGGTCTGCATCATCCAAAGAAGTTGTGTGCAACAAGATGCCGCAGCCACATATTCTGCTTCAGCTGTAGATAAGGCAATCGAACTCTGTTTCTTGCTGAACCAAGATACTAATCTGGAACCCATGAAGAAAGCACCACCACTTGTGCTTTTCCTATCATCCACACTTCCAGCCCAATCTGCATCTGTGTAAGCATGAAGAGTGAGATCTGTATTTCTAGGATACCATAAGCCATAGTTTTGGGTCCCTTGAAGATATTTGAAGATTCTTTTGACTGCCTGAAGATGAGTTTCCTTTGGGTTGGCTTGAAATCTTCCAACCATTCCTACAGCATGTGTAATATCTGGTCGAGTACCTGTCAAATAAAGCAAACTCCCAATCATGGATCTATAAGTGGGTTGGTGAACTGCTGCTGATTCATCATTAGCACTGAGGCTGCATCCTGTAACCATGGGTGTACAAACTGGCTTTGACTCTTCCATGCCATACTTCTTCAAGATCTGTTTGAGGTATTTGGTTTGAGACAAGAAGATACCTCCTTCATTTTGTTGGATTTGCAATCCAAGAAAATATGTCAATTCTCCAAGAAGTGACATTTCGAATTCTTTCTGCATAACCAAGGCAAAGTTTTGACTCATAGTCTCTTCATTGCTGCCAAAAATAATATCATCTACATAAACAACAAGAATTAGCAATTTGTTATTTTCAACTTTTATATAGAGATTGCTATCTGCTGATCCTTTTGAAAAGCCTTGTTGGTGAAGATATTTGTCCAACCGATAATACCAAGCCCTTGGAGCTTGTTTGAGTCCATAGAGTGCCTTTTTCAATCTGCATACAAGGTTTGGATCATTCCCAAGAATGAAGCCATCTGGCTGCTCAATATATACTTCTTCTTCTAAGTCTCCATTCAGGAAGGCTGATTTCACGTCCATTTGAAATACCTTGAAGTTTTGAAAGCTTGAGAGAGCAAGGAACATTCAGATGGCCTCTAGTCTTGCCACAGGAGCAAAGGTCTCTTCAAAATCTATTCCTTCTTGCTGTGCATACCCTTTACAAACAAGTCTGGCCTTGTTTCTAATTACTTCTCCATTTTCATTTAATTTATTCTTGAAGACCCATTTTGTTCCTATTACATTCTTATCTTTTGGTCTAGGAACTAATTCCCAAGTGTTGTTCTTTTCGATTTGCTCAAGTTCTTCATCCATTGCTTTGACCCAACATTCATCTTTGCATGCCTCTTTCACATTTTGTGGTTCAGTGGAGGAGAGTAGTGCCAAGTAGCTTGAAGCTTCTGCAAGTGTCCTTCTTGTTTGTACTCCTGCTTCTTTTTGCCCCACAATCTGAGTTTCTGGATGATTCTTTTGGACATATCTGGATGGAGTCTTCTCTTCTATTCTTGTCTGCTCCTCTGGTTCTTCTTGAGATTCTTCTTCTTCTTGAGGTTCTTCTTCTACATCATTTCGCCTTTGAGAGTAACCTTCATCTTCTTCAATGTCTTCATGATGAACTTGCCTAGGAATATATCCCTTCTCATCAACCACTATATCAATACTGTCAACAATTCTGCCAAGTCTTTTATTGTAGCACTTGTATGCTTTGCTATGTGGAGAATAACCAAGAAGAATGCCCTCATCTGCTCTAGGTTCAAGTTTGCCAAGTTGCTCATCAGTATTCTTAATATAACATTTGCTCCCAAAGATTTTGAAATGCTTCACGGAAGGAGTTTTACCACTCCAAAGCTCATGAGGTGTTTGAGTGCTGTTTACTCGGACATTTGTTTTGTTAAGAATAATAACAGCAGCATGTGCAGCTTCACCCCAGAAGGTTGCAGGAGTACCTGATTCATCGAGCATAGCACGAGCCATTTGTTGGATAGTTCTGTTCATTCTTTCCACAACCCCATTTTGCTGAGGAGTTCTAGCTGTAGAGAATTCTCTTCTTATCCCATGTTCATCGCAGAAATCGAAAAATTCATTTGATGTGAACTCCCCACCTCTGTCAGATCTGAGGCACTTAATTTTGTGTCCTGATTCATTTTCAGCCAATGCTTTGAAGGATTTGAATTTTTCGAATGCTTCATCTTTGTGCTTCATAAGCCCTAACCAAACAAACCTTGAGAAATCATCAATGAATAATATCAGATATTCTTCTCCTCGAGGTGTCCTTTTCCTAAATGGACCACATACATCTGTATGGACTAGCTCAAGAGGCAAGCTAGCTGATCCTTCCTTCTCTGGAAAGTTAGTTCTGGTTTGCTTTCCAAACTGACAAGATTTGCATATGGTGTTGTCTGGAATTTTGATATCTGGAAGATCGCGAACTGCCTGATATTTGCATGCTTTCCTTATTTGTGAGAAGCTTAGATGTCCCAACCTTCGATGCCATAACCAGTGCTCTTCATCCTTGCTAAGATAGCATTGTTGTTGTCCTTCTTCAAATATATACAGATTATTTGGAGTTCTTTTGCCTTTGAGAACTGTTTTACCTGTATCAAGATCACGAACAAGACATCCATTCGATCTGAAAATAACCTCGGTTTTTTGATCACACATCTGGCTGACACTTAGTAGATTATGCTTCAATCCATCAACATACAAAACATTTCCAGCCTTGACCTTTTCTTTCAAAGGAGCAATACCTTTTCCTTTTATAGTTGCAGGAGTATCATTTCCAAAAGATACTTTCTTTCCCTTTTCTAAAGTAGAATAAGATTCAAGTTTTTCTTTATCACCTGTCATATGTTTCGAACATCCACTGTCAATGTACCATAGATTTTCCTGTCCTTCTGCATAAAAAGCTATCCCACATCTTTCTGTCTGAGGTTCCTTTATTCTCCATTTTTTGGTGCTCGTGGCTTGTTCCTTTTTCTCCTGAAACCTGCTCCTGCATTCAGAGTCTTTATGACCAAAATTATTGCAAATAGAACATTCAACTTCATTTTCAAGAACCGAAAAGTTGTTATAGGTCCTCTTTGTAATCCCTGTCATACTTCTTTGTTTTTGAGCTTCCCTAGTCATGATTGTTTTATATGCAACACACTGAGCTGCTTTGTGACCAAAGTTATGGCAAGAAAAGCATTGTCCATTGAAGAAGCTTCTGCGGTTATTGAATCTACCAGCCAACTGATTGTAATTTCTATTTTCATCTATTCTTGAGCCAAACTGAGAGGATTTTACTTGTGGTTGGTTGTAGCTTTTGTTCACCCTTAAGAAGGATTGTCCCTGATAGTTTCTGTTTGTAATTCGTCCCTGCTTTACCTGATTATCTTCATTGTTCTTCTGCTCATTTCTTCTTGCTGCATCAAGATAACTTTTTGAGGTGGATGCTTGAGAGGTTTCTCCATTATAGCCCAAACCTGTCTTGTTTAGAGGAGACCGCTGCACATTGATAATCTCATCCAAAGTTTCAGATCCTTTGACAAACTTAAGATTAATAGTTTTTGTTTTCTCAATTTCTTTTCTGAGACCAACAATTTCACCTTCTAGTTTTTCAAGATGTTTTTCCTTTTCATCAATTTGAAATTGCAAAGTATCAATGATCACACTCTTTTCTTCTATGCATCTCTTGAGTCTAGTAATTTCATTATAGAGATTATCCACATCTACAACATCCTCATAATCATCATCTTCAAATGCCATTAACAGCTTATATTTATTACCTTGTTCATCTTCATCACTGTTTGATAAGCCATCACTATCTTCATGGGTGTAGTAGCTTTTCTTATTTGCACTTTGTTTCTTGTTCCATCTAGCAGGTTCTTTTCCTTTATCCTTATAAGGACATTTTGCAGCATAATGACCTACTCTTCCACAAGCAAAGCATTTGAAAGGTAGCTTACCTCTGAACCTTCCAGAACCCCTTTGAAGATTTCTGACAAAATTTGATTCTTCTTCCTCTTCTTCTGGAACATGGCTTGCTTCATAGTAATCTTCTTTTCCTGATGCCTTAAAAGCAGCTTCCCTTCTGTCAGATGGACCTCCCTTTCTCATTTCATAAGCAGTTAGAATTCCATGTAGCTGAGACATAGTGAGAACACAAAGATTTTCTTTTCTTCTATTGCAGATACTTTAGATTCAAACTTGGGGGATAATGATCTTAGAATCTTTTGAACTACTATAGTCTCTTTTATTTCTTCACCCAAATTTTTCATGCAATTAACAATCTCATCTACCCGAAGAAAATAATTAGCCACACTTTCATCATTATACATCTTGAGAGTCTCATATTGAATCCTGAGAGTTTGAAGTTTAGCTTGCTTTACCTGTTCATCTCCTTCATAGCTAGTGATCATTTTGTCCCATATCTCTTTTGCTGATTTGAAGTGCATGACCTTCATGAATTCTGTTTGGGATATACTTCCTAATAGAGTACTGACTGCTTTTGCATTTGTTTCATACTGCTTTTTCTCAGCTGGATCTGTAGGAGTAGCTGAAGGAAAAGCATAGCCTGTTTCTACAATATTCCAAACTTCTGTACCAAGAGATTGAAGATATGCAGTAACTCTTACCTTCCAATAATTGAAATTTGTCCCATCAAAAATCGGTGGCCTGATTGATGCTTCTTTCTTGTAGTTGCTCATGATGAATGATCTACCTTCAAGCGATCAAGCTTCTCTGAAGGACCTGCTCTGATACCAATTGTTGGAAATAATACTGAGAGGGGGGGTGAATCAGTATTATCAGATCAATCAAACTTTTTCAATGCTCAGAAACATATACGCTACTTCAGTTAGGTGAACCAGCGTGTACACGCTACTATGACTAAACAAAACAGCGTATAAGAAGAAAACTCATAATTTAGTTAGCTTATTCTTCAGTTAAGTTCCTCAGGACATTATTCACCACATTAATAGTAAACAGGTGCAGTATAACAGAATAGATCAAAAGCCACACACATGAACACCAAGATGTAAGGTGGAAACCCAATGTGGGTGAAAACCACCTGCTGCAAGTTGTCTCTATCTTTCTTTAATATGAAACTTCAGTTTACAATCTTTTGTACTGGTGCAGCCTTATACCAGTACGCAGGCTACAACCTGCAGAAGGCTACAACCTTCTCTCGTTCTCCAAACTTCCTTGGAAGGGAGCTCCAACCCCCTTTGCTCTTGTACTAGCCAAGATACTAGTACGTAGGTGCTGATCTACAATCTTCTTTCCTTCAGGTACCACCTTTCATACATTTTCAGACTGGATATTCCTGAAGCACAACATTACAATCTGTAGACCCCAATTCATTCAATTTTCACAACAGATCATTGAAGCATAAAACAACCAAACTTTGAATCACTGAACCACTGAACCCTGTCAATCACCAGTTACCAGAACACAGAGCAGACTACAAAACTCTGCAATAACAGTCAGACCCCACTGTAAACCCAAAATCAAGCTTCAAAAGATATACGCTACTTCAATGAGCAAAACCCGCGTATACACGCGCTTTTGCCGAAGCCAACCTGCGTACAGATCTAAAAATAAATTTTCTCAATTTGCAGCTGTACCAGACATCAGTTAGACCCAGAACATAACATTGCGACAATATGCAGATCTAGAAATACGCATAATCACCCATATCATGATAGTGCATTTCAAACCATTAGATCCCGATCTATCCTTAGATCTAGTCTTCCATCAACCGATGTGATCTCTCCTTGGCTTAGATCAAGCAACCCGGCACCTGCATATCAGATCTCTTTCTCTCTTAGATATTCAAGCCTTGTCGAAAGATGTGTTTGCCTAATGATCTTCTTCTCCTTATATAGCCTTAGGCCTTGCTCAATACCAAGAGCCAAAACCATAGTAACACAATACCATCAACTTCAAAACTAGGGATCGACACGCCCGTCGAGACACAATGGTCCGAAATCATAGGCACAACTTCCAAGGACTAACCACCATGGACCAAAAGGTACTTTTCCACATACACGCGCTTTTTCTGAATCCAACTAGCGTGTACACGCGACTTGAGCTTAACGAACCTGCGTATATGAACTTCCTTGGCATGCTGTACTAAGATCTGTCTGCTGATTAAGTTGCCATCACCTGTACCAACCTCTGAACACCTGTACCAACCTCTGAGTGAGTTGCCATCAAGGACAACACTTGAATCATAATGCCAACAAGTCTAACATAACAAATTTCAACTAGTTTATTGAGACTAAAATAATTCTACAACAACATCTTCAAATAGTAGGATATTATTGATTAAAAACCATAATTGTGACAACCGAGTTGTCTACGTCATCAAGAAGTAGTTTGCCTTGCTGGCACAATGGCCTAGGTTGAATATGACTTAGTAACAACCCGTGTTGAATCTTGTTGATGTTGTCGAGAAAGCAAAGTATCAACACCATGGTAACAATATCAACAAAATATCGTCATGGAGTATCAACCATACATAAATATAGAGAAACAACATAGCATGCAGGCAACAACAATCCAAGAAGTTGTACTATCCCGAAACAATCTATTTGTCAATCTTATAATTAAAATCACTAAAAACAGTCAACTTCTTATCAAAATATAAGCAAATTTGCATAAACCAAGGTGACATAAGAGAGAGGCATACATCAGTAAAAAGGTGATTAATGGAGTAACAACATATGTATTAGAGGGGTAAATATGGTAGAAAAGATGGATAAATGAGGGTAAAATGGATTCCAATTCCACAACCCAACATGTTGTGCCACTACTTTTCTAAGGGAAACCATTTGACCCATTGTGTCTGTTTATTAGATGCAAAGCAACAGAGATCTAATTTTGAACATTTATTCACAATCTTAGTTCTTTAGATTGAGGATGGTAAGATGAGATATGAGCCAATTGAGTACCCAAGTCTAAAAATTTCCAGTGAAAATTGGATCTTTGTCACTTACAATAATATTTGGTGTTCCATTTATCTTTTGGACTCTTTCCATGAATGATTCTTCCATAGTACTTGCATTAAAAGGATGAGAAAGAGAGAAAAAATGGGCATATTTTGTCATTCTATCTACCATTACCATAATGACACTCTTTCCTTCAGATTTGGGTAAACCTATAATAAAATCTATTGAAACTTCTTCCCAACACTAGCTTGGTATGGCTAGTGGCCAAAGGAGCCCTAGGTTCTTGATAGTCTCTCCATTATTGTTTTGGCACACCATGCATTCCACCATAAAATTTTACAAATATTTTTTAAGACCTCCCCCCCAAAAATATTTATTTATCCTACGATATTTCTTAAAAAATCTCGAATGTCTTCCTATAGGAGAAGTGTGTAATTCCAATAGGACCTTTTATTTGAATTGCGAATTCTTACATAAGTATAAACGATATTGATAGCATAACAAATAATTTTTCCATGTAAAATTTTCTACTACATTAGGGACATCCTATGGTTGTTGAATGATCTTGAATATATTCTCATCTTGGTGCCATTCTATCCTTTCTTCTTCCACCCAGTCAGATTGTGGGATGGAAATAACACATAGTAAACCATTTAAGTCTTCCATTTTCCTTAAGAGTGCATTGCCACCATATTTTGTTTTCGCTTTTTGTAGATAATTACAAATTCATAACCCAACATCTTTATGACCCATATTGTTTATGTTTTGAAGATAATCTTTGCTCCAATAAGTACTTCGGACTATCATGATCGATTTTTACTTTGATGTGTCTTCCTATTAGGTATGGATGCCATTTATTAAATGCATGCAGCATGGGCAACATTTTTTTCCATAGATGGGTATGAGTAAGTTATTTCCTTTAAGTTTTATACTTTCAAAGGCAAGGGAACTTCCTTATTGCATCAAATTTGTGCCAATGCCATGGCCTGAGGCATCACACTCCAGAATGAATATATTTTTCAAGTCAAGTGTCACCAGGGTGAGAGTTGTACACATAGCCTCTTTAAGTTTTTCACATGATTTGATTTCTTATTTAGTCCAAGAAAATGTTTCTTTGTTCAACATTTTTTTTAGAGGTGCTATTATTTGACCACAATTCTTCACAAATTTATGGTAATAACGCATCAATCCTAAGAGTCCTCTGAGTTTCTTCAAGGTATTTGGGATTGGACATTCCCTCATATCTTTGATTTCGTTAGGATCCACCATGACACCATTCTGTGATACACTATGACCCAAATATTCCAATTCTTGAACCCTAAAGGCACATTTGGAAGCATTTTCATATAGTTGTTTCTCTTCCAATAGTGTCAATACCCTATCAACATATTGTACACACTCTTCCCAATATTTTTTGTAAATTATTATGTCATCAAAAAATAATATCACTAATTTTCTAAGGAAGGGTTTGAAAATAGAATTCACCACGATTTTAAATGTTGAAGGTGCGTTAGTAAGTCGAAATGTCATAACCAAAAAGTCATAATGAACTTCATGTGTTCTAAAGTCTATTTTGGGAATGTCTTCTTGGCTCATTCTAATTTGATTGTATCTAGAACAAATATCCAACTTAGCAAAGAAAATTTCTCCATGGAATTCTTCTAACAATTCATCAATGACAGGAATAAAAAACGTATCTTTGATTGTCCTTTTTTTGAGCTGTTTATAGTATAAACACATATGCCGCGAACCATCCTTTTTGATTACCATCACCTCCAGTGAAGAGAAATCACTTTGACTAGGTTGAATGATGCTTTTCTCTAACATTTCTTGAACCATATGCTCAATCTCACTCATTTGTGCATATGGATATCTGTAAGGCCTAATGTTAGATGGTACACTTCCATAATGCAAATGAATATAATGGTCATGATATTGAGTAGGTGGAAGACCCTTAGGTATTTCTCCAATTACCTTAGAATGATTGTTGATAATTTTTTTTAGATCCATTGGAGCAAAGGATATAGATGTTTGAACATCTAATGAACACAATTTTGTAACTACACTTTAGTGTCCCATTTTTTAGTAAATTTTGCATACTATTAGAGCTTATCACTTTACTGGGTTTCGCTTGGATACCTATAAGCTCAATTTCCTTTCCTTCTAAGAAAAATATTATGAAAAGATCTTGGAAATTAAGGGTCATTGTTCCCAATGATTGTAATCATTGGACCCATAATAAAACCTTGACAATGCCCATTTGGATTGAAATCATATGAATAACCAATAAATACTCCCCCATATTCAACTTAATCTTATTGCAATTACCTGAACAATTTATGGTACCACGATTTGCAATCATCAATTGAAATGCTAGTACTAGATATACAAAGAAATTAAGAAGTTTTTCCAATTTGTAATTGGTGAAGTTATGGGTACTACTTGAATCAATAAATATTGTTACCCTTTGAATTTTGATATATCCTTCTATCTTGAGGGGTTTTGGAGTACTGATGTCAACTAATGCATGAAAAGAGATTGTCGGAGAAATTTATTCTAGCTCTAGATCCGGTGAAGTTTCCACTTCTTCATCTTCATAGTCTATGTAGAATAATTTATTATCACCACATTTATTCCCTTTACTATACTTCCCATCATGGTTGAAACATAGTTCTGGAGCCTCTTATTTCATCCATTTTTTGAGAATTCAACCTTGTTGGTTTAGGAAAGGGAGCATGATTTTCTCTATAATTATTAGTGAACAATTTTCTAGTGGCCATATTTTTACTTTCAACTTTTCTTTCCACATTGAAAGCATGATCTAGGGATTTAGGTTCAAAGAGACATAACTCATGTTGAATTCTTTCCTTTAAAGTTCCCATAAATAGGTTTAACAAGTTATCCTTTGAAATATTCTTTACTCTAAGACTCAACTTTTGGAATTGTTGAATGTGCTCTATAACTGGACCTTTTTGTCAAAGATTTACTAATTGACTAAATAATGTGTTACTCTTAATATCTCCATAATGTGCTCTCAATTCCTATTTAAAAAATGAACCAAGATATAACAAAATCCTTTTTAATTTAACAAATCCATGGATATGATACATGTTGGTCTTGTTCAAAAAACATGGATGCAATATTTACCTTTTGTAAGGATGCCACTTGGTGTAGATCAAAGCATTGATCCATATGAAATATCCATGTTAGTGTATTATTACCATTAAATTTCCTCATATCAATATTTGGAATGTAGTAGTTCCTTGGTGCTAACTTGAATCCATGATGTTGTGGATATTGGATTGAAAATTCATGATTATGGTTTTGCAATTCAAGATTTGTGTTCTCCAATTTTGATAGCATACTCCTCGTATGTGATTGATTCTTAACAACATGCTTCTCCTTATGTTCATTATTTCCTTGGATCTCCACATCCCTTTTGGTAAGCCTCTCCAAGAGAATATTATTTATGGTGATCATGGATTTTTGTATTTCTTCCTTATTTTTATTTATCTTCTTTCTATTCCTTCCTTATTTTCATTCATCTTCTTTTCTACTCCTCCCTTCTTTTCATTCATCTTATTTTCTATTCCTTCATTATTCTTTTCATCTTCTTTTCCATTTCTCATTTAAGATTTTCTTGAGAACCTAAGAAATCCACTTTTTTCAACATACCGCCATCCATTTCATTGACTTTCTTCTCTAATTGAGATAAACTAAATTCTAAGTCTCCACTTTCTTCATGAGTCAAGGATGGGCCTTCAATATATTTAATTGGTGTAGTGGTTTTCTTTTGAGCCATTTTGAAAAATAATAATAGCCCTCCTCTTTATTATAGCCAAAAAGAAAAAAAAGGATCTTCTAATGAATAGTTAGGTCACTAGTGAGTTACATACCTTAATTTGGAGATGATCAGAATGGATGAAACTTTATTGATATATCTCCGAGATTTTAGGCCCTATGGATATGAAAATTTATTTTGTAATACCTTGATATATAATTTCTTCAATTCTACATTCGTGGACTAAATCTAATGTACCAACTGCAGGTTATAGTAACTTTTCCAAATCATGTTGATTTTTTCGGTCTCTTCCCTCGAGAAAATTTGTATACCATGCCACATATACAATTATTCAAATATAATTTTGGAACCTATACCTGAAGTGATTATATATGTCTCATAACATTCTTGAAGATTTCATAGTCTAAAATTTTCCAAACAAGAAGATACAACAAAAATACCAAGATGATTTGTTTCGGATTAATTTCATGACGATTTACAAACCCCAACTTCCATAGGGTATAACTAAATTATAATGAAAAAATTATGAAAATGGAACTAAATATTCCTTGATATGTCTAATTAATATAGTCAAAATTTCACTTTATTCAAAGCCTTATAGAAACAAGCTATAGCACAATTGCCAAACTGAGTCGTTTAAGACTCAAATTTAGAGCATACAAAAACCCTAACTTCCTTGGAGCATATCTCTAAAAATACAGAAAAAAGATTTGTAGTTTGGCCAAGATGTTCTACAAGATTTATCCTAAATGTGGTATGAGTTTCATGGTCTGAAGCCTCGTAGAAAAAAGAAGAAGTTATAGTGAAAATTTTAAACTGACCCGTTTGAGATAGAATTTAGGAGCATTCAAAAACCAAAACTTCCTTGGATCATATCTTTGAAAATATAGCGAACCAAGATTTGAAAATTGAACAAGACATATATCAAGATGTCTTCTCATTCTTCTCTCAATTTTCACCATATAAAACCTCCCAAAATTGTTTTATAGAGAAAATTCCATGATTTGTTTGAAGCGGCAAAACCCTAAGATCAAGAGCTCTGATACCAAATTTTATGATCCTTTCACATTAAAAACGATAAGAAACCAATAATTACAATCCACTTCAAGGGGGGACTTCCTTTTATAATAAATACAATAAATAATACAATATTTGATGATCCTAAGATTAAGTCTCAGAATATATATAGGGGACAAAGGATACAATTATAATAAAATGAGACCATGAGGGGTTGTAGCTTACATAGTAATATAACACTAGAAATATAATAAATTAATGTATAGAGCTTAATAAGGGTTTTTTTAGTTAACATGCGGCTTATATAGGTTTTAACAAGTTCTATTATTGATGGGTGCAACAACTTTGTTGTTTCTAAGTGTGGAGTAGAAAACTTGGAGTCTCTAGAGAAAATATTATGTTGTGGCATCAAAGACTAGGACATATTAGAGAGAAGAGCCTTTGAATAATAAATGGTAATGTTATGATAGAAGGTATGTCTATTTTCTCTCTCGATTTTTATTTTTTTGAACACTGTGTGTATGGGAAGCAAATTCTGGTGAGGTTCTCCTCTAATGCTAAGAGGACAAAAGGACTATTACAACTAGTTCACAACAATGTGTTTGGACCTATTTTGCTTCCATAAATAGGTAAATATATGTACTACATCTCATTTATATATGAATTCTTGAGGATTACATGGATATATTTACCTTGGAATAAAATCAAAGTCTTTGACAGGTTTAAGTAATTTAAGGCTCTAGTGGAAAATTAGGCAGAGAAAAAGATTAAGGTGTTAAGGAGAAATAATGACGGAGAGTTCTACAAGAAGGAATTCTAAGAGTTTTGTAAGAAGTGTGGCATAACACAGTATAAGGCTACTCCATACACACCTCAGCGAATTGGAGTCGTGGAAAGGATTAACAAGACATTGATGGAAAAAGTAAGGAGCATGCTTAGTGGTGATGGGTTAGGACAATAATTCTGGGTAGAGGTAGTGGAAAACACATTTTACTTGGTTAATAAATCACCTTCATTGGTGTTGGAGGATAAGACTCCACATGAGGTATGGACTAGTAAGTAACCCTATCTCTCACATATTAGGGTATTTGGCTTCGATGAATATGTACATGTTTCAAAGGAGAAAACTTACCAAGTTTGATATTAAATCTAAAAGGTGCATTTGTATTAGGTATAAATATGGTTTAAATGTTTACAATCATTGGAACACATAAACAAAGAAGATTGTGTGCAATCGAGATGTGTTATTTAGAGAAGGGAAGGATGACATGAAATAGGAATTCCTACAAACGAACTAGAGAAGATAGAGTTTGAACTAAAGGATCAAGAATCAAACTCCATAGAAGAACATGAATTAGAACAAGAAAAACTACACACTGGTTTTGAGGAGATCAATTTGGAAAAGAAGAAAACTAGAGAGGTATACTCCACCTGATTTCCATTTGATTTTTTCTTTACTCATGACTCATGATAATCCTAGAAATGTTTGGGAGGTAGTGGATTTAGAGTATGGAAAAATTTGTAAAAAGGCCATGGTTGAAGAAATGACAACCTTGGAAAAGAATGAAGCTTGGGATATAGTGGAGTTTCTAGCTGGAAGAAAACCCATTTGCAACAAATAGGTGTTTAAGACGAAGTTGAATGTAGAAGGAAAAGTGGAGAATACAAAGCCCTATTAGTAGAAAAAGGTTACTCCTAGGAGTAAGGAATTGTTTTGGTGAAGACAACATTCTTACATGAGGATTTGGAATAGAGATTTACATGAAGCAACCAAAAGGATTTGTATTGAAGGGTAAAAAAGAATAGATATGTAGGCTAAAAATGTCTATGTATGGATTAAAGTAATCACCAAGGACGTGGTATAAAAAAATTGATACATAAATATAGGGACTATGCTTCAAGACGAGCAAAGTGGATCACTGTGTGTATTTTAAATTATTTGGTGGTTGTGTTATTTATTTGGTCTTTCATGTGGATGATATGTTGCTGATTAGAAATGATAGATAAATTTTCTAAGATGTGAAGACCCAATTGTCCTCTAAATTTGTCATGAAGGATATTGGTGTTAAAATGTTTTATTTTGGGCACAGAAAATAAAAGAGACCAGACAAAGAGGAAAATTTGGTTAAATTAGAGGAAGTATGCCGAGACAATACTGTATAGGTTTAATATGCAGGAGAGTAAATCAGTGAAGGTTCCTATTTTTGTAGGTGTAAATTTATCTATAGAACAGTGTCCCAAGACACAAGAAAAGGAAGAGGACATGTCCCATGTTCCATATGTGAGTGCAATTGGAAGTTTGATGTATACAATGGTCTATAACAGACTATACATTGCACATGTAGTGGGGGTATTGAGTAGGTTTATGTCAAAACCATGGAAGGCGAAATGGAAAACAATAAAGAAGGTTTTTAGGTGTACATGTGGCACTAGTGATTATGGTTTGTGCTACCAAAGAAGAACAAGATTGGACAAAGTGTTGGACATACATGGCTTTGTTGATGCAAATTAGGCTAGAGATCTGGATAATAGAAGATCTACAAGTGGGTTTGTGTGTAACCTATTTGGAGGAACAATTAATTAGATGAGGAAGAGACAGTTCAAAGTGGCACTTTAAACTACAAACGCTGAATACGTGGTAGCCACTCATGCAATCAAGGGAGAAATTTGGTTATAGAGATTGTGTTAAGGTATGGGGTTGGTACAACAAGCTACAAGGATATATTATGAAAACCAAAGTGAAATTTTCTTAGCAAATAATGTTGAAGGAAGTTTCCATGGACGTCAAAGGATATCCAAGAAAAAGAGAATTTTATACCCTTTCTTTGAATGATTTTTTTACTTGATTTACCTAGCTCAAATGGAAGCATAACATAGATGGTTGGTAAGCTTATTTCAAGACCTTTGGTATATGACACTCCTAACTCCTCACAATTGAGGATATATGAATATTTGAAGTTTATTAATTATTTTTCCTTTCACAAGTCAACCCCATCCAGTGACAAGTCAACCCCACAATGATGGTTTGGACCCCAAAGAGCACTATATATAGGCGTGAGGAAGAGACATTTTATAAATTCACTCAAGGAAAATTCAGATTTTCTTAAACAAGCAAGGAAAAGAAGGGTTTATGGGGTTCATGTCTCATGAACCAGAAGTGACGAGAGGCTAGATTGGGAGGCTATATATGGAAGGGAGTTTGGCACATTTTAAAGGGTTTTGGCACAATTTTTGAAGTTCCTTTTTGGCGCATTTTTAAATGGGTTTTGGGACACTTTTTGAAGGTTTCTCATTCTATTTAGAAGGTTGTTATAGGCCTTCACCTTGGATAGTAGGTACTACTATATCTTTTTTATCTTGTGCAATGTATATGAGAGGGACAATATCCCTAGTACGTGAGTCCTTATTTCTCCGTATTAAACCAAGGGTGGCAAGGTGGTGCAAGGAAAGGGAGTTGTATCTTCCTTAAGATTGAAGCAAGAAAATTATGAGGTTAGTTCCTCCTTCCAGTAGGTGCTAGTAAAGTAGTGGGTTGTAGCCTCCTTCAAGTTGGTACTTGTAAACATTGAAACTATTTAAGATAAGTTTCATGCATAAATTAATGTATTGTTGATAAGTATTATTTGCATGTTGTCTTTGAAGTTTTAAACAATTGTTAAAAGTGTCCAATATTGATTCAACCCCCCCTCTCAGTATTGGTTATAATTTCAACAATGGTATTAGAGCAGGTTACCTTCATAACAATCTAATAACTAGAAGGAAGTTCGTGAGCAAAAATGGATAAAATGGAAGACCTCTTTCCAAATATAATTCAGCTTTTTGATGGAAATGATTATGCATTATGGAGAAATAAAATGTAAATTACTTGAAGGATGTAAGAGTATATTTATATCTCTCTATTGTTAATGGCTACAAAGTTCCAAAAAATCCTAGTATCCAAAAGTTCCAAATGAAACTGAGCTAGTATCCAATACTTTACATGCTATTGAGTATAACAATCCTCAGAATGAGTTAATACATAAATGAAAAGTGAAATAAAAACCTTAAGTAAATATAAAAATATATATAACATCACAAAACTAAAGATTTATATCGATAATTAAGGCATGCTCATAAAGCTTGTAATAGTCTAGTGTTTAATTTCATTGTAGTTCACTATGTAAAAAATACATGCTTAGAAATTA
The DNA here is from genome assembly GCA_031772625.1 of Pinus tabuliformis. Classification (NCBI taxonomy): domain Eukaryota; kingdom Viridiplantae; phylum Streptophyta; class Pinopsida; order Pinales; family Pinaceae; genus Pinus; species Pinus tabuliformis. The sequence goes on from CM062818.1 coordinate 1,230,424,369, forward strand.
TGGCACTCGATGATAAGGTCTTCCTTGAAATTTTAACAATGTGTTTAGATAAGGAAAAATTATGAAACATTTATCATGCTAATAGGGTGACTATACTATACACGCCCTATAAATCCTCAACCTTTTATTGTAAGAAGAATTTATGATTCTTGGAAAATCACCGATGTCTTAAAAATCACATGAGTATTGATATTTGTTTGTAGACTCGAGTGGTTATTTTTTATTGTATAATTATCTATAGGACAAAGGAAAATTTTGAGAAAGGACAAATTGCCTGATATTCAAATTGTGATGCCAATGTATAGAGAAGGGTTGTAGTAGTACTTATTAGTGGACTTGTTTGATTGGACTTTGATACTTAGGGCTAAGTAAGTGGTAGGAATTGGGGAGGAAGTTCAGTTCAACCTTTCAAGTTGCTTATGGTATATGAATTAGTGTACCAAATTAGATGCCTACTTGGGTAAATGAGGCCTTGGGCATTGGAACCTTAGTTAGGCTAATATGATTAAGCTTAATGTTGAAGGTTGAGAAGATGACATGCATTATTCTCACACTTATTTGGAGCCATGTTATTGAGTTTCAATGCCTATTATGGTCACATCGGTCACTCTTATACTGGTTATAATAGAGGTTGATGTGCGAAATATGGGAAGAAAGCATAAATGCAGGAAACATAACTAGCGGCTAACTTTGGGTTTAAATTCCTTGAAGGGTGTGAGTATGTATTGCATTGTATTTTGAATTAATCATATACTTGAGTAAAATAAATAAATGGACTTAAAGTTAATAATAGTAATAAGTAATAATAACAAGGATAATATGAAATAAGGATAATAAACAAACTATTTTATTATGAAAGAAAAAGTGAAAAGGAGTAAATTACTAAAATGAAATCAAGGGAAAAACTAAATAAAGAAATAAATAACTAAAATATGCATGACTAAGTAAAGAAAAGAGTTAATTGATTGATGAAAATTACAACTTATACATGGACATTTTTGCATGGTTGAATAACTATTTAATGGATGGTGAGGAGGTGGGGATGAACTTTTGGGCTTGGATCACCTTAACTCTTGGTGGTTATTCTTTGTAGCTTGGGATTCAAAAGAAAGGGAGGAATATAAGCTAGCATAAGCTATTTATTGGGGATTTAATGGGCTCTTAGTGATAATGACTGAAGGGTTGGTTGGAAGGATAGTTATGCCCCACACTTGGCTATCTAAATTTTCACTATTAGTGGGAGTGCATGGCTAAATATCATTGGTCCCCTAGTCACCCAATTATAAGTCAAATTTTCAAGGAATTAAACCATTTTTGTATCAATTATTCAAATATAGTATTTCATGATTAATTAATGCAATATAAACTTAACTTGATCTCATTGATAACTGTTCGGGTACAATTCCTTATATTTTGGGAATTAGTCATTATTGTAATAATATATTTTTATTGTTAAGAATTACATGATAGGTTTTAAGAACTACATTTAGATACGAGGCCTTAGGTTTGGACCTTACATCCATTGGGAGGTTTTGCACACTAAGTATGCACTTAGAACCTTGAGCATTATTAAGGAAGGAAAATAAGGTGCTAAGGCTCTATTTGAATCTTCTTAAGATAAATATTCATGCAATAGTCCTAAACCAACCATATAAACCTCTATAGATGATGTTTACCCCCTATAAGGGATATTTAGCACCATGACTATGTTTTTCATAATATAATTGGGGTTAATTCCTATACAATGCATAATGGAGGAAAAGAGAGAAAATAGGATGTAAAATAATCTTCTCAAGATCAAAGGTTATTAACTAGGACTCGAAGAATAAAATAAATATTTTCTAATATAACTTTGGCCTTTGAGTGGGATATGGGTGCCATTAGGATTTTTTTTTCACAAAACACATGAGAGTTAGGGCTTGTTCCATGGCTGAGGGAGGAAAACATAAGCCCAAAGGCATAAATGAATATTTTTCATACTCAATGGCCATGAACAAGGCTTGAAAATTTTAATATGGAACTATTAATATGTTTTTCACATTAAGAATGGATCATAGGACCCCTACAATGGACAATGGAGGAAAGTAGGGGACTTAGTACCTAAGAGAAGCTTGTCAAGCTTAACAACCATAAAAAAATCTATCTAAGGCTTGGGAGAGAATACTATGGGCATTGTAAAAAGGAGAAAAATGATATGAAACCTCATTTAAACATATGCTAAGCTTTGATGGCTTGATTGATATATCAACATGGGATTTAAGCTTTGTTGGTGGTTGTTTATTCAAAAGTATTGAAGATTTTTAATGTTATCAAGATATAATTATATTAATTTCCTTGTGAATGGAATACAAAGATATTCTTAGTGATATTATGTTTAAAGAGGATTTATCATTCCCACTAGGTCTATGATTGTTGGACTCATCCTTCTTGATAAAGGTTATTGCATATGATATTTAAATTGACTGAGCACTAATGGATCTTCAAATAGAAGAAAAAATATAATCATAGAATGACCAAGTCCAACTTGATGAATCGAAATCAAATCCATTGTGGTTTGCTTCTAATTATTATTCTTTGATGATTCAATTTTTTTATGAAAACGCACTTCGAATTATTATTCTTTGATGATTCATTTTTATTATTATTAAAATACACTATATCTTGAACAACATGAACAAGATTGATTTCATGATGCATTTGAAGTATAAGGAGAATTACATATAAAAGGGATAAAGATATTCCACACTATAATAAAGGATTGCTTATACTTATCAACACTAATGAAACTAAACATACATATATACAAAATTATGTATATTATAATATGTAATTAAAAATATGCAGATTAAAATATAATATTAGAAATAATAATGTTAGGTCCCTATAATACTAGTGTATTTCCCCATTATTATTGTCATTGTAGCCTTTATTGTTATTGGTTCCCATTTTATCCCCATATTGTTATTATTGTTCCCCATAGAAACCCACTATTGCTATTGTTGTGCCCTTACATTATTATTGTTATGTCGGCTCTAATTATATTGTGACCCCTTAGACTCCTATATATAGAAATGAGGTTTTGTCATTTGAATCATCCAAGAATTATTCATTTGTGTAATGTAAAGGAGGTTTCCCCCTCGAAGAGGCTGATTTTAAAGTCCTTGATATATCTTTTCTATCTTTTTGTGAGCTGGTTGCATAACATTTGGTATTAGAGCTTTGGATTCTAGGGTTTCGCTGCTTCAAACATGTCCTCGTGGAATTTTCGCTATAACTTTTTTTCTATGAAGTCTCAGAAGCTGAAAAAACCCATTTGAGAATAAATCTTGATGAAATTCATGTTAGAATTTCAAATATTGTCTCGCTATATTCTCGGAGATATGATCCAATGAAGTTAGGGTTTTTGCATGATCCCAAATTCCATCTCAAACAGGTGACCTTTGGAAAATCGTCATAATGTTCTCTTTGAGCAACAGATTTGAATTTCATAAAAAGTGAAGGAAAGAGGACGAGCTTTAGTTTGTTAGGTGTCGTTTTCAGGTTCAAAGGTTGAAACTGTGACACATGGAACTTCATACAAGTTCGCTCTACTAAACCAATCTATAATCAAGTCATTGTGGGAGATTGGGCATAATGATTTCTTGGAGAATCCACTCTCAATAAGAATTGTGGGGTTGGAAATAGGACTCCGAGGGATACCACAAGATGAAATTTCAGACCTTTTAGATCTTCCATTATAGAGATACAACAATTTCAATATCAAGCTCCTACAAAGAAAAAAAAGTGTGTAGTTTTTTAAAAATTTGCTTAAGTTTTGTTTGAAAAGATAATTTGAAGGGATTCAAAGGGAATAGTGAAGAATAATACTCATTAATTGATTCCCCGAAGAAAGAAAATGGAAAAACCTAGTAAGCAACCCAAAATTTCTACTATGATGCATGAAGAAGAAGGAAAAATGCAACATGATATATCAAAATTACAACACCAAGTGCAAAAATTTTCGCTCTTACAAAGAGTAACCAAAAATGAAATGGAAGATAAGATATATGGTTTGAAGAATAGCTTAAAATAAGACATGGAAGGATTGAATAATGGCATGAAAGCTAATATGGATGACATGAAATCTAATATGGTTGACATGAAAGATAATATGGAAGATTTTAAGAATGGTTTAAAAGTAGACATGGAAGGTTTGAAGGAAGGTTTGACAAGGTTGCTACAAGAAATACTTCCCAATGTAGAAAAGGTATTAGATGAAAATTATGGTGAGAATAAAATAAATGTTAATCATGATTTCATAGACTCTAAAACTGGATTGAAGACCCACCATGTTCCAAAGATTGATATGAGAAATTTTAATGGCAAGGATCCTGTAACATGGATACTACATATAGAGCAATATTTCGATCTCCATAATGTTGAAAACACACAAAAGGTACGCATTGAAACTTTATATTTAAAACCCAATCAATTTGTATGGTACTTATGACTTTGATATCGTAAAAAAATTGTCACTTGGTCAATTTTTACGGAGGAAATGATGGCACATTATGAGGATACAAAGAGCAACACCTTCTTTAGTCAATTGATAAATCTCAAACAAGAGGGTTAAATGGTGGAGCACATTGAGGACCTCCAAAAAATGAATATAAGGGTAAATGATATTCCAGAGGTGCATATGATTGATGTGTTCATATGGATCTTAAAGGATAACATCCAACATGAGGTTCACCTTTGGGAACCTGATTCATTAGAAAAGACATTCAGGTTGGCAATACAAATTGAAAGCAAAATTATGGCAACAAGGAAGCCTACCACTTACAACTATAAATATGGAAGTGTTGCTTCCCCTAGCCTTCCACAACCTACAAGGTTGACACCACAATAATTAGAAGAAAAAAGAGCAAACAAGCTTTGTTATAGTTGTGATAGCAAATACACTAAAGGTCATAAGTGTGTTGAGAATAAATTATTTTACATAGATTGTGAAGAGGAGGAAGAAAATGAATAAGAAACATCAAAATAAGAGAATATCCATCAAGAACCAACACTAGATAAAGAAGAAATGAATCCAACCATATATTTTAATGCATTGACATGAATTACCACTCCTCAAACTCTCAAGATAGAAGGACATATCAAGAAGAAAAATGTAATAGTGTTGATTGATTCTAGTAGTACCCATAATTTTATTCATTGCAAGATAGCAAAGCAATTGAATTGCTTCCTATATCTAGCACCAGAGTGTCAAGTGATGGTTGCAAATGGAGGAACCATAAATTTCTCTGGAAAGTGCCATAATATCAAGTTATCCATGGGAGACTATGTATTGAATAGTCCAATGCTTTCCATTCCAATGGGTGGTGCTGATGTTGTACTAGGAGTCCAATGGCTACAATCTTTGGGTACAATAGCTTTTAATTTTCAAGAACTTTTCTTGAAATTATTTTGGGAAGGAAAGGAAGTTGAATTCAAAGGTATCACAAGGAAACCGGGAAATATAATCAACTCTAATGGCATGAAAATGCTTCTAAAGAAATAACAACAGGGCATAATTGCACAATTATGTTCACTAGAGGTTCCCACATCAAAATCATCTATTTCTCCAAATCTCCAAAAGGTCTTGGACAATTATTCCAAGGTATTTGAAACTATCAAAGGTCTCCCACCTATTTGTGATCATGACCATGCCATTCATTTGATTCCAGGAAGCATTCCTCCAAACATCAAGCCTTACAGATATCCCTATGCCAAAAAGAGTGAAATTGAACATATGGCTGCAGAAATGTTAGAGGCTGATATAATTCAACCTAGTCAAAGTTATTTTGCTGCTCCAATAGTATTGGTGCACAATAAGGATGGATCATGGTGCATGTGTCTGAATTATAGGGAGCTCAACAAGCTCACTATTAAAGATAAATTTACCATTCCAGTCGCTGATGAATTATTAGATGAATTACATGGAGCAATTTACTTCACCAAGTTGGATCTTCGTTTAGGATATCATCAAATCAGAATAAAGACTGAATACGTTCCAAAAAAGCATTTAGAACTCATGGGGGTCATTATGAATTCCTGGTCATGCCTTTTGGCCTTACAAATGCACCTTCTACATTTCAAGGTTTGATGAATTCCATTTTCAAACCCTTCCATAGAAAATTTGTGTTAGTATTTTTTGAATATATACTAATCTACAACAAGTCTTGGAAGGATCATGTTCAACATGTTGACAGGATGCTCAAACTATTAGAGGAGAAACAGTTATATGCAAAAACATCCAAATTATTTTTTGGAGTACACGATGTGGAATATTTGGGTCATATTGTATCTCATGAAGGTGTTAAGGTAGACCCTAGAAAAATTAAAACCATTAAGGAATGGAAAATTCCCACATCCATAAAGCATCAATGAGGATTTCTCGGGTTGACAGGGTATTATCGCAAGTTTGTTAATAATTATGGGAGAATAGCATCACCTCTAACAACATTATTGAAGAATGATGCATTTTCTTGGACTCCAAAAGCAACGATGGCCTTTGAACATCTTAAAGAGGCAATGTGTGAAGCACTGGTATTAGCTACGCTAGACTTCACAAAAACATTTATTGTGGAATGTGATGCCCCAGGAAATGGAATTGGTGCTGTTTTAATGCAAGAAGGAAGACACATTTCTTTTGAAAGTCGTCCAATCAAAGGAAAGTATTTACACAAAGTTATTTATGAGAAGGAAATGTTAGCAATACTACACACACTTAAGAAATGACGACCTTACCTAATGGGAATACACTTCAAGGTAAAAACAGATCATGATAGTATTAAATAATTTTTAGAACACACATTATCTTCATAAGAAAAACAAAAATGGGTCACAAAGATGTTGGGTTATGACTTTGAAATAATTTAAAAAAAAGGAAGAAAAATGTTGTTGCAGATGCACTCTCAAGAAAGGATGAGAATATGGAAGCATTGTTTTGTGACATTTTTATTATCCAACCAGATTGGATAAACGAAGCAAGGGATGAATGGAAGAATGATGAAGAAGTGTGGGCACTCATTCAAAAGTTGTAGAAAGATCAGAGTACATATGATACATTTAGCTGGAAAAATGATTCGTTATGGTGCAAATATCACTTATATCTCTGTAAGAATTCCCAACTCAAACAAAATATTCTTCTCAAATTGCACACCTCTTTGTTAGGAGGTCACTTAGGATTTTTAAAAACTTACCACAGTGTTAAGAAGGATTTTTTTTGGGATGGCCTTAAATTTGATATTCAAAAGTTTGTGGTAGAATGTTTGGTTTTCCAACAAAATAAAGTTGAAACAATTAAGACCCCGGGTTTGTTACAACCTTTATCCATTCCAAGTCAACGTTGGGAGGAGGTTTCAATAAATTTTATCACAGGTCTACCCAAGTCTGAAGGAAAGAGTGTCATCATGGTGGTAGTTGATAGACTTACCAAGTATGCACACTTTTGTACATTATCTCATCCATTTTAAGCCAATATAGTTGATATGGCATTTATGGAAACAATACACAAGCTAGATGGAAACCCAAAGATTATTATAAGCGACAGAGATCCCATTTTCACATTTGGATGAAATTAATTTCTTGTTTGGGTACTAAGTTAGCTCATAGCTCATCTTATCATCCTTAAACTAATGGGGAAACTGAGATAGTGAACAAATGTTTGGAAGGATATCTTCGTTGCTTTGTAACTGATAAACAGACATAATGGGTCAAGTGGTTGCCTCTGGCTGAATGGTGGTATAACACTTCCTTCCATATTGCTACAAAAATGATCCCATTTATGGCACTTTATGGATATCATCCACCGTTCATCACATCATCTTTAAGAGAAAATTCTAAGGTTCAAGAAATGGAAGATCACATCGAGCATCAACAACAAGTTCTTCAACTCTTAAAGGATAACATCACTTTGGCGCATAATAGAATGAAACAACAGGAAGATCAACATCGCAACGAAATAAGTTTTGATGTAGTTGACTTGATATTTATATGACTACAACCATACAAATAAATGCCTATCAAGCAAGCTAACAAGGATACTAAATTATCGCCAAAGTATTATGGTCCATACAAGGTGTTGCAAAATATTGGTACTATGGCATACAAATTGGAGCTTCCTGCATCTTCCCGAGTGCACTCAGTTTTCCGTGTTTCATGCTTAAAGAAGGTTATAGGTGACAAGCTCCTGGTTCAAACAATATTGCTAGAACATGATGAGGAAGGAAAAATCATATTTGAACCTGAAGCAACCACATAAACAAGAACTCAACAACTATGAAATCGATCAATTTCAGAGTATCTCATCAATTGGAAGAACTTACCTACTGAAGATTCCACATGGGAGGGTGGGAATTTTATACGAAAACATCCAAAACTACTCAAGCGTTGAGGACAACACTTTTTTTAAGGAAAGGGGCATGTTAGGTCCCTATAATACTAGTGTATTCCCCCATTATTATTGTCATTGTAGCCCTTATTGTTATTGTTGTGCCCATGTTGTCCCCATATTGTTATTATTGTGCCCCTTAGAAGCCCACTATTGTTGTTGTTGTACCCTTACATTATTATTGTTATGTCGACTCTGATTATATTGCAACCCCCTAGACTCCTATACATAAAAAAAAGGTTTTTTCATTTGAATCATTCAAGAATTGTTCATTTGCGTAATGTAAATGAGGTTGCCCCCTCAAAGACGCTGATTTTGAAATCATTAATCTATCTTTTCAATATTTTTGTGATCTGATTGCATAACAAATAAAATATTATTTACCCATTTTTTGGTTTTATTTTGTGGAAAAGGCACAAATTGGAATTTTCTATTATATATTCTAAAAGCTAATTAGATTTTATTCTAACACCATATTTAAATTTGTTTTAAAAATATATTAAATTATTTCATTAAACTAATTTGTTTATTATTTATATTATCACTAATCTATTCTTAAAAACTCTTAACATATTACACTCCCATAAAATATGTATATAAAACTAACCAATTTTTTTTGAACAATACAATTAATGTACCTATTTTTTTTTATAAACAGTAGGATTAATATATTAAAATTTCATGAGCATTCAATTAATGCATATTTTTCTTAACAACACCATTCATATTTAATAATGCTTTTACGATATTATTCATGGTATTCCAGTTTATTTTTATTAATATTCCTGTATATGGTATTCCAAAAAAGAAATTGTGAATATTCACGTGATAGAAATAACTATGCACCATATTTATATCAATGCGCTATCTTCACCACATTGTAATTTTTAACACGTTAAACACTATGGCGCACCGAATTTGTAATGCACTTCCTGTAACCCATACAATTTTTTCAACGCACCTAACATCATAGTGTTACACCATTATTAGTACCTGTGGATACACCGAGAGATCTGTTTATAATAGACTTGTCTCCACCGCCTTCACAATTTTACTTCATAATCAAGCAATTACACCTCAAGCAAGTGTGATTCCCGTGAATGCTGGCTGCATGGAACCAGAGCAGGTGTTGCCTGTGAACACTGGCTGCATGGAAGCAGAGCAGGTATTGTCTGTGAACGTTGGCTATATGGAAGCAGAGTAGGTGTTGGTTCACATGCACATGGCTTGCATGCGAGCACTAGATGCATACCATATTGTTTATATATTTTTAATTATATAACATATGATAATTGACATACAATCGATGCATTCCTGAATATTGTTATTTATTTTATTGTTTGTATATAAACATATGACTGCTAACATATATCATTGTTTCTCATTCTAACACATGGCATCATGCACTGTGTATTCCTGACAATTGTTATTTATTTTATTGTTTGTATATTTTTAATTATATAACATAGGATTGTTAACATATATGATTGTTCTGCGTTCAAATACATGGGCAACATGCACACCATAGTACTCGATTAACTTTTAAAATATATTTTAATTAAGGGGGTCATAAACAAAGGAAGAGGCACTTGCGTGTCCAATCGCATATGGAGATACAGATACAAAGAAAAATAATTCTTATCCAATTTGGCTGTTATGCATTTTCAAGCTCCAATTCGAGATTTAGTTCACCCTGAGCATACCTTCTAGTTTATCACAACGTCCCTTCGCCTAGTACCAGATCCTCCAGTCCCATTATCAATTAGGAATTGTCCTAGTTTGTAGAGGGAATTGTCCTAGTTTGTAGAGGTTGTCACGTAAGGATACAAGAATGAAAATTTTCATGCTCCCACCCTTGCTACAAATGATAATTCAGAAGAATCATTACAATTTTATATTAACGTTTTTGTCAATGCTTGCACAAATATTTAAAACACCTAAAAACTATGTAGAGATATTCCAATTTCCTTCAATAACACAAACACTTTGTTTTTCACGTGGGTTGGAGTTCGAAAAGGTCCGCGTTATGGAAATTTGGGTGTCCTGTCATCCAATGCAATTTCCCTGAGAAATTCAGTAGCCGCAGGTAGCCGCAGCTCGCAGGGAGGGTTTGGAACCGTCTGGTTTTTGTCCAATAGCGGCGTGCGGTCATATTACCTCTGATATCTCATCATTCATCAGAAGCACGGAGCTGATTGTAGGTAGCCGCAGCTTGTAGGGAGGTTTTGGAACCGTCTGGTTTTTTTTCCATAGCGGTGTGCTTTAGCTTTTGAAATTTTCATTATTTTTGAGGATTTTTGGAGGAAAAGAAGCCTTCGATTTGTGTATTTCGTTGCAGATTTGTTCGTTTGAAGTTTCTCTTGAAGCGACAATGAGTTTTTGTTTGTTTAGTGCAATTGTCTGAGTAGTATGGTCAACAGTGAGAGCAACAAGCAGTGAGCAGTGTGAATAATGAGAGCAGGGAACAATGAGCAGGGAACAGTGAACAATGAGCAGTGTGAGAGCAGGTAGCTTTTATGCATCAGAAGTATTGAGCAATGAGTAAGGAGCAGCAAATGCATTCAAACATGACAAAGGAACAAGAAATTTCAGAACATGTGGAGACAAATGATTTAGGACAAGAGAAAATTGTCTCATCCAAAAAGCTGGGAAGTGGGTTTGGGTCAATGCCAAAAATGCCAAACAATATCGGGGCATTTTAAAACGAAGAAAAGTCCGTCTAAAATGGGAGTAAACAAAGAAGAAACGGTTTAAAAAGAAAAGTACTTGAACCCTTTGCAAAAAGCGCTCAAACAAGTCTCCTCTACAAGCACGCGGCAACAAGAAGTCCAGAGGAAAAGTCATTGATGATTCTGCCTTATATTGTCCCACATCCACACCTCTCACTTGGTCATCTGATCTTTGTGAAAGAATTGTTAAATGCAAAATAAAGGTTGGAGGTTTTAGAGGCTAAAGGGAAGGAAATAGATCATAAAATTCATATAATAACAACTGAGAATAAGGCTTTAGCATAAAGCAATAAAGTTTTAAAAGAGAAGTGGCATTGCTACAGGAAGCTTTCCTAATAGGGAAGACAGAATGGAAACGCATGAAGGCGGATGTGCAAAACATAAAGAAATATATAGTGGAAAGTATAGAGGTGGTGAAAGTTTTAAAAGAGAAGTGGCATTGCTACAGGAAGCTTTCCTAATAGGAAAGACAGAATGGAAACGCATGAAGACGGATGTGCAAAACATAAAGAAATATATAGTGGAAAGTACAGAGGTGGTGAATGTGAAATCATCTCAGGATAAAGGGAAAATGATTGCCCAAATAAACAACCATGAATAGAACGCAAGAGAAGAAACTAAAGGAGATTCCACCAAAGTTTCCAAAACTTGGGCTCAAGTTATTAACAATTCTGCTAATAAGGAAGGAGAAACAAATATTCAAGTTGACAACATGCAAGATAGTGAAGGCAAGGAAAGAAAAAATAGGGTAGCAAACATAATTATTAAAAGGGTGAAAGACTATGGGAAAAATGAATGTACTTTTTCCCTTGCAAGAGACTTCTTGAAAGACAAGTTGCTATGGCAAGGACAAATATGCCAAGCATGGAGGGCGGGTAAGTTTAACGGGGAGAGAGCCAGGCCCATAAAAGTCATTATGCCTAGCTTGCGTGATAAATATGTCATTCTAAGCAAGAAACATCTCTTGAGGGGTTCTCGTTTTTTCCTAGAAGAAGATTTAACTGTAAAACAACAGGAGGAAAGAAATGAGGAAATTTTAAAGGTTAGGGCAACAAGAGATGAAGCCAAGAGAGCATGGATTAATAAAGGTAAAGCTGTGATAGCGCGATTTGGACCTCCTTCCAAAATAGAGCAACAAGATGGTAATAAAGAAGAGGCAACAAACTCTTCAATAGGAAATCAGAAAGCAAGGTCAGTATGGGAAAGCAAGGACAAAGACTCAATGTGAGTCTTGCATGCCAAAATAAATAGTGCTCAAGTCATACCCAGGTTTCCTTCAGATCAGTTTCTTGGAACTGCAGAGGTTACCCATGGAGACGAGGACTTGGGTTAGGGCCTATTGCGGAAGATGGAGACATAATTCGCCTCATAGAAACATATGAGCATGAAGGGTGCAAAACACTTCGGTTTGAAGGATACTGGAAGATGGCAGTGTGGAATAAGGCAACAGGGAATGGAAAAGGACACAGGGGTATCATGGTTTTAGTAAGGGAGAAAGAAAGTCATTTCATTCAGTTAGAAAAAGAAGACTCAAATAAGCAATTCATTTGGTTTAAAATATCAGAAAATGGAAACCACATCAGAATTGCAACATGCTATTTTGCGTCGCAGGTTTCAAAAATTTACAAAGGTAGAGGGCTTGACCACAAACATTCATTTGCAGCCTTAGAAGCGGATATTGCAACATATTCGCAGCTAGGTGAAGTCCTTATAGTGGGTGATTTCAATGCTAGGACTGCAAATGAGAAAGCTAGCATTCTTTGTTGTAAAGATGATTGTGACCCTATTTGGCTTACAGAAGAAAGTAATCATCAGTGGGAAATAATTTCAGAGGACAAGGGCTGAAATCTCTTTGGTGAACAATTGCTTACTCTATGTCGGGCCTTTGATTTAGTCATTTGTAATGGCTTGACTAGATGGGCAAAGTCCGGTAATTTCACTTGCAATACTTACAATGGAGCAAGTGTGGTAGATTATGTAATTTGCTTGCATGGTTTGTGTGAGAACATAGAGGAAGTTTTGATAGGAGATAAGTCATGGGACTTGAAATCAGATCACAAGCCAATTTATTTATGTTTCTCTTGGATTGGAAAGAAACAATTAGAGTAAAAAATTCAGCATGTCCAACAAAATCTCCCACATGGCAGAATTCTTTTGACCCTAGAAAATTGTAATACCTTCAAAATGACGCTAGAGAGGCTCTTCGAGAAGGAGAAAATTACAATTCACAGCCTTCATAGTCATGAATTAACACATTTAATTCAATGCACACTTGCAAAGTGCAAAAGAGAAAAAATTAAGAAGTTTGAAACAAATTTCTTTCCGGTTAATGCTTGGTTCGACGAGGAATGAAAAAAGGCAAGAAGAATGTGGAAAGAGTCAAACAAGGATAACATAAAGCTCAAAGCTTACAAGCAGTTATTAAGCAAGAAAAAGGCCGATTTCATGGTTTCAAGGAGGGAAGAACTAATCTTCCTTGGGAAAAATAATCCCAAATTATTTTGGAAGGAGCTCGAACCGAAAAATATACAAATTGGAAATAATATTACAACTTCTAAATGGTTTGACTATGCAAGACAACTCTATGTGCAGATTCCCAAGGTTGACCGTCTCCCCTTGGGCAACACTGATACTGAACTCTTCACGGTACAAGAGGTAGAGATGGGTATCAATAAGTTGGATGTTGGAAAAGCAAAAGACTTAGCTGAACTCCAAGCAGAATATCTAAAGTGGCACTCAAAGATTCTTGCACCTCACATTACAAAAATCTTCAACAACATCATATAACAAGGGCTCCCCACAGATTGGACAACTAGTATGGAAATACCTCTTTTCAAGAGCGGGGACGTCAATAATCCCACCAATTATAAGACCATCATGATAAACCCTTTGTTTGCAAAGCTATTTGGAAGCATGTTAGAAAACAAAATTAACAAGTGGGCAAAAGAAAGAGATAAGAGTGCTAAAGGACAAGCAGGTTTTAGACCTAAACATTCCACAATTGATCATTGTATAACTTTAAGGCACATCATTGAAAAATTTTGGGAGAAAAAGGAAGAAGTCGTTTGTTGCTTTGTTGATTTCAGAAAAGTGTTTGACTCGGTTCCTAGGGATAAGATTTGGCACATAATGGAGGAACTTGGGGTTCCTAAACATTTGAGAGCAGCTGTGCATAGGTTGTATGAAGAGGTGAAAGTCAAAATTAGAACTTCAACAGGAATTTTTGAAAGTTTTAAAAGCGATATCTGGTCAAGCAAGGTTGCCCACTATCTCCTACCCTTTTTGGTTTATATATCGACAAGCTTGAAGAGTGGTTAAATTTGCAAGGGGGTGATGGTATCTATTTGGGAAGGTTGCTTCTTTTGTATGCAAATGACCTTATTCTGATTGCTAAATCGGCTCTTGGTTTGTATGAGCACTTACTATCCTTTGAGCATTTTTGTAGAAGTGTGGGGATGCAAGTCAATATCAACAAAATGAAAGTAGTGGTCTTCTCTAAGAAAAGAAAACATAACCAACATAAGTTCTACTTTGAAGGCAACATTTTGGAAGAAGTTGCGGATTACAAATACCTCGGAATTGACTTCAACAAAAATCTAAGCTGGAATGGTTGTAGAAAGAAAAGAACTTTGGGGGGTTGGAAAGCATTTTATGCTTTTCAAAATAGGTGTAGAGAGGCAGCGTTATGGGATTGTAAAACCACTCAAAACTCTTTTTGGGCTTCTAGTGATTCCAGTGATTCTCTATGGTTGTGAACTATGGGCCAACAGTACATCCGACATGCAGTGGATACAAATTGAGAAAATTCAGAAGCGTTTGATTACAAAAAAAATTAAAATTAACAGTGCAGTTCCTTATGATATCTTGTTAAGTGAAACATGAACTGCTCCTATTGAAGCAATTGCTATGGTGCGGGTCATAAGGTATTTAAAACAAATTGAGCAAATGGAAGAGGGTAGATGGCCTAAGGTTGTATTTAATGATAGATTGTGCAAGAGCAAAAAAACTTGGATGCAACAAAATAACAAATGGTTTAGTAAATGAAGTATTGGCTTGAATGCGTGTCCCATAAACAACAAAGAGATAAAATCTTTTGTTATGGAAAAGTTCCACAAGCGTACTTGGGATAAGGAGTTAGGAAGAAAGAAAAATTACTATATTGAAGTGTTTAATCCCACTCATAGTCATCAACCAAAAGCATACATAGAGGGAAATATCTCTTGGAGAGACAAAATTATTATTGCTCAGTTAAGGACTAATTATCATCAACTCCGTTGTGAAACAGGGTGCTGGAAAAGGCCAAAGGAAGTGTGGGAGGAAAGAGTATGCATTTTTTGTTCTTCCAGAAAAGTGGAAAAATAAAAACATCAAGCAGATGAAGAACCAATCCGTCCCATAGGCTATCTTTAGCCTCGTGGACATTAAAATAATTTTATCTTTAGCCCCATGGACGTTAAAAATAATTTCTTTCTTTCTTTCTTTCCCAAAATTCAATTTTAGATATTGAAATGCATATTACCCACCATAAGAGATTTACTTAAAAAATTCCACCCATATAGCCTTCTACATGAACTTTGAAATCCCAAAATTCCAAATAATTAAGGATCAAAACAAAACATCCCAAAATCCATTTTCATCTATATCACCCCACATAAAGAAAATTACCAAGTCACACTTATACATGAACTCAACTTATTGGTTAAGGACTAATTATCATCAACTCCGTTGTGAAATAGGGTGCTGGAAAAGGCCAAAGGAAGTGTGGGAGGAAAGAGTATGCATTTTTTGTTCTTCCGGAAAAGTGGAAACATAAAAACATTTCATTTTAGAATGTGAGGCCTTCAAAGACAACATGAAAATTTATGCAGATATGCTAACAACTGGCTCTTGGGATAATCTATTTAGTGAGGGGTTTGTCGAGAAGCTGGGAGCATTTATTTTGAAGCTTCACAGAAAAAGGGCTGAATACATCAAGCAGATGAAGAACCAATCCGTCCAATAGACTATCTTTAGCCTCGTGGACATTAAAATAACTTTATCTTTAGCCCCATGGATGTTAAAAATAATTTCTTTCTTTCTTTCTTTCTTTCCCAAAATTCACTTTTAGATATTGAAATGCATATTACCCACCATAAGAGATTTACTTAAAAAATTCCACCCATATAGCCTTCTACATGAACTTTGAAATCCTAAATTCCAAATAATTAAGGATCAAAACAAAACATCCCAAAATCCATTTTCATCTATACCACCCCACATAAAGAAAATTACCAAGGCAAAATCAAGTACAACATTTTTGTAGCGTTTCCTATTTTTCAGCATTTGATTGAAATGGCATATTTGAAACGTTTTACAAAGTTGCTTAAAAAATGGAGGGAGGTGACAAAATGTTCTGGACACCTAAATCATACCCACATTTTCAAGCATGCTTTCAGTTATCCTAGAAATAATGTAGTTGGATAGCTTTGAAAAAAAGTCACAATAGGTATTCTGTTGTTGTGTCCACCAACTTCATGCTTTCAGTTCTCCTAGAAATAATGTAATTGGATAGCTTTGAAAAAAGTCACAATAGGTATTCTTTGTGTCCACCAGCTTAAAATTTGAGGTGGAACTCTTTATGCCATAATTGTTCCACAATTTTTTGGGGCTACCTTACATTACTTAGCCTAGTTGTCAATTTTAGACAAATTCATTTAATTTTCAATTAACCACTAAGATCTAATTGTGGATCTTAATTGCGTGGCTCACTGTTTTATCCGGGGCACCTTCTGGGTCTTTATCCAACAACACCAAACTGTTTTTATCTCGCAACAATAGTCATGGTCACATATGTTCTAGGTTTCAAGGGTTTACCTGTCCCGACCTCCTTCCCTGCATACAATGCTTCCCTACCAAAAACAGAAACTTGTTGCTCAACAACTCCCCTTGATATTTATTGATATGTACTTCCATTGCTCAATTTACATTATCAAAATATACATTATCAAAAATGTGTGATGTACCTATCACCACACTTGGTGCATCCATGAATCGATACAATAGAGCAAAAAACATAAAGTTACATTTTTTAAATAATTAAAAAAAAAAAAAACATAATTTTGTATTTTAAATTAATAAAAATAAAAATTCAAAAATAAAAATAAATGTATTTTTTTTCAAAGAAATATGGATTATATGTAAATAAAAGAATAAAATTTTAGTATATTCTATAAAATTATAGAACAAAGACAAATCTATAATGGAAATATAATAAAAATTGATGATTTAGTAGCACCAAGCATTGTGGCAATCTTATGAATAAGAAACACTAGCGTGAAGTATTAAATGAAAATTGAAATTAAAATCTAATTTTGTATTTATTTATGTAATTTTAGATGTATTTTAATCCATCAATGTATTTTAAGAGTTAGATACACATTCTATGCTTTATTTTATAAAATATGTTAAACATATTTTAATATATGAGGTAGGGTTTATTAGCGGGTCTTATATTATATATATATATATATATATATATATATATATATAAAAAAGAAGAGTTATGTAGTGGTATATATAAAATAAGAGTTATGTAGTGGTCATATTTTTTTATGGACATGTGCTATTATATAATTTTTGTTTTTTTTTTTAATTAAAAAATAATATATTTTTAAAATTTTATATATATTATAATTATATTTTAATAAGAATGTGTATAGTTGTAATAGAAATTATTTTTGGTCTAGTTATTAAAATACTTTTCGACATAGCTATTAAAATACAAACAAGTCTATTCAAATTGATGAAAACTAATTTCTAAATTTTGATACACAATGTCCAACAATTAGTTAAGCCACTCAAGTTTTTATTTTTTTCTTTTCTTTGTTCATGTGCAAAAATTGTAATTTTACCTCTTGATCTCCACTTTTAAGTTTTTGTGGAATTGAGCTATTTATCTCAACATGCACTGATTCTACAATTCCTCTTATCAATCTAGATAAAAATGTTTATTCTAGCCTAAGAAATTGCCAAACCATTCCTTTTTAAATAGTTTTTGAGATAGATGCATTTCTTTCTTTATAACTATTCTTTAATTTTGTTCTTCGAAATCAACTTGCTTGATGTTATGACCCACTTGTATTCTTAACGATCTCAAGTTTCAAGTTCAAAGGCACAAAATCCAAATGCAATCTATAAGTAAGAACTTGTTAAATGATTTCATAAGGTTCTACATGGTGGCTTGATAGATCACATATGAAATACAAGCAATAACCAACAAAGAGTTTGTATTGAGTTATGATACATTCTCACTGGTAGTTAAGTCTCATTCAAATGAACATTGTAAAGAATAGTGAAACCATTCCTTTTTTTAATGTTTTTGAGATAGATGTTTTTCTTTCTTTCTAACGATTATTTAATTTCCTTGGAAATAAACTCGCTTTACATTATGACAAACATATGATAGGTCCCTATAATACTAGTCATGCCCCCATTAATATTGTAATTGTATCCCATATTAATATTGTTGTGCCCCTATTGTTCCCATATTGTTATTACTGTGCCCCATAGAATCCCTCTATATTTATTTTTGTGCCCTTATATTATTATTATTAGGTCGGCTTGGTTATATTGTGACCCCTTAGACTCCTATATATAGAAATGAGGTTTTGTCATTTGAATCATCCAAGAATTGTTCATTTATGTAATGTAAATGAGGTTGCCCCCTCGAAGAGGCTGAATTCTAAGGCGTTGATATATCTTTTCTATCTTTTTGGGAGCTGGTTTCATAACATTTGGTATCAGAGCTTTGGATTCTAGGGTTTTGCTGCTCCAAATAAGTCATCGTGGAATTTTCGCTATAACTTTTTTCTGCGACATTTCAGAAGCAAAAAAAAACCCATTTGAGACAAAATCGTACCGAACCTCAGGTCTAAATTTCAGATCTTTTCGCACTATATTTGCGGAGATATGATCTGAGGAAGTTGGTCTTTTTGCAGACTCCTGAATTACATTCCAAACAGGTGACCTGGGGAAAATCGTCATAACTTTCTCTCTGAGCATCGGATTGAAATTTTGTAAGAAGGTACAGAAAGAGGACAGACTGTAGTTTCTTGTATATATTTTTTAGAGCCAAAGGTCGAAATAGTGACACGTGGCACTTCATACAAGTTCGCTCTTCTGGAAAGGTCTATAATCAGGTCATCTTGGGAGATTGTGCATAACTCTTCCTTGGAGAATCCAATTTGGATCAGACTGGTGGCATTGGAAACAAGATGCAGAGGGATACTATAGGTCGCAATTTCAGAACCGGATGATCTGAAATTACAGAGATACATCAGATTCAATATCAAGCTCCTACAAAGTGAAAAAAGGTGTGCAGTTTTTTTTTAAATTTTTGCATAAGCTTGATTTGAAAAATTAGTTTGAAGGAATTCAAAGGGCATAGTAAAGCATTATTATCAGTAATTGATGCCCCGAGGAAAGAAAATGCAAACACCTAGTAAGCAACCTGAAAGCTCTAGCATGACTCATGAAGAAGAGGAAGAAATGCAACATGATATATCAAAATTACGAGACCAAGTGCAACAAGTGTCACTTGCACAAAAAGTAATAGAATCTAAGATGGATGGTTTAAAGAAAGATATAGAAGCTAAGATGGATGGTTTAAAGAAATGTGTAGAAGCTAAGATGGATTGTTTAAAGAAAGGCGTAGAAGCTAAGATGGATGGCATGGAAGCTAAGATGAATGACATGGATGCTAAAATAGATGGCATGGATGATAAGATGGAAGAATTGAAGATAAATATGAATAAGTTGCTACAAGAAATGGTCACTAATGGTGAAAGGGTAGTAAAAGAAACTCATGATGAAAACAAAAGAAATGTTAATCATGATTCCATAGACTCTAATTTTGGATCGAAGACCCACCATATTCCAAAAATCGATATGAGGAAGTTTGATGGCAAGGATCCCGCAACATGGATATTACAGATGGAGCAATTTTTCGATCTCAATAATGTGCAAAACACACAAAAGGTACGTATTGCACCTTTATATTTGAAACCAAATTAGTTTGTATGGTATCAATGGCTTTGCTCTCGTAAACAAATTATCACTTGGGAAATTTTTACGGAAGAATTGGCAGCACATTTGTTGGCATTATGACTCAGGCTTGGCGCTATGGCACAGGTGTTGTCCTTGATGGCAACTCATTCTGGTGACAAATCACAGTTTAGGCTCTAAAAATGATAGAAAATGAGATACCTGCAGGTGTGCCGAACAAAAGCCGCAGACCCGCAGGTGCTCCGAACAAGAGGTGCGGACATACCCGCAGGTTCTCTGAACAAAAAGTGCGGACGTCAAGTTCACACACTTTCATGCAGAGAAACACGCGCACGTGGGAAATTTTATGGTTGATCCATGGTATTTAGTCCAACGTTTTTGATCCTATGGTTTTGGTCCGTGGTATTGCATCTAAAATATTGAACCCAGGTTTTGGGTCCCTAGTATTGGATCTCTATGGTTTTGGACCATGGTTTGAGTAAGGCCTTGTCTATAAAAAGGAAAGGAGATCAATTGGATAGGCACTTATGTGTTGAATATCTTAAGGAGAGAAAGATCTAAAATTCTGGTGATCGGTTGGTGAGTGATAGCTGGATCTGAATCAAGGAGAAACCTGAGCATTATAAGGCGGATCTACTGATGGGTCGAGATCCCCTTGGCGCATGATCAGATCTGTAAATCTGATAGTCTGGGGTATACTTGAAGTCTGAAAAACTATCTATACCCGCAGGACCGCAGGTGCGACACAGTGCAGGTGCGGAGAACCGCAGGGCAGACAAGGAGAAAGTGCGGAGATCCGCAGGTCTATCAAGGAAAAGGTGTGGAGGTTCGCAGGTTTTTCACACCGTAGGTGCGAAGTTCGCAGGACTGACATAGTGTGGGTGCGGAGACCCGTAGATTAGACACAGAGAAGCCGCGGATGTGCGCAGGTTTCTATTGGTGAAGTTGCGGACTTTTCTTGAAATCTGTTTTAACTGCTTCTTTCTGTTACTGCTGTGTTCTGGGTTTTGAATTGGTGTCTGGTTACTGGTACTGTGTTATGAGAAGTTGTTGATTCCGTAGTTGCACAAGGAAGTTGATTAATTGCAGATCTATTTGATGTTTGATTGATATTCATGGATCCAGTCTGAAAATTCATGAAACGTGGTCCTTGAGAGAAAAGAGAAGGTTGTAGCCTTCTGCAGGTTGAAGCCTGCGTGCTGGTATAAGACTGCACCAGTACAGAAGCATTGTAAAAAGAAGTTTCTAATTGAAAGAAGATAGAGACATATTGCAGCAGGTGGTTTTCACCCACATTGGGTTTCCACCTTATATCTTGTGTTCTTTGGTGTGATTGGTTGCTCTATTTTTCTATTTCCTTTTTACTACTATATGGTTCTGACACATAGATTAATGATCCACATCTGAAGAATATATTAAATTATAAGTCTGGAAGGTATACACAAGTTTCATTAATCAGAACTGCAAATATTTGTATAAATTGAAAAGAGTTTGATAATACTGATTCACCCCCCCTCTCAGTATTATTTCCAACAATTGGAATGAGAGCGGGTCCTTCAAAAGAAGCTTGATCGCTTGAAGGAAGATCTATCAACATGAGCAACTACGAGAGAGAAGCATCGATTAGGCCACCAACTTTTGATGGGACCAACTTCGTCTATTGGAAGGTAAGAGTCACAGCCTATCTTCAATCTCTTGGTACAGAAGTCTAGGATATCATAGATACAAGGTACACTTTTCCATCAACAACTCCTACAGATCAAGCTGGTAAGAAGTAGTATGAAACAAATGCAAAGGCTGTCAACACTCTATTAGGATGTCTATCTCAATCAGAATTCGTCAAGGTTATGCAGTATAAAACCGCAAAAGAAATATGGGACAAGATCGTTCTGAGCTATGAAGGAGATGAATAGGTAAAACGAGAAAAGCTTCAAACCCTCAGAATTCAGTATGAAAATCTCATAATGCACAATGATGAAAGTGTGGCTAACTATTTCCTACGTATAGATGAGATTGTTAATTGTATGAAAAACTTGGGTGAAGAAATAAAAGAGGCTGTTGTGGTTGAAAAGGTTCTAAGATCTTTGTCCTCTAAGTTTGAATCAAAAGTTTCTGCAATAGAAGAAAAACAGAATCTACAGAACCTTACCATGTCACAGCTACACGAAATTCTAACTGCTTACGAAATGAGGAAAGGAGGACCATCAAACATGAGAGAAGCTGCATTCAAGGCTTCATGCAAAGGAGATTACTATGAGTCAGGATATATGTCAGAAGAAGAGGAAGAATCAAATTTTGTCAAGAACCTTCAACAGGGTGCTGGAAGATTCAGAGGTAAGTTACCTTTCAAATGCTTTGCTTGTGGAAGAGTTGGTCACTATGTTGCCAAGTGTCCTCATAAAGATAAGCTTGACAAAGGTAAGGAACCTGTTAGATGGAACAAGAAACAGAATGTAAATAAGAAAAACTATTACACTCATGAAGACAGTGATGGACTTTCAAATAGTGATGAAGATGAACAAGGTAATAATTATAGACTTTTAATGGATTTTGAAGATGATGATTTCTTGGATGCTATAGATGAAGAAGGTCTTTATGAAGAGATTTATAAACTCAAAATTTTCTTAGAAGAAAAGAATATGATCATAGATACTCTGCAATTCCAACTTGCTGAAAAGGAAAAACATCATGAAAAGTTAGAATGTGAAATTGTGGGACTCAGAAAAGAGATTGAGAAAACAAAAGCTCTTAATCTTAGATTTACTAAAGGATCTGAAACTTTAGATGAGATTATCAAAGTGCAGTGTTCTCCTCTAATCAAGACAGGTCTGGGATATAATGAAGAATCATCTCAAGCGCAGAAGCCATCCACCTCCAAAAGTTATCTTGATGCAGCAAGGAGAAGTGAAAAGATTGACAATCAACAGCAAAGGCACAATGCTGCTCACCAGGAAAATCAGGGACAATTTACCTCAAGAATGAACAAAGACTACCAGGTAAATCGGGGGCAATCTACTTTAAGGATGAACAGAAGCTACAACTAGCCACAGGTAAAATCTTCTCAATTTGCCTCAAGAATGGATGTCAATAGAAACTACAATAATTTGGCTGGTAGATTTGATAATCACAGGAGTTTCTTCAATGGCCAATGTTTCTCTTGTCATAACTTTGGTCACAAAGCAGCTCAATGTGTTGCCTATAAGACAATCATGACTAGAGAAGCTCAAAAACAAAGAAGTATGACTGGGATCACGAAAAGGACCTACAATAACTTTTCTGCCCTTGAAAATGAAATTGAATGTTCTATTTGTAACAACTTCGGTCATGAAGATTCTGAATGCAGGAGCAGGTTTCGGCAACCAACTCAGAAGGAACAAGCCTCAAGTGCCAAAACATGGAGAATGAAAGAACCACAACCAGAAAGATGCGGTATA
Organism: Pinus tabuliformis; assembly: GCA_031772625.1. NCBI lineage: Eukaryota > Viridiplantae > Streptophyta > Pinopsida > Pinales > Pinaceae > Pinus > Pinus tabuliformis. The sequence goes on from CM062818.1 coordinate 1,230,447,990, forward strand.
GCCTTATATGCGGAAGGGCAGGAAAATCAATGGTACATCGACAGTGGATGTTCGAAACATATGACGGGTGATAAGGAAAAACTTCAGTCATATAGTGCCTTAGAGAAGGAGAAGAAGGTCTCATTTGGAAATGACACCCCTGCGCTCATAAAAGGTAAAGGTTCTGTTCAGTTGAAAGAAAAGGTCAAAGCTGGAAATGTTATGTATGTTGATGGCTTAAAGCATAACCTATTGAGTGTTAGTCAGATGTGCGATCAAGGAACTGAGGTAATATTTTGATCAAATGGATGTAGTGTTCGTGATCTTGATACAGGAAAAACAATGATCAAAGGCATAAGAACTCCAAATAATTTATACATATTCAAAGAAGGGCAACATCAATGCTATCTAAGCAGGAATGATGAACACTGGCTATGGCACTGGAGATTGGGGCATCTAAGCTTCTCACAAATAAGGAAAGCATGCAAATACCAGGCAGTTCGTGGTCTTCCAGACATCAAAATACCAGACAATACAATATGCAAATCATGTCAGTTTGGTAAGCAAACCAGAACTAACTTCCCGGAGAAGGAAGGATCAGCTAGCATGCCACTTGAACTTGTCCATACTGATGTATGTGGTCCATCTAGGAAAAGGTCACCTTGGGGAGAAGAATATTTTATATTATTCATTGACGATTTTTCCAGGATGTGTTGGATAGGACTTATGAAGCACAAAGACGAAGCCTTCGAAAAATTCAAATCTTTCAAAGCCTTAGTTGAAAACGAATCAGATCACAAAATTAAATGCCTCAGGTTTGATAGAGGTGGGGAGTTTACCTCAAATTAATTTTTCGATTTTTGTGAAGAACATGGAATAAGAAGGGAATTCTCTACTGCAAGGACTCCTCAGCAAAATGGAGTAGTGGAAAGGATGAACATAACAGTTCAACAAATGGCTCATGCTATGATGGATGAATCTAGAACTCCCGCAACTTTGTGGGGTGAAGTTGCATTTGCTGCAATTGTTATTCTCAACAAGACAAACGTCCGGGTGAACAACACTCAAACTCCTCATGAGCTCTGGTATGGTAAGACTCCTACGGTAAAATATTTCAAAATTTTTGGAAGCAAATGCTATATCAAAAATACTGATGAAAATCTTGGCAAGTTTGAACCTAGAGCAGATGAAGGCATTCTCCTTGGTTACTCTCCCCACAACAAAGCTTACAAGTGCTACAATAAAAGGCTTGGAAAAATTGTTGAAAGCATTGATGTAGTGGTAGTGGTTGATGAAGAAAACACTCCTAGGCAGGTAAGATCTGAAGATTTCGAAGATGATGAGGACTATCCATCAACATCAAATCAGATTCATGATGAAGAAGAAACCCATGAGGCACCAGAAGAACAGATAAGGATAGAAGAAAAAACTCCATCCAGGTACGTTTAGAAGAATCATCCAGAATCTCAAATTTTGGGGCAGAAAGAGGCAGGTATACAAACAAGAAGAACAATTGCAGAAGCTTCAAGTTATTTGGCATTACTCTCCTCCACTGAACCACAAAATGTAAGAGAAGCATGCAAAGATGAATGCTGGGTCAAGGCAATGGATGAAGAACTTGAGCAGATCGAAAGGAATAACACTTGGGAGTTGGTTCCTAGACCAAAAGATAAAAATGTCATAGGGACAAAATGGATTTTCAAAAATAAGCTGAATGAAAATGGGGATGTGGTTAGAAACAAGGCAAGACTGGTTTGTAAAGGGTATGCACAACAAAAAGGCATAGAACTTGAAGAAACATTTGCACCAATTTCCAGACTTGAGGCTATAAGGATGTTCCTTGCTCTATCTAGCTTTCAGAAGTTCAAAGTATTTCAAATGGACGTGAAGTCTGCTTTCTTGAATGGAGACTTGGATGAAGAAGTATATATTGAACAACCAGATGGGTTCATTCTTGGAAATGATCCAAATCTTGTATGCAGACTCAAAAAGGCTCTCTATGGCCTTAAACAGGCTCCTAGGGCGTGGTATTATTGGTTGGATAAGTACCTCCATCAACAAGGCTTTATAAAAGGATCAACTAATGGCAATCTATATATAAAGGTTGACAATGAGAAATTGCTAATACTTGTTGTGTATGTTGATGATATCATCTTTGGCAGCAATGAAGAAGGAATGAGTCAAAATTTTGCCTTGGTGATGCAAAAGGAGTTTGAAATTTCCATGCTTGGTGAGCTCACATATTTCCTTGGTTTGCAAGTCCAACAAAACCAAGACGGTATTTTTCTATCACAAACCAAGTATCTCAAGCAGATCTTGAAGAAATATGGGATGGAGGATTCGAAACCAATATGTACCCCTATGGTGACAGGATGCAACCTCAACGCGAATGATGAATCTACAGTAGTACATCAACCAACCTATAGATCCATGATTGGTAGTCTGCTCTATCTAACAGGTACCCGACCGGACATTATGCATGCAGTGGGAATAGTTGAAAGGTTTCAGGAAAATCCAAAGGAAACTCATCTTCAGGCAGTTAATAGAGTCTTCAAGTATCTTCAAGGAACTCAAAACTATGGCTTATGGTATCCTAGAGGTACAGACCTCACACTTCATGCATACACAGATGCGGATTGGGCAGGGAGCGTGGATGACAGGAAAAGCACTAGTGGTGGTGCATTCTTCATGGGTCCTAGATTAGTATCTTGGTTCAGCAAGAAACAAAGCTCTATTGCATTATCTATAGCTGAAGCAGAATATGTAGCTGCTGCATCTTGTTGCACACAACTCCTTTGGATGATGCAAACATTGCAAGACATGAAAATCACTTGTACTCCACCTATCTCCATCTTTTGTGATAATACAAGTGCAATCAATATTTCAAAGAATCCTGTCATGCATTCAAAGACCAAGCACATACGAATCAAGTATCATTTTCTTCGGGAACAAGTGCTTGAAAAAAAGGTCAAATTGGAGTATGTTCCCTCTAAGGAACAAGTTGCTGATATTCTCACCAAACCACTGCCCAGAGAGACCTTTGAACACCTCAGACAAAAGCTGTGGGTAGTTGATGCATCATCTTGCTGGTGAATCTTATCTAGTTCAGAAATTGTTGGTTGTGCGTGAGTTTCATTCGCTGGTTCATGGATTTGTCAGAGACCAGCTGGCACAGGTTCATGGGGAGCATATATTCTTCTAATAGTGCATTGTTGGCATTATTATGCTGCTGATGTTTTGTCTCTATGTCTTATATTTCTTTTGTCAAGGTCATGTAACGGCCTATCTTGGTTGCCCCACTATGCCTGGGATGGATAATGTAATGGGCTTATCATGTATCCCCACTTGGTTGGGTGGATGAGTCAATGTTGATATATTCCCACTTGGTTGGGAGTTGTATGTATGAGTCCTTGGTGATAGGAAGGTCTGTTATGGTGTATAATGTCAGATTTCTTTTGTAGAATATCTTCTTGTAGATCTTGCCTATATGTCAGGGGGAGTTTGGATAGCACAGCAGAGCAGAGATTTCAGCATGTACTCAGGGGGAGCATAACCCTTTGCCCTTGATGACAAAGGGGGAGAATGACTTTGAGGATCTTGGGGTTGCCATCAAGTCCAAAGGGGGAGATTGTTGGCATTATGACTCAGGTTTGGCGCTATGGCACAGGTGTTGTCCTTGATGGCAACTCACTCTGGTGACAAATCACAGTTCAGGCTCTCAAAATGATAGAAAATGAGATACCCGCAGGTGCGCCGAACAAAAGCCACGGACCCGCAGGTGCTCCGAACAAGAGGTGCGGACATACCCGTAGGTTCTTCGAACAAAAAGTGCGGACGTCAAGTTCACACACTTTCATGCAGAGAAACACGCACACGTGGGAAATTTTATGGTTGATCCATGGTATTTAGTCCGACGTTTTTGATCCTATGGTTTTGGTCCATGGTATTGCATCTAAAATATTGAACCCAGGTTTTGGGTCCCTAGTATTGTATCTCTATGGTTTTGGACCATGGTTTAAGTAAGGCCTTGTCTATAAAAAGGAAAGGAGATTAATTGGCTAGGTACTTATGTGTTGAATATCTTAAGGAGAGCAAGATCTGAAATTTTGGTGATCGGTTGGTGAGTGATAGCTGGATCTGAATCAAGGAGAAACCTGAGCATTATAAGGCGGATCTACTGATGGGTCGAGATCCCCTTGGCGCATGATCAGATCTGTAAATCTGATAGTCTGGGGTATACTTGAAGTCTGAAAAACTATCTATACCCACAGGACCGCAGGTGCGACACGGTGCAGGTGCGGAGAACCGCAGGGCAGACAAGGAGAAAGTGCGGAGATCCGCAGGTCTATCAAGGAAAAGGTGTGGAGGTTTGCAGGTTTTTCACACTGTAGGTGCGAAGTTCGCAGGACTGACATAGTGTGGGTGCAGAGACCCGCAGATTAGACACAGAGAAGCCGTGGATGTGCACAGGTTTCTATTGGTGAAGTTGCAGACTTTTCTTGAAATCTGTTTTAACTGCTTCTTTCTGTTACTATTGTGTTCTGGGTTTTGAATTGGTGTTTGGTTACTGGTACTGTGTTCTTAAAAGTTGTTGATTCCATAGTTGCACAAGGAAGTTGATTAATTGCAGATCTATTTGATGTTTGATTGATATTCATGGATCCAGTCTCAAAATTCATGAAACGTGGTCCTTGAGAGAAAAGAGAAGGTTGTAGCCTTCTGCAAGTTGAAGCCTGCGTGCTGGTATAAGACTGCACCAGTACAGAAGCATTGTAAAAAGAAGTTTCTAATTGAAAGAAGATAGAGACATATTGCAGCAGGTGGTTTTCACCCACATTGGGTTTCCACCTTATATCTTGTGTTCTTTGGTGTGTTTGGTTGCTCTATTTTCCTGTTTCCTGTTTACTACTATATGGTTCTAACAAATAGATTAATGATCCACATTTGAAGAATATATTAAATTATAAGTCTGGAAGGTATACACAAGTTTCATTAATCAGAACTGCAAATATTTGTATAAATTGAAAAGAGTTTGATAATACTGATTCACCCCCCCCAGTATTATTTCCAACAACATTATGAGGATACAAAAGGCAACACTTTTTTTAACCAATTGATAAGTCTCAAACAAAAGGGTTCAATAATGGAGCACATTGAGGAGTTCCAAAAATTGAACATAAAGGTAAAAAATATTCTAGAGGATCATATGATTGATGTGTTCATAGGGACTTTAAAGGATAATATCCAACATGATGTTCGCCTTTGGGAACCTGATTCATTAGAGAAGGCATTCATGTTAGCAAGGAAAATAGAAAGCAAAATTATGACAACCAAGAAGCATACCACTCACAACTATAAAGATGGAAGTGTTTTTGCCCCTAGCCTTCCACAACCTATAAGGTTGACACCACAACAATTGGAAGAAAAAAGAGCAAAAGGGTTGTGTTACAGTTGTGATAGAAAATACACTAAAGGTCATAAGTGTACTGAGAAGAAATTATTCTACATAGATTGTGAAGAGGAAGAAGAAAAGGAGCAAGAAAGGTCAAAAGAAGAGGATATACTCCAGGAACAAAGCCTAGATAAAGAAGAAATGTGTCCGACCATATCTTGTAATGCATTGGCTAGAATTACCACTCCTCAAACCATCAAGATAGAAGGACAAATCAAGAAGAAAAAGGTAATAGTGTTGATTGATTCAGGAAGAACCCACAATTTTATTCATTCTAAGATAGCAAAAGAATTGAATTGCTTCCTATATCCAGCACCAGAGTGTTAAGTGATGGTTGCAAATGGAGGAACGATAAATTTCTCTGGAAAGTGCCATAATATCAAGCTATCCATGGGAGAATATGTATTGAAAAGCCCAATGCTTTCCATTCCAATGGGAGGTGTTGATGTTGTACTAGGAGTCCAATGGCTACAATCCTTGGGTACAATAGCTTTTAACTTTCAAGAACTTTTCATGAAATTTTATGTGGAAGGAAAGGAAGTTGAATTAAGGGGTATTACAGGGAAACCGAGAAAGATAATAAGCTCTAACGGTATGACAAAGCTTCTAAAAAAGGAACAACGAGGTGTAATTGCACAATTATGTTCGCTAGATGTTTCCACATCGAATTCATCTATTGCTCCAGATCTCCAAAATGTCTTGGACAATCATTCCAAGGTATTTGAGACTCCCAAAGGTCTCCCACCTATTCGTGATCATGATCATGCTATTCATTTGATTCCAGGAAGTGTTCCTCCAAACATCAGGCCGTACAGATATCCCTATGCCCAAAAGAGTGAAATTGAACGTATGGTTGCAGAAATGCTTGAGGCTAGTATAATTCAACCTAGCCAAAGTTCTTTCTTTGCTCCAGTAGTATTGGTGCACAAGAAGGATGGATCATGGCACATGTGTTTGGATTATAGGGAGCTCAACAAGCTCACTATTAAAGATAAGTTTCCCATTCCTGCCGTTGATGAATTATTGGATGAATTGCATGGATCAATTTACTTCACTAGGTTAGATTTTCGTTCAAGATATCATCAAATCAGAATGAAGACTCAAGACATTCCGAAAACAACATTTAGAACTCATGAGGGTCACTATGAGTTTTTGGTCATGTCTTTTGGCCTTACCAATGCACCTTCTACATTTCAAGGTTTGATGAATTCCATTTTCAAACCCTTTGTTGGTACCATTCCATGACCTTCTTTTTCCTCTTGAAACACATCATTTGTCTACCTTTTCCCTCCATAGATCCCTTATATTCCTTGAAATTGATTAGTTAACAGTATTATAGTTGTTAGTTTTCATTAAAGTGAGTTTATGAGTTTTTATGTTAGAAATTAGGAGTTTTTAATAAAAAGGTTACATGAAGTTACAACATCCTGTAAATGGTTCATCATCTGACACGTGGCATGACAGGTAAGCTAAAGCAAGGGATAGGAACGAAAACTAGAATGTACAAGCATGTAGAAACATCGATCCTACAACGAATCCAACACTCCTTGTTATGCGGTCAAAGCTGGTCAAAGCCCCAGCCTTTGGTGACAAACGCAACAACAGCCATAGGTTTCCAAATCGGTTTCGTTTTGTTTCTTTTTGGAAATCGGTTTTGAATGGAAATGACCCAAAAATCATTCCATAGTAAAAGCGGCAACAACTGCATAGTGAATGTACATTCAATCCAAATGTAAACCGTGTATTAGTTGTTTTTAAAAACACGGATGTAGATACAGTTACATGGTTGTTGTTGATCTCTGTATATCGTTTGGAGAACAGAGCTTTTGTATACTCTTCAGAACTTAATACCAGAACTCGATTACAGTCACGGTTTCATTATAACCTTGTTCATGCGTTAAATACCTTAGTTTCTTGCGCGCATTCCAGTATACCGTTGAAATGCGGACGGGCCCTGCGTGGACGGGTATACTGTCATTTTCATTTCATTAGCAGCTTTTGAATATTGAATAGCATGCACAGTCATTAGAGTTATGCTTATGATTTCGTTGATTTAATTAGCAATCCTTATGAATGATGTTTATGATGATAGCTTAAAGGATTTATCGTTAAGATCATTGAACCATATCTCGTAAGAGATCGGATCCTTCATTATATTTTTAAAGCATCCTCATAGACCTTGTTTTCCATGAATTTGAATTTTAGTGTGCTTTTGATTCCAGTATGCTTTTAATCTTTCATGAACGTTGAGTGTTAAATGCTGAGTGTTCACTAGACAGAGTTTTTATGCATAGTGTCCTTGTAAGGGGACTAAAATCTCAGTTTAGTAATACACGGTGTCTTTAGGATAGTTAAATGAGTTGAGTGACCTGAGTGTCAAGGTGATAGGGAGCATATCTTAACCTTCCGTAAAGAAGTATTGTAACCTACCACAATGAACACTTAGTTAGGAATCCTTTATGTCTATAGATTTTAGACGCATGCCTCAAAGTTTACTTACCCTGGTTGATAATAAATATAGCCTAATCTAGCACCCTAGGTTTGTCACTACACCCTTCCTTAGAAAATTTGTGTTAGTATTTTTTGATGATATACTAATCTACAACAAGTCTTGGAAGGATCATGTTGAACACTTTGACAAGGTGCTACAACTATTGGAGGAGAAACAATTATATTCAAAAAGATCCAAATGTTTCTTTGGAGTACAAGAGGTGGAATATCTGGGTCATATTGTATCTCATGAAGGAGTTAAGGTAGACCCTAGAAAAATTAAAGTCATTAAGGAATGGAAAATCCCCACATCCATAAAGCATTTGCGAGGATTTCTTGGGTTGACAGGGTATTATCGCAAGTTTGTTAAGAACTATGGGAAACTAGCAGCACCTCTAACAACATTGTTGAAGAAAGATGCATTTTCATGGACTCCAGAAGCAACAAAGGCCTTCGAAGATCTTAAAGAGGCAATGTGCCAAGCACCGGTCTTAGTTACACTAGACTTCACAAAAACCTTTATTGTGGAATGTGATGCTTCTGGAAATGGAATTGGTACTATTTTAATGCAAGATGAAAGACCCATTGCTTTCGATAGTCGTCCAATCAAGGGAAAGTATTTACGCAAAGCTATTTATGAGAAGGAAATGTTGGAAATACTACATGCACTTAAGAAATGGTGACCCTACCTAATGGGAAGACACTTCAAGGTAAAAACGGATCATGATAGCCTTAAATACTTTTTAGAACAAAGATTATCCTTTGAAGAACAACAAAAATGGGTCACAAAGATGTTGGGTTATGACTTTGAAATCATATACAAAAAAGGGAAGCAAAATGTTGTGGTAGATGCACTCTCAAGAAAGGATGAGGATGTGGAAGCATTGTTGTGCGCCATTTCTATTATCCAACCAGATTGGATAAATGAAGCAAGGGAGGAATGAAAGAATGATGAAGAAGTCTGGGAACTTATTCGAAAGTTACAACAAGTTTCCAGTACATCTGATACATTTAGTTGGAAAAATGATTTGTTATGGTACAAAGATTGCTTATACCTCTGTAAGAATTCCCAACTCAAACAAAAGATTCTTATGGAATTGCATGCTTCTCCCTTAGGAGGACACTCAGGATTTTTAAAAACTTACCACAGGGTTAAGAAGGAATTTTTTTGGGATGGCCTTAAATCAGATATTCAAAAGTTTATGGCAGAATGTTTGGTATGCCAACAAAATAAAGCTGAAACAATTAAGACACTAGGTCTATTACAACCTTTATCCATTCCAAGCCAACGTTGGGAGGAGGTTTCAATGGATTTTATCACAGGTTTACCCAAGTCTGAGGGAAAGAGTGTCATCATGGTGGTAGTTGAGAGACTTACCAAGCATGCACACTTTTGTGCATTATCACATCCATTTAAAGCCAGTACAGTTTCTACAACATTTATGGAAACAATTCAAAAGCTACATGGAAACCCAAAAATTATTGTAAGTGACAGAGATCCCATTTTTACAGGAAATTTTTGGATAGAATTATTTTCTTGTCTTGGTACTCAGTTAGCTCATAGCTCATCTTATCATCCTCAATCTGATGGGCAAACGGAGATAGTAAACAAATGTTTGGAAGGATATCTTCGTTGCTTTGTATCTGATAAACAGACACAATGGGTCAAATGGTTGCCTTTGGCTGAATGGTGGTATAACACTTCCTTCCATACTGCAACAAAAATGACCCCATTTATGGCACTTTATGGATATCAGCCACCATACATCACATCATATTTAAGAGAAAATTCTAAGGTTCAAGTAGTGGAACATCACATCGAGCATCAACAACAAGTTCTCCAACTCTTAAAGGATAACCTCGTGTTGACGCATAATAGAATGAAACAACAGGCAGATCAACATCACAGTGAAAGAAGTTTTGATGTAGGTGATGGGGTATTCCTATGGCTACAACCTTATAAACAAATGTCCCTCAAGCAAGCTAAGAAGGATAACAAATTGTCACCAAAGTATTATGGTCCGTACAAGGTGTTGCAAAAGATTAGTTCTATGGCATACAAATTGGAGCTTCCTACAGCTTCTCGAGTGCACCCAATTTTCCATGTTTCCTGTTTAAAGAAGGTTATAGGCGATAAGCTCCCAGTTCAAAAAATATTGCTAGAACTTGATGAGGAAGGAAAAATTATATTGGAACCGGAAGCAGTGATAGAAACAAGAACTCGACAACTACGAAATCGATCCATTTCAGAGTATCTCATCAAGTGGAAGAACTTATCCGCTGAAGATTCCACATGGGAGGATGAGAATTTTATACAGAAGCATCCAGAACTACTCAAGCGTTGAGGACAACACTTTTTTGAAGGAGAGGGGCATGATAGGTCCCTATAATACTAGTGATGCCCCCATTAATATTGTAATTGTATCCCTTATTAATATTGTTGTGCCCCTATTGTCCCCATATTATTATTACTGTGCCCCATAGAATCCCTCTATTGTTATTTTTGTTTCCTTATATTATTATTGTTAGGTTGGCTTGGTTATATTGTGACCCCTTTGACTCCTATATATAGAAAGGAGGTTTTGTCATTTGAATTATCCAAGAATTGTTCATTTATGTAATGTAAAGGAGGTTTCCCCCTCGAAGAGGCTGAATTCTAAGGCGTTGATCTATCTTTTCTATCTTTTTGGGAGATGGTTTCATAACAACATATTTTCTTACCCATCTCAATTTTGAAGTTCAAAGACACCAAATATAAATGTAGTCTACAACTAATAAATTGTCTGAATAGTTGCATAATCTTATGCATGGTGGCCATAGAGTTTGTATTAAGTTATAATACATTCTCACGTGGAATTAAGCCTCACTCAAATGAACATTATATCTTTTTCTTTTTGTAAGTTGATAATCTATTCATATGGAGAAAAAGATGTACAACCAACAGAGCAAAAAGCAGGAGGTCTTACCCCGTCGAGTTTGTTGACTAATGTTTGCAACAAGTGAAAAAATACAAAAAGGAGGCTAAGGACAACGTCCACAAATGAGAGGTCCAGACACACTAAAAGACAGATAATACATAAAAAACACTTGAGAGAATACTAGTCATTTGACGTAATGGAAGCTGGGTTGTCTGAGGCTATTCTTAGAGGAGGTCGGGGACAAAAGTTGCATTGGGCATGCTCTTCAAAGTGCGTCAGCCAAGTCTCGAGCTTTTCCACTTTTTCTGCAAGGTGGTTTTGGCCTCGTCAGACCAAAACCACTTGCTCCCTGACCTAGCAATGGAAGTACTGCATCCTATCCAGCGTGGCCATCAGCTCAACATGCTCCTCCCGATGAACCCGTTCCACTACATCCACTCGATCCATCAGAGTGTGAATTATTTCTTTGTAATTTTCCAAACACCAGTGTTGAAGTTCCTGCGGGTAGGGAGCTGCATGCCGCCCATATCCCTAGATATCCAATCCTCCTCGCCGTCCACCACCTCGACATTGATTTTTCTGTGCCCGCACACTACCACCACCATTAGAGCCCCACTTGCCTCCACCACGACCACCGTGCGATCCCATGCCAGCAAGTCGGAAGCGACCGACAGTCTTGCCACGCCGGTGTGCACCAATCGACGCTATTTCCAATTCATCCGAGCTCATAGAGCCTGACATGGATGAAAGGGAATAGTGCCCACATTGTGCAGATGATTTCATTTGGCTCAAGTCAGGAGGGCCAACACCAACATATTTCAAATTTTGGCCTGCTTAACTTTGCCCCATCCACCACCTTCGAGAACCAGGACTCCCAACACTCTTAAAATGCCATGGAAGACCACCCATTTCTCCCCAGCCACCGCCTTGCCACTAGATGGGAACCCCAACACAAGCTCGAGTAGCAGGAGAAGGAAAAGGCAGGGAGAACACGCCCCAGGTCAAAGATGTCCCATGAAGCTTCACACAACCCACATCAGGATGCCGATCTTGTATATTCCACAAGGAAGATTCTACTCTCACTGCCACCCACCAAACTACCAGTCATGCCAATTTCCAAGCCAGGTTTCAGAAATGGGGAATTCCACCCAGAGACACTACCACTCCCATCTATACCTCCAGCGATACCACCTCTGGGCTCCTCTCTCAATCCAACCACTCAAACATGCTGTTGTGGATTTTCCCAAAACTTGGAGTAGGGTTGTTTCCAGGGATAGGAAAGCTTCCTAGAGACAAATTCTGGGTTGATTATAGACTAGTGCCCAAGACATCTTAAGTAATGCTGGAAGATTAGTCTTGGGAGCTTGCAACACTAATAGTTTTATGTCACGAATAGCTTGAAAGGGTTGGTTCATAACTGCTCATGAAGCACACTGTAAGAAATAACATGTGTGTAGAATTCCACAGGGAGTAATACTCAAACAGTGGTGGCCAAAGCAGATTGAAACTCGTAGTGAATCAATTGTTAATGGAGATGGAATAGTAGGAGATAATAACGAGAAAATCCATCAAAACAAAGCTTAGATTTTAAGAATTTTGTATCACTAGATCTAGAGGAAAACGAGAGCAATGAGAGGTTTATGAGATGCTGAGATGCATGGAGCGCCTTTTAAATACCTTATCACCATATCAATATAGGCATTCTTTATCAAATATTTGAATGAAATGAATCTGCATATAATGGAAATATATCTAGCTGCTACTTACATGCAATCTGAGGAGAATGTCAAAAACATAATGAAATACTGAGAGAGAAAAACATAATGCAAATCAAGGAGTTTAGAATCACTACAATTCTTCCATTAAATTCTTTGATAGAGTGCATACATCAAAGTTCATACAATGCCTTGTAAAGTAGGAAAATGATCCCTTAGGAGTTTATTTCCCAAAATTCTGAACCCTTTTAAGAGTGGCTTCCCTCTCATTTATAAGAAGAGGGGATCTCTGAACTATAATTACAACAAATATCTCGGCCCATCCTCAGTTGTTAGATTGACTAGCTGTTTCGACCTGGGATGGCTCTATGGCCCAAAAAGACTACAATTAGATTAATTGCCTCATTAAATTGTGAAAAGTACTTGATGACAAAACAAGTCAATTTGCAGGGGAAAACTTCTGCAAAATATCTTAATGGCCATCCTTGTGATGACCTTTGCTCAGGTTGTTTCTTGCCCACGATCTGGCCTCCTCTTCTACTTAGTTGATTGCCGTCGCTTCTAATTTTACTTCTCGAATCATTCGTTCTCTAGAGCTGGGAGTGGTCAACTATCAATTTAATTACATAGTACAGAAGCAGAGGTCACCTGAGCAGTACTTCGTCTTCTTGAGCTTTCATTACTTCGTTTACTCTGTCTGTGTTGACCCCGATTTCGTGTCATAAGGGGCCTTACAGGGTCAGCCCATGTCTATTTTTGAATGCTCCATCTCCTTCTTAAATGCCTCAACTGCCGACCCACCATGCCTTTAAAGCTTTGCATTACCTTATCACACAGTTATCACTTCGGGCTTTCCCATGAAAAGTACTTACGGGATGGGGCATTCCGATCCACTTTAGCCGCTTTTTCTTTAAGCCCCTTTTGCTTCATGTGACCAGGGGCTATGACCAGGTTAGTCCTCAGGTGCTAGGACCTTTGGACTCATGTCTGGGAATTAACTCATCCCTTTGTTAAATAGAATCCCGCATATCAACAATTTCTAAGGCTTGCCTTTAATGCCTCCTCCCCATTATTGCAATCTCAGATGCGCGATGCGGTTTAGACCACTTGGGAAAAGAATAAGGGAAGGTTCGCGCCCTTTATAGTTTGCGACTAGTGAACGTCGATTGGGCCCACCTGAGATATCGAAATTGACACATCAGCGATTGCCAAGATGTGCCACTTATGCGACTTGCCCTGTGATCACCGATTGCGAGACCGCTCCTTAACACTCAACCCTCGGTCCTTTGCTCCTCAACATGACTGTGGGCTAGCCCCTGTATCAAAGGTTCGACATTGACAAATTACCTGTGATGCACAATGTGCTGCTACCCCCAATCCCCGATTGATGATGTCATCAGTGCCCCGCATCACTTCTTGAAGGGGGGACAGGTATCACCTGGATATGCCCTCATAGGACCTTGAAAGTACCATATCAACATGCCATGTTTCCTTTGTACTTCCATGTCATTGTGACATCAGTTCCATCATGTCTTTATTGGATCCAATAATACTTTGTCGCGTGGCATCCATGGAGGAGAGAGAAAAGGCCCGCCAACCCCTTTGTTTTGCGTTGATTTCTTTGTCACGTTTTTCGAGGTGCTCCCTAGAATTTTACATTGTTGGATCCTTTTCCTGAAATTTTCTTTATAATGGTCATTTGCATATTGCTGGGACCTCCGATGTGTACCCGAAGATGCGCCATGTTGCTGGTCTTCTGATATTTGTGATCGCCGATTGCCGACATGGCTCTAAACTCCTACTGCACTATACGCTTTGCCTTGGACCTTCGAACTCTGATATCGGTGGTCGTTGATCGCATATCGGTGAGTTGCTTCTGTTGTACCATGCGCTGCACCTTAGGACCTCCTATCTCCGATCGCGAGATTTTTCCTTAAGGCATTTTCTCCTTGGCTTCTAGTTTTCAAGGGTAACTTCAATCTATATAACTTTTGATTCTAGGGTTCAGTTGAGCAGTTCTACATATCGTTGGAAAACTAATTCTGAGCATTACCCATTAGATGAGGTCTAATCAATCCTATACTGCTTTTGTGACCCTGAAGATGGCTGCAAATTTTTCTGCCCAATTGCACCTTTTTAACAGCTGAAGATAAGATTTGCAGAGGGTGACAACACATGTTAAAAACCATATAAAACTGAAATAACAATTTCTCTCGTTTACCAACATTCTCACAATGCAGGGGCAGTAGAGCCCGAGATATCTTGGGAATAAAACTCTATTGAATTCACCATACCAAAAGTCACAGAAGAATATTGAATACCAACCTTCGGCACTGAAGGTCCTCCGTTGTCGCTTACGCTTACATGTAGGATACCACCCAAGATCCCAACACCAGGCCAAGGCACAGATGCAATGCCAACCTTCCTCGCTATCCCGCTCGTTAACCTTACACCACCCTCGTTCTCTGAGACGAAACGAAGTCTCTCACTATTGCAATAAACTCTACTAGTACACCTCCCGTTGTGCCGGTTGAGATGAGGGGACTGAGAGGCTAGTGCTTCGTCGATGAGACATCTGTTGCCATGCCATGTGCTCCGGGTTCTCACCCCCATCAGGGAATGCAAATTATATCTTTAATCATGGTATTTCCTCTAGTTTTTAATAAAGATTTTGAAGCTTTAATTGAAAAATTATTTAATATATTTATATTATTGATTTTATTTTTCATTATATACTCATAAAAAAACTACTATCACTTTTTCTTCTTCTATATTATAATAATATATAAAAAAATTGAAAATAATATATATATATATATAAACCACAATAATAATAATAATAATAATTATTATTATTTTTTTTTCACTTAAAATAATAAATCAAAATT
Organism: Pinus tabuliformis; assembly: GCA_031772625.1. Classification (NCBI taxonomy): domain Eukaryota; kingdom Viridiplantae; phylum Streptophyta; class Pinopsida; order Pinales; family Pinaceae; genus Pinus; species Pinus tabuliformis. The sequence continues at coordinate 1,230,463,432 of CM062818.1, forward strand.
CACCTATCAATTTTATTCTTCAACATAGAAACAAAGAATATATATATATATATCTAACCATATATTTTTTTCCCAAGCCTGAAGTAACACATTTAAAATGATTTAACGATATTTATTTTATGTGGATACATTGTTGAAATAAAAACCGATATTTATTTTATGTGGACACATTGTTGAAGTAAAAACCGATAGAATGAACATGAATATCACTGATTTTGTTCACATTAAATAAATTGAATGACAGGGCATAAGCCACCTATTTGATTTGTTGAGTTTTCTTATGATCCTTCGACGTATGTACACATATTTTGTTTTATTCACATCAATTATTAATTTTATATCACAAATTATGTCTAAATGTATGGTTCTATGATGTTATTGAATAACTGAATATCTTAATGGTGCAATTGTTTTTAGTGAATCTGAAGGTGCTTCTCAAACAATGATTTTGAGGATTTGACGCTACTCCGCATGGAAAATTAATAATCTGGCTCTAGCTAGAAATTGATATATTATTGGACCATTATAATATCTTATCACTTTTTATTGCACAACGATGTGCAATTTCCAAGAAGTCTTCGTATATGATTCCAATACTAACCATGTCAGTTTCATGGTGTGGGCAGGATTATGGTGATTAAAATAAGCTTTAAATCTCAAACAAATTGTGGAATGTCATGGTGTTAGAGCTATCTCTCATCCTTTTCCACCACCAACACATATATCTGTCATGCACTTCAGTGCCAGCATGAAGACACTTGTATCACGTGCAATGCCTAACAAAGTCTGGAATGGAGTTGAATAATGCAAGGGTGGGTAGTCATTCAACGAGGCAATACAATGACAAAGAAAAGGCTAAGAATTGTTATGAGAGTGAGGAAGTAGGAGAGCATTCATCGACGAGATACGCCGAGAGAGAGAAGTCAAATCGCTGTTATTTGGATGGGGCAGTTCTAGAGCTTTCATGTCTTGCAATTTATGGTGCTTATTTCGATTAGGATTCTTATGACTTTTGCAGGGTTTGTGCATATATAGTGGTGTGGAGGTTATTGGAGTTGAAGTGGGCTTAGGGTTTTAGGCCCAGGTTCGTGTTTATGTGTCAAAGGATATTTTACAACATGGATAGATATCAACGAGTGGAGTGTTGATGAATCTAGGGCAGTTAGGTGTAGTGTGATTCTTCTTGACTTGATAATAATTTGTGGAGTATTTTTACTTTTCTTGTTAGCTTAATCTTCTTCTTGTTATTAATGCATGTGTGTTTACTTCATCAAGCTGCTAACAAAAACATAAGAACAAGAACACAAGATGTTGGCTCTCTGCCAGAGCCAAAACCTCTCTTCTCTTAAGAGGAAAACCCTTTAGTAAGTTTCTCTTATTGAAGCTTCTTATTGATCAATGCTAAACCCTAGACCCTTGACTAGGATGTTCTCCAAGTACAAGTCAAGTCCTTCCCTTTCTGCACTATGTTCCCTAACACATGGACTTCCTCCTTCCGGTACTTTGCTCCCTAGCACCTCGTCCTTTTCTTCACGTCTTTGTCTAGAGATAGACCTTGACTATGTTAGCTTCTTGATGAGATATTGTTCTTCCTTTCTTCAAGATGTTCTTCAGTAAAGGAGACACCCTTATCTTGATCCAACGGGACTCTTCTTGAAGTATAGGTGTATGACTGTACAACTGCCCTAGTTTTCTCACATGTGGTACCTACCCTAGAGACTTAGGGTCCTTTTCCTTTTCTAGAGAGATAGTCTTCTTTGCTTGAATTGGGAGGCCTTGTAGGCATAGTTTCAAGCCTAAACAATACTAGTTCATGCACTGTTTGTCCTTGCTGTCATACCCTTAGAATTAATCTCCTTTTATTCGCATGTGTGACTATTTTTAGCCGTAGAAGTAGTCCTCTTCACTTCGGTTTTCCTCCTCCTTCCTTCGCTGCACAAGGAGATCTCTTCTCTGTCCTTCATTACCCTTTTCTTGCCTCTTCTATTCACAGATTTCAGAGATACTTTGTTGACATTGTGAGGGAGTGGACAACCTCTACATATAGAGGACTGTCCCTCCTTTACGCTGACATCATGATTGTAGTCCGATTTGTCTATTTCTTCACCATTTTACTATTTGAAGGATGCCGTTGCAAGGAGGAGACTTTGAATTTTCTTGGGGGTATTCCTTTTGAATCTAATAAAATTATATACATGATGTAACATGCCCTTAAGGTCTTCAACATTTTCTTTTGACTCCTTAACTCACCTATAGCACTTAACATGTGTTAGACGTATTTCAACAAGCAAGAAACTCATTGACATATATTATAAAAATAATATTTATTTTCTTGAATAAGTACAAATATCAAAATGACATTTATGAAGACTGAACCTAGTTACATTTCCTTCAACACCCACTCTTAACTAGGGATGTATAGATACAAGATTACAAGGTGCTTGGATATGTTTCAATCTTGAAGAATTCACGTAAGAGAAACTGGATTTGCAATCCATCTGTTATAGCATCATAATAACCAACATTGTTTCCACAACAAGGCCTTGAATAAAAACTCTACCTCTCAATAGATCAGAGCACGATGTTGGCGAGACCAATGACTTATAGACACCTTAGTCATTGTCTCTAAAGTTACATACCCACCCGGGGATTCACTGAGTATGACCTTCTAGGACTATTCTTGTCTTGAGTTCCCAACCCTTAAAGAATATCGGTCCTCTTGTCTACTATTATCTTGGATGCCCTACATATCCTCAAAGAGTATCGGATGCCAGATGATTACCTAATCCTCCCATTCTTTCTTCCCAAGTGAAGACAATAATGTTGTGTCTATGACTTCCTCTCAATTGAGGAAGATATGCCCAAGTATCCTCTAACAAGGTACTTGTCCAAGTTCCTTTGTAATTGGGAACTTGTTATAACTCCCTCTTAGCTAGGGACTTGTATCAACAAATTATTCTTCGTGGGTCCTTTAGCTTCTTGACCTTCTTCTTTCCTTCGATGTCACGAAGTCTTGGTTTGAACTTCCTTTTGGTAGGGAACCATCCATCGATCACTTTCCTTCCTAGTTTGTCATGTCATCGCTTCCTTCATTGAAAGTGGCCTTCTTGTCTTATATCAGGTTCTCTTGTCATCTGGTTATTCCTTGTCATCTTGTCTATGCTTCAGACTACTCTTCACATGGATGCTTCTTTTTACTTGCTTGTTCCCATGCTTTGATCTAGTAGCCCTTCATGACTTCATCCTGATATTGCTTCAAAATTAAATGGTGCTTTTGTTGGATGGCTTCTTCATCATGACATCTTTGTAGAGTAGAATCAATTATCTGCACCTTTCATATCTCCAAGGCCTTCATAGGTGTCAAGGGTCCTTTCATATTTTTCTTCCTTTGTCAGAGTTATCATGCATTCTTTTGGGAGATGTCTTCAAAGTATCTTGTCAGATAGTGATTCTTAGTGATCATGGTTTTTTTTTTTTGTTTTTTTGCATGTGGTTCACAAGCACCCTGGTCAGTGAGTGATCGCTACGTCCACAGAGAAATCTGGGCGATAGCTAGGTTAAATCGCCCCTCGGCCTACTGCAAGCCCTGACCCCAAGGGCTTCGGGTGGATTCGACCCTGTGACCTCTCGATGGCGAGAAACGGTTTTTGACCAACTGAGCTAACCCTTGGGGCTTAGTGATCATGGTGTTATCCACATGCTTGATCTCTTTCTTCATTTGATTCTTCTTGGATAGATTGGTCAACCAATTTCTGCTCCTTGTGAGAGCACTTCTTCATTCCTTGCTTCTATGACTAGTTAGCATTTCTTCTTTACTTGCTTTTTAGTCAGTGATCTTATACTCCTTATGTGAGTATTTTCTTTTGTTGACCTTCATTGCATTATAGTACATGCCTTCGGGCATGTCTTTGGGGAAAGATATTCTTTCCTTCTTGATCATGTTATAGAACTATTCCCATGACTCAATAATATACAAATTATAACATGACTAAACTTTGATGCATACATACCTCATCTTGATTCTCCTTTGATCATATTAGCTTTATTTGGTTGTCCTTGGTGTGGCCCTTCTTGCTTCATTCTAGCTTGCATGCATATCATATTTTTCTTGAACCCCGTGAATGGGATTCCCAATGAGACATCTTATTTTGTTTATGAATCTTCTTTTGAAGATTCTATCATAGGATCTTGAAGACCCTTACCCTGCAAATTTTTCTTTCCTTTTGATGATGGAGGTCTTCTAAGATTCTTAATCATGATCAATTTTCTTTCATTATGGATGATGTCCTATATTAGGTATGCTCCTTCTACTTGGATATCTTGAGATATATCTATCATGCTCATATATTCTAGAAGATATTTATAACCATGCATTTTATTCAATTATAAATGCTCCTTCTACATGAGTATTTTGAACTCTATGTACATCATGCTTCTAGATTCTAGAAGACGTTTCTAGCCATGCAATTTTATTTTATTCTTACATGCTCCTATCCTACTCAAAACTTTGAAAGAAGACTTTAAGTAAAGAGTTTGACTTAGTCATAGTATAGATCCAGAGGATCTTCCTTCTTTTACTTCTTTTCTTCTTCTTTCACCTCTTGAGTCATGTGAGCTTCTTCCCTCTTTATTTTGCTATTGTTGTCCTTCTTAAGTTTAGGACAATTCCTTTTGTAGTGTCCATATTCTTGACATCCATAGCATTGGATTTTGGACATATCTTTGTTGTTTGTTCTTTGTGGACCAAATTTTCCAAATTTTCTCTTTCTCTTGGCCATGGTAGAAAATGCTTGCTCCTTTGATCCCACATCTTCCTTGGCTTTGAGTTTGGTTTCCTTTGTCTTGCATAGAGACCAAATTTCACTTAGTGTGGTAGCTTCCTTCTTGGCATATATGCTTGATGTGAAGTTTCCCCAATCCTCAAGTAGAGCATTGAGTACTACAATTGTCATTTCTTTGTTGGACATGACTTCCCCTAGCTCTTGAAGTTGATATCTCACCTTAGAGATATTCATGAAGAAGGGAGCTATTCCTTACTTTGATATCTTCATATTGTATAATTCATTCCTTAGAGATATCACTTCTCCAGCTTTGGTTACTGAGAATAGCTCTACTAGTTTATCATGATTTCTTTTGATTTTTCAAATTTGGAGACATAAGGAATGAGATAGTCCTTGATAGATTCTATTAGAATCCTTTGAGCTCTTATCTTATCCTTATTGTACTTGGCTAAGGCTTGGGTTTTTTCCTTAGCAGAGATAGTGATATTCCCTTTGACATGTTCTAGAAGTTCATTCTCCTTGAGAAGTAAATCAGTCCTCTTCTTCCATGCAAGAAAGTTATTCGTACCTACCAATTTGTTGCTTTCCTTGCAAAATGACATTGATGTATATTCATAAGGGGAAATATACTTGATAGATTTTTAGATGTAGTGGAGTTGCTTTCTCCATGAAGACTTGATGGCTTGCCTTCCTAAGATCTTGATGTTCTTCAAGTTGCCTTTTCCAAGTGGACTTGCTTGATGATGAGATTTTCTTGATGACTTGTAGATGATGTAGAGTCCCTGTTCGATCTGATTCTTCTTTGTGGGTGCCTTTATGTAAGGCTCTTCTTCTTGCTTTGTAGTGTTCCTTGATGAATGATAGATGGTATACCTTCTTTTCCTTGAAGTGATTGAGACTTCTTGGCTTGATGCTTCAAGATGTCCTTTCTTGATGAGTCACCTTATGAGTGTTCTTGAGATGCCCTTTCCTTGTAGTGTGATTCTTCTTGACTTGATAGCAATTTGTGGAGTCTTTTTACTTTTCTTGTTAGCTTAATCTTCTTCTTGTTATTAATGCATGAGGTGTACTTCATTAACTGCTATCAAAACATAAGAACAAGAACACAAGATGTTGGCTCTCTACCAGGTCCAAAATCTACCTTCTCTTGAGATGAAAACCCTTTAGTAAGTTTCTCTTATTGAAGCTTCTTATTGATCAATGCAAAATCCTAGACCCTTGACTATGATGTTCTCCAAGCACAAGTCAAGTCCTTCCCTTTTCTACACTATGTTCCTTGGCACATGGATTCCTCCTTCTGGCACTTTGCTCCCCAATGCTTCGTCTTTTTCTTCACTGCTTTGTCTAGAGATAGACCTTGGCTATGTTAGCTTCTTGATGAGATATTCTTCTTCCTTTCTTCAAGATGTTCTTCACTTAAGGAGACACCTTTTTTTTTATCCAACGAGACTCTTCTTGAAGTATAGGTGTATGAATGTACAACTGCCCTAGTTTTCTCACGTGTGGTACATACCCTAGAGAATTAGGGTCCTTTTCCTTTCCTAGAGAGATAGGCTTCTTCGCTTGACTTGGGAGGCCTTATAGGCCTAGTTTCAAGCCCAAACAACACTAGTTCATGGACTGTTTGTCCTTGCTGTCATACCTGCAGACTTGACCTCTTTTTCTTCAAACGTGTGACTGATTCTAGCCCTAGAAACAATCCTCTTCACTTTGGTTTTCCTGCTCCTTCCTTCGCTGCACTAGGAGATCATTTCTTCGTCCTTCGTTACCCTTTTCTTGCCTCTTCTCTTCACAGATTTCAGAGATGCTTGGTTAACGTTGTGAGGGAGTGGACAAACTCTATATATATAGGACTCTCCCTCCTTTAGGCCGACATCAGAACTATATGCTGACTTGTCTATTTCTTCACCATTTTTCTGTTTGAAGGATGTCGTTGCAAGGAGGAGAGTTTGACTTTGCTTGGAGGCATTCCTTTTGACTCTAATACAATTATATACATGGTGTAAATGCACTTAAGGTCTTCAACATTTTATTTTGAATCCTTGACTCACCTATAGCACTTAACATGTGCTAGACCTATTTCAATGAGCAAGAAACTCATTGACATATATTATAAAAATAATATTTCTTTTCTACAAATATCAAAAGTACATTTATGAAGACTGAACCTAATTACATTTACTTTAACACAGAGCAGCCTTGCCCTGATGTTCCCATAATCCAGTTGGACCACCCCTAAGCCTCAACTCAAGTGCGTAAAACCAACAATAAATCTCTGGCCATTAGTGGAAAAATTTAGCAACGATTCTAGTGTATTTTCCAGTGCGTCCATTAACTTTCCCCCAATTCTAGTGCATCAGTTGAGTTCGAGGAGCTTCTTTTTCTCCCCTGGCATGTTTATTTCTATTATGGACAAGGCTAAAAAGGGGGATTTTTCCATTGGTTTGCAAAATTATTCGTTCTTTTCTCTACGGAGAGAGAAAATAGATCTACCATTCTGCGCAAAGGAAAATTATTTCTCGGATAGTGATTTCGGTGTGTCGAATCAATCATGCAACCACGAGGATGAGGATCGGGGTGGCGTAGCGTTTGATGGCCAAGAATGTCCAAATCCTAGAAGATATACTCCAGGGCATACATTTTTTTGTCGATGTTTGCTGCAAGATTACTTATTTTAATATATTGAAAGGGCATTGCTAAAATCATTTTAACTATTGAAATAAAAATAATTACATCATAGTTCCATTTTTTTCCTTTCTTTCTATTTTTATATGCTCCATCTGTACAGTTTCCTATTTCAACCATACATAGTAATTAATTTCCAATGTCAACGTAGATTTTAACACAAAATCCGTACCCAAAATGCTAGTTGTAGAATGGCTAGTTTCTAATCTACAAAAGCATGGGAGCGAAGGAAAAAAAAGACTTAGCTTGCAATGTTCGTCTAAATACATGAGTTCAACCAGAACATTAGATGTTGATTTAAATCTTTTAAATCAACATCTTTTAAATATACGACACATCTTTTAAATCTTGATTTTTTTAGATGTTGTTGATTCCATAAATTCATGGATCATCATTTTGTCCTTTTTAATCCTTGGCGAATAATGGACCACACACTCTTGAGATAACTTTATTTTTTTATTATTATATAATTTCAATTATTAGTATAATTCATTAGTATGCTCAATTAAAGTCTGATATTTTTTTATATTTATTGGGTTAGCTACTTCTAAACTTATTAAATCCCAATGTAAGACCGTTAAATAATGGATAATCAGAAATTAAACCTACGAAAGGAGTGTTATGTGAATATTTAATGAAAATAGAAATATTATGGTTATTTTATGTTCCCATCATAATATGTGGCTTATAACATATGTACCATCAAATTTATACATATATTATTGTACTTACTACCATAATGAACTTTTAACAAAATACAAAAACTTGAAAAAAGGGTTTTAAACTGTTTAAAACCATATTTATTATACCTTACCCTTTATCTATATAAGAATCATGAAAAATACAACATCAAGCCAGCCGGAGGATGTGTCAGGCCCGACGGAGGAGCTCGCGGCGATGGCGGAACCCTAGCTAGGTTAACTCTGGTTTTGTTACAGGTTCTATCAGCTATCATGGCGACAGGCACCTGGGCGCATCGGGAACTCACTCCTGGGCCCCCTGCATATGGTCAGGGCTGACCACCTGTCAACCGACCGTCTTCACCTCTCCCGCGGTTTGGCACTTGGTCACGAGCATTGTTTTGGTTTTCCCTCCCCTGAGGTCCCCCCCCGTTTGGCTCTTTCTAGCGCTGACCTCCGTTCCGCTCCCGACGGCCCCGGGTTCGAACCTTCCACAGGCGCTTTCACCGACAGTAAAGAATGGTTGAAGAGGACATTGTTGATTATGGGGAGGACCCCATGCCGAACCAAGAAATATGGGCACATACCAACAGTCAGCCGATGATTCCGAGGAGCGTTGCGCTTGGGTTTTTGACTGGCTCTTCTTCACGGCCTCCGCACTAGTCGGTTAAAGGAAAAGAAAAATCGCCGGTATATCCCATCCCGGACGCCGCACCACTTGACACCCCGCCCCTATCCCCGGCGACTCTACAGATTCTGGGTACTTGCCTTCAAGCGTCGCCATCACTGGACGCTCCTCTTCAACAACATTACCAGATCCCCCTCCTCCCGCCCCCTCCGCCACCCCCCCCATCTAGTTCCCATTCCTCCTCGGTCTCATTTATGCCGCTGGGCCAACGAATGCCCCCCCCCTCCTCCGGCCCTTTTCTGCAGGGCATCGGCTCCTCGGATCCTCGTTCTCCTATTCGGTCTGGCTGTTTTACGACGCCGATTCCAGCGCACTCGGTGGGCTCAGCTCAACATAGCTCCACGGACCCGTGTCTCAAATTACTCAGGGAGTCCCTATCTGGCAAGCGCTCGGAGAAGGTTACGAAAGGAAGGTGTCTACGAGCTCTTGACTCCGGTTTCAGGGTTCACTTTGGGCCTGAAGCTCCGTTGCCTGATATTATGGACGCTTCTCGCAAGGTTCTGGTCGGTAGGGTACGCGGACGCACTTATACGACGGAGAGACTCAAGATGTGGGTAGAAGAGATTTGGGGACCCCTACTAAAGGAACTTCCGGAGGTTATGGTTCTCACCAGAGGATGGTTCGCCTTGCATTTCTGCTGTCCTGAGTATGCCCAGTGGATTCTTTCACAATTTTGGCATATAGAGCTTATGCCTGTTATGCTCAAGCGCTGGGATCCTTTATTTGATCCTGAACGTGAACAATTGGGGGCTGGTCCCATCTGGGTGCGTTTGCCTGGCCTGCCATGGCAATTCTGGAGTCCATATGCTTTCAAACGAATTGGGGACGCTCTTGGCACGTACTTGGAACATGATCGTTCTTATGAGAAGACGGGAAATAGATCTATGGCTCGTATCTTGGTGCACATGGATACCAAACCGGGGCTGGAGGAGAAAATTGACCTGTATCACAATCATGTCACCCGAAAGCAGATTCTGGATTATGAAGGCGTGCCCTTTCGATGCCGCAGATGCCATAAAATTGGTCATCTTTACAAGGACTGCCCATTGGTTACAGGGGTGGCTAAGGAGAATTCTAAAGGCCCTAGCAAGCAGCCTCCTGCAAATCAAAATGCAGAAGCTAATACTACTGAAGGTGGCCCGACTCAACCGGAGATTCCTATCAATAAGGCTGGCGACAGTGGAAAGAAAAGGAACTCCCGTAAGATGGCAGTACCTTCATCAGAGCCGCCGCGTACCCGATCAAAGACTGCTGAAGCCGCTCCAAAGCAGAAGGAAGCTGCATCTTCACATTCGGGTAATATTTCCTTTCCTGTATGTCATCCTTTATTTTCAGATGATTTGCTTTCCATGAAACTCTCTGATTTCAGAACCTCCCTTGTTGAGAATGTCTCCCTCCCCTCCATCTCATGTCCCATTGCCCCGCCCCCTCCCACATTCTCGACCACTCCTCCTTCCCAAAACCCGGAGCCAGCAGGCCCAGACTCCCCTCCTTCCCCGTCGGAAGCAGGTGCTCACCATTATCTCCTGAGGTCCCGGTCGCGGCCAATGGCCCTAGGCCTAGGGTCCTCCCCCGGGCGGCACCGCAAGCAAAAGCGCGGAAGACCCTCCAGCATCTCTTCGGCTAAATTATCAGCTGTTGCTGATGTTGCACTGGGTCGTCAGACTACTATTGAAAGGGCACTTAGAGCGAATGAGCCCCTGACCTGTGTGTCCCCATGATCTGCCTCTCCTTCAATTGCAGGGGATTAGCCAACCCTAAAAAACGTTTGGCTCTTAAGCGGCTTATTCTTGAATCCCGATGTGATATTATCCTCTTACAGGAAACCCTTTGCACTTCTGATTTGGCTATCAATTGTCTCCTTACCATGCTCCCTGGTTGGGTCTTACATGGGCTGGACGCCAGTGGAAGATCTGGTGGTCTACTCATTGGCATTAATCCAAGGATACATAGACCTCTTTCGGCCTGGGGAGGAAGCTGCTTCCTTGGTATGGACATCATTATGGGAGATCTGGGCACCCATATTAGAATCATCAATATTTATGGGCCCAACCAGAACAGGCTCTCCTTCTGGCAAAAATTCCTATCAGAGGATCATATTACTCAGAATACTATTATTGGAGGGGATTTTAACTTCTCTTTGGGACCTGGGGAATCATGGGGCCACCTGTCACAGGGCGACCCCATTGCGGAACAAATGTCCATGCTCCTAGATGCTCATCACCTTGTGGACATCCCCATGAACAGGAAACTCCCTACCTGGCACAATCAGCGTACTGGAGAGGCTGCTATTGGTAGGAGACTGGACAGATTTATGATGCATGAGGCCTTGATTCAGATGTTTCCCATATACAGACAATGGGTCAGCAATGGGGGCCTATCTGATCATCATCCCATCCTTCTTCAGATAAGTGGCAACATACAAAAACCGCGCTCCCCCTTTAAATTTTTTGCAGGCCACCTTCAAGACCCTGATTATATCAAGATGGTCTCGGACTTCTGGGCAACACAACCCCCACTGAGAGATAGGAGGAAAGCTATGGATTTCTGTGACAGGCTTAAGAAGCTCCAAAGTTTGTCGGTTTCCTGGGCTAAACTGAAACGAAGCAGAGATGAACAGGTTCTAAAGGACATGGAAGACAAAATTATTAGATTGACCGATGAAAGGGGAGTGGGTTACCATTCTGAGGCGGCTAAAACTGAACTTTGCCAACTGATTGAACAAAAAATGAAGATCTTGAAGGAGAGGGAGGATCTTTGGCGTCTCAAGAGCCGGGCCATTTGGCTCAAAGCAGGGGACAGCAATACAAAATATTTTCACAGCATAGCTAATGGCAGAAAAGCTTCCAACACCATATGGCAGCTTCCAATGGAACCAGATGGATGGGCGACCACACATCAACAGCTGACTAGATTGGGAATTACACATTTCAAGGGTCTTTATACGGCCCCAAGGGTTGTAAACCTGCCAGAGATCATCAGACTTGCAGGCAAGTTTCCGAGATTTGTTGGGCCAGAGGACAATGATGATCTCTGTAAACCGGTCAGTGATCAAGAGCTAGAAAGTACACTTAAATGGTTTAAGAAGGATAAGAGTCCAGGACCAGATGGATGGCCTGTGGAGTTCTATCTGGCTTTTTATGAACTGATAAAGGACGACCTATTGGCGGTGGTGGAGGAAAGCAGGATCACGGGCCACATCCACCCACCGATGAACCAGACCTTCATAGCCTTGATTCCTAAATCCGATGACCCCTCATCCTTCAATGACTTTCGTCCTATTTCCCTCTGTAACTGCCTTTATAAAATTATTGCAAAGATCATTGCTAACCGCATTAAGCCTGTTCTATCCTCGCATATCTCTGCTGAACAATTCGCCTTTCTCCGGAACCGCCACATACAAGAGGCTATAGGCACTGCTCAAGAAGCCTTACACTCCATCAAGCTAAAGAATTTGAAAGGCATCTCCTTAAAAATCGACCTTGCTAAGGCCTTCGACAAAGTTAATTGGCTATACCTGAAGATGATCCTCACACACTTGGGGTTCCCCCATATTATCATTAACTGGATAATGGGATGTGTTACATCGGTCTCCTTTGCCATTCTAATCAATGGAGCTGCTTCAGATCGATTCAATATCTCCCGGGGGATTAGGCAAGGATGCCCACTATCCCCTCTTCTTTTCCTTATTGTTATGGAAGGCTTGAGCAGGTATATTGCGGAAGCTAGAAGGTCTGGAGACATCAGTGGTCTCAATATTACGGATCAGTTCGCCCTGACCCATTTATTGTTCATGGATGATATCTTAATTTTCCTTAATGGGAGTATACATGACATTACTGCCCTAAATGATGTCCTGCTCCTTTTTTGTAAAGCCACGGGCATGGAAATAAATCAGCAAAAGTCCACCATATCCTTGATGCATTGCACTCAGCAGGAATCTCAGCTGGCAGGTCAGTTTTTTCCCTTCGTGGAAAGCCAGTTGATGGATGGCATCAAGTATCTCGGATTCAGATTAAGGCCGGATGGTTATAAAGTAACACACTGGACCTGGCTTATAAATAAAATTGAAAGAAGGATTACAGGATGGCAGCACCGTCTATTGTCAAAAGCGGGTCGACTCCTACTGATCAAGACCGTTCTTGAGGCCACTCCTGTATATTGGATGTCACTGACTTGGATCCCAAAAGGCATCTTAAATAAGATTCAGCAGTTATGCACCCGCTTCCTTTGGAATGGCAACAAAAAGGGACGGATCTTTGCTTGGACCAGATGGTCACTCATTGCCTTGCCAAAACAGTGGGGAGGATGGGGTATCAAGTCCCTTCCTGAATTTGCTCAAGCTCTTACAGCAAAGCAGGGTTGGTCCCTCACCAAGATGGATAGTTTATGGGCACACGTAGTTCATCATAAATACATTTGGCCCTCCAGTTTCACGGATTGGCTTCGCAGACCTACGTGGAATTATCATGGTATTTCTGCTATCTGGCGAGCCACACTTAAAGCTATGCCACTGATCAGAGATAATCTTCTTTGGAGAGTGGGTAATGGTGCACAGGTTCGGATTGGTCTTGACCCCTGGCCCGGATCGGGGAACGCACATATTCTGCCGGAAGGTCTGATTCGGCATCTCAATAACAGGGGCATCAAATACTTGGCACAGATTGGGGATCAGGAGCGATCAACTATATTTTCACAGGCATGGATCAGGGATGAGCATTGGCACATACCGGAGGAATGGACAGGCCAGTGGCATGGATATATTCGTGCTCTTACTGAATCGCATATCAAGTTACAGGAGGTTGATGATCAACTTATTTGGGCCCCCGCCAAAACAGGGACTTACTCACCTAAGCTGGGCTACATTCGGCTTATGGATGCTAAACAACCTGTTCATCTCCAATCTTGGTGGAAAGTTGTCTGGAAACTCCAAGCTCCGCCGAGATGCAGACTACTTATGTGGAACATTATTGCAGATAAGCTACCTACGGGCGATACTCTAAAAAAGCGGGCAATATTGGGTCCTTCTTGGTGCGTTCTCTGCCACAAAGACGAGGAATCGACGTCTCACCTCTTCCTCCACTGTGAGACTACTAAGATGATCTGGCTACAGGTTACGCTGGCTCTCAATATCAGCACGGTATGGAATGGTGAGAATATTCCTACTGCTTGGACAAACTGGTGGGCTGCGGCTGCCTCCGATAAGGCCTCAATCCTTCCTGCAGTGGTTTCGAGTCACATATGGCAACAACGGAATGCTATCATTTTTGAAAATCGCAGAGCAAACTGCCAGCTCCTCTCGGCGTCCATTTGTGCTGCATATACTGAACTTCCTTTCGAACAGAAATCCTCCTGCCCAAGAATTATACAGCCTGAACATATTAACAAGGACCTGCCTTGGGCCTACTTTGATGGGGCTGCCCCGCCCCAAGGCTGTGGAGGGGGGATTGTCTTATACTTATCTGATACACATTATTATCATCTGAGACTGGGTTTGGGGACTGGCTCAAACAACTTCGCGGAGCTCATCTCCTTGAGACACCTTCTCTATTTTGCACTCACTAAACATTGCAGACAAATTCAAATCTTTGGGGACTCAAAGATAGTGATTGATTGGGCAAATAATAAATCTGTTTGTCATGCATATTCTTTGAAGCATATCTTGGAAGAAATTGTTTTTCTAAAAACACATTTTGACCAGATCACTGTTTCTCATATCTACAGGGAAAGAAATGAGATTGCTGACCAGCTATCGAAAGAAGCGGCGGATCGCCCTCTAGGAGATTGGTTGATCGAAGAGTTCACACCAGAAGGGACACACAGATACTATCACCGCCCTTACATTGACGGCCAGAGGATGGGGGATCAGCCCCCTACTTAGTTATTATTTTTGCTGATCTTCGGGCTCACCATTTTGGTATATATCAGTATTGTCATCCGGTCTCCATACTTGTGGATGTTTTGTACATCATCTGTATATTTTGTGATTTTGTAGTTTTTTCTTGGGATACTATCCATACTGTTGGTGGCATACATCTCCTGTATTCACCTTTGTTATCTCATACACTGTTACAGCACCATTTTGTATCGTGGTTTATACCACTCTACAGCATATGCCTCGGCATCTACAACATGTAATATCTATTATTATCTTTTTAATAGAAATTATGAACTCTATTTCCTCGGAAAAAAAAAATATAAGAATCATGTTTATTTATTCGATAGATTCCTCTAGCACGGACCACTAGCGGCTGACGTAGTAATCGATCACCCTGCACATGATATTAAGTGCACCTCATTGCTGATCCCATGCCTGGGCTTTGGAGCCGTGGTGGTGGCAGAGGCGTGACCTTTGTTTACTATTTATGAATTTTTATTATATCAGTGTGTATTTTATTTCATTTTTTATTTATATTTTTAATTTTTTTTTTTTGATTTTCTGGAAGAAAAAACAACTATATTTTATTAATCAAAACAAAAAGAGTTATATACAATTAATATATTAGTTTTGGAAGACCTATATATTATTAGTAGTAGAAAACACTTAATAGACACAAGAGAACATATCAGAGACAACAATAAAATTTGGATCAGGGGAGGAAAAAAATAGTCCCCTACATATTGAAAATGACTAATACAAAAAAGACAGAATGATAAGCCAACAAAGGCTAGAGAATCAACATATCTAGGGATCCAAAACACCACATATGACAGAAACGAGAAAACATGCCGATCCTCAAACTAGACAGGACATAAATAAAAAGTACACATGCGAATGTAAAATATCTCCCACCAAAAATAATTGCAAAAAGAGATAGAGGAGGCAGATCAAGGAGACCACACCAGGCCTATACTAGAAGGAAAAAGACCCCACTCCACAGGAAACTCCATTGAAAAGATAGTCAAAGTGCATCCTGCCCAGCAACATGGAAGCCCCACATTTGGAGAGGGCATCTGCCAAAGAGTTTTGTTCCCGATAAACATGTGAGAAGGAGATATCAAGGAAAGAGGCCATCAATAATTTAATATTCTGCATCCAGTGAAATAAGGATGGCACCTCTAGAGGATTCTGACCCTTTGTCCACTCAATAACCATCTAAGAATCACCCACAATTAGAATCTTCTCAATGGCAAGCCATGATGCACACTACAACAACCCCCATAGTGCCACCACCTCTTCCCTGCAATTAGAACTAGATCCCCCAAACCAAAAGAAATGGAAAGACAGAGAAGAACAAACATGGACATAGGCGCCACATCCACCCTGACCAGAAGAAGAAGCCCCATCAAAGTACCCAATGGGGAAAGATCTCCCAAGATCCTTAATGGTAACACAAAGTCTAGGGATCTTTGGTCTCTGTGGGCCAATCTCCCAAAAATAAGCTACAATTTTCAGATTGGTGGACAACACCTAAGAGGACTTGTTTTAAAAAATGTAAGTCATTTCTACAACACTAAATGCCCCAAAATATATACATCGAAACTGTTTTGTAATCTTTCTACCCAAAATTCTAGTTTGTGAGGAAATAACAAATGGAAGACCAATCCACGAGAACATCAATCTTAAGTAATTTTGATACCTCATTCCAAATGACAATCGAAAAGGGGAAGCCCAGAAATAGGTGCACGACCTCTTCAAAAGTTGACCCACACATTGGGAATTTCATTGGACCTTCAAAAACCTGCTTGTTGAGATTCTCCCAATTAAGAACCCAATTGTGAAGTACCAACCAAGTAAAGCATTTTATTTTTAGTGGAACTTCCCACTTCCACATTTGTGCCAACCATGTCGCAAAGAGACTAGGTTGGATACTCATAGAAATATAGGAATATACCTCTTGGGAAGAGATGTTACATCTAGCTGCACAACCTCCCCATGAAATCTTGTTTGCCTGATTGTATAGAGAGATCCCAACATTACACAAATTAGAGCGATATTGTTCCCATTCTATCTCAAGCATATCTGGGATGTCGATCTCCCAAGCATGCGCCCATTTGGTAGATTATAGAAATGAGTATCTATTTGCGCTAAGTTGGTCCAATGAGAAGATTTGTGATCATTCAGGAACTGGATAGTAGGGACCAATAGATTATGATCCTCAATCAACCCCTTGATGGCGTCCAGTCCAACAAATACCATATCTTCACAACCCACCTCCCAATGAAGATTCCCATAACGCCAGGGTTTGGCAAGCATCAAATTGCGCCAAATGTATGAAGCATTTCTTTTTGTAGGAGCCCTAGCCAATACCCATTGTTCTAGGTTTTCATTTTGAAGGTACTTTTCCTTAATAATTTCTTGCAACATTCCATATCCATAAAAATCCCTCCATAGATTTTTACTTCAGCAGGGCTAGATTGAAACACTTAGAATCCCTTATACCCTAGCCCCCTAGCTCAACTACCCTGGAAATCATTTCAAGTTTACATAAATGGAATTTTTTGATTTACCAACCCCAGACCATAGGAATTTAGCAATGATGGCATTGATTCTATGAATGACTGATTGGTGTATATGAAACAAATGCATCTAATACACATATATGCTTTGCAAAACCACCTTGATCATTATCACTTTGCCCCCCATTGTGATCCATTTATGGTCCCATAACGTAAGCTTCTTTTCAAATTTATCAATAAGCTAATTCCAATCCCTCTTCTCGTAATTCCTTGGCTTCAAATGGAAGCCCAAGTATTTGAATCCTCCTGACAGTGATTTAATTTTGCCCCAAAAAGAGTTGCGATCCATTGTAACTCCTCTGAATCCACCCCATTCAAAATCAATTCTGATTTTGATTTTTTTATAATAAGCCCCGAGGCATTGCCAACCTTTGAAATAACTTGGATGAATATTTTCCATTCAAAAATTTTGCCACTCTAAAGCAGAGGACATCATCAATGAACATTAGATGTATCATTAATATGTTCCTAGAAACCCTGGAACTAGAAATCCTGCCATCCTCCTTCACTTCCTTAAGGCCTCTGCTAAGCGCATCTATGACCACAATAAATAGCAGAGGTGAAAGTGCACACCCTTGCCTTAATCCTCTAGAGATCCTGAAAAAAATCTGTTGGGGAACCATTGATTAATACAACCAGGTTCACCAAAGTGACACATGTTATGATCCATTTGATGTGTCTATAGGGAAAGCCCATTTTGTGAAGAATCAACCAGAGAAATTCCCAATCTACTCTATCATGTGCCCTTATGAGATCAATTTTCATCAAATATGATTTCAGTTTGCGAGATTTAATTAAATGTAAGCATTCTTGTGTCATAGCCACAACATCTTGAATTCTTCTATTAGATAGGAATCTAAATTTTTCCTATGAGATATGATTAGATAAAATCTTCTTGACTCTGTTAGCAATTAATTTAGATATCATCTTGTAAACATAGTTACATAGGGAGATAGGTCAATAATCATAAAAAATGAGGAATTTCACTTTTTAGGAATAAGAGTAATGAAGGTTGCATTGATAACACCTGATATCTGACCTGTACGAGAAGATTATTTCACCATATTGTAGAAATTAGGGTGTAAATTTGCAAATTCTCATGAATTTTTAATCAAAATCACAAGACACAAACCTACTCTACTGCGTTGCGGACATTAGTTCACAATTTAGAACAAAAATCTTAGACATGAAAGAAAAAATAACACACATGCAACAAATATTTTTATATGTGTTGGGTGTGGAGCTTGATTATCTTCTTTATTCAGAGATATCACCGCATTGAACCCCAAGTTCATAATGGAGCAGCAATTCCACCCATTGTTTAATCACTATGAAGGGGGTCTAGGGGTGGTGATGGTGATTTTATGAGCCCCTCCCCCCTTGGCGGGGGTTCGAGGCGGCACCCCCGAAGCTAAAAATAGATATAAATTTTCAGGTTTGTAAAATATTGTAATTTCATAGTCAATCTGAGCCGTTCATTAGGCGGATGATATGACAGTAAAAGTTATGTTTAATTTAGGGTTTTTTCCTAGAAGGCAACCCCTTACTATATATGAGGGAATTGTATTGCGACTATGTATATGTGTATTCTAAGTGACAAAAGAGAGAGGAGATTGTGCGAGGTGAAGCAGAAATTACAACGGATTTGATGTAGGTTGTATCTCTTCATTTTGCTAGATAATATAAAAGGAAGGAATGATTATTTCTCCGTGGACGCAGCCCAAATTGGATGAACCACACATATCTGTGTCTCTCTCTTATTTGATGCGTGTTTTGTGTTTATATTTTTGCAATATTTTATGTGTTCCATTTCTTTGTAATACATACTTTTCTAACAACTGGTATCAGCGCCGAAGGTCTATTTGGCTGATAAGCTCACAGGAGAGAAGGGTTCTTGGTTTGAGTGGGAGAAATGGTAGAAGATGATAGGTTTAGGGTCGAAAATTTTAACGACCAAAACTACCAGTTGTGGAAGATGCAAATGGAAGATTATCTGTATTAGAAAGATCTGTACCTACCATTGAGTGGAAAGAAAAAGAAACCAACAATTATGATAGACACAGAATGGGATATTCTGGATAGAAAGACACTTAGAACAATAAGACTACACCTAGCAGCATCAGTAGCCTTTAATATTTCAAAGGAAATTAAAACAAAGGGTTTAATGTCAGCATTGGCCAAACTATATGAAAAACCCTCGACCTCAAGTAAGGTATTTATTATGAAGCGTTTATTTAATATGAAGATGTCAGAAGGTGGATATGTTGCTGATCATTTAATTGAATTTAATACGGTTACAAGCCAGTTAAGTTTTGTAGTGGTAAATTTTGATGATGAAGTTAGGGCTTTGTTATTTCTATGCTCATTGCCAGAAAGTTGGAATGGTTTAGATATGGCCATTAGTAACTCTGTCTCTGGATCTAGTACTTTAAAGTTTGATGATGTTGTTGGTGCAATCCTTAGCGAGGAAATGCAACGGAAAAGCTCCGGTGAGACATCAAGGAATTCTTTGACTGCAGAGACTAGGGGAAGAAAAATGGAAAGAGGAAGGAGCCCATGATATCGCAGTAAGTCATGGAAAGGTAGATCCTATTCTAGATTGGGGATAGTGTGTTAGAAATGTGGGAAAAAAAGACACCTGAAGAAATACTGTAAGTCTCAGAAGGGAAAAGAAGGAGACGCACGTCAATAAAACATTGATGAAGCGAATGTGCGAGGTGATGTGCTGCAAGATGCTTTGATTATTTCATTAGAAAATATTATTGACGCCTAGGTGGTATATTCAGGGGCCTCATTCCATTCCACACCTGATAGGAAAAATTTTCATGATTATGTTCAAGGAGATTTTGGACAGGTTCGTTTGGGTGATGATAAACCCTGTAAAATCATTGGAATGGGTAAAGTTTTCATAAAACAACATAATGGAAACTAATGGCTATTGAAGGAGGTAAGGCATGTTACAGATCTGAAGAAAAATCTAACTTCAACAGGGCAATTGGGAGGTGAAGGCTATGTAACTACTTTTACAGATAAAACTTGGAAGGTCACTAAAGGAGCCCTGGTAATAACAAAAGGAGAAAAGGTTGGTACATTGTATTTATGCAATGGCATTTCTAATTCTGTTAATGCTTTAACCTCTATAGGAGCAGATAAAACATTGTGCCATCATAGACTCGGGCACATGAGTGAGAAGGGAATGCAGATTCTTCACTCAAGAAATTTGTTGCCAGGTTTGAAGCATGTTGATTTTGAATTCTGTAAGAATTGTGTTTATGGAAAACATAAGAGAGTCAGATTCCTCAGAGTTGGGAAAGAAAAGAAGAGTGAAAAATTAGAGCTTGTGCATACAAATGTATGGAGACACGCTGAGGTATCATCTCTCGGTTGCTCTTGTTATTATGTTACTTTTATTGATGATGTAACCAGAAAAACCTGGATTTATTGTATTCGAAATAAATATGATGTATTTGATACTTTCAAGAAATGGAAAACTTTGGTTGAAAATAAGACATGAAAAATGTTGAAGTGTCTTAGTTCAGACAATGGGGGTGAATATTGCAGCAATTTTTTTGATAAGTATTGTTCAGAGCATGGAATTTTCAAAGAGAAGAAAGTTCTAGGAACACCACAAGAAGATGGTGTGTTATAAAGGATGAATAGGACAATCATGGAATGTGTAAGGTGCATGAGATTGTATGCAGGATTGCCATTACAATTTTGGGCAGATGTTGTAGATACTGCTATTTATCTAATAAAAAAAGGGCCTTCAAGTTCCTTGGATGGAGGTATTCTAGAGGAGGCATGGACAGGTAAAAAGGTAAACTACCTTTTTTTAAAGACTTTTGGTTGTGAAGCCTTTGTTCACATTAATAAAGAAAATAGAACAAAGCTTGAGGAAAAATCAAAGGAGTGTAAATTTATTGGATATGGTATTGATGATTTTGGTTATCGCTTATATGATTATGAAAATCACAAAATCATTATGAGAAGAGATGTCATATTCAATGCAAAGGTTTTGTATAAGGATCAGATGAAGGAAAATAAATAGGAAAATAAAACAGAGAATACACAGTGCTTGATGAGATCACAGAAAAAGTAAAGGTGCCTGAAAATCATAATGATCAATAGCCAAAACAATAACAAGAACCTCAAACACCTAAAAGTGGTGTTAGAAGATCTACCAGGATAAGTAGACCCCCTGAACGATACTCTCCTTCATTATATTATGTATTGTTGACTGATTCTGGTGAACCAGAATGTTATGAAGAAGCAGTGTAGGTAGAAACCAGGAAGAAGTGGGAGCTAGCCATGAAAGAAGAGATGAAATACTAGGTACATAACCAGACTTGGGACTTAGTCAGGTTTTCCGCATGTAAAAAATCATTGCAAAATAAATGGGTTTACAGGTTGAAGGAAGAACATGGAGTTAGAAAAAGGTATAAAGCTAGACGTGTGGTGAAGGGATTTGCACAAAATAAAGGTATAGACTTTGATGAAATATTTTTTCTTGTTGTTAAAGTGACTTCAATCAGAACTATTTTAAGTCTAGTAGCAACATAAGATTTGCATCTTGAGCAGATAGATGTAAAGACGATCTTTCTCCATGGGGATTTGGAGGAAGAGATCTATATGCAACAACCACAAATATGAACAAATGACATCCATAATGTAGGAACAAAAATAGAAGGGGGGAAGGTTCTATGGAGAGGAGGCTCTCTTCTGTCGATACTCGATAATGATGGTGGCTAAGTTATCAGATAGGATGGTGGCCCAATTCATGATGTGGGAGTTAATGCATGCATCAATAAGAGGAATCCATTCTATGGAAAACTTAGAATTATTTGGAAACCCATATAGTCTACATAACATAATAGTTGCATAGTTATAAGGATTTTCCAAAGAGGCTATAGCATACATACCCGATTTGTAAAATTTGAATTTGTTGTCTAGTACTCTCTAGCCCTGAATTAGCTTGAAGGGGTCTGGGTTCTTCTTTACAAAGTTGACCATGTATGTCTTATCATATATATCCTAAGGATCAGGTATATAATACATTCTCTTCATGTCCTCTTCTCTGAACAATCCCATGAGTTCGTTTCTTGAATTCCTAAATTGCCTATCTTCAATGGTGAGGTTTTCGACCACCCACCTGATCATATCCGTGTAAGGGAGGATTTTAGCCCTCGCTCCTATCCTATATAGGAAAGAACGGGAAACACCCTTGAATTGAAGCCCTGAAGGTCTTGTTGAGTTAGCTGTTGCTCTTGTAACAATAATCGTGGGGTGCTCGTCCTCAAGCCTATTGTAAATGACCTCCCAAGTTGTTGCTCCTCCATCAGAGTTGTAGACTGTATCAGAGAATATGGGAGCCATCTCTGTAAACTCAGATTCTGCAATACTCTGCTTCTTCTGTTTCTACATCACCTTCCTCAATGACATGTCTTTTGTAGCTTGCCTAAAATGGACAAGATATATCATCGCAAACAATATCGAGCAATTAAGATTGAAAGAATTTGTGAAATGACTTTGGATCATGAGAAAGGTTTAATGAGATACTCAACGTTAACTATCCATAACTTGTAAAATGATTAGCTCTCCTTGAGCCGCTAAATATTTATTATCCTGTCAATTCATTTGTTTTTTGTATTTAAAACACAATTATTTCACACGCTTACTACTCTTATTCGCATATCACAATCTTCAAATGGATACAATATAGTGTTGTGCTTACTATAAGGCGAAATGCGATTATTATTGTTGCAATATCGCATTTCACAAATCGTTAAGGGGCGTTGTAATGGCATAACTTAATTACTTGCGAAGTTTACGAAGTGCGATTTGCAAAGACAAGGTGCTTGTAATCGGGATATCACAACGGGAGGTTTTATCATGCATCGTAGATTTTTTGGTGATGCTTTATGATAGTCACATGGAAAAGTGCGATTTGTGATAAGGATCACATCCTTGGGTTGTTTTGCAAGATTTTTCAAGCCAATTTCTTAGAGTTAGGTTTTATTATCCTAAGACTAAAAATTTAAAAAAGGTCCCCATTTATATCTCTAACCTAGCTATTGTTATCCATAAATGGGGTGGTTGTTACATAGTACAACAATTGGCGATTCACTTGGGAGTACCAGCTATCTTTGAGTAGTTTTCTAAAATTTATAAAACTTTCAAAGTAATTAGAGTTATAGGAATAATAATAACATGAGTTATAAAAGTAAGCAACATTTCTCTAGAATCATTATCACTTACATAATCTATTTATTCAACTACTTTACTCTTGTAATGATATAAATACAAATGTTTGCATTAGTCAATAATAAAAGTTAAAGTGATATAGCAGGTGTTTTCTATAGATTAGTTTTTGATGTTTACTCATTTATCATAGATAGAGCCTCTGCCGCCAGCATGTGTTCATAGCTTCGACAGGGTTATCTCTTAGCCAACAATGATTCATTATCCCATCTGAAGCAATTTTCAAATTTCGATATGATATTGACTTGCTTTGAATATCAATTGGATTTTGTCCTCTTTTCCTTTTAAATATAATCTTTTCTTTGAGGTTTCTTAAAAAACATTGTCTAGGCTTGGTAACCTAATAATGACAATGCCATTCACTAGTTGTAACTAAACTGAACAAGCTGGCTCTTGATGAGACCCCTTGTCTTCTAATCGATGAGATCATTGGCTATTACCTTGTTTTTATATACACTATTGGTAATATCAGTTTAATTATTTCCCTATGACCATGGTAAACAAGTTCGTGATGAGACCTTTTATCTTCTAAGTTTTGTATATTTTAGAATTACACTCTGAAAAAGGAAAATTTTATCAGATGGGATGAATCATTGGCTCTTTTGAGGGCTTTGGATGATAATGATAGAATTTTAAGATATTGATATGCGGAAAGTCCTTACTAGGTTAACGATTCTTTTCTTGACTGATAAAAAAAAATCATACTCTAAAAGATAAGAGTTTGTTCATAGAATAAATGTTTTTAGCAAGATCGAGTTTTTCAAAAAAAAAAAATGAGGTTTGCTTTGGTACTCAAATTTTGTAATCATTTCTTTTAACTTTTACTTACTTATAGAAGTGAAAAATTAGAAATGTTATCAAAGATTTTATTTTGAAAAGCCCCAAAAGTAAATACTACTTAAACTTTATTTTCCTAGGAATTTGAAAGGCGATATGATACAAAATTGGAAGAGGCTGTCTTCTAAGAAAAATAATTTTTCAAGATTTTCCCATTAACGGGAGAAGAATCCTTCTTACCTGATAAGTCTTGTAAAAGAAATGTTGATTGTCCAATTTTCTCAATAATTTGAAAATGGTCAAGCCATAGTCTTTGAAATTTGGTATGTTTACCTTTTTCTTCGCATGCTTTGTCCCATTTCAAAACCAAATCCCCTACTTCGAAAGTTTTTTGACTGGCAGAGGGTGTATCAGAAGAGGCTTTGACTAATTGTTGATGATGGAAGTGGGCTGCTTTGGCCTTTTCTCGTTCTTCTTCAAGCTTAATAATCGGAAACTGTCTAGCTTGGAGAGAAGAAGAGGGGTTTTCATTGATGAATTGCACTAGGGCAAGAGATGGGATTGCTATGTTTGTCGGAAGAACAACTCATTTTCCATAAACCAAAGTAAAAGGTGAAGAATCGGTAGATGCCTTTTGTGTAATTCTATTTGTCCATAGAGCAAATGTCAATGCTTTGTGCCAATTCTTATGATTTTGGTCAATAGTCCTTTTGATAATTCTGATGAGGTTTTTGTTTGTTGATTCTGCTAATCCATTACCTTGTGGATAATAGTTGGCTAAATGTTTTAGTTTAAAACCTCGCTTTAGAGCAAATTCTACCATTGCATTTCTAGAAAAGTAAGATGCATTGTTAAACATTAAAGCTGAGGGTAAGCCAAACCTGGTAATAATGTACGGATCAATGAAGTCCGTAATGTTTTCTGTATTGAATATCCTTAAGGGGATAGCTTCTACCCATTTTGTAAAATAATCAGTAGCTGTAAGGATGAATCTATGCAGTTTGGAAGAGTTAGGAACAATCTCACCAATTATGTCTAATCCCCAT
The DNA here is from genome assembly GCA_031772625.1 of Pinus tabuliformis. Lineage (NCBI taxonomy): Eukaryota > Viridiplantae > Streptophyta > Pinopsida > Pinales > Pinaceae > Pinus > Pinus tabuliformis. Next base: position 1,230,488,807 of record CM062818.1, read on the forward strand.
TGTTCAAATGGTTGTTGGATGTTTACTGGTTGCAAAGGGAATGCTGGATTCCTTTCTCTTCTAGCTGTATTTTGACAAGTTTTACACTTTCTTGCATATTCATGTGCATCCTTAAATATCGTTGGCCAATAATATCCTGCATGTAGGATTTTGTGAGCTATGGTATTTCCTCCAAAATGTCCTCCAGCTGGTCCATCATGACCTTTTCAGCTTCAGGTTTCTCCAAGCTTCTTAGTAATACTGAATCATAATTTTTCCTAAACAATACATCATCGACTAATTGATACTGATTTGATTTCAACCTTAAAGCACACTTTGTTTTGTAATTAAGGTGCATAGGAGCATATCCATTCTTTAAGTAAAATTTCAAATCAACATATTGTGATTGTGTATCATTGAGGATTACCTCTGATATTTGTACTTCATTACCTTGATCTTCTTTTGGTGATAACTGGGAAGCTCCTGTTAACATCCTGCAAAAACCTTGACCCATAACAATTTTAGTCGGCCGGATTTCCACATCATATTCTTGAAGTGTAGCAACCAAATTGGCTCTTTTCTCCCCTACTTCTCTTTGGATTAATAATTTCCTTACCACGGGGTACGGTACTATTATATTTGTATGGGATTCAAGAAGAAAAGGTCTGAAATGTTTCAAGGTTTTAAAAATAGCAAATGCTTCTTTCTCGACAGTTGAATAATTTAACTCGACACCTTGCAAGTTAGAATTGAAAAAGGAGACATGTGCTTCGATACTTTCATCATTTAGTTGTGTTAGAAGTACTGCATAAGATGTATCGGATGAAAAAGTATATAATACAAAAGGTTTGAGAAAGTCAGGAGTTATCAGCGAAGGAGAATTAATAATGGAATTTTTAATCAACTCAAATGAGTCCCTTTCATGTTTTCCCCATTTGAAAACTGAGTTTTTAGTATCATTGTTTGAAGGGGTAAGACAATCTGTGAAAATTCTGGGACAAATCTTTTTACAAAATTAATTTGGCCTAGGAATGATTGCATCATATTTTTGTTATGTGGGAGACGAATCTTTTCGATCTCTTAGACTCTATCAGGATCAATGTAAATCACTTTCTTGGATACTATAAACCCAAGGAGTTTGCCTTCTGGTAAAGCAAAACAAGGTTTTTTGGGGTTTAATGAAATTCCATATTTCCTGCACCTTTCAAAAATATGCTTCAGGTCACTTAAATGATTATTCCTATCCTTAGAAAAGACTGTGATGTCATCTAAGTAAATAACAACTGATTTATTAATTAGACCTTTAAAAGCAATATCCATAACACGTTAAATTGTAGCACCTGCGTTAATGAGTCAAAAAGGAATCTTCTGATAGGCGTATGTTCCCCACTTGGTTCTAAACGTTGTCTTTAACCTGTCATCTGGATGCACAAGAATTTGATTATATCCTGAGAATCCATCTAGAAAAGACATTAATTCGGAACCTACAACTGATTGTAATATCTGTGCCATGGTAGGCAAAGGAAAGTTATCTTTTTGACAAGCTTTATTCAGGTTCCTAAAATCGATACAAATCCTAATATCACCGTTCTTTTTCCTTATAGGCACCATATTCGATACCCATTTAGAGTGTCTAACAAGGAAGATTATTTTGGCTTTCAGAAGCTTGTTTAATTCGGATTTGATTTGGCTTTCAAGGTTTGGGTGAATTTTGTGAAGCTTCTGTTGAACTGGCTTTTCGTTCGAAGTCATAGGTATGGTATGTTGAATTATAGAGGTATCATAGGTTTTGAGATTTAAGTAATCCCAGGCAAAGACACCTTTGTATGTTTTCAACAACCTAATGAATGATATCCTTTCTTCTGATGATAGGAAAAAACCTAGGTTGACATTTTGAGGTTTTTCAGTTGACCCTAAGTTTACCACTTCAAATCTCAAAGTAGAACTTTGAGTTTTGGAGTCAGTAACTTTATTGAATCTATCCTTTAGATCATAGAGATATTCCATCCTAACTACAGACTTCGGGATTGGGTTTTGATTCTGATTATTTTTAATTTGGAGATCATGCTCTTGTTCGTCTATGATATGTTCCTCATACGACCCTTCTGATGTAAGGAAATTAACTATATCTGCATCGTTATTGAATACTCTCCAATTTGTTACATTATCAAGAATAGATGGCCTAAAGATTAACTCTATTGAAAATCTATTAGGACTGAACTCTTCTGCTGGTATAAGCTTGGATGCCACATTAGCAAGTAAGTCAGTGCTTGCATTTTGCAGTCTAGGAAATGAAGAAATGTTAAAAGCATAGAAGTGAGAAGTCAGATGATGGGCTAATGATTGATAATGTTTAAGGTTCCCACAAACACAATGAATTGTACTTCTTACCTACTTCACAATTATTTCAGAATCACCATAGACTTGCAGATGTTTGACATTAAGGCCAATGGCTTTGTACAGACCTTGGATCAATGCTTCATATTCAACGCCATTATTGGAGCACTGAAATTCAAGTCTGCAAGCTAACATGGTTTTCTCTCTTTGCAAATTGATGAAAATACATCCTGAGCCTGCACTGTCTTTATATTTGGAACTGTCAAAATAGAGAGTCCAGAACAAAGAATTATTTGAAATTTTATCTACTAAATTAACACACATGGAAGCATTTGTTTGTGAAATTTTTTGTATTTGAGACACTACGACAATATCTAAGAAGGGAGACCTCTGAGCATTAAAGGATCCCAAAAATGAATCAGCCGAGTAATTTCCAATGATGTTATTGGTGAAGGCAATAGGTTCATTGCTTCCCTCAAGGTCAGTGACTATATATTTCATGAAATTTTCTTGGTCTACCGTAAATTGGTTTGGTTTACCATTATGTGGCAACCATGTGAGACCAATTAGTTACGAACTAACCATGCAACTTTTCAGAACAATCCCTACTTAGGATTAAACCATAAAATTCAGGGATATCAACCACTAAAATATCAATTATTTGTGAAATTTTTGGATTAGAGGAAAGCCTAATTGATACTGATGTTATTTCTCCGAGTACCTCTATTTTTGTCATGTCTAATTGAACTATGTGTACCGCAGATTTTTGAGGTGTAATATTCAATTTGGTGCACACGACACTTGGCATAATATTTGAAGAGGCTCCTGAATCAACAAGATAGTTATGAACATTCCTGTTGAAAATTTTGTAAGTGAGCAGAAATGGAGGAATATGAGAAATAGATCTATCACTGATTAGGACTAAATCTGAAGGATCTACTTTGTTGGAAGATGATGGAGGTTTTCCCATATCGTAGGTAGCTTGAGTAACTACAGCAGATGGCAAAGGGGATATAGGAACTGCTTTTAATTCTCTTAACAAAATTTTCTGTTGTTGCTTGAGTTTAGTGAGTTCATGCAAAGAAATGTTTTCTCTAGTCTTTTTCATATCTTCGACTATGTTGTATTCCACTGTATCTGAAACTACCAATGTTTTGGAAGCATTTGGAGAATCTAGTGGAATAGGGTCTGTCTGACTAGTCTTAGACTTTTTTGTTACTATTTTATCCTTTACAGGAGTAGCAATTTTTTGTTTCTGATTTGTGATAGACGTGTTAGGAGAGTTTTTTCTCCTCATAGTTACTGGCATAGCTTGTCCCTCTTATTCATTTGGGAGGATGAAATCCTACATTCCATTTAATTCAACTTCTTCCGCTGTTTTGGCTTCCTCTTCAACTGGTGAGTCTTCTTCTGTTTCTTGATCAGACTCTGCATTTGAAATGGTGTTCGGGGGTTGTGGTGTAGAAGAAGGATTCCTTTTAAATGAGCAAAAAGGTTCTTGGGAGCAGAGGATTCTGCAACTTGTTTCTTGATTTCAATCATTTCATTAGACATTGTTTTTAATACTTTCTGCAAGCCTTCAAGATCGAAAGGGTCCTTTGAAACTTTCTTTTTAGAATCATCCTTAAACGTTACTTTGATTTCCTCTCGTCTGTTTGTGATCTCTTTTCTAAAGCTATAATCCTTCTTTCTATAGACAGGGCTTCTTTCATATTTTATACAAGGGTAGCCTTATTGGCTCTATCTACGAAAATTACAATATTAGAGGGAAGAGACAATATGTACCATTCTATTTGTACATCTACAACAGGTTTTGAGGCAACTGGGATTTTATTAAGCAATTTGTTAAATCTGGATTTGAAGTCTTTGATCCTTTGATCTGAGTTAGCTTTTAAATTAGAAAGATCATTGATTAAAGATGATATGGTAGATTATCATCACCAAATACCTAGATCCTACTGGAAGGGAAAAATACCAAGATCCAACAGATCCTTGGAAGGGAACAGTTTGATTACAACATATTCATGTGTAAATCCATTAAGATTCATGACCAACATGAAGTTATTTAGACGTTCTTCGGCTGGAAGACCATTGTCGGGATTGTACTTGGGTAGCCATTTCTCTAGGTTTGCTGGGAGTTCATTTGGATTTCAACCAGGACAACACCAGGGTTTTTCCAAGGTTGAGTGGGTTGATTGGCCATAACTTGAGTTGGAGACTAAGAAGATGGGAAGGTCAATCCAAAAGTAGGTATAGATGGTGAAAAACTTACTACTGGGTTAGTACTACTAGTGGCAGTAATAATTAAAGAAGTGGATAGTTGAGAAGTTGTGGATTGAGTAGAAGTGAATGGGGAAGTAAATGGATGGAAAGGTGATGTGATCTCGCTAGTATTCGATTCAGATCTTGGTGAGGTAACTTTCCTACATCGTGGAGGGATGGGGAACTCAAAAGGGGTTACTCCAAGCCTTTCACTTTGAAATCTAGTTAATACACCCATTTGTTGTAATGAGAAGGTAACACTTCCATCAGAAACTTTGGGCCTTTGTGGCTTCTCAACAGAAATGGATATTTGTTCCAATTTCCGTATCAAAGAATGAACTTCGGGAAACTCGGGAGTATAATCTGGGGAAGTTGATTGTCTTACTACTTCAGGAGATGTTTCTATAACTTCAGATTTCCGATAAGGAGATTCTGAACGAGATCTAGAAGGCGTAGAAGTTGCGAAGGGGTTTTGACTCTTATGAATGCTTTTCGATTGATCTTTAGGTTTATATGCCATTCATAGTCGGATAGCCCTCCTTCTAGCCCCAAAATGTTGAAGCCTCAAAAATCGCTGCGACAATATGGGGGATAACTACCGGGTCCGGACCTTAATACAACTCCTTTTTCATTTAAAGTGGTGGCTCTGATTGGGGATAATGGGACCAGTTTCCCAGTGTGGGTTTTAATATGAGAGTGGGTGGTTCATGAGCGTTTGCAAATAGAATAATGATAATCTAAATGACCTATTATATCATGCAAATCTTCTAACTAACTTATTCTAATATAACTTGGGTAATTCTGTGTGGTATGCAATCTACATAGATATCTGCTTAACATGTGATAATAAAGATTTATAACGCATAAACAGAGATGATAACATATAACATAATTTCTTTTACTAAATAGTTAGTCAAACAAATTTATAAAATATATTGCATATATGATGAATTATATATATGGAAATTAACAATTTCAGCTAGGCATCATACAATAGTGCAATTAAAGCTTAACAGAAAGAATAAATCTCACACACAATTCATGAAAGTAAAGTTTTGTCACTGATTAAAAGGAAACAAAAAATAATACAATATAATAGTACCATATGTGAGGAGTTCTGCTCGTCCATAGACTTGGATTTTGTATTCTCCTGAATATGTGGAGGAGTTTGACACTCCATTGCCTCTTGGGTATCTGTCGTTTTGGAAGTTCTTTCAGTTTTTGATTAAACTACTCCTAATCTTGCCCCAAACTGTTGCCTTTGACCTCTAAACTGATTTCTTTAGGTGGGGTGCTCAAAACTTGTTTCTCAGCTGACTTCCTACTAGATTTTGTTGTATTATCTATCTCTTGGGCCTTCCCCGTATATGGTGTTTTCTCATTATTCACCTGAGACGCTGTGCGAGAACTAGGTCCTTCACTATTAATAGTCACACTTGGTGTAGGCTTATCTTCGATCTTTAACAAGTGCAGTGGAATTACTGTGAGCCTTTTACTTCTGAATTCCCAAAATCTTTCAAAATTTTCAGGACTCAGGTTCGCTTTAGCCCATCCGAATGCTTGTTCGAAGGACTTGGCTAACTGTAACAGGTCTTCAAAATCATTATCCTCATGGTTGTATGGCTTGAGCTTTACTGCATTAGTGATGTTATGTCCTACCTTGTTTGGATAGAATTGCCATTTTGGCAAAGTATGAAGCTTGAGGGCTTCCATGTTTGCTGACTCCTTAATGGCATGATTAAAATTTGCTAAAGCAAAATAACTGCACTTGACAGGAAAAGAGGGTCATAATAACTTCTTGTTTTCTTTGAGGAATTTAGTTAAGTATTTTCCTACAGTCTGGTGGGCGATTTCCCTTGCTGACAATTTATCAGAAACATATAAAGGAAGGCCATGTGGGTCAGCTGTGCTACCAAAAACCCTAATGTAGGTGAACCATTCTTTAATAAAATATTTGCCGACAGCTAGAAGGTCTGTTGCGGCTTCTTGGGAAAACCTGGGGGATCTCTTATTGAAAATCGTTTGACGGAGGGGAAAAATAACAGAATGACATATCTTATAGAAATGAGGTATATAATGGGACTCCCACATTTTCTTATGACTGAGGTGGATAGCGTAGGGGTCCTGTAAGGTCCATTTCCAACCCGTGTTCGTAAATGCAATGCAAAAGCAAATGGCGTCCATAATGTAGGCACAAAAATAGAAGGGGGGAAGATTCTCTAGAGAGGAGGCTCTCTTCTATCGATACACGGTAATGATGGCGCTAAGTTATTAGATAGGATGGTGGCCCAATTCATGATGTGGGAGTTAACACATGCATCAATCAAAGGAATCCATTCTATGGAAAACTTAGAATTATTGGGCAACCCATATAGTCTACATAACATAACGACTGCATAGTTATAAGGGTTTGCCAAAGAGGCTATAACATACATACCCAATTTGTCAAATTTGAATTTGTTATCTAATACTCTCTAGCCCTGAATCAGATTGAAGGGGTCTGGATTCTTCTTTGTGAAGCTGGCCATGTATGTCTTATCATATATATCCTGAGGATTGGGTATATGATACATTCTCTTCATGTCCTATGCTCTGAACGATCCCATGAGTTAATTTCTTGAATTCATGAATTGCTTATCTTCAATGGTAAGGTTTTTGACCACCCACCTAATCATATCCGTGTATGGGATGATTTTATCCCTCGCTCCTATCCTATCCAAGAAAGAACATGCAGCGTCCTTGAATTGAAGCCTCGAAGGTCTTGTTGAGTTAGCTGTTGATCTTGTAATAGTAATCTTGGGATGCTCATCCTCAAGCCTATTGTAAAGGACCTCCCAAGATGTTTTTCCTCCATCAGAGCTGCAGATTGTATCAAATAATATGGGAGCCATCTCTGTAAACTCAGATTCTGCAATGCTCTGCTTCTTCTGTTTCTACAACACCTTTCTCAATGACATGTCTTTTGTAGCTTGCCTGAAATGGACAATATATATCAACGTAGACAATATCAGGCAATTAAGATTGAAAGAATTTGTGAAATGACCTTGGATCGTGAGAAAGGTTTAATGAGATACTCAACGTTAACTACCCATAACTTGGAAAATGATTAGCTCTCCTCGGGCTGTTAAATATTTATTATCCTGTCAATTCGTTCATTTTTTGTATTTAAAACACAATTATTTCACACGCTTACCACTCTTATTCGCATATCGCAATCTTCAAATGGATACAATATAGTGTTGTGATTACTATAAGGCGAAATGTGATTGCGATTGTCACAATATCGCATTTCAAAAATTGTTAATAGGCGTTGTAATGGCATAGCTTAATTACTTGTGAAGTTTGCGAAGTGCGATTTGTGATTTGTGATAAGGATCTCATCCTTGGGTTGTTTTGCAAGATTTTTCAAGGTAATTTCTTAGAGTTAGGTTTTATTATCCTAAGACTAAAAATTTAAAAAGGGTCCCCATTTGTATCTCTAACCTAGCTATTGTTATCCATAAATGGGGGGGGGGGGGTTGTTACATAGTACAACACTTCCTCACTTTCATTGATGATTTTAGCAGAAAGACATGGGTTTATTTCCTGAAGCAGAAGTCTAAAACTTTTCCAAAGTTCAAAGAATTCAAAGCCTTAGCAGAGAACCAAAATTATCAACAAATCAAGGTATTGAGATCAAATCGTGATGGAGAATATGATTTGAAGGCATTCTATGCTTACTGCAAACAACATGGAATCAAAAGGTAGTTTACAACCAGATACACATCTCAACAAAATGGTGTAGTAGAGAGAAAGATCAGGACAATTATGAACATGACAAGGAGCATGCTAAAAGAGAGAAACTTGTCTAATGAGTATTGGGCAGAAGGAGTTGCATATGCTATTTATGTGATCAACAAATCTCCTATAAAGAGTGTGATGAACAGAGTACCAGAAGAAGCATGGTCATGTATGTCTTGCAGTGTATCTCATCTCAAAGTGTTTGGATGTGTAGCTTATGCACATGTGCCTAATGAGTTAAGCAGAAAGTTGGATGATAAAAGTGAAAAATGCATATTTACTGGTTATAGTGAGTAATCAAAAGCTTACAAATTGTATAACCTTGTCACCAAGAAGACCATAATCACTAGAGACATTGTGTTCAAAGAACAAGAGTCATGGAATGAGATTATAGATAAAACAATTGATGCAAGAGTACCATTGATGGAATAAGAGGGTGTTGCAGAAAAGGAGCAACAAGAATAAAGAGAGAAGACACCAATCAAAGTCACACCAGCAAGGACTCTAAGATATTATGAACAACATGGATCTTTAAGCATATCAACATACATAAATACTCCTAGCAATCAGTCAGGTGATGAATCAAGCAATAGAAAAATACAAATGAGAATTCTGAAAGATATTTATGATTTTGATGTTAGTTCAAAATTTTGCATTATTGTCTTCCAACCTTCTTCATTTGAAGAAGCTATAAGAGATGAAAATTGGGTGCAAGCTATGGATGAAGAAATTGAAACTATTGAAAAAAATGATACTTAGGATTTTGTTGATTTTCCAAAGTATAAAAAATTGATTGGTGTGAAATGGGTATCTAAGAGAAAGTTGAATGAGAAAGGAGAAATTGACAGATTTAAAGAAATGCTTGTAGAAAAAGGGTTCTCGCAACAACTGAGAATAGGTTTTGGAGAAACGTTTGCTCAAGTAGTTAGATTAGACACGGTAAGGTCAATATTAGCAACAACAACTCAGAACAAGTGGAAAGTGTATTAGATGGTTGTGAAATCAACCTTCTTGAATGAAATTCTGGAAGAAGAAATCCATGTGCAACAACCTCTAGGTTATGAAGTTGAAAGCTAAGAAGATAAAGTTTACAAGTTGAAGATATCATTCTATGGACTCAAACAAGCACCAAGAACCTAGTCTAATAGAATTCACATTTACGTGATCAGTAATGGATTTTGCAGAAGCAACGTTGAGCCTACCTTGTACACAAAGGTAAATGAGCATGGACACATTTTTATTGTTTGCTTGTATGTGGATGACATGATTTATACTGGTGATCTTGAATTTTATGAATTTAAAGCAGCCATGAAGAAATAATTTGAGATGAAATATCTTGGTCTTATGAAATATTTTCTTGGCATAGAAGTTGAGCAATCCAAGAAGGGAGTTTTTATTTGTCAAAATAAATATGCTAAAGATTTGTTGAAAAGATTCATAATAGAAAATTGTAAACATGCCCCCACACCAATTGCAACATGTATAAAGTTAAGTAAGGATGATGAAGGATCTTATGCCAATCTGAATCTATTCAAAAGATTGGTTGGTAGCCTCATGTATCTCATAGGTACAAGGCTAGATATCATGCATGGTTTTAGTTTGATTTCTATATTTATGGAGTCTCCAAAAGACTCATATTGGAGGGCAGACAAAATAATTCTTAGATACATAGTAGGAACTACATATTGTGGCATAATATATGCAAGCACAAAAGAAAAAGATTTGAATGGATATACTGACAATGATTTTGCAGGCAATTTAGATGATAGGAATATCACTTTTGGTTATGTGTTTCGTCTTGGTTCAAGTGTGATATCATGGACATCTAAAAAGCAGCCTATTGTGACATTTCCATCAACATAAGCAAAGTATGTAGCAACAACATTAGCAACATGTCATGCAGTATGGTTACAAAGAGTTTTGGATGGACTTCAACGAAAACAACAAGGATCAACAAAAATTTATTGTGACAAACCCTGAGCCATTGCACTATCCAAGCATAGTGTGTTTCATCAAAAGAGCAAACATATTGATACAATATATCATTTCACTAGAGAACTTGTGAGAAATGGAGAATTTTATTTGAAGCCTTGTAAATGGAGTGATCAATTGGCTGATATATTTACTAAGCCATTAGCAAAAAATGTATTTGAGTTTCACAGAGGAAACTTGGGTGGTGTAAGCCTAGCTGATACTTACACCAACAAACATGTTTGAGTTGTCATGAGTCATGTATTAGTTTAAAGGTCATAATTAAGGGGGAGTGTTAAAGATAGCTAATTACTCGAGCATGTAGGGTTGTCTAAATTTACAGAGTGAGTTAATTGAGTCAAGTGTGAGTGAGTTTGAGTTAAGTCTTATTTTGGGTAAAGTCAAATTTAGTGTGTGATTGCATGTCAAAGTTATTTCGACTAAGTTGCTAGTCGAAAAGTTTAAATACCCCTCACCAAATTCATTATAATCATTAAATTTATGTGATCAATAAAATAGTTGCAACTTGTGTTATTGTGTATGAAATTTTGTACCTTTCCTTATCTACTTTTCAACATTTATTAATAATTTGTTAGATCCTTAATACTTCCATAGGCTATGATAAATCCCAATGATGTTTTTGATGTTTTTGTATATTGAGCATGTTTTCATAAATTGTGGTAACCATATGTAATTTTTTTTTTGTTAGTTTGAAATACATATTTGATCTAGAGATGTCTGTGTAAACTTTGATTTTATTTTAATCGGAGTTTGTTTCGTTCTCTTAAAAAAAAAAAAACCTTTAAACACACGGAAAAGGCTTCACGCAGTCCTGATTTACCTGGTTCAGGCTATTAAGGGTATTAGTGATCAGAAAGGTAAATCAACTCTACGTTCAAATAATTATTTATTAAACTTAGTGATTAGGTTAAAACGGAAAGCAACTATATATTCATTCCTTTAATTTATTAAAATTTGATTATTTAATACCGATCCCATTAATCTTGGTAATTAAAAAAGAAAATCTAATCTTTAAACCAGAGTTTATGTTTTTATTAAATGTAGCTGGAGTGGTTATATATTCAAATCTTTAATTTAAATTTCGGTTATATGTTCAAATCTCGCTTGACCAATCTTGCACATAAAGACTCATTACGTAACGTATCCTCTCTCTTGCGACCGAAAGGAGCTAAGGAACCAGTAACTAAGATGGGTGGGGTTCATGAAAGCAGTATGAGTAGGACCATCATACATCCAATGGGATAATTTCATAAATTGAACCTTATCTCAAATTGATTTGTATTCCCATCTTGCACCACAGAGAGGTACGCCAGGCGAGGCTATGGCTTTCGAACAATGGTGGACTTTGAAACTGAAGGATCTCAAATTGGTACCACCGGGTAATAACCCACTACCCCAGCGACAAGAGGCTCGGTAGGACCCGTTAGGGGCTCACTATTCATATGGTGAGGGTGAGCCTGCCGAACTCTCGACTATAAAGCCGCCATCGCTCGACTGTTAATGCTGCTTGGCGTGGTGAAATTCTTCAATCTAAAACCCCAATTAATAGACAAACCTCTAGATAGACTAGAAAGAAGAGGGGTTTTGGGAGCTACGGAGGCTCCTGTGCCCTGGGTAGAATACTATGGGAAAGGATTTGTCAAGATTCCTAATTGAGCATTTCTAGATTGTAAGGGTGCAACAGTCTAACTACTACTCCTTTACTTCCCTATTGGAGCTGTAGGGTATGGCCACGGTAGGTTATGGTAAGTAGAACACTTAAACTCATTGAAGTGGGTCGGTATTGGGGGTTACAACTGGACCCACCAAAAGAGGGTGTAAAATTTAATTTATTAAATTTAAATTAGATAATATTATTGATTATATCAAATTTGGCAATTTAATCTTTAAATTATAATTATAAATTTGCTATGTATTTAGTTTGAGTAGTTGGAAAAACTGTTTGTATATCATGTTAGAATATCTTATTTCTTTCCAGTGAATTTTCATTATTATTAAATAAATATTTTAAACTAAATTTATATGTTTTTATAAATTTATATAAATTTAGTATGAGTGATAAAAACATATTTTGTTATTCTCTCTTTCTATTATAATATATTAATTTTACTTGTATTAGGGAAATTCTTAAAAACGGACTAGGACATAATCACAAGGGGATATTCACATTTGTCACGATATGCCTTGAGGTGGACCTAAGTGAGGGACTACCAGAAAGCATAAACTTGAACTTCAATAATACATAGTGGACACAACCACTAGACTATGAAAACAGAGCCTTTCGATGCCGTGGATGTCTACAAACAGGGCACCTCCAAAGTGCCTGCCCTAAAGCAAAACAAACTCCCAAATGGAACAAGAAACAACAAAAACAGCCAAAAGGATGGCAATGCACAGCCCCTTGGAGGAAGAAGCAGAAAGAGCAGAAACAACAACATACAAAGCAGAAACGGAAGATCAAAAGGACCAGAACACCACGCTAAAGGAAAAGGAAGACCCAAACAACCCAATGTAGCACCAAGCATCTCAACAAATAGAAATGGAAATATCTGGCATCAAGCGAACTCATGGATCTGATTCGGACAAAGACACCCCCACTGAAAATCAGCTTTCCATTGTATCGGCCACTCCCAACAAGGGAGGTTGGCAAAAGGTGGAAAAAAAGAAAGGGAGAAAAGAACAATAGTTAATTTTTATTATTTTTTGTCTATCCTGCATCCTGTGAAAATATGTATATGCTTCTCAGCATTTACAAAATGTAATTTGTCATATGAATAAAATTACGATTTTTCCAAGGGGAAAATATATATATATATATATATGTATATATGTATATATATATATATCTATATATATACATATATGTATATATATATATATATATATATATATATATATATATATATATATATATATATATATATATATATATATATATAACCAATTAATTTCAATTACATAAAATAAAAATATTAAATGGTTTAAAAACACTATTTTCTTGTTAACAAAAAGCAATATGATTGAGCTTAGAGTATGTCTTAAAATTATTTTTGTTTTGTCTAAGAACTCATCTTTTTTGAATGTAAGGAAACAAGTTAACTTCCCAAAAATTAAAAGCATCTAGCAAAAGTGAAAACTTACCCCATTATAAACCACCAAAATAATTCCATATAAAATAAAAACTTCCATATACAATAATTTAATTTTTAATAAGTAATTATGATAAATAACTTATATTTGTGATAACAGCTCTACAACTGATTTCACAACTAAATTATAGATTTAAAAAAAACCTAAACACTTTAACAACCAAATACAAACGATAAAAAACCATGAACACTTTAACAACCAAATGCAAACGATTTATACTGTATTTAAAATAAGTGACCTCCCCTAAATAGAAATTAGGGAAGGTCGGGCATTTATTCTGCCGTGCAAAGTCACCATTTATTTACTTACTTAGGAAGTACTGTCAACGGACACTTCTGATGATGAGCTACGGTAGCACGGACTATTAGAAGAAAACTATGATAGAGGATCTGATATCAGAATTCAGTAGGGTGTCTGCCCAAGTATGTTTCCCGGCGGGTCGTAGTTGCAGATAACGAAAGTCCAACCGTCGTTACATTGAGCTTGAGCGCAGCCGAGCCTCTTGGAATCTTTCCACACCACTTGGGTATAGTGTCTGCACTCTTGACCTCCGGTGCAGGAATTAGAAGAGTGATCATAGTATTGCTTCTCGTCAACCCACGACTGCACGGCCATTCCCACGGGATCCGAATAGCCCATCTCCTTGTAAATATTCTCTCCGTATTGACCATGGGAGTGCTGTAATGCGCAGTCTGCTATGCGCTTGATTTGCATAATTCTGCGCGTAAGCCGCGACGTTGTCGTCCCATTCCAGAGCCTCCACACCAACTTGGGCTCTCGCATCATTGTGAGGAGATAAGAATTGCTGCCGCACATCTTGGCCTTGCACCACCAAGCAGTACCATGCCATTTGCAGGAAAAAAACACACTTCAACAATCCATTCATAGTCATGACAACACTGACAATACCGTCAATCCAGAAAACAAGAAAGAAAGAAATCGCTGGTTGCCCACTCCATTCAATCTGTGAAAGCAATCAACCAGTTGTGTATATTTATAGCAATTCACAATCACATATTTATAGCAATTCAACCAGTTTTTGGTCTTATGGTATGAGGAGTGGGTCCAGTTTTTGGTCTTATGGTATGAGGAGTGGGTTCAATTTTCTTTTAGCTTATCTAAGTTGGTGGTTTTTTTGTTTAGCTTATGTAAGTTGGTGGTTTTTTTTGTTATGAAGAGTGGGTTCAATTCTCTTTCCTTCCATGTGAATTAAAGGCTCCTTCAAATGGGTAGAGGAAGTTATTCCATGGATTTAACACCACTTCGCTAGAAAAAGAATAAAAATATTATTCCACAATATCCACGAAGTTGGTAGAAAATTTCCACAATATTTCAAAATTCCATGGATTTAACACCACTTGCGTAGAAAAAAATAAAAATAAATATTGCTTCCACAATATCCACGAAGTTGCTGGGAAATTTCCACAATATTTCAAAATCTACGACAACCCTCGCTGTGTAAATACAGACTTTAATGGAATAAAAACAGAGACCCAGAGACTTTTCTGGCAATAACCTAGAATTTTTGTTTTGAATTCCGTTCATCAGAAGGCAAACACAGGCAAGCTGTCTAACACGGAAACATATCCATTGAGGTATATACTATATACCATTACGAAAGAAAAGCATATAGAGATTTTCGTAGAAAATTCAGTGACTTTTAAAGATTTATGGAAAATTCCAATCAGTCCAATGGAAAATTTTCTATACAGCGTCTCTAACAAATAAGATTGATAAAAGGTTTATGAAGATTATAACAAATAAGATAAGATAATAGTGAAGGAATTGACGTAAGTCATGAAGTGGAATGTACGTGGAATATTACTAGGTAGTGGAGATTTCGAAGAGGTTTATCAAGTTTATGTTAGCAAATAAGATATGATAATGACGGCATTGACGCGAGTCATTCGATGCATCGGGGTCATGGCACGCCTGGACTATCAGTCATTCGATTCGGTAATGGGACCAAGTTGATTGTGAGATATTGGCATCCTTTTTGACTTTTTGACTATGCGGACATAGAGGACAATTAA
Source organism: Pinus tabuliformis (assembly GCA_031772625.1). Classification (NCBI taxonomy): domain Eukaryota; kingdom Viridiplantae; phylum Streptophyta; class Pinopsida; order Pinales; family Pinaceae; genus Pinus; species Pinus tabuliformis. Next base: position 1,230,504,340 of record CM062818.1, read on the forward strand.
GCCCTAGTTTTTCACACGCAAAACGATGCATTTTAACATATTAAAGTTAGCTATATTGCAAAATCGGCCAGCAACGGAGTTGCTACACAATTATTAATAGTTTGTGTATGTTAGGTTAGCTTCACTATTAGATTTAACAATAATCTATGCATTTGTAAAGTATTATTATTTTGAAAATATATATATATATATATATATATATATATATAAAAGGATTTTAAAGAATTTCATTTAAGTGTATGAGAATAGGTTTATAAAATATAATATTCATCCTATCATAAATGTTTATTTTGGATTTAGATAAGGAAATTTCAAGGATAAATGACCAGAACTAATTAGCACTTGTAATGACCATTCTATCACAAGAGGATGGGGAAGGTAAAAAAGAAGAAAGTGAGAAATGAACGAAGGTAGAAAAGAAGGCAGTGAGAAAAAGGTAATCTGTTTACTTCCTTTTTGGAATAGTTTAATTTTATATGTTATTATCTCTATGGTAATCTGTTTACTTCCTTTTTGGAATAGTTTAATTTTATATGTTATTATCTCTATGAACACGCACCAGCTCTGACTAGTTTGATTGAATGATCCATGAGCATTTACAACATGTAATTTTGTTTTCATTAATAAAATTTTGATTTTTTCTTGGGGAAAGAAAAATAAATGTTTATTTCCAAATACTTTGTGTTAAGCTTTATATAAATCTCATGTTAACCCAAAACCCCCTTATTAACCCTTAAATATTGAGCGATTTCATTTCTATTGTTATATTGTTATGTAGGCTAGAACTCCTAATTCTACTCTTTGTCTCTCTCCCTCTCTCTCTCTCTCTCTCACACACACACACACACACCATATTTTTGGAGATATACTCCAAGGAATTTAGGGTTTCTATATCATCCAGTTTGACATTTTCACTACCACTTATTTTATGTGAGGTTTTGATGTAATCCAGACTTCTGTAGCTTTTATAGTAAACTATAGAACCAAAATTGTTGTTACAAATTGCACAACCCTAACCATTTGATTTTGACTACTGTACTAAACTAATTCAAAGACTAATTACAGAGCATAAACACATAGTACTTCTAGACCTGTCCATAAGAACTCATAATAGATTTCAATTTTTTTTATTCATTCAGAATATGTTGTTACATGCACAAATTCAAATATGAAAGTTGAGTCCTTAGAGTGCTTGAAATTCCTATGCTATTACACAACAACATGTCATAACTAAAACACCCTCTCTAATGCGTACAATAACTAGTTGCACTCTCCAAATTGTGTGATAGCCAAAATCAATACCAAAAGTCCAAGAGCCAGAAGAGAAAAGCCTAAGGGCCCAAAATGAACCAACAACAACCAATACACCAAAAGCCCCTTTTCTTGCTTGTTCATACAATTTATTCTAATTTTGTTGACATTTTCACATTCCAAAGATGAATTGAATCACTTCCTTACAATACATGGAAAAACCTAAATTTGTAACTTATGTCCCATTCTCATAGCACATCTAGTAGCAGTTGTCATGTAGCAGTGCAACTTAACAACTACCAATTTTGGGTGTGTCAGCAACTCCACCCAATAGGACTATCCCCACACAATTCTAGGAGTGTCAACAACTCAAAAATAGTCGTTGCTTTGATAAAACATATCTAAAGGAATAGCAACAACTATCAGTTTGGTGTATCAACAATTAACATAATAGGAGCATCAACAACTCAAATACATGGGAATAAAAAAACTTATTACGAACTCAATCATAAACTTTTTTTTAGTTGATGAGGATTGCCCAAGGCCAAGGATGCTCCTACATCAGGTTTTATACTGTGAAACTTGGATAACATTGAGGCGAGATCGTGGTGAACATGTAGTTCAAATTATAGATATTGGTTTGCTATTTTTTCATAGATATATTCCAAGGAACTTAGGGTTTTTTATATTCTCCATAAATTAGCCTAAAACAGGTTTGTTCAGCATTGTAATGCCCCATAATAATAATAATAATAAAAAGGTAAATAAAATAATATTAATATATATAAATAGAATAACAATTAATGAAGAAAAGATAAAATAACAATTAACAAAAAAATATACATGAATATATAAATAAAATAAAAAATAATGAAGAAAATATTATAATAAATAAATAAAATAAAAGTGATATAATGGTTTGTGTGCCATTGAGTAAAGTAGTACTAGAAAGGATAAGAAAAATATGCATAGTGATCATGATGTTATGATATGAGGTTATAATGCGGTTCCAATTATTATGTGACGTCATACAAATTATATGTTGATGTTATAGCTTATGATTATGTGAAGCATGTGGTTATTGCATGCATATTTTACTATTCAGAGCATTATGATAACAATGATGTTATGTTCCCATGATGGCATGCAAGTTATTATTATATTACAATGTTATGACTAATGCATTGGTTGCATATTGAGACGTGGTGATTGATAAGAAATCCACAAATAGGATGAGAAGGCTACTTTATTTGATGATCGAGTAGGAGCCCATACCTACGAGGGAGAATATGTAACATTATATGGGTTGGGGATGGACTCAACCAATGCTCTATATGACAATGTATCTATTGCGTTGTATAGCTCTTGATGGATAACTCTTGAAGAGCTATAGTACCATTTTGAGGACGTCGAGTGCCTAATAGTAGATTGGGATACCGAAGTCTAGAGGGGTCGAAATAACTTTGATGTTGAAGTCTAGAGGGGGTGTATGAACTTCGATGCTTGGGGTTGTGCACCTTAGTGAGCTGTGGAGGAAGTTGGGCCAACCTTGTGAGATGGCCAGAGTCATTGAGTATTAGGACTAAATGTTTTCCTTGGGGAAGACGAGGTCAAATCCCTAGGGCGAGACTTGGGGCTATGGTGTAGACCAAGGAGGCTATTTTCCTAGTTACGAAAGTTGGAAAAGAGGCTTGGGATTCCTTAGGATTTCCCCGTTGATGTGAGATAACTTTCGATGCCTGCTGGTATACTAGTTCAATATAGCGTGTTTGACAATAATAGGGTAATAATAATAATAATAATAATAAACTAACTCCAAGATGAAGTTCCTTAAAGAGGGGGAGTATGTAATGCCCAATAACAATAAATAATAAATAATGATAATAAATTAATAAATAATAATAACAATAATAATAATAATTAACAAAGAAAGGATAAAATAACAATTAACAAAGAAAGAGACATGAATAAATAAATAAAATAACAAATAATGAAGAAAATATAATAATAAATAAATAAAATAAAAGTTGGCATGGAAACATAGATGGTGTACATGCAGATCCATTTCCAATCTCCTTACAATTTTTATAACCATTTCTTCTATTTAATGGTGGAGAAGGGGGAAGAAGAGGAGGCATTCATTCACTCATTCTTGAGGAAGGAAATGCTGGAGGAAAAATGATCAATGAAAGTAGTAAGTTGGTTGAGGGCTTGGGGGTGACAATTACAAGAAAGATTAGTTGAAACTTGTCTAAGATTGGGTGGAGAATTGTCACCAATACCTTGTTGTGGGTAGAGGTACAGATCAACAGAATTCAAGTAGTGTTGCAACACCATACATGCTAATAAGAAATATTCACTCCTTAGGTACGTGGCAATGTTTCAATTTTATTGGATATGTTAATAAAGTGATTGTTATATTTTGTCATATGCTTAATTCTTGGGATGTTACAACCATTTTTGCTATAAAATTTTTAAATAAGACTTTAGAAGGTGAAACTTGGACCATGTTAAGGAGACATCTCAAGGGATACCTGGTTCAATTTTCAGAATTTGGTTGATTTTATTTTCAGATGTATACCTTATGGAAGTTAGGCTTTGTGAACAATGATAAAATAAATTTTAAATAAGCCAAATTAGTATTTTTTCCATATCTTCATGTATAGAAATTTTCAGACCATGAAATCTTCAGGGATTTCAAGAGACATACAAAAGTACCTTAGGTACAAGTTTTATAATTAAATTTTAAGAATTGGACATGTGGCATGCTAAACAAGTTTTCTTATGGGAAGAGGCCATAAAATATTTTTTTTGGAAAAAGCTACCATACATTTTAGTGGAAATATCAAATTCAGTTCAAACATGTGGAATTGCAAAAATTACATATTAGAGTATTATAGATTTTTTTTTTTTTTTTTTTTTTTTTTTTTTTTTTTAAATTTATTATTATTATTATTTTTTAAATCTTGAAGGACTCAAATCTTAGAGATATATCAATAAAGCTTCAACCAGTCCGACATTATCCAAATTAATGTATGTAACTTACTAATGACCTAAATTTTTATTAGTATATTCATGTATTTTGTGAATAAAATTTACAACAAAGAGGAGTGCTATTTTATTTTCCAACATGCCTAAAAAAAAACTAGTTCACTAATTAAATCTATTGAAGACTCATCCTTAACTCATGAAGAAAGTGAAGAATTAATGATTTAGGTTATTTCAATTAGAGAATAAAGTTAATGAAATGGATGGTAGAATGTTGAAAAAGGTGGATTTCTCAAGTTCTCAAGAAAATATTAAAAAATAAATAGAAAAGAAGATGAAAGAAAATAAGGAAGGACTAGAAAAGAAGATAGAAGGAATAGAAAGGAAGATGAACGAAAATAACAGAGAAATACTAAAATTCATGATTTCCATTAAAAATATTCTCTTGGATAGGCTTCATAAAAGGAATATAGAGATCCAAGGAAATCATTTACATAAGGATTTTATTATTTTATTATTTTTTGTTGAGAATTAATCTCATATGGGGAGTGTGCTATCACAATTGCAGAGAAACAATTTTGAATCATAGAACCATAATAATGCATTTTCAATCCAAGATCCACATCATCAAGGCTTCAATTCAACACCAAAGATATACTACATTTTAAATACTAATATGAGGGATTTTGATGGTAATGATCCTATAACATGGGTATATTAGATGGAGAAATACTTTTATCTACACATGATCTACACAAAGTGACATCCTTACATAAAATAAATATTGCATCCATGTCTTAAGAACAAGACCAACATGTATTATATCAATGAATTTACGAAAGAAAAAAAATATATTTTATATCTTGGTCCATTTAAAAAAGGAATTTATAACACATTGTGGGGATATTAAGAGGAACAAATTCTTTAGTTAATTAGTAAATCTTTGACAAAAATCACTAGCTACAAAACACATTTAATAATTCCAAAAGTTGAGTCTCAAAGTAAAGAATGTTTCAAAGGATAACTTGTTAGACTTATTTATGGGAACATTAAAAGAAATAATCCAACATTAGGTGCATATCTTTGAACCGAAATCTCTAGAGTGTGCTTTCAATTTGGAAATGAAAATTGAAAGTAAAAATATGTCCACTAGAAAATTTGTCACTAATAACTATAGAGAAATCATGCTCCCCTTCCTAAACTGACAAGGTTGAGTACTAAACATATGGATGAAATAAGATCAAAGGGACTATGTTTCAACTATGATAGGAAGTATAGGGAATCAATGCATTGAAAAGAAATTATTCCACATAGACTGTGAAGATGAAGAATATCAAGAAGTGGTGTTGTTGCTGCGACAACAACCCTCCAAAATTTTTCTCGATTTAATTTTGGAGCCTAACTATGTTTTCATGAGCCATCACTTCAATAAATATTTTGTTTTCTTTTCATTTGTTCATGTTTTACTAAGTTTCAATCATCCTTTCAACATATTTAAGTGTTTCTTTTCCTCCTAGGTCAAAGTTCCCTAAGTGTCACTTTCTCGTCTTTTAGAAGTTGGCTTGTTGTCTTTCTAAAGATAAGAAAAGAATGAGATTTCTGTATGCCCTAGTTATATTTCATTACTTTACATGCAAAACACACAAAATAAAGAAAGCACACCTTTCTTCCTTAGTGAGAGTGCACTTTCCAAATTTAGTGACTGCACATGCATTGTTGGAGAAAAATGCGACCCCTTGAGCCAAAGTGCACTTCCCTTTCCAAGTGGAGCACAATTATATCTCACAGTTGAGCACACTCTTGTTCATAATGGGTGAAAACTCCTTGTCAACAGTATGTGCACACTCATCTTTAGCAATTGTGCACTCCTTTCCTCTAGCAGGTACTCACTCCCTATCCTTCACACATGCATACTTCCTTATTTGCATGTAGAGTGAACTCCTAGAAAATAGGGATTATCGCCCACTTCATTCACCAAAATCAATGATCAAGTGACAAGTGTTGAGCATGAATTGAAACCCTAATCCTAACTTGCATGAAGATTTTCTTTATAAGGAGCCGAGTTCATTGTTCATTCTCACAATCACTATTCACTTTGAGCTAAGTGCATCCTCTCATCACAAGGAGTTTTCCTCACCCTTGGTCACAAGTGTGGAAATTCTATTGCAAAGTATCACTTTTGTTTGCTTTTGTCATTTTTAGTGCTTCTTTTTCTTTCCTTAGAGGCGTTTTGATAAGATTTTTGCATATTAGGTGTGATTTTTTATGTATTCTTGCTCCTACAAGTCTCATCTTGTTGTCGCAAGTGGCAATTCTATTAAATCTTCACATTCCATGACCTTTCACCTTCTAGTCATGATTGAGACAGGATATATATTAACAATTTCAAACTTGTTTCTCTCACTTTTACTGTGCTATTGACTTGTTAATGATTATCACTTAGTCATTCTGGATTTTGTCTCTCTCTTTAAGCAGAGAGCACTTGCAGGTAACAGACACTCATTGTGATAATGACCTGCACCCGACTGATAAGAATCCCTCCTTTATAGTGCATGGTGCTCTTCGAAGTCACACTGAGGCATCCCTTACCCATTGCAATTGCAACCTGTGCCCTTTCTAATCCTCCTTAATGCATTGCACCCTTTTAGTCAGCAATAGGTCTCACCCTTTCTCACTGCAACTGTGACTTGTGCTCAAGAGAATCCCCTCTCTCTCACAAGTGCACACTAAATAGTTATAAGCTCTAAAATTAACCCCCCTTGTGCATTTTCATCTTGACTTGCACCCTCTTCGACCCTCTCTTCCTTGCCTAGGTGCAATGTCCACTTCCAATGGCTAGCGAAGCCACCCTATATCATCCTTGTTCAACTTGTGCAATTCTCTCCCACTCAATGTATTATGCATAGATTGCATGTGATAACTAGGAGATTTCTAAGAACTAATATTTGTTCACCATGAGTGATATTCCACTTGAATATGCTATAGATAAAGAATACGTTAGCGTTTCATATTATGTAGAGACAATGCCTCCCACCACTCGATAGGCTACATCAAAAGAAATTTTAGAAAACAATACTAAGGAGGTATTGGAATGTTCCAAGCCAACCATTCCCATCTTATCAGACATAGAATGCCTCATTGATAAATCTCTCAAAGTCTCATGGAATGATATAAAATATGCCTTCATGCAAAAGTAATTCTCAGAAAACCTAGAAGACAAGGAAGTATACATAAACATTAAGAGGTCCAAATTGCATAGAGTAGCATGTTGATTTCTAGTACTATCCTATGCGGAAGGTACTGAATGGATCTTGCTATAGATGGATAGCAAGAATATGGTTCTCAACATTGAAAGGTTCCAAGGAAGTATTTGAATAAACAAATCTATGTAACATGGGCTAACTTTAATACTAGGGAGATTATCAAGTCATGGTTGTAAGAGCCTACAAAGTTTCACCAAAATCCAAGTGTGGTTTATAAAACTAAATCCTTGAGAAAAGTCTGTCAATATCTTATGGCGATGTTGTCGATTGCATGGGCAAAAGAACAAAAAATATCTTGAAGAGAGATGGATTTATTCATTCAACTTGGTTGTTTCTAGAGGTATGATCTTCAACTAGGCTGAAATCCTCTCTCACCAACTGCAAATCAATGTACCACAAGGCAAAACAACTTTATAAGCCAAAAAATATCCAAAATTCTATATGTCTGCTTATTTGCTGGATGGAATTTGCGATCACTATGCATTTATAGGGATTAAATGGAATTGGACCCCTCCAGACAAGTTTCCTGCCAATTTCCATTGTAGACTATTGTCAGAAGTAAGTTTCTGAGGAGTATATACAAGACTGGCCAAGAACTTCTGTGCAGTTTTATATCAAATGATTTATGAGGTGGAACGTCCCTAAATGACAAATTAGGTGAGGGAGACCCTTTATGAGATTGTGGATTGGTTTTCTTCACCAGAAGGCACATACATTACAGTTTTCAGGTGCGAGACTACCCCTCACCTTATGCCAAGGCATGTGACTAATAAGGTGGTTCTATAGGAGGTTTCCTATCAGTTGAACAATAATTTGTCTACACAACTCCAAAAGAAGAAGAAGTCTCCTTGTCCCTCTTTTCCTTCACGAATTATATTATATGAGATTAAGAGCCTTAAGGCGACTGAAGCTGAGATTGAAAAAACTAAGCACATTCATTTTGGAGTAATGAGATTTCATATGTGTGACTCCAGAAATGTCTGCAAACAACTTTGTACCAAGATACATTACACCTAGTTGTATCTACCTATGGTAGTTTTAGAAGGTGAGAAGATTAAGAAATGGTACAATGTATTATGGAAGGATGGGCCAAGAGATGAGGCAGGGCCTTCCCATGTTTCAAAGGTATCATACACATACATGGAGTAGATTCAATAGGAAGTGATTTTGCAAGATGAAATTTTATTATCAAAGAAAATACCAAAGCACAATTTAGTAGTAGAGGGAAGCAAAATTTTTAAGGAAGATCCTATTTGCAAAGGTGCAATAGAGGTGGAGTAGAAAATAATCTAAAGGAGGAAGGCAATAAAAGACAAACAAAATAAAAGAAACAAGACGAAGAACATAAAAGAGAGGAAGAACAAAAACAAAAGGAGGAACAGGAGAAGAAGAAACAAGATGGCTTGTTGAAGAAGAGAGATAAAATGAAGAAGAGAAAAGTGGAGGAGTTGTAGAAGAAATAACAAGAATAAATCTTAAAGACGCAGAGAGCAAAGGAATAAAGAAAGTAGAGGAAGAGGAACAATGAAAGCAATTGTAGGAAGAGGAGATGAAGAATAGACAAGAAAAAGAAGCAACACAAAATTGGAGGAAGAACTAATGGCCCGTGACTTAGAGGCAAAGCTAGAAGAGGAGTAATATATTGAACCAATTGCATATGAGCCCAACATTCAATCTAAACCTCCTCTCACCAGTGGCCATCTCGCATTCAACAAGATGGGAAAATTTCCTCCACCCGATGATAGTGTTATGGATACATCAAACTTTATCTTTGACTAACTTAAGAAGAGGATCATACACGAGAGGCGAAGGTACTACCCTGATGACCTTGTTCATCCTGTTTCAATAGACACATAAAGGGTTATATTATCCAACACCAAGAGGAATCCTCAAGAAATCATCATAACAAATGCGGCCTTTGTGATAACAACACATGATAATACAAAATATATTTTGAGTTAGAATGAACAACTGCGAAATGAGCTGGTTATCATAAATAAGTAGGTTGATCATGCTGTTGCGAAAAAACAAAAGTTGTCTTCTATCCGTATCAACATGACAGGGATGTGGTCTGCCATACTTGAAGAGTTGAAACTAACGGAGGATAATATGAATCAACTTTACAATGAGATGATCCTTTTACATGAGGCGATAGTGCCCTTGGTTGAAATCCAAAAAATATCTCAAGAAATACTGAAAGTTTTGAAGGTTGTAGGAACGACTATGGATTTGGTGGAGGATTGGGGCATCAAGTATCTTAATATTTCTAAGTAATTGGTTAAGAAAACATTAACATTTGAGCTTAATAGAATAGATTTATGGCTACACAGTCAGAACTACAACCAACTTGGTGAACATGTGACCAACACTATAGTTGCTTATGTTCAATTCCATAGTAGTTTAGAATCCCTAACACGAAATCATAAAGTACTTTCTATGGACTCACTTGGAGAAATAAGGAGCAAGGATGTCATCATGTAGGAGTTGAAAGAGTTCATTGAAAAAATTGAGAAATAAGTAAATCAAGAAGGCTTAGAGGTGATCAAAAGTACCATTCTACAATATGTGATTGGGCCAACCAAATTTCATATGAAGTTATTTATGTTGTGGAGTAGTATACAATCTAAGTCCAAATCTAGACTATCAGATGCATTGGAGGTGAAAATGTAGTACATTGCAAATCTACCGACAAGAGTCAAAGTTATTGCAATAGATTTCAAAGCATGGTGCTCCTACATTACCAATGAGCTCCACTCTCAAGCTATTGATTTTTCTTTTCCTCCTACATGAGGAGTTTTGTCTTATTGCGATTTTTTCCTATATAACCACCATTTTGAAATGTAATTTATATTTTATGAGAGTAATAAATTTGATGTAAAAGATGTCCAAGAGACACATGTGGAATATAACTAGTGACATAGAAGTCCATAAGTTGTAGAAGTCAAAGAGTCATGAGGAATCTCAAAGGTCATTTTCATTTGTTATAAATAAGCCATCATAACTAAAACAAAGGGCTTTAAATTTGGGAGAATTGTCCTTGGCTTCCTTAGTTGTGCATAGGGAAGAAGATCATTCTTTGGAGAAGCAAGTGGTAGCTTCATGTTCCACTATTGGGGCTAGTGTTTCATCATTGTAACAATGTACTTAGATCCTTCATTTAATCATCAGAACCTCTTAGAGTCGATGTAATTTCATGCATCTATAATGAATATTGTAAGACTATTCTGTAGATGTTTGCGGTATATGTTTATGTTATACATACTAAAGAGAATGAAATTTTCGTTAACTTTAGATATGAATCTTGTTAAATGTATCAGTTTTTAAGTGTTTTCATGATTGTCATTATCTTGTGAACTATTTTTTAGGTTAATTAATGATTCTTCTATTGTTTCTCTTGTGTGCATCTCTTAGGATGGTACAACTACTTTTCTATTATAAGACCGCCTCTTATCTCCCTTTCATGGAAGCTCACTTTACACTTTACAATCAGTGTAACACAAATCTTACACACTTTCATTCGCCAAAGTTATGTGTATGATATCTTGTGTGCGTTGTGAAACCAAGGCATATCTCTAAGATATCTTACAGATGTTAGCCAGACCTAATATCTAAATGGGGCTCCTACTCCAAAAAGTGTGAGGTCTAATTGGGAATTCACATGGGGGAGACCCCCTGTATTTTGGCGGTATCTAGCACCGTTAACATTCGATGCAAGAAAGAGGGCTAGATGGAAAGTTAAGCCTGTGAATTCTGTGTGATCCTTTAATATTAAATGGCTTCATCCCAAATATTAATCCTAACATTTTTTTCAAATTCTTTATATGTTTCAATTCTCGCGGAATGTTTACATAACTTGTCACATTTAAAGTTTGTTGGAAAGCGCCAAAAAAATGCCTCCGATTATGTGGTTGAATGTGTTAAATTTTTCTTTTCAAGTGGAGTTTATTTTGAGGATATCCTTGCTAGGTTGTTTACCCTCACATTGGAACGTCATGCCAAGCAATGGTGTTATTCTTTACTCACTTCTTCTATTCACTCTTTTCAACAACTTGTTAAGGAGCTTCATAAATATTTTGATAGGTATGAATATCGAGATGTTTGTAAGAGAATTAATAAACTAAGGATGAAATTAGATGAACCTTTAGAAGAATTTTCTAACTGATTTCTTCATACTTTTTATGATTTTCCTGATGAATATATGGATTAGGAATCTATGAATCAGAAATTTCAGTATTTGGTTAGGATTTCCACAAAAAAAATTCAATCATATTTTTTGGATAATCCCTCTCTTCCAATTATTTCTAATCAAGAGGAATCTCAATCTTCCGAGGATGAATTTATTACCAATTTTGTTCCTTGTCCTTCTCCATTCTTAATACCTTGTTAAGTTCCCCATGTTAATCCTATTGAAGTTGAAAAATATGAAAACCAAATTACTTATATGTTTCTTTCTTCTTCATCCCCTATCCATGAATATGATACAACAATTTACTCCTCGATCTTTCTGAGTAATGGTATTGTCTCAAATGAAAATTTAGAATCTAATTTGAATGAAAGTAGTGCGTCTACGAGAGAAAATATTCAACTTCCACATTCTTTTGACCCCATGTGTATTGAATCGTGTAATCATCATTCTCCCACTAGTTCAAATGGTGATCAGAGAAATGGGGGTTGTATCTTTGAGTTTGAAAAGTTCATTGATGAGGAGATACTTCATTTATTCTCTTTATCAAGATGATGATTCTCCTTCCTCCATTACTAATTCATATTGTAATCTTGGTAACCAATATGATGATCTTGAATCCTTTATTCATGTTGAATCCTTGGACGAATATTATCCTGATCATCATGTTTATACTGAATTGCATGATGTTGATTGCCCAAGTTTGATGGATGACTCTTTGTTTTCGCAAGAAGAATCAAATTTGCATAATTTTCAATTAGAATCATATATGATCTTTGAAGAGTTTCTTACAGGAATACCCTTCCCCGTTGATCATATCTTGTGTTAGTATGTATGTAATGAATCAACAAGTTTCTCAAGACCCGATCTTAAACTGACATGAGGAAGTGAAGAATTTCAAGAGGATGATATGCTAATCAGGAAAAAGTTTTATAGGAATGATGTATGCATGACAGATTGTGATAAAGCATCAGAATATTTGTGAGATGACATGTTTTTATTATAGGGATTATTGAATATATGGTTGAATGTTCATGTTGGAGAGATTTATATGCATTATCATGTATTTTGGATGATTGAGTCTCACTGTGGGGCTGTGTGTGTTGAGCTCATATTCACACCTTGTATAGTTGTCAAAACCATGTAATGCAATACTAAGTGCGAGATTGATGTATGTTGCTACTGTTCGTGTTGAGATTGAGTATGGTTCAAATGTATTGTGATGGCCTTGTTTATGCTACCATTACAGTTTGATGGCTTAATGAGTTGAATTAGTATATGTATGCTGCTTGATTTTGTAGAGAGTATTGAGTATGCTACTAGGGTTTGAGACAAAGTGTATCTGAGGGTAGATTGATTGTATAAGCAAAGAGTTGTAGTGTAAAGAGTTGTTGTATTCAGTTGATGAGCATAGATTCATAGTGGGTCCAATATGAAAATAGGATGAAATAAGACTCACAATTAGTTTGTGCAGAGTAGAGTGGATCGTAGTTTGAAAATGTATGAAAAGTGATCCATGATAACTTGAAGGTTGGGGCCTTTAGTGGGCGAGTTGTGGCTTGTTGGAAAGTGGTGGCTTGTTGACTTGGGGAGTAGTGGCTTTCTTCAGGTTGTGGCCTAAGAACTTGGGGGTGGTAGTTGGAAAAACTATTGGCTGTTGGGTCATCTAGTGGGTAGTGACTTGATAGTTCTAGGAGTGGTGGTTTCCACAGGTGGTGGTCTACAATGTTTAGGAAGTGAAGGCTTCCATCAAGTAGTGGCTTGGAGTGAGTGGTTGCTCGCATGCAACGCAAGTGGGGGCTTGCACATTGGTGATGGCTAGTGATATGATATGAGAATATTTTTATAATAATAAGAGGAAGCAAAGTAAACTAGATGGCAGCTTTTCTCTCGCAAGGATTTCCACATATCCCATGTTTATGTGTTAATGGTTGCTTTTCTGTTCTATGTGCCTTGATGTGCTGTGTGTTTAGATAGGTTGTTGTTGCACTAATGAATGATTCAATAAATTGTTAAAGAAAGGAAAAATTTATAATTTGGTGATCCACTGCACAATACTGATTGTCAAGCTTCCAACACTTTGCACTCCTGATATAAGCTAATTCGTTTATCGCCGTAAAATAGAATCAACGCGAGACAAGGATTGAAATTGTTAACGATTGTTGACGAACTCCTGACCCACCAACTTCCGCTTTCTCTCCTCCATTCTTTGTGCACTGGAGGACCCGAAATCAAGGAGAATGAAAAAATGGGCAACACTTTGAAATCTCCGGAGCAAAGATGTGAAGTAAGAAGAATTAATGACAGAATAGATAATGCTTTTAAGATATCCAAACAACATTCCTTTTAAACAAAATAGACGGAGCAAGTGAGACCTTCTTGAGATAACGCTGCAACGCCTGTGTGTCGATACAACGCTTCCACCATGTATTTGAAACAATCGATCTGTCCATGTCAAGATTTGAAACGATTACTGTTACCACTTAACATGTGGCATACGAACTCTGCCAATCATTTAGAAACGGAAAACTGTGAAGTTCCATTTCCCAAACCCTTAATTTAGTCTCTGTGATTGGGATTCTGAAGAAGAATATTTCAAGCTTATGAAATCACAACCATTCAAACAAATTTTCAGTTATAAAGAATTAAAATTCATGCACCTCAATTTCGATATAAACTACGTCTATGATGATTAAATTTAACATACAATTAAATACCATCTGTTTAGAATTTTTTTGAGAAAACTAAAAACGTTTCTTTTTAGAAAAACAGATTATAATTTTGAGAAAACTAAAAACAGGGAAGAAAATAGACTCATGGGCAGCTGCTACTATAATGGTATTTGAATGGACACTTTGTGAGTTATTGATTCTGGGTAGAGGTAGAAGAAATAGGAAAAAAAGGTACTCAAATTACTGTTACCATTACGTTGTAACTCTGAAATTTACAACGTTGGCTTATTGTATACTTGAAGTATCTGAAATTTATCCGTGGGGCTGTGCTCAACATGCGTCATGTCAGGTTTCAATAAGAGCAGCAGTTTTGGAGATGCGGCCGAAACTCCATAGAGTAACATCCCCTTAAAAGAACGCGCAAAGCATGATGATTATGTGACTGTTTTAGCGTCGTTTCGTTTTCAATTTTGTAGTTGATTTTTAAGAATTGTTTTTAGCAAGATTTTTTGGAAGTTTTTTTGCTGGGTTTTTTTGTGTAATTTTTGAAATTTAACAAGAATTTATGAAATTATAAGGTGATGAGTAACCTTTACACAATCAAAATACTTTAAAGTTTTTCAAAACACTAAATCTGTATATAATAAAAAACAATTTAAATAACACAAATCAAAATTTAACTGAACAAATTCATATACCAAAAATTCCAAAAAAATTACACTAAAAATAACTCAATTTTTAATATAAATTTTAAAATATTTTAAAATTATAATTAATTTTAATGAATCTAACCATAAAATAATATTATCCTTTAAATTTCCAAAATATTTAAAAAAATTAAATTCAACAACGCGGGTATTAATGGAATGAAAACGTGAAACGTAAACTCGCTGACTGTTCTCTTATAACATCGACTTTTTGTTCGAATTCCATTGATGACCAAGGCAAAAACGAAGTATACCATTACAAAAGAAAAGCATGTTCTGATTTTCGTTGAAAATTGAGTGACTTTTGAAGAAACACGTAAACATATATGGAAAGTTTCAATCAGTCGAATGGAATTTTTCTATGCTGCGCGCCTGAAACGCATTGACCAAATATAATGCGGAAGGTACGATAACAATAGAAAGTGGAAATTCATAAAAGGGCTATCAAGATTATGGCAACGGGTAAAACATGAGACCGTAGTCTGACCAGAATGTATTTTTGTTTTAAAAACTATAAAATATTTGGTAATATTTTGATGAAATTTTGTACAAATTTAAGTTGGTTGTATTGCAAAATCGGAGAGCATCTTCACATGGTCTAGACCAAATCGATTACACTCCTTACTACTAGAATCAAGCTTTCACTTCCTCCCGCATAAAACTGAGTTGTGCCAAAATTTCTTGCCAAGCCACCCGATACTTAGATCGCTTAAGTGGATACATAATCACTGTTTCTCCCTTTAAATTAGGTTTAGTCTAGGTTTCTTAGGTTGAGTTAGTTTTAATTGTTAGAACAACTGTAAAGAGAAGAAATGAATTGAACTAACCAACAATTCAAAGGTGAACAAGCTGCATGCATAAACTGGAGAGTACACTCTCACATCAATTAATCAAATATGATTTAATAAATACATCACAAAAGAATAGGAAGGTGAGAATAAACTCTTACAACCTAGGAACTAATCCTAACTTAAGGAGTTATAATCTCACATCAATTAACCAAATATAATTCAATAAATACATCACAAAAGAATAAGGAGGTGAGAATAAACTCCTACAACCTAGGAACTAATGCTAACTTAAGGAGTTACGTTACAACCATGTAACCATTTCTCCATTAATACAATATAATATTAATTATTTTCAATTATCCTAAAGTCCTAACATCCTCCTAAACAATTCAAACTTCACTTTCCCAAGAGGCTTAGTAAAAATATTAGCCACATTGTCCCATGTTTTATAGTATTTAATAAAAATTTCTTTTGACTGGACCTTTTCTCTAACAAAGTGAAACTGAGTATCTATGTGTTTTATGTTCTTATGAAACTCTGGGTTGTTCACCAGCTTAATGGAACTCTAGTTGTCACATTTGATGATGGTCGATTCTTTATGCTCTTCTCCTGCATCATGGAGAAGCCTCCTCAACCAGATAGCTTCATGTCGCTACACATAATACTTGGTACTCGGCTTCATCTGAAGATAAAGACACAATGCTCTTCTTTCTACTGCTTCATGCTATGACCCCGATCCAATATTGAATGCATAACCTGTGATATATCGTCGATCATCTAGGTTACCTACCCAATCAGAGTCTGAAAAACCTATGAAAGTAACATTAGATGTATTAGTATACAGAATACCATAATCACTAGTACCATGAAGTGATCCAGGTGGATGTTGGTGGCTACCCACCTATCCCACTTGGACTCCCACAACTGTCTCTTTCAGTTTTTTAGTTTCCTTATTTGTAGCACAATTTACTATTTTTTGCAGTTTTTCGAAACGTGAACTTCCGAAGCCATTTTGAGGCCCTAAACGAAGTTTTTTGGGAAATCTGGGAGTAACATGGGTCCATGGATTGATGTTTCTCTTCCCAAAGTTGTAGTTCTTAGATAGATATTTCTAACGAGATATTCTGCGCGGCAAATGAAGATCGTATTCCAAAGTTATGACCTCGGGAAGTTGATGTACCAATTTACCCAAATGGGGCCCATAGTTTGGCGTTTCATTTTCTAGGGTTAGGTTTTTGGATGTTTAGGGTTTCCATTATTTCTCAACAATAAATAGGCCTTCGAGCCTCATTGTAACACAGTTAAGAGGCATGTAGCCACCGCATCTCTTCTCAGAGATAAGCTACCATCACTTTAGCGGTTTATTTCAATTTCTGTTTGGAAGCATATTTTAGTATTTTACATTAATGAAATGAAGTATTATTTCCATTGCATATATGTATTTATGGTTATTTCTGTAATTTGTTGCGTTCCTGTTTAAATCCGGATCCGTGGTATCAAAGCAGTCTCCTTTTTCTTTGTTTTTCTTTGCATGTCCCCAATGAGGTCGAGATATAAGGAGTTAGGGCTTGAACTGGTCGAACCTTTGCAAGACCAGGCTCACAAATCTTGACGACCTCCCATAGCGGATGAAAAGAAAGATAAGGGGGTAGGAGATCCTATCAAAATCTTGCTCGAAGAAGCCCTCGAGTGACAAAGGAATGCGATGATCGACAACTTTTCCCAGATCCTTCAGCAGCTACCCAGAGGTGACGCATCGGCTTCCAACAACTACTCTGGAAACGACACACCCTTTAAGGTACAAATTAATTTTGAAATCCCCATTTTCAAGGGTAAGATAGATGCAGATGCCGTAGATAAATGGTTAAATCTACTACAAGGGTATTTTTCTGTTCATGAATTTTCTAGTCGGGGAAAGATTATTTTCGCTCTTCTCAAAGAAGGCCCCCACGTCAAAGACTGGTGGGAAACCTATTGCGAGCAAAAGGATGAAAGTACGAACTCACTATTTTCAGCCGCTCCCACTTGGAATTCGTTCCGGGATGCCATCAAAGAGTAGTATTACCCTGTCAAAAGCTATGAGGACAAATACATAAAGTGGACCATGCTGCGGCAGGGAAGGGACCAAGATGCGCTGAAGTTCACAAACATTTTTCATACCCTTCGCACACAGTTGGGTATCAAGGATTTTGAACTGCATTTGGTACTCAAACATTGTGGCTACCTACATAGGTACATCCAGGACGAGATGGAGTTCTTGGACATCTCCTCGCTCGACAAGGTGTATCGATACGCTGTTAAGATCGATCAAAAGTTTAAATAGAAGAAGCGAGACTTTGGATCTGCGAATTCGAAGACCAAAGGACAAAGCCAAGGTAGGGTGACCTAAGACAACCCGTTGAAGTCGCAAGAAAATAGAAACATCACAAAGTTGAAGAAGGACACAGGAAAGTGGTGTGAGTTCCATAAGAGCCCCACTCACAACACAAGTGAGTGTCAGACCAAGCAGTTACTGGTGGTCGATTTGAAAGCTTCAGAATCAGATGCATGTTCCGACCCTGAGTCAGAACACGACAAGGGGAATGGCAAAGGGAAGCAAATCATTGATGCAGAGCCTAGCGCCATTGTTTCCATCACCAAGATCCAGAAGAATGAGTTCGAAGATCCAGAGGAGGCGGAGCGTCTTTTCTACTCATAGATGTGGGTGAAGGGTTCGCTGTTGCAATTCATTGTCGACAGTGGCAGCCAAAAGAACCTCATTTTAGCAGAGGTTGTGAAGTGATTGGTCCTACCGACTACACCACTCCCACAGCCATACAGTAACGGGTGGATTCACCAAGGACGAGATCTCTGAGTCCGACAACAGTGCCGCCTTCCCTACAACATCAAGCCCTTCACAGATGAGATATTGTGTGATGTTGCACCTCTGGATGTTTGTGATGTATTATTAGGCCAACCATACTTATTGAGGTGACATGCTATGTATGAGTCAAGGCCTCGCACTGTTATTATTACTTTGGGTAATTCATTATACAGGATACCAGAGATAGCCCCACCTACCGCCACCTCTTTGATCACTACTAAGAAATGCAGCAAGCTCATCTCTTAGACTAGGAAATTCATTTTTTGTTTGGTTCACTCCCAAAGTAAGGGAAAGATCATCGCCACATCCATGACCCCCGCAAAGGGTTCCTCCATGCAGCAACAACAGCAGATGGATACGATCATGAAAGCAGACATGAACATCTTCTCCTCACCCACAAGGACACCATTGCACTATCATGTCAAGCATTCATTCGATCTGACTCCTAGAGCACCTCTACCCAACAGGCCGACCTATCACCACTCCATTATGGAAAATGCCAAGTACAAGTGGCAACATGATCAACATCAGGTACCACACAAGTTTCAGGTGGGCGACAAAGTCTGGTTGCATTTGCAGAAAGAACGCCTTACAAGATCCCATTAGAAGCTCAGAACACTGTGACATGGTCCTTACACCATTACCAAGGCTGTGGGAAATAATGTGGATCGCCCTCGACCATGCTTCCCACCATCACTGGACACATCGGAGATTGCAAAACAACTCACGAGGGACCAAGTTCAGCAGATGGAGGAACTCAACGCAATGGGGACCATTGCTTCCTAAGGGGGGGGGGAATGATCCTGGTGGATGTTGGTGGTCAACCACCTATCCCACTTGGACCTCCACAACTGTCTCTTTCAGTTTTTCAATTTACTTATTTGTAGCATAATTTACTATTTTTAGTAGTTTTTCAGGTCCTGAACTTCTGGAGCTGTTTTGAGGCCCTAAACAATGTTTTTTGGGAAATTTGGGAGTAACATTGGTCCATCGATTGATGTTGCTCTTCCCAAAGTTGTAGTTCTCAGATAGATATTTCTAACGAGACATTGTGTGCATCAACCGGAGATCATATGCCAAAGTTACGACCCCGGGAAGTTGATGTACCAATTTACCCAAACGGGGCCCATAGTTTGGTGTTTCATCTTCTAGTGTTAGCTTTTTGGATGTTTAGGGTTTTCAATTGTTTTTCAACAATAAATAGGCCTTCAAGCCTCACTGTAACACAGTTCAGAGGCATGTAGCCGCCACATCTCTTCTCAGAGATAAGCTACCATCGCCCTAGCTGGTTTATTTCCATTTCTGTTTGTAAGTATATTTAAATATTTTACATTAACGAAATGGAGTATTATTTCTACTGCATATTTGTATTTATGGTTATTTCTGTAATTTTTTGCGTTCCTGTTTATATCCGTATCATGAAGATACCTTAGTACACTTTTTTCTGTCACCCAATGACTTTCAAGAGGTTTAGACATGAACTAGCTCAACACACTAACAAAGTATGCTAAGTCTGGTCTAGTTGTAGTCAGATATATCAGACTACCAACTAGTTGCATGTACAAAGTAGCATCCACCTTTTTAGAACCATCATCACTGCACAATTTCAGGTTCTGCTGCAAAGGCATTGATGCTGTCTTACATTGTTCCATTGTGAAATTTTTGACCAGCCCTCTGAAATACTTCCCTTGAGTAAGGAAAGTCTGCCCAGAGTCTCTCCACACTTCCAGACCTAGACAGTAATGTAAACTTTTGAGGTATTTCATTTCAAAAACCTGTGACATCTGTAATTTGATTTCTTTGATTAATGCATCTGTGTTACCTATTATAATCATGTCATCTACATACAAGGAAATCAAAATTATTTGCCCCTGTTCATCATACATGGTATATAGATTTGGATCATTATTACTCCTATGAAAACCATGCTATAAGAAAAATGAATCAATCTTCTCGTACCAATACCTGGGTGCCTATTTAAACGATAAAGGGCCTTTTTAAATCTACAAACTAAATGCTCCTGCCCTTGTTCAACAAACCCTTCAGGCTTCATTAAATAAACCTCTTTCTTTAAATCACCATTTAGAAATGCAGACTTAACATCCAACTGGTGTATCTTCCACTGATGTTTTGTAGCTACAACAATTAACATTCTAATAGTATTCAGTTTGGCTATAGGAGTAAAGGTTTCTTCATAGTCAATTCCCTCTTTCTGTGAATAACCCTTTGCTACCAGTCTAGCTTTAAACGTTTCTATACTCCCATCTGCATTAAATTTACGTTTGTAAAGCCACTTGCAACCTATGGGTTTTTTTCCTTGAGGCAATTCTACTAGTTCCCAAGTATTATTTCTAATAATAGATTCAAATTCTTCATTCATTGCGACCCTCCAGTCATGAGATTGACTAGCTTCTTTATACTTTGTGGGCTTTATAAAATTTAAAATTTTTGACATTAAAGCATAGTCTTTCAATCTGGTTGGAAGTTGAGTCTGCCTACATGATCTTCTCAGTAAGTGACTCACCTCAAATCTGTTTGCTTCAAACCTTAGCGGGCTTGACTTACTGATTACATCACCTGCCTCTTCCACTTTTTGCTATTGTTGTTGTTGTTGTTCTTATTTCTTGCTGCTAATTGTCCTCACTGTTTTCTTCCATCAACAATGGAATTTGCCACTCTTCAAGGTTTCTCCTTATTTCCTTCCTTAACCTGCTCATGAAATAACACATCTCGATGCACAAAAAATTTATGAGAAAGGATTAAACTTATAAGCTTTAAACTCAGTGTAGTATCCTACAAAGATGAATTTCATGGCCTTAAGGTCTAACTTCTTCCTATCATCCTTGGGAATATGGGAAAAGGCTTTTGACCCAAAAACCCTTACATGATTCACTGTAGGCTTATATCCATAAAATTCTACAAAAGGAGTTTTAAAGTTTAGACATTTAGTTGGACTCCTGTTTTTCAAGTATACTGAAGTGTTGATGGCTTTAGCCTAAAAAACATTGGATAGACCCTTACCTTGAAGCATACTTCATGCACAATCCACTAGGGTTTCGTTATTTCATTCTTCAACTCTATTCCGCTACGGAGTGTGAGGTACTGTGAACTGTTGAATAATCCCATGATTCCTGCAAAATTTCATGAACTCTCCTAACTTGTATTCTCCCCCTTGATCAAAGAGGAGAATCTTAATGAATTTCCCTGTCTGCTTCTCCACCATATTCTTAAATTCTTTAAAGAATAGAAATGTCTGGCTCTTTTTCTGATAAAGTATGCCCAGCAAAATCTAGTGCAGTCATTAGTAAAGAGTAAAAAATAATATGCACCACCTAGCGACCTAGTCTGCATAGGTTCACATATATCTGTATGCACAAGCTCCAGGATATCTCTTTTCTCCCTATCAACATTCAAAGGAAACTCTTCCCTATGCATTTTCCCTAATGCACATCCATCACAATATAAATGAATATTCTGAAAAGCAGGAAGTCCATCAACCATACATTTTCTTTGTAGCAGCATGAGATCTTGTAGATTAAGATATACCAAAGATTCTCGGCTGTCAATCCTATTGAAGCTAGATCTTGGTGTGGCATGCTCTTGATGTTCAACCTATACATGCATCCCACAAGAACTCTTGATGCAACTATTTCCTTTTTGTTGTCCTTTATGACACAGTATTTTTTGAAGAATTTGACTTGTAGGTCCTGATCTGCCATCATTGAAATAGAGATCAAGTTCTTCTTGATCCTGGCTACATACATCACATTTTTAATATATCTGATATTACCATCAGGCAACATCATCGGAATATTACTGCACCCCTTAATTTGATAACCTCTGTCATCACCTAGATAAATGTTAGCTCCACAAGTAGTTTCTTCAAAATTCTCGAACCAAGTGTAGTGTCCTATCTAGGGTGCAAGATTAGGCTATATTTATTATCGACCAGGGTCAGTAAACTTCGAGGCATGCGTCTACAATCTATAGACATAAAGGATTCCTAACTAAGTGTTCATGATGGTAGGTTACAGAACTTCTTTACGGAAGGTTGAGGTATGCTCCCTATCACCTGGACACTCAGGTCACTCAATTCATCTACCTATTCTAAAAACACTGTGTATTACTTAAACCAAGATTTTAATCCCATTACGAGGATGCTATGCATAAAACCCCTGTTCAGTGAACACTCAGCATTCAATGTTTATCATTCGTGAAAGATTAAAACGTACTAAAATCATAAGCACACTTAAAATTCAAATATATGAGAAACAGAGTTCATGAAGATGCTTTTAAAAATAACGAAAGATCAGATCCCTTACAGGATACAATTCAATGATCTCAGCGATGAATCCTTCAAGCTACCATCATAAACATTACTCATACAAATTTCTAATTAGATCAACGAAAACATGAACTAAACTCTAATCACTGTGCATACTATTGAATATTCAGAAGTTGTAAATGAAATGAAATGACAGTATACCCGTTCCACGCAGGGCCCATCCGCGTTTCAAAGGTATACTGGACTGTGCTCAAGCAACTATAGAATCAACGCAACAATGAAATCGTGACTGCAACCGTGTTTTTGGTATTAAGTTCAAAAGCTCTGTTTTCAAAACGATACAATGATAACCACTTAACTAACAACACATAACTGTGTTTACATATGTTTTTCAATGTTTACATTTCGGAATGAATGTACATTCGTGATGCGGCTGTTGCCGCTTTTGCTATGGCAAAGTTTTTAAGTTGTTTCCATTCTGAACCGATTTCAAAAAGGAACAAAACTAAATCGATTTAGAACCCTATGCTGTTGCTGCTTTTGTCGCCAACATGCTGTGCTTTGACCATCATTGACCGCACATTCAGGAGTGTTGTTTCTGCTAAAGGATAGGTGTTCGTCCATGCTTGTACATTCTATTTTTCATCCCTACCCTTTGCTCTCGCTTAGCTGTCATGCCATATGTCAAACAATAAACCAATTACAGGATGTTGCAACTTCCTGTAGTATTTTTATCAAAAATCCCTAATTCTTTAACATAAAACTCATAAATCAATTCTAATGTATTTAACAACTATAATACTGTTAACTAATCAATTTCAAGGGGTCTAAGAGATGTATGAAGGAAAAAGGGTAGGCAAACGATGTGTTTCAAGAGGAAAAAGGAGGTCAAGGAATGGTACCAACATCTCTTCCCGACTTAATGAATTAGCATGACCTCATTCTAACCCCGATGTGCTTCCTCTGAACTCTGTCCCTGCCTGTACCTCTGCTGCCTTCAACAATGTATCCACATTCTTCTTCACCTAGGCATCTTTCTGACCATGGAGCTCATGCTTTAAACTTTTGTACTTTTCCTTGAGGACCTTCTTTTGGTTGTACCATTTAGTGGCCCACTTACAAATATCTGTTTGTTTAGCTTCAAGTTTCTTAATTTGTTCCCTTAACTTTTCATTTTTCTGTTGAGTCTCTTTACTCTGTGCTCTGAGCATTTCATTTTCTTTCTTGATGACTTTTTCCAGCATATTAGCCTCCATTAGTTCTTCCTTTAACTTCTCAATTTGCTTCTCCAGTTTCTTTTGTTTCTTTATGGCAGGTGGTGAATCTTTTTCTTGCCTGTTATTGGTTTCAACCTCCATCTCAGCTCTTGGTCCAGGTTGTGAGTGGGCACTACTTTCAATATCCATCGGCATAGGTGCATTTGATTCAGGCTGGTCTTCTTGTAGCTGGGCCTTTGATGTTCTCCTGGTTCTTCTTGAATAGGTGGTAAAAATTTTATCTTGCTTTGCTTTCCGAGCATCCTCTTTTCTCATTTTCCTCGTCCTTATACTGTTAACAGGTGGAGGTACCTTGCTTGCTTTGTGTATAGGAATCTCTTCATCGATATCATTCATAAATCCTGAGTTTTCCTGTGGTTCTTCCTTGTCCTCTTCGTCTTTAATTTTGTTAGCAGCCAAGAACTCCCTCCACGTTTTCCCTCTTCTCTGTAATTCATACTCAATAAGAATTTTAATTAGCCCAAAGTGATATAAGCTCTTGTCTTCATTACCTTTCTGCTTTTGGATGGTCTTCGACATTTTGGTTAGGCTTTGCAAGAGGAAGTATGGTAGACTGATAACACACTGCCCTTTCAAATGTAACAGTAACTTGATATGGTACAAGTAAACAATACTGTAGCGGCCTTCACAAGTTACAAAATTTTGGATGATATAGACCATCTCGTCCCAGGGATGCACCAGCCAACTCCTTGGGACGCCTTTCTTCCAATTAACGGATGAAACCCTGGATCTGGACATAAATTGAGTCCATGATTTCTCTTTAAATTGCTTTGTCTTGAAGTACTTCTCCCCTTCTGGGCCGATCCCTAGGGCTTGAGCTATGGTGTCTTCCGAAACTCTGAATGAAAAATTACCTATTAGAGCTTTCTCTCCGTTGAATGTAAAAGCGAACTGTTTGGTGACCTCTTCATTACTTCCACAAAATTTCTCTAAAAAGGGCAGCCACTGTATTTCTTTAAGAATTGAAATGCAATCTTCGTGATACTGGGAACTGTCGAATATGCTTGGTTCGACCCTATTGGTCATTTTGGCAGAGAGTTTTGCTCTAACTCTTCTTTGTTTATGTTTTGCAAATTAAACTAAGAAGTTTTGATTTGTTACCTTTTATCTTCCACCTCAATACTGCTGACCTGGTGGCGTCCTCGGCTCTTTAACACTAGCTCCTTTAGTAACCCAAGCGATGCTCGATTGACTGTCTTGTAATGGAGGTCGAACCCAATTAACTACATTTTCCTTTTGTGGTGCTTGCTACCTTCAGTCTTTACTGTTGAAGTCACAGGAGTCGAATGCTAACATAAAACAACTGAAAATGATAATGAAATAACCGGCTTAACTCAATTCATAACATATTCATCTTTTGAAACAGAGGAATGGCTGTACTGGTCATATGGATGCCATCATATAAGCACTAGAAGCATATATGAAGTACTGGGATATGATTTCAGGTAGTCGTTTGCATCATTTGGCTTCGTCGGGTGGTTAAATCATAATTCGGCCGTTTCAAACATAATGAACAAGCCCGCATGACATTTGGTTTCCAAACAATTCACCACGTGTCCTGCTTCTGTTGGTACCCGGCCAAATAGAAATGTTGGGATGGCTGTAGGGTCTAATTGGTTGGTAACAGAGATTGAAAAGGTGATATGAGAGGGGATTAACAAAATCATATAAGTATGAGATGGGTTGGAGTATTGGAAGATGATAGGGATTAACAATAGGATAAGGAGTGATAGGTATGGAGGTGTCTCTGAAATTGATCGTAGCAGTCACAGTTATTAAATTTAACATTAAAAATTAATCTAAGAATTTAAATGTTAAGAATAAGGAATACATTACACTTTTGTTGGTTGTTCAAGCGTTGCATTGGCATGCTAGGTAGGACTAGTCTCTTTTGACTATTCTTTGCTGTTCATAACAGGTCCCCTGAGATAGATTCGAATGCAACAAGTCCCTCTGAGATCTTGAAAATGTTCATGCAACTTCTTTGAAATCCAGAAAAAGAATTATATGTATACAGGTGCCTTGATCTTTGGTATTTGATGAAGTCTTGGTGCCCAGCAACATGTGGATCCTTGTTGAAACTTGATGAAGCTTTGTTGAAGTAATCTTGAAGTAACAATCTCTTAACAGGTCCCTTTTATGTGTCTTAAACATGCCCCATTACTGCTGGTGTTGGTAACATGGTCTTCTGGACAGAACAGGTCCCCCTGCATAATGTTTTTAACCAGGTCCCTCTGAGATAAAACAATGACAAAACAACTTCTTTATTGAAATCTGGAGTGCTGAAACAATCTTCTTTGGAAATTTACAGTGAGGAGATGAGATAAGAAATCTTTAAGAATTTACAATGGAGAGATAAGAAAACAAAATGCTGATGCTTCTCTCCCCCACTAAAGTTTTGACTTGTCCTCAAGTCATTATTCAATAGATAAAGCAAACAGGAAACAAAATAAAAGGAATTCTTACCCGCCAACGAATTGGTTTTCAAGTAAGAATTCGGGGGTTAGAATGTGCGAGAGTCTGGTTTTCATATCTAACCCATTATTATTATTTTTTTTTTTGTTGTGTTTTTTTGTTGTTTTTTTTTTTTTTTTAGATTTTGTTTTGTTTTTTTTTTTTTTTTTTTTAAATTTCTTTTGAATTTCTAAATTGAAATGAAATGAACTAAGGCAGAGATACTGCAGCTGAAGGCTACAGTATCTCAACCTCTCTTTGTTGAGATACTGTTTGGAGAAAATTTTGTTTGCTGATGGGCTTAGTGTAAAGTTTCAGGCGATGACCGTTGACAGTAAAGGAATGACCTTCTCCATCAATAGTTTTGGACTGAACCATTGTCGTAAGCCTGAATAATTTGGTATGGGCCCATCCAATGTGTGGTAAACTTGGCTTTATGATCTTTGAATTTAGAGTCAAAAAGTAAAGCCCAGTCTCCTTCCTTGAACTACTTCTTCTTGATATGTGCATCATGCCACTGCTTCCTTTGTTTTTCCATGAGGATTGTGGTTTCCTCTGCTTGCTGCCTCATTTCATCCAGCTGGTTCAACTGCTGAATTCTTTCTTGTTGTGCTTGGTCCAGGTCAATTTGCAAATTTGCAGCCAGTTTAAAAGTATGTATTTGAAACTCAATAGGAAGCATTACCTCTTTGCCATACACCAACTGATATGGTGTAAATCCTGTAGTATCTTTCCACGTAATTCTGTAAGCCCAGAGTGCATCTTTGAGCTTCTCTTCCCAATTCTTTCTGTTCATTGCCATAGTTTTAGTGATGATCCCTTCCAAAGTTTTGTTTGTGGACTCCACCTGCCCATTGGCCTGTGGATGGTAAGGTGTACTTCTTATGTGCTTGATTTGGTATTTGTCTGTGATGTCCTTCACTAACTTTGAAGTAAATTGAGTACCTTGATCAGTCACTATTTCCCTTGGTACTCCATACCTTACAAAAATCTCTTCAAAAAGGAAGTTTACCACTGTTTGTTCGGTGGCTCTAACTAGTGCTTTTGCTTCAGCCCACTTTGTGACATAATCAGTACATACTAAGATGTACTTCTTGCCATTGGAGGTTGGGTTAATGGGTCCTATAAATTCTAGAGCCCATTTTTCAAATGGCTCTAGGTGAACTTGGGGCTGAAGTGGCATCTCATCGGTAGCTGTTGGCCTGCCCATTCTTTGGCAGCTGTCACAACTCTTCACATACTTCTTGGAATCCTTAAAAATGGATGGCCAGTAGTATCCAAGACTAAGAACTTTGAATGCTGTTCGCTTAGCTGCAAAATGCCCACCACACGGTTCATCATGGCAAGATTTTAAAATATCAATTATCTCATCATTTCTTACACATCGTCTAATAATCATATCATAACCAGTGTAAAATAAATCGCCATTAATCCATGAGTATCGAGCACTTTGTTTGACTAGTCTCTTCTTTTCCTTTGGAGTAAAGTATGGAGGTGTCCTTCTTGTAGACAAATAATTGGCCAAGTCAGCATACCAAGGATTCACTATGGAAATTGCAAATAAATTTTCATCTGGGAAAGAATCTTCAACCGGAACAACCTCACCTGGATTTTGCAGTCTAGAAAGAAAATCTGCCACCTGATTCTCTTTACCTGGTCTATCTAACACTGTGATGTTAAATTCCTGTAACAATAATAACCATCTGGTAACTCTGCCACTAGTTATTGGTTTATTCATTAAATGTCTAATGGCAGAATGGTCAGTATGTACAAAGACTTCATAACCAGTTATATAATGTCGGAATTTATTCACAGCATATATGATGGCAAGTGTTTCCTTTTCTGTGAGTGTGTAGTTTGATTTTGCAGGTGTTAGATTTTTGCTAATGAAATAAATGGCATAATTACAAGATTCCTCTTTTTGGCCTAATGAGGCACCTACTGCAGTGTCAGATGCATCTGTAAAGATATGAAATGGTAGGCTCCAGTTAGGCCCTCTTAAGACTGGTGCGGTTGATAACTTCTTTTTGAGTGCTTCAAATGCTTGCTGGCAGTTCTCATTCCAGTTGAAAAGTACATCTTTTGTTAGAAGCTTAAACAAAGGTAAAGCTATTTTACTAAAATGTTCAATAAACCTTCTGTAATAGCTCGCATACCCAAGGAAACTTCTTACCTCTCTTTGATTCTTTGGAATTGGCAAATCAACAATGATCTGGATTTTTGCTGGGTCAACTTTGATGCCTTGAAAAGAAATATAGTGGCCTAATACTATCCCTTCGTTTAAGATCATAAAGCACTTTTCATTGCTCAGGGACAAATTAGCTTCAATACATCTTTTCAAAACTCTTTCAAGGTTCTCTAATGCATGTTCAAATGAATTGCCGTACACTGAAAAATCATCCATGTAAACTTCAACACAATCATGAACTAAATCAGCGAAAATAGCTAATACAGCTCTCTGAAATGTAGCTGGAGCATTGAAAAGTCCAAATGGCAAAACATTATAAGCATAAGTGCCCCAAGGACAGGTGAATGTGGTTTTGTCCTGGTCTTCTGAGGCTATCCTGATCTGGTTGTAGCCACTGAAACCATCAAGAAAAGAAAATGATGATTTCCCAGCTAATGTGTCTAACACTTGGTCAATAAATGGTAGTGGGAAATAATCTTTGAGCGTTGCTTTGTTCAATTGTCTATAATCAACACAAATGCGCCACCTACCATTTTTCTTGGGCACTATAACCAATGGGGATACCCACTGACTGTCAGAAATAGGATATATAAAATTAACTCTCAACAGTTTTTGCAATTCTTCTCTGACAATATCCTGGAGCATGGGGTTCATTCTTCTCTGCGGTTGCCTCACTGGTTTTATAGTACTATCTGTATAAATATGGTGAGTGCATGTGTCAGGGTGAATCCCATGCATATCGGTGTAGTCCAAAGCAAATGCTTTCTGGTATTTTCTCAATAGTCGAATCAATTTCTCTTGCTGAGATGAGTCTAGGTGATTGCCTATGTTCAGAGTTTTCCCTGGACTAATCTCTATGATCTGACTCTGTGTGTTTGTGATGGATTGAACTGGAAAAATATCGTGAAATGTGGTTTGAAAAGATTGAATGGTGCATGTTTCTTGAAAATTTTGGGCTAAAAGTACATCTGCAGCATGATATTGGTCGTTTCTCAAATTTTCGGAAATATCAGGTTGAGAAAGGAACAATTCTACCAAATTATTATTATTTTGTTCTTGGAAATCATAGATTTGGTCAATGCTAAAAACAGATTGTACTTCTTCTTTATCATTGTATTTTATCATCAAGCCATAAATTGTGTGTTACTGCTGGTGATTATGCCGATGGATAAAGAGTGAGTTGTTTTCTTTCGGTCCCTCTTGAAATGATCATGTTGCCCGATCGACATCCTATGAATGCATCAGCAGTCGCTAACCATGGTCTACCAAGGATGATAGGGTGCCCTCCTAAATTGGATTTGGGTTGAAGAACTAAGAAGTCCACTGGATACTCCCAAGAGTCTAGTGAAACAATTATGTCCTCCAAAATCCCTTCAGGAATCACTCTAGACCTATCAGCTAGTTCTAGAACAATCGTTGTGTGTTGCAAATTTATGAGCTGGAGTGTTCTCATGGTTTCAAGAGTCATGACATTTATTGCAGCCCCAAGATCTATTAAAGTGTTTGGAATCTGTATGTTGTTGATGATTGTAGTAACTCTGGGGATACCAGGATCAACATACTTTTCCATTGAGATGGTATTTGTCATAAGGCCAGCTAAATGTCCTATAACATGAATGGTTTGTGGATCAATCCTTTTCCTAGTGGGCTTCTTAAGACACATTTCTTTGATTGCTTTAGTGTATATGGGAATGTATTTTATGGCTTGCAGTAGCGGAATTTTTATATAGACATTCTTGAGCTCATCTAAAACATCAAATTGTGGTATAGACATTGGAAGTTTCATTTGGACCAATCGGTTTGGAAAAGGTGGATACAATGGTTGCATTTGCTTATCTTTGGTATCATCGTTTGGTTTTCTTTGATTTGTCATTTCATTTTCATTTTCTGTGTTTCTTCTTGTTTATCAGTCATTGGAGAATCTTTGTGGAGTACCTTACCAAACCTCAAATTGATATTTTGTAAGGGTAGTGTGGGATATGAGGTTCCCTCTTCTACATTATAGGCTGGCCTCTCTGCTCTATTATTTGGATTTGGGACAGTTTGAGCAGGAATTTGAGTAGGTCTAGGAGGTTGTGAGTTAGATGGAAATTGCAGTTGTGGTGGATTTATTGGTGGAGGAGCAGGCAGTGCTTGTTGAGTAGGTTGAGGTTGGTAAACAACTTGCTGCTGAGGATACTGCTGATATGGTTGAGGATGTGATGAGTATGGCTGATGATATTGTTGATATGGTTGCGAATATGGTTGGTATGATTGAGGATATGTATGATATGATTGAGAGTATTGTTGAGATGGTCTCCATTGTTGCTGTGGGTGATTTTGGTGCTGGCATGGCATGGGTACATTCCATGAATTCTGAGCATACATATGATCATTTACAGGAAATTGAAAATTTTGATTTGGAAACATACCTTGAGGTGCTGGCCTTGGCTGCCATGGTCTCTTTGTGCCCATGTAATATACATTTTCCATCTCTACATTAGCTACCATATTACATTTCTGCAAAACCTTAACTTTAGGACAATTAAATATATCATGATGTTCAATACAGAAGGCACAAACTTGGATGTTTTCTAATGGGCAGTCTTTTAAGGCATGTTTCTTCTGGCATTTTGGGCAGAAGATAGCCATTATCTGATCTTCATCTTCTTGTTTCTTCTTAGCTTTTAGAGTGTCAATTTGATTCCCTAAGGTGCTTAACAGATCTGTTTTAAACTCTTCTAACAGATTCCCTATTTCAGCCCTTGTGACACTTGCTGAAGCAGATTTTGTGACTTTGGATGTCAAGGTTCTTTTCCCAATTTTAGCTTTGCTCCTTGAATAATTTTCGCATAATTCAGCGATTTCCTCAAAAGGTAAGGTAGAAATGTCACCTTTGCCCATCAAATTAAGATCATCCATGTATTCCTCTCGGATGCCTTTCAAGAATATTGTGCGAATCAAATCAAGAGGCATAGTTCGGTGTTTGGATTTTTGTAAGTTGTGGATAAACCGTTCTAAGTATTCCTCTAAGGTTTCATCCTCTTGTTGGCTCATTCTAAAGATATCATCTTTGGAATCTTTGGATCTACAATAAGGTTGATATTTCCTTAGAAATATTCTTCTCATGCCATCCCAATCAATTATCGCATGCTCACCAAGCCTCATGAACCATCTTAAGGTTGATGCCTTTAATGTCGTTGGGAAGAGTCTAAGCCTATGGGCATCATCTGTGTAACCATATGTTCGACATACAATGTCAAACTCGAACAAGAATGAGTCTGGGTCTTCTGAAGCCATACCATAAAACTTTGGTAGCACGGATGGAGGTATGTTTTTCATTTTGATCTCATCATCTTCTTGTGGTTCATGAATAAGAAACTTAAAGGTTGACTCTTCTTCATCTCTTCGTCCTTGATTTGGTACTGATCCATCTCCTTCCTCAGCCATTTTAATAGGTTCCTCTGTGTCAGTGTGACTTTTTTTAAAGAGAATATTAAAGAAAGATTGTTCGGTCACTGTGCTACTTTCTCCTTGTGTAGAGGATCTAGGAAAGTGTTTCTTCTGCGATTTATGTGCTAATAAAGTTTGCCTTTCGATGAGAGTAAGTCTTTGCCCTGACTTTTTTTTATCCTCTAATGCTTGTATGGTGACTTCCTCAGCTGGTTTTGTATTTCCTAAAGAGTCTGCTCCTGATGATAGGTTAGTTTTTGGATGGGGGGTTTTTATGAATCTACCTTGACTATCTCTAAATCTAGGCATAAATGAACATGATTTCTAAATCTATGTTTTTGCTCGTTTTTGTTTATTGAATTTTTTTTCTTTTTAAATCCTTTAACTACGCCTCCCCGGCAACGGCGCCAAAATGTAGTGTCCTATCTAGGGTGCTAGATTAGGCTATATTTATTATCGACCAGGATCAGTAAACTTCGAGGCATGCGTCTACAATCTATAGACATAAAGGATTCCTAACTAAGTGTTCATGATGGCAGGTTACAGAACTTCTTTACGGAAGGTTGAGGTATGCTCCCTATCACCTAGACACTCAGGTCACTCAATTCATCTACCTATTCTAAAAACACTGTGTATTACTTAAACCAAGATTTTAATCCCATTACGAGGATGCTGTGCATAAAACCCCTGTTCAGTGAACACTCAGCATTCAATGTTTATCATTCATGAAAGATTAAAATGTACTAAAATCATAAGCACACTTAAAATTCAAATATATGAGAAACAGAGTTCATGAAGATGCTTTTAAAAATAACGAAAGATCAGATCCCTTACAGGATACAATTCAATGATCTCAGCGATGAATCCTTCAAGCTACCATCATAAACATTACTCATACAAATTTCTAATTAGATCAACGAAAACATGAACTAAACTCTAATCACTGTGCATACTATTGAATATTCAGAAGTTGTAAATGAAATGAAATGACAGTATACCCGTTCCACGCAGGGCCCGTCCGCGTTTCAAAGGTATACTGGACTGTGCTCAAGCAACTATAGAATCAACGCAACAATGAAATCGTGACTGCAACCGTGTTTTTGGTATTAAGTTCAAAAGCTCTGTTTTCAAAACGATACAATGATAACCACTTAACTAACAACACATAACTGTGTTTACATATGTTTTTCAACGTTTACATTTCGGAATGAATGTACATTCATGATGCGGCTGTTGCCGCTTTTGCTATGGCATAGTTTTTAAGTTGTTTCCATTCTGAACCGATTTCAAAAAGGAACAAAACTAAATCGATTTAGAACCCTATGCTGTTGCTATGATTTTACCATCATTGACCGCGCATTCAAGAGTGTTGGTTCTGCTAGAGGATAGGTGTTCGTCCATGCTTGTACATTCTATTTTTCATCCCTACCGTTTGCTCTCGCTTAGCTATCATGCAATATGTCAAACAATAAACCAATTACAGGATGTTGCAACTTCCTGTAGTCTTTTTATCAAAAATCCCTACTTCTTTAACATAAAACTCATAAATCAATTCTAATGTATTTAACAACTATAATACTGTTAACTAATCAATTTCAAGGGGTCTAAGAGATGTATGAAGGAGAAAGGGTAGGCAAACGATGTGTTTCAAGAGGAAAAAGGAGGTCAAGGAATGGTACCAACACCAACGTCTATTACCTGTCATATGTGATGATGCGCTTGAATCTATGAACCATGTTTCAGCCTCATCCTCCTCAAGAGCTGAACGAGAATAACCAGCTATAAATAATTGAATATCATGACTGTGACCTTCATTGGTAAAGTGCCCCGTGCACTTTCTCTGTTTATTTCTAGCCTCATCTGTCTGTCTCTTAAAACAAAACTTAGCTAAGTGACTGATTTTCCCACAGTAAAAACATTTAATGTCATATTTGTTACCACCGTAACTTGGAGCCACTGCTTTTCTATCCCTGTGGTTGTTTCTCTTTGTATGGCTTCTTATTCACCATTAGAGCAAGATCGACACTCTGTGGTCTCAAAATTTTCCCCGCTCTTCTCCCTGTATCAAGATTCCTGTTAATTATTCAAATGCAATGGTTTATCTCTTGCAGACAAGCCTGTGATGAACATATGATATTCATCCGTCATCCCATTCAATGTAATTGTGACAAGATCTGAATCAGACACCTTCTCCCCAATGTCACCCAATCTATCCTTCAGGTCCTTGACCCATGCAATGAATCCAATAATAGATTCATTCTCCTCCATCCTCATGCAAAACAACTTTCCTTTGAGCGAAAAAATGCGATTGGTGTTCCGTGTTTGGTAAAAGTTGTTGAGTGTAGTCCATATCTCATTGGACGATTTACAATCTCTAATATGTGGGATAATTTTGTCTTTAACAGACATATTCATTAAGACTTTCATCTTATTCTCCCTCTTATCCCAATCCTGTATTAGTGTTGTCATACCACCTACCGAAATGGTCAGCTTCTGCTCATCGTCGCTAACGATCGACCATGC
This sequence comes from Pinus tabuliformis, assembly GCA_031772625.1. NCBI lineage: Eukaryota > Viridiplantae > Streptophyta > Pinopsida > Pinales > Pinaceae > Pinus > Pinus tabuliformis. The sequence goes on from CM062818.1 coordinate 1,230,539,217, forward strand.
GCTCGATCCCTCAAGCAACGTCTATAGCTTGATTTTCCAATTAGTATAATTGGTCCCATCGAGATTGTTTGTCTCGTTGAGATAAGCTTCTGTAAAATTGTTCATTTTCGACAGATTGAATTCCAAATCCTCCAATCTTCAGTCGATTATAACCAAGTGAACAATTACAATTATATCTGTTTGGTTCTTTTTTCCTCATTTTTTTCTCATTATATAAAAAAATTATTTGACTCTTTTTTCCTCATTTCTTTCCATTATATCAAAAAAAATTCTTTTTTTATATAATACTTTTGATTTATATTACTTCAATTTATTTTACTTTATAATTGGGAGATTTACCAGATTAGATATTTTCCCCTTGCATTATAGAAATGCACTTTATGCTATTTATTCATTCATGTGCTTAATACATATTCCCTCCTAGTTCTTTGTGCTAAGTCTCGTTTCCATAATTTTAATATTTTATATATATATAATTTTATTTTTTTACAATATTTTATAATATTAAAATAGAAAGATAAAATTTCAAAAGAAAATGAGAAAAACATATATAAAATTTGATTTATATGGAACCATAAACATTTTTCCAACCATAAAATTAAGTAAGTATTGTGGTGTAATAGTTAAAATCCAATCAAAAGTTAATATCCGAGTAATACCCAAAACACAATTATATTTGTTTGACTCTTTTTTCCTCATTTCTTCTCATTATATCAAAAGAATCAAAAGAATCTGTTTGGCTCTTTTTTTTCCTCATTTCTTCCCATTATATCAAAATTTCTCTTTTTGCTTTAACTATATAATGCTTTTGATTTATATTACTTCAATTTATTTTACTTTATAATGGGGAGCTTTACCAAATTGGATATCTTCCCTTTGCATTATAGAAATGCACTTTAGGCCATTTATTCATTTTTTCCTTTCACTGCATATTCCCTCTTTTATTTTTATTATATTTTTTTAAAATGTCTTTTTTATTAATTTCAATATTTTATTTTCTAATTATTAATTATTTTTAAAGATTTTTTTTAATATTATTTTCTTTAGTGTGAAAATTCATTTTTTTCAATAATTTTACTAAAAAATAAAATAAATAAATATTCAAAAGAAAGTAATAATAATATTATTATTATATATAAATAAAACATATAACTACTATACATAATCATAAGTCCACACATAATTATAGACATTCTTTCAACCATAAACTAAACATTACCGTGTGATAAAAATCAATGGTGCAATCCCAAAGAGCATATAAGCTAGATGATAAATCTACGAAATGCATTTTTCTAGAATATGTGGATTGTGAGCTTAGTGAGTGGATTATGACATTTAGTTAAACATAAAATTATTAAAAGCATGTATTTCATATTTAGTGAGTTATATATGTCTAAGAAGTCTAGGAAATATGGAAGTCAAGAAATTTGTTTAACAAATAGATATTCCACCAAAGAAAATGGTCAACATATTCAAGTACAATCTAAACAATAAATGGAAAATGATGAATAACAACAAGAAATAAATGTGGTCCTAACAATCAAGAAAAAATGTAAACCTGGCGGAGATGGAGTCTGCAGCGTGAGGCGGTTTTGGTTAGGGTTTTGGTTTCGGACGTATCCCTAGTCTGCAGCTCACCGCGCCCGTACCCGGTTACCTCTCCCGGTTCCCGCACCTACGTCCTCGCCGCGGCTAAGAGTCTACCCACTATCTGACGCTCTGCAGTTACCGTCTTCGCATCGACCTGTTTACCTTCCGTTTGTTTGCCCTCCCCGCCGTTACGCCTCGCTATCGATTCCCGCATCACACCTTGGTTACCTGTGCTCCAAGGTTCTCGCCGTTTCGAGGGCTCCGCTAGCTGGCAATATGGAGGAACTTGAGGCTGTCGACTACACCGAAGATCCTTTGAACGGCGTCTCCATCTGGCGTACTCCCTCCTCCAGCTCACAAGGTATGAATCTCCCGGAACCTCCGGTCGATTTTGCTGCTTACTCTGCCGGTGACTCCCCGCAACATCCTCCTGTTATTCTCCCGGATATTCCCCCCACTTGGCCTGCATTGTCTACTCCTCCCTTATCGCCGGCCTCCCTGGGGTTTGTCGCTGGGTGCCTAAACCCTAACCCTAGTTCTTCTCATTCTGCAGCGTATCAATGGCCCTACACTTCCACTCCGTTTTCGACTCCCGCTCCCCCCGTCGCCAACTCACACTTGGGTTGTTTCACTGATATTCCTCCTCTCTCGGATCCTCTCCCCGTCTCTGGTACCTTACCCCCTTCCCTCGCACCTATCACAAACCCTTCACATGGCATCGTCTCCTCCCCTGCTCCCTCCCCCCCTCTGCCTCCTCCACCGAGAACTGGACCAGGTAAAAAGTACCGTTGCTTCAGATCCAGGGAGGAAGACATATTCCTCCGACTCGAAGAGGACATCCAGTGGGGAGACATCATGGAATTTGCTGATAGGGTTCTGGTGGGTCGCATCAGAGGACGAAATTACTCGGCTGCACGATTAAAGGCTTGGGCTACAGAAGTTTGGGGACAACACTTGGTCGACATACCCTTCGTGCAAACCTTTGTGAGGGGATGGTTTGCATTGCGCTTCGCTCGTGCCGATCACACAAATTGGGTACTTTCCTCTTTCTGGCACTTTGAACATTCTCTGGTACTTCTGAAACGCTGGACTCCCATGTTCGATCCGGCCACGGAACAGATCAGAATCGGCCCTGTTTGGATCAGACTCCCGGGTCTTCCCCTGCAATTTTGGTCCGAAGATATCTTTCGCAGAATTGGCAATGCAATTGGGGTCTACATGGATTATGATAAATCATATCTTCACACTGGCATGATGGCATATGCGCGGCTTCTCATCAATCTGGATACCAGGGGGGGTCTACAAGAATATATCACTATCCAGTGGAGGGACTTCTCCAGGAAACAGATCATAGACTATGAAGGGATCCCTTACAGATGCCGCCGTTGTCATAAGGTTGGTCACCTCTATCGGGACTGCCCACTTCTGAGAAAAGGGCCGACACCAGCACAGGATGCGACACAGGATCGACCCTTCTCACCTCCTGGTCAACCTCAGACTGCGGTGCCCGCGGGGACTCCAGTACAAGCTGAAGCTGATCCTCCCTTACCGACTGCATCACTGGCGGAAGCTCCCACCCGTGCATCGCCTGCTCCCGTCCCAGATGTCTCTGATCCGGCGGGCGACGATACACCGGGTATGTCAGCTGTCTCCACTTCTAATTTACTCTCTTCTTTGCATGATCTGGCTGCATCTGTCTCTATGCATCGGGTTGTACCCTCTTCTCCCCCCGCATCGGTACCTTCCTTCCCCTCCCCCCGAGTGCCCTTTCCTTCCTCCTCTCTCAATTGTCCCATCCCCTCCCCCTCTCTCTGTGAACCGCCTTGTCCTCCATCTCTCCCCCCGCTGGCGACCGATCAGCTACCAGAGCCCATTTCCCCGGCACCCCCTCGGTACTCTCTCCGCCCCCGGACTAGAGGGATTGGTTCTGGCGCTATTGGGTTGGTTCTCGACCCACCGCCTTCTCTCCAGAAGCTCTCGCGAGGACGACCATCCCTTCTTTCAAAAGCCAGACATGCGGCTGATGCCGAAGTCGCACTTGGTCGACAACAGACCATCTTCAGGGCCCTTAGAGAAAAAAGCCCTGCCACACATCCGACATGAAGATCATATCCTTCAATTGCAGGGGGTTTGCTAGTACACCCAAAAAACTAGCCCTTCGGAGACTTCTCTCCCTCTCTCTATTGGACATCATCTTTCTGCAAGAAACGCTTTGTAATGCAGACTCCCTTATATCATCCCTCGAGGCCTGGTTACCTAACTGGACCTTCCACGCTATAGATGCATCAGGGAGATCCGGGGGTCTGGCAATTGGTATCAATAACAGAGCGTTGAGAATTATAAACACATGGGGTGGCAGAGGATTCATTGGCATCGATGCCTATGTTCAGTCTATGGAAACTATCCTTAGGCTCATCAATGTATATGGCCCATACTCTGACAGAGAGGCCTACTGGCATTCTCTCTTGTCCTCTTCTCTCTTTCAACAGGATAATATCATCCTGGGAGGGGATTTGAACTTCACATTGGGCTTCTGCGAATCATGGGGGCATGTTGCCAGGACTGACCCTTTCTCAGATACCGTATCCACCCTGCTGGAGGAACACCACTGGATCGACACCCCCATGACTAAACTGCAACACACATGGTCAAACAACAGGAGTGGTGATCAGAGTCTGGCCAGGAGGCTTGATAGATTTCTTATTAAAGAACCCCTCCACAACAGGATTGCTCGTATAAGGCAATGGGTGGGATCTGGGGGCATATCCGACCACAGACCTATTTATCTCGAATTCTCTGATATTCATAATAAAGTAAAAAGCCCCTTCAAATTTAACTCCTCCTGGTTAAAAGACCCATCCTATATTCAGATGGTCACAGAGTACTGGTAGAGCCGCCCCATAGAAGAGGAGGAACATTTCATTGAGGGCTTCATCAGGAAATTATCGGAGCTTAAAAGGATCTCTAAGGCCTAGGCACACCAAAAGAGACTCCGTGATGATCAATCTTTGCGGGAGGCTGAGGACTTCATTGCTGCTCATGAAGAGGAGGATGGTGGTATCTTTCCCACTCAGGAAAGGAAAGACCTTTACATGTCTCATATTGTAAAGAGATCCCAGATCCTGAAGGACAGGGAGGAAAGCTGGAGACTTCGCAGCCGAGCCATTTGGCTCGCTGAAGGGGATGACAACACTCGTTTCTATCATAGATTCGCCAATGGGAGAAAGGCTATCAATACCATTTGGGAACTAAAAGACGAACAGGATCATGTGGTCACTACACAGAGGCATCTATCTAAGCTCGCATCAGACCACTTCAGAAGCATCTATAAAGCCCCCCGCGAATCTAACATTCTTGAAATCATGAGAGTGGCTGAGCATTTCCCCAGATTCGTTGATCCAGAGGAACATGATGATCTCACTAAGGAGGTGACTTTGGCAGAGCTGGAAGCAACTATCAAATGGTTCAAAAAGGATAAAAGTCCAGGACCTGATGGCTGGACCATTGAATTCTATATTGCCTTCTTCGACATACTGGCAGATGACCTATTGAAAGTCATTGAACTCTGCAGACAATCGGGCAGGATCTCCATGGCCATCAAATCCACCTTCATCGCCCTTATCCCCAAATCTGATCAGCCTGTATCTTTCAATGACTTCAGGCCCATCTCGCTTTGCAATTGTCTCTACAAGATTATTGCAAAGATTATAGCCAACCGACTGAAGCCTATATTATCCCGCCACATCTCATCTGAACAATTTGCCTTTCTTGACCATCGTCAGATTCATGAAGCCATTGCCATTGCACAGGAACTCCTCCACACCCTCCACATTAAAAAGCAAAAAGGCATGATCCTCAAAGTCGACCTCACTAAAGCTTTTGATAGAGTAAACTGGTTATACATCAGACTACTCTTGACTCACCTCAGATTTCCCTATACTTTCATTAAATGGGTCATGTGTTGCATTTCTGAGGTTGCCTACATTGTTCTTCTTAATGGCGAGGCCACTCCCTTCTTCACCTCGGAAAGAGGTCTCAGACAGGGCTGCCCCCTCTCTCCTCTTCTATTCCTACTAATCATGGAAGACCTGAGCAGACTTATCACAACAGCTAAGGACAAACATCAGCTCTCGGGTATTTGCATATCCAATAATTTTCACCTCACACACTTACTGTTTGTGGATGACATTCTCATTTTCCTCAATGGAGGATTGAGTGACACCACAGCTCTCCAAGTACTTGGGGTACAGGCTGAAACCCCTTGGCTACAAAATAGCAGATTGGACTTGGCTCCTTGCCAAGGTGGAGAAAAGACTCCATATCTGGTATCATAGATACCTCTCTAGAGTCGGGCGCCTCACTCTCATTAAAGTTGTCATCAAAGCCACGCCTGTATACTAGATGACACTGGCTTGGATACCCCGAGGAGTCCTAAACAGAATACAGATCATATGCTCTAGATTCTTATGGAAAGGACAACAACCTGGGAGAATCTTCGCCTGGGTAAAATGGGACACCATTGCCAGACTTAAGAGATGGGGTGGATGGGGTATCAAGCGACTTGATCTGTTTGCTAAGGCCCTAGCTGCCAAACTAGGCTGGCTACTCCTGACTACAGACAGCCTCTGGTCACGAGTGGCACAAGCAAAATATATCAGACCCTCCCATCTCATGGACTGGTTCCGTCGACATCACAACCCAGGTCCCAATATCTCAAATATTTGGAAGGCTATATTACTCTCCCTCCCGCTTCTCAGGGAAGGCATCACTTGGCGCATTAAGAGTGGACAGGACGTGAGGATTGGCATTGACCCCTGGGTAGGATGCGGCAACCTACACAGGCTCTCGGATGATCTCATCAGACACCTTCATGACAGGGGGATAACTCACATCAATCATATAGGGGACAATGCAAACTCTACATTCCTACAACAGGCCTGGTTCACATCCGCAACCTTGGACATCCCAGAACAGTGGCAGCCTGAATGGAGCGCATTTACTGAGGCCCTCACTCAAGCCAACATCAGACTATCTGAAGGGCCCGACGAACTCATATGGGCCATCGCTAAACATGGATGTTATACTCCAAAGGAGGGATATCTGAAGCTTATGGAACCTTATAAGCCCCCGGACATCAATCCTCAATGGAACAGGATCTGGAAATTGCAGGCCGCACCTCATTGTCGTTTGCTCATGTGGAATATCATTTTCGACAAGGTCCCCACAGGAGTAAACCTCTTGAAGAGATCCTTCCACGGCCCTTTCAGATGCCATCTCTGCTGTTGTGAAGAGGAGAGCACTGATCATCTATTCATCCACTGCTCTGTCATACGAACATTCTGGCACAACATTTCTGCTCATATACCTGACCTCAAGGATTGGCATGGATCTAACAGCAAGGAAGCTTGGAGCAATTGGATTAAAGACCACGCAGACAGACTCATTAACTTATTCCTGCTCGTCTGTTGGGCCATTTGGATTGCCCGTAATCACATCATCTTTAATAACAGGCCCCCTAATTGGCCTTCCATCTTGAGTCACACTATTGCTGACTTCAACCTTCTGCCTACGTCTGTGAGGAGCATTCCTACCCGCACTATCACCCCCCTCACCATAGACAGAACCAAGCCTTGGGCCTTCTTCGACGGCTCTGCCCAGGATACTAGATGTGGCGGGGGTGCTGTCCTTTATTTGAATGAATCCCACTGCTTTAAGATACAGATCAAATACCAAAATGGCACCAATAATTTCTCTGAGCTCAGCACTGCCAAACACATCATATATTTTGCTATACAAAAACAGTGCAGACATCTCCAACTATTTGGCGACTCCCAGATTGTTTGCAATTGGATAAATTCTGCATCACATTGTTATACTTACTCTTTGAGAAATATCCTTGATGAAGCCAAAAGACTGATCACTTCTTTTGAATCTTTTGAGTGTCGTCATATCTACAGGGAGCAGAATGAAGAAGCGGACCAACTGTCAAAAGAAGCAGCGCACATCCATCTAGAACAATGGATGATACAAGAGAAGATTGATGGAACCTTCCATCAATATTATCACCTGCCCTTCATAGATCATAATAGGAATGGGTCACCGACCCATCCATAACTATAGATATGGAAATGGCTATCTCTTTTTGTGATATGGTTCCTTTTTGTTACAGTTCATCATGACTATTACAGTACTCCCTGCGTGGAGCTAGACTTTGATATTTAAAATTTTGTATATATAACATACAGACTCCCTGCGAGGAGATCCAGAACACTCAAGTTATTTTTTTTGCTGAACTCAGGATGGTCAATGGCCACATATGAATATGCAATATGCATATGCAAAATGTAATTTCTCCCTTTTAATAGAAATTACGACTTTTTCCTAATGGGAAAAAAGAAAGAAATAAATGTACAACAAACTTTACAAGAATTCTAATTTATAAATATACTACCATGATTGGTCCATGGGGCTATAAGGCCCCACAAGTCTTCATAGAAGTCTCCTCCCTCAAATTATATTTTATTAACTAGTGGGGTGAAATTGATCACTTTTAGGGTGCTTGTAACGTTAATAAAAATAGAAAATGAAATAAAGCATTGGAGGAAGAAATGATATCCTTATTGAAAAACAAAGCTTTGGAGTTGGAAAAGCTTCCTTATGGAAGAAGAAACCTATAAAATAAATGAGTATACATAATTAAATATGAGGGAGAATGGAGAAAGGAAAGATATAAGAAAAATGTTAATTTGGTAGATTAGTGACAAATTCCAATCATGGGACTAGATTCCTCTCTCTGAAAGGACCAATTTTTACCTTTGAAGCACTGGATTTGGACAAGGGAAAGTGTATTTTTGAAGTGAAGCCCATAATGTCACATTTGATCAGGTCGACCCTAAAAGAAAATTGGACACCCTTGGAAGCCTTTAAATACAAGTCTAGTGAACCTCATTTGGACATCATGATCAAGCATCTTCTTCTTCTCTCTTCTTTGGATTGGTCTGTAGAGGTTTGAAGTGAGTTCGCAAATATTGGTTCATACAAGTCCAAAATTGTAGGGTCTAAAGCTTGCATATGTGATTAGAGTTTTTGGGTTCCAGCCATAGGGTTGAGACATGATTTTTTTGGCTACAACTACATGCACACATGCCTATTTATGTGACTGGAAATCTTCGTCTGCACACATGACTCTCCCTCCATGTGGTTGGGACTTGAGGTTTCATTTTTACAGGTGACCGCAATTGATCGCAGATTGAGAAAGTTAACTCCAATCAATATTGTTGCTGGGATCATATTTCTGGGTATTGTTTGATTGATTTTACTGGATAGTTTTGTATTGGCTCATTGTACTCTTTGCTGAACATTTTATGACAATCTAATAAAATAATAATTACAATGGGTTTTCCCCTCTGTAGGGTTTTCCCCTAATCATTGACAAAATCTGGTGCCTCTTGTTGATGTGTTGATTTTCTCCTATTGTCATAGCATTATTGTTCTATTTTTAGTTATTATTGATTAATGAAAATAATTAATTCCCATTGAAAGATTTCTAATTGAATAATTGAATTTGACTAAAGTAATTTTAAATAACATATAACAATGTAAAAGTTAACAATAAGGTCAATGGTGAAATGATTTACTTAAAATAAATGTATTTATTTTACAAAAATAATTTCCTTTATTGTAAAATGACTTCACATAGAACTAATTTAATTATGGTGGCAATAGAAATTTTTTATATTTGACCAATTAGATAAAAATACAACTTTTCTCCACTTAGATTTGGAGGAAGGTATTTATATGTAATAGCCACAAGGGTATTAGGTTAAAATGAAGGAGAAATTGATATTTAGGTTGACGAAGAGATTGTATGGCCTAAAATAAAATCGAAGGTAGTGGTATTTGAAATTCAATAGGTTTATAAAAAATAAATTATAATATATGTCATTGTGACCATTGTGCTTATTTTAAGAGACTAGATAATCATAATTTATTATCTTGTTATTATATGTAGATGATATGCTTGTTGCAGGGTTTAACATGTAGGATATAAATGTACTCAAAAGAAAATTAGTTAATTCATTTGTGATGAAGGATTTGGGTTCTCAAATCCTTGGCAGGAGGGTAGAAGAGACAAGAAAAATCATAAATTGACATTGTCTAGGGTGAGTACATAAAGGTGTTTAAAAGGTTTAAAATGCAAGATGCAAAACCAATTGGTATACCTTTAGCGAGTAATTTCAAACTAACTAAGGAGATGTATCCCAAAAAATATAAGGAGATAGTATACAAGTCTAAGATTATGTATTCATTGGTAGCTGGTAGTTTGATGTATGCAATGGTGTGCACAAGGCTAGATATTGCACATGTAATGGGAGTTGTGAGAAAGTACATGCATGATATGGGTAAAAAGAATTGATGGGTAGTAAAGTGGATTCTTAGGTATTTGAAAGGTATAACTCAAGAATTATATTTTGGAGGTTCAAATGTTGTTTTACATGGATATGTTGATTAAGATATGGTAGGTGATACATATTGTCTAAGGAGCACCAAAAGGTTTGTTTTTACTTTAGACAAAACAATAGTAAGTTGGATTTCAAAATTGGGAAATATTATTGCGCTTTCAATGAGGGAAGGAGAGTATGCTATTGCTATAGAGGTTAGTAAAGAGATGATTTGGTTATAAACGTCTATGAAGAAATTGAGAAAGAAGCATGAGACTAATAGGTTTTAAAATGATAACTAGAATTCCATTCATATTTCAAAGAACTCAACCTTCAATTATAAGTAAAAATATATCCAATTCAAATAATCAGTTTTAGAAGATGGAAAATTCAAGTTAGAAAAAATACACTCTAGCTAGAATTTTGTAGCATAGTTCAATAGGTTCCATAGCAGTGGAGATGTTGTAGTCATTCTACAATTAGGCGTTTTTTTTTGCATGTAAATGAAATATCACTATATGACCTAATTAGGCATGCATACACTTTATAAAATATAGAATGATAGGAGTCCTTGTAGGTTTTTTGGATACCTTTGTTTGTAAGGGACTTAGATCCAAAGACTTTCCCCAAGTCAAGTGTGAAACAGGGATTGTTATGTTAAAATTGACTCAGTAAAATATTCAAATATATTTTAGGTAAATGAGTTTTTTTTAGGCCACGATATTGGAAAACCATGTTTTTTTATATCCTGTAATATTGTTTCATTGGATTTCATGTGATAAAATATTTAAAAGGAATATAATATTTCAATATAACATAGTCTTACTTATTATGAGAGAGACTGTACAAATGAGAAGAGTGGGTTACACTAAATATGGTAGGTGATATCCCTCATTTAGCTATAGGAAATTAAAAGGTCTCTCAAATTTCTTGGAAGTAGCTCATATAATATCAACCACATTATAATGGTGTCTCGTTTTATATTATGTTACTTTCTAATTTATTTGGTAGGTGATATCCCTCATTTAGCTAATATATGAAATAAAAAGGTCTCTCAAATTTCTTGGAAGTAACTCATATTATATCAACCACATTATAGTGGTGTATCCTTTTACATTATGTTACTTTCTATTTTATTTGAATGTCAGTCTTATTACTTTGTGATAATATATTCCCAACAATATATACTTATTAAAATTAGAAAGCAACTTTAAACTCATATTCGTTAAGCTACAAGAAATTTTTATATTATATAAATGATTTGTTCCATAAATGTTTAGGGATAAAGAAAATTGTTAACTCAAATCCCAAATCTAAACTGACAAGCTTATAAACATAGTTAGCAGACATGTTTTATTCAACAATGTCATTGTTTCTTTGTAAGTTTATTGGGATGTTGGATCTATTTTTTATAAAAGTAAATATAAGGTTGTAAAATCTTTCACCTTAGCATGACAATGACTATAAAAGAATATTTTCTAGTGTGTGTCATTTAGTATTGACACATAAAATAGTAGAAGTTTTTTTCCCAGTAAATAATTGAAAAACGAATTCATATATCTAGATTTCATTCCAAATTGAAAACAACTTTAAGACATGAATATGTGAATATGGAAAAATTAACTAATTAACTTCATATATCCAAATTTCATTTCAAATTGCAAAAAACTTTAACATTTGAATATGGAAAAATTAACTAATATAAAATTAATTATAATCAATGACTAACTTTATTAGCCTCTCTTTAAAAATAATAGAGAAAACACTATCTTTAATGAGAACAAGAGTGAAAGTAAGGGAGGATATGAAGCAGCAAGTTCCTGCCAATGAAACATGTTTGACAAAGGCTGTGTTCGAAAAAGCTAAATACTTTTTGACACATGTAGGTAGGCAATGCATGCTTCCCTAGTGACAACGAGAACACAAGTGCCTACTAAAAAATGAGTGCTCTGTGTTTCAAAAAGCTTGTATTTAAAAGGTGAGAATAATGTTGAAACATTGCCTGAAGAATTTTGCAATCTAAGGTCATTAAAGGCCTTATGATGGTCAAAATTGAATTCACTGCCTGATTCACTTGGTCATTTAAGAAATCTCCAACAGATCGATCTATCTGGCTCTAGCGAACTGGAGTGCCTGGCTAATTTAATAAGGCTTTAAAACCTTAATTTGTATGCATGGGTCTAATTTGAAAATCTTCAATGAAACACTAGAAAATATTAGCATGCTTGAAAACACAAATCTTTGCTCAAATAAGGAAATTGAAGTATTGCCTCCTCAAATAGTGTGTCAACAGTTCCTGGAAGGATTATATTTGGAGGGTACACATTTTAAAAAATTACCAAGTATAGTTGGAGACCTAATCCATTTGGAAATTCTGAGATTAGGAAAACCTTTGCTAGAAACATTTCGGTCTTTTCTCAGAGAGCTAAAGAACTTTAAGGAATTTAAAATCTGGGATTGCAAGTCATTGAAATGTTTTCTAGATTCCATTGGATTGTTGACTCAGTTGACCACGATGATAGTAGAGGATTTTCTGATATGCGAAGTTCCATTTAGAAATTTGAAATGAAAAGAGAGGACATTAACAGAGTTGAAAAATGTCCAACTAGAGCAGACAACACTTTTTTCACACATCAACTCTCCAATTTTATTAATGCTTCAAACTTGTCTTCATGCAATTAAACTATAAGAAAGAAGTAATCCTAATCCACTCACATAAGGAATCCTAACCTATATGAAAATATCTAAACCCACCTTGTTGGAGGTATCAATATTGATTCATGTATTCGTTGGACTCAGGACTAGCTCAGATGTTGATTACTCCACTGATATATCGAACTTATCCTCATGCAAGTGAATTGGAATAGATTGGAGGCCATGCAAATGTTGAACTAAAGGTGTCTGTGGTGGTGGCTTCCATGCACCAATCCCATATCATCTTCTTTAGTAGGTCTAGTCACCCTCACCAAATTTAGCTTTGGTTGTTGTTCATCATCTACGACTCATTCACTCCAAAGCCAACCATGCTAGTTTTCCTTCCAAAATTACTTCCTTCAATCTTGCACCAGGTACAAGACCAAGCAATATAACGAGTACAAGCCTAAGTGTTAATGTTAATAGATTAAATAATCGAATACTATGATGACTATCTCAGCATGTATTTATATGTGCAACTGCATAAATAAAGTCAATCGGGTGAGAGTTCGTATCATAATGTATTATAGTTTAGATTGCAAGAAGATCTTTATCAACTTTACTTACAACTAGTGGTATATGTGTGCCATGCATATATTAGGGTTTTTTTAATATTTGAATTAGTCCAATAGGTTTCTTTATAGTTCTCATTTAGTGCATAGATCTTCTTAATGGTTCAAGCCATGTATTTTGATATGTTATATGAATGTATACTTAAGATGTGTTTTTCATTATATATCTTGGTTGATGAGATATACTACATACAACAAATATGAAAAAAATACCTATTAGAGTCATTGATATCATGCATTAAGGAGATGACATTTCAAGGTTTAATAGGACTCAAACCTAAAGAAGTTGTTAAGGTTAGAAGTAAAAATTCCTTGTGACAGGGAAGCAGGTGGCATGAAGCACTCAAACTTAACAATTTTTCGAAAAGTACTGAATTGTTAGTTTAGGGCAAATGACCATCATTGCAAGCGTGAGATTTGATTGATGCTCCCATGATTTTGTATTGGTAGGAAATATGTAGTTTCATTTATATTGAATACAAGGAAGGCATGTTGTTTGCAACAAAGACAATAAGAATATTAATTTTCGATCCATTTTTTTTTTTTTTTTATCTTAGCATCATACAAATAGGATCCTGTAAAGGATTTCTATAAAATCTAGGTCACCAACAATCTGTTTCCAGTATGTTCCTTATCTTTTCCTCATATTATAGACTGAATAAAATTCCTAGAAATCATTTTTTCTTTGCGTTGTTTCCTTTAAAGCAAATATGGGACTGCACTCATATATGGCCTAAGCTCACAACTTATTTGACTAAATGTATGAAGATACAAATAATGTAAGATTGTGCATCTTATATATGTGAGTGTATGTATGTGTATTGATAAATAGATAGATGAATAATATATAGAACCTAAACACAGGAAGATGAAGTGTATTAAGAGTAGCTAAAGAAACCCCCCATTTCAGCCATAAAAAAAAATAGTATTAACCAAAAGTAGAGGAAGTTGCTTGTATGTTTATCACCCTTTGTTTTTCTCCAGATAAAGAGAAAATTAGTATAGAATTAACTAAGCTATCCATCACATACATTACAAAGAATAATAATTTTGTCATTTACAAAATCAGGTCATCAATAACATGCTAGTTTTGTTGCAACTATTTTATACAACATATCTTATTCTTTCACTAGATGAAGTAACTTATCCTTGGAAGCATTCCAAATGAAAATTATAATGTGTCAAATTCACCAAGGACAACATATGATAGCATTATATGTTATTAGTGAATGAACTTTTTGTCTCAAGTTTCAAATAAATTATGATAGGAAAAAGTCCTTACTATGCGACATACAAAGTGTCTACAGTGTCATGCTAGCAACATTTTTCTGCTTGTCTTAGCTGTTTCCTTTATCATTGTGTTTACCACATATACAGGAGTGATGTTACAAATGATGTGATTGCAGATTTTACTCTATAGTTTTTTTAGTGTTTCTGCCTAAAGCTTAATCAATAACAAAAAAGCACAACTATTCAAGAAAAATAAAAAATCATTACATAGGAAGACCCATCATACAACCAAAGATAACAAAACTAACTTATGTAAACCCATCATTTAGGAATCATAATGACAACCATGGGATCCAAATTTGTGTAATGGTTCCAGATATACACAAAATTGGATTGATCTGAGAACACAAAAAGCATATGTATCATGTAAGGATGTGAACCAAGCTACAATTGTAGGGAAGAGATTGTAGTTATGGAAACTTTCTATGTTTTCATATAATTTTACCATTACCAGGTACATGGTGTTAGGTTCCTATACCAATAGGAGTCATAATTTTGAATGACTAAGGTTAAGCCTTGTAATATTGTACATACCTTTGCTTTCTGCAAATGTTTTCCATATTAAAAAATTAAAAAACGTAAAGAGGGTATGTCCTAAAAGAATAATCAAAGGACAAAAAAAATAAAAATGAAAAGGTAAAAAAAATGAAAATATATGAACCCTAAAAGACAAAAGAGACCATGAAAGTGTGCAAGTCAAAATGCCACTACTATTTACTTTTTATACATAGCAAATGATTGTGTGCAGCTTGTTACTTATGCCACAATCCATGATATTAAAAATGTTTAAACTTGGCTATTTCATGCTTTTGATTTTATGTTTATAGGTAGTGAATAAATCTGACCAAACAATGTAATCTTGGCAGATCATTAGATAGGTAGAGTGAATAAAAGGAGCTCATCAATTTAATCTGAGCCCTTGGAGGATATAAGGTTAGAATTAGATAGTTTATTTTGTAAAGAAAAGAAAAATATTGATAAGGGTTTGCTAGCCTAAATGCACCCAAATAAAGTGAAGAAAAAAAATGGTAGGATGAGTAAGTGGGTAAGTATTAGAAAGGTTGCAGAAATATCATGTCATTTGATACAAAAATCACTTATGTCATTGTTCCAAATGCATCATTTAAATATGCATAAGTGGTAAACAAAACAAAAGAAATGGTTCAAAATTTGGTTTACTTAACATCCCCTCATTCATTTTAACCCCTATGACACTCACTAGCTTCCCTTTCATAATAAAAATATTAATACCTATAGTTTTTAAGTCAAAAAGGCTCAGAGAATTTCTCTAACTTCTGGTGGGACTGGACCCTCGACTTAATGATTTAAGAAGGACATGTGTTAAATTCCCTTATAATTCATTCATCCCCCTCACAAAACCCCTTTTCCTAAGGTTAAGTTCTCTTGCCTAGGAAAAGCACTTTATAAACATGTTTTATGTACAAAAACCCACCAAATACATTTATACTAAAGTACTAAGGGTATGGAATGCGCATAACATTTCATACACCTAAGAACAATACCCCTTCCCCTCATTTCACTTCATATTAAATTTTTAATTAAATATATAAAATTCCCGAAAAACCTACTACCCCGTATATATTTAACTTCTTTATATAAATTAACCCCACCCCTTAGTTTACTTATAAACTATATTACTATCCCATATCCCACAAATATATTAAATCTTGCCCTCAGTCCTTAATCCTTTGTTAAAGAGTCCCCGATGAGATTAAGCTCCAAGTTAATCTCATACTACCGATGATTAGACCCATGGGCCCCCCAAAAAGATTTATGGTAAATTGCCACGTAGCTTCACCTCCCGATCACCCTACAATCTCCCTACCCCTCATCCAACGGTTCACATCCATATCGGGCCAACCCGACGTCCGTCCTTTACCCAATCGATAAGGTGGTTTTCCTACTGTCCCCCGTTGCTACGTGGCAAACACTGAATGGAATCGAGCGACCCCTCCCGAATACCGCTTGCACCACAAAAGTGGTGCAATGGCCCTCCTAAACCACTATCCCCATTCAACCGAAAACTGTCACTATTCATCAATTAGTGAACCTGCCAAAATTAACCGTTTTTCCTATAAAAACCTAATTACCCCTCTTTTCACTCTTTTCACACATTTTCCTTTGAGAACTCAGAAAATCATTGCAACCCCTGCAAACAACCAAATTGCTCACAAACCTCCGCCATTGCTCCACAGACATTGCAGATAGTCCAACTCGTTCATCAGTCTGTACCAGTACCGTACGAACCTTTGCAGCCACCATCAACCACCTGTTTACCATCAATTTCACCCAAATTCTAGGTATTTAACTGTGGAATTCCAACTCCATTATCAAATTCAGAGTCAATTCATCCTCGTGACACTGTTAGTTAAGTAAACAAGATCAAATTTACTTAAATTTTAACACTGTGAGCCATAAACAACTGCAAAACCTCCATTTCCCTAAAACTCTGAATCACCCCCCACACTCAAATCCATAATAACTGAGTATGGCTGCCCCAATTGCAATGGATGTAAGGCCCATAACTACACCTCACTTAGACCTGGACGACCTTCCTTTTGCTGATAAAGATTTCCAAATAAAATATACCTCTACCCAAGAGTCCCCACTTAAAGTACATTGCCAAAGTAGGGACAAGTTCCTGAACCATGTTGATGAAATTGGCCTTTGGGAGTCAAATTTTACCAAGTACCAGTTCCCCCAAGTCCACATTTCTCTTGAGATTGTTCATATGTGCTATGTTTGCTACGTCCCCAGTCACAGAACTATCATGTCTATTAAAATTTGCAACTAGGGCTAAACTTCATGTGGGTCATCTTATTCATGGCTAATAATATTTTTATTAGATCCCTCTCATCGAGAGGTATAGGATTGATATAAAGATCATCTGATTCCAATAAGTATTCATGGAGATATGAATTTATTTTGATTATTAACTTATTATCAAGCCGACCTACAACTCATGTAGGCTCAGAAGCCCAACATTCGCATCTATTCAAACACCAACATTGTGTATAAATATAAGAGGACTTTTCCTTATTTGGACTCACTCATCTCATCACATCTCTCTCTCTCTACTGCGTAGAAAAGAGTCTCTTCTCTACTACACAGAAAAGGGTCTCTCTCTCACACACATGTGAAGCTGGAAGCTGTTGAACCTGAAGCTGCAAATGCAGATCCAAACTTTGACCAGCATTGACCATCAGATATCCTCCTTAGAACTACGCTATAGGTCCATGTGGATCTCCTCTGAAAGCCACAACTTTTGGTGGTGGAATCAGGTCAATTCGACAGACGATTTGCAAGATATCCACTGCCCTAGTTTGAAGTCAGAAGCTGCTGAAACTGAAGCTGCAACTGCAGAAGTAAAGTTTGACCTGCGTGGATGAGAAGATCTCTTCATCTGAACTGTGCTATAGGTTCATCTGAACCTCCTCTAGAAGCCGCAACTTTTGGTGGTGGAATCAAGTTGATTCGACAGTAGGTTTCTGAGATATTGTCTGCCCTAGTTTGATAATGAAGCCGCAAATGCTGATGCTATTGATCTAGGGTTTGCTACTGCTGATATGAATCAGATTTATTGTACTATTTCTCTCTGCTGAATTATTGAAGATAAAAGAATATTTGATCAAAGGGTTTCCCCACACATTGTGGGGTTTGTCCCTGGCTAGCCGCCACATCTTGTGTCTCTTGTCTTGGCTTGTTTTCTGACGATCATTTAATGTTCTATCTGCACTTACTTTATGTACATGTGATTGCTAATTTGTGGAATATAATAAGAAAAAGAAGTAAAATGTTATAAGCATAGAACATACCATAACTTAACATGGTATCAGAGCTGAGGTGAAGACAAAGCCCAAGTAAGAGCAAGAGCAATCACCGAAGAGAAGATTGGCAAAGCTATCATAAAAGAACGATGGGGTCATCAACACTCTTTCCTGTCGAAGACAAGCTCCGTGAGAAAGCTGACTATCACAGATGGAAGATGTCTATAAATCTAACCCTTGATGATCAAGGAGTGTTGGATCATGTGAGAGGCAATATTATTGAGCCTCCATCAAATGCACCTCCTGCTGCTAGGAACAAATGGAAGAACGAAGAAATTAAAGTGAAGAAGATCATCCGGGACTCTATCGATAAGTGCTTTGTGGCCTACATCTCTGATCTAGACACCTCCAAGGAAATCTACGATAGACTAGTGAGTTTATTTAAATTTAATGATGCAAATCAAGTTTTGTTTCTTAGAAATACGTTGAGGGAAATCAAGAAGGGTAAATATCAGAGCATGCAAGCATACTTATTAAGAATCACCGAGATCAAGAATGATCTCCTATCTATTGGGGAGACTATTACTGACAGAGAAATGGCACTCACAACTCTTGGAGGATTACCATCCGAATGGTATGTGTTCAAGACTACTCTTCTGAAAAATAATGTAATTCCTGGTTTTGAGGAATTAATGGCTAGATGCATTCAAGAAGAAACAAGGGTAGAAGAGCAAGAAATTCCCTTGCCTAAAGGTCCTCCTGTTGCTTTTTCTTCTCATGCTAAGAAAAGAAATAATTCTAGGTCTAAATCGAAAAGAAAGGTTGGACCTAAGGGTGGTAGAAAAGGACGATGTTTCATTTGCAATAAAGCTGGTCACTATGCAAGGGAATGTCCTAATAGAAAGGACTCTCACCATGACAATGATCAAAATCCATCTCATGGTAATCGAAGGAATGAAAAATTCAACAGTAAAGGTAAAAAGAATGCTGGAAATCAAGGAAGAGGGCAACCATTCAAGAAGGCTAGAAATTCCAGGTATGAATCTAACACTGTTGACAATAAATAGGCTGAATATTATCTACCAGCTGCTCTATCTACCTCCGCTCCTTCAGACTAAATGGGAATTTGGCTTATTGATAGTGGTGCCTCAAGACACTTCACTGATTACAAAGAAGTACTCAATAATCTAGTAGAGAAAGAAACTAACCTGGAAATTGTCCTTGGAGATGACATGAAATACCCTATGAAAGGTGTAGGCAATGTTTCTCTCAAATTGAATCAAGGTAATATGATTCACTTACAAAATGTATTATATGTACCTGATCTCAAAATGAACCTGGTGTCCATCTTGGCAATGGAAGACAAAGGCTACAAGGTAACCTTCAGTGATGGCAAGGTACGTATATGGAAAAATAATGTTAAAGATGCTTTCACTCTTGGGTTTCGAGTTGATTCTTTATATCAGGTCGGTGGAAGTCCGCTAGGTGTCATGTCTTGTGACACAACTCTTTAGTCCGAACTTTGGCATCGGAGGTTTGCCCACCTTCATTACAAAGCTCTACCTCATGTAAGACAGGTGGTAATAGGGATGCCCCAATTCCAAGTAGAGAAAGAAGGTGTATGTCTGGGATGTGCTGAAGGAAAGCTTAAAAGGGGACCATTCCCTTCAGGTCAAAGCAAGACCTCCCATATATTACAACTAGTTCACTCAGAAATATCTGGTATGATGCCTGTGAACTCCTTGGGAGGATATTCATATTATCTCACTTTTACAGATGACTATTCTCGAAAGACCTGGATATACTTCTTGGAAAAGAAGGATGAAGTGTTCTCTTGGTTTCGACACTTCAAAGCCCTAATTGAGAATCAAACCGAAAAGAAAATCAAGATCTTAAGAACTGAT
Source organism: Pinus tabuliformis (assembly GCA_031772625.1). Lineage (NCBI taxonomy): Eukaryota > Viridiplantae > Streptophyta > Pinopsida > Pinales > Pinaceae > Pinus > Pinus tabuliformis. The sequence goes on from CM062818.1 coordinate 1,230,559,496, forward strand.
AATGGGACTGAATATGAATCTAATGAGTTCCATGATTTTTGTATAGAGGCTGGCATCAAGAGGAAGACTACTACACCATATACTATTGAACAGAATAGTGTGGCAGAAAGGAAGAACCGCACAATTATGGATGCTGTCTGGGCCATGTTACATGATCAAAGACTTCTGAAGTTTCTATGGGCTGAAGCTGCAAACACTGCCGTATATGTACAAAATCGATGCCCCTTCATCAAGCATTGGGTTCAAAGACTCCTGAAGAAAATTTCACCGATAAGAAACCTGATGTTTCTCATTTTAGAATTTTTGGAAGCCGTGTATAATTTCATGTGCCGAAAGAGAAAAGAAATAAATTGGGTGCATCTGGAAAGAAGGGAATTTTTGTGGGCTATGGTGAAAATACTAAAGGCTATAGAATTTATGTAGCTGGTCAAAGGGAAGTCTTAATTAGTCATGATGTCACCTTTGACGAAGATATGGCTCTCAGAAAGGTGAACAATCTTCCAACTTTGAGGAGCTCTCAAGAAGCCGACACCAAGGAAACGAAAGAAAAGGATGATGAATCAATGCCTGATGTAGAAGAACCCTTGGATCCGATTGATCCTCCTCCACATGAGCCTTCCTCCTCTAGGAAGAGGCCTTCATGGCTTAGGGGGCTACTTGATGATGCTGAAGGACATGCTGCATCCCGAGGAACCTTTTGTGAAAGTAAGAAACCTAATAGGTATCAGGGATACCTGACCATCATGAACATGATCATACAAAATGAGCCTTCATCATTCTCAGATGTCGTCAAGCACCGAGTATGGAAGGATGCTATGAGCAAAGAATATGAGTCTATCATGAAGAATGATGTCTGGGAAGTAGTTCCCAGACCCTAGGACAAGACAGTAGTTACTTCCAAATGGCTTTACAAGATAAAGCACGCAGCAGATGGAAGTATGAAAAAGTATAAGGCTCGTTTTGTAGCTCGTGGTTTCTCTCAGAAGGAAGGTATAGACTATGATGAGATATTTGCACCTGTTGCCAGATATACGACCATTCGCTCGATCATAGCCCCTGCCACTTCACAAGGATGGAACCTACATCAGATGGATGTCAAGATTGCGTTCTTGCACTACTTGATCAAAGAAGAGGTCTACATGGAGCAACCCGAAGGATTTGAAATTTATGATCGGAAATCTCATGTATGCAGGTTGAAGAAGGCTCTCTATGGGCTGAAGCAAGCACCCCGAGCATGGTATGAGAGGATCAACAACTACTTGATGAAGCTGGGATTCACTAGGAGTGAAGCTGATCCTAACCTTTACTTTAAGGTTGAAGATGATAAACCTCTCATATTGGTGTTGTATGTGGATGACCTCTTTCTAACAGGTGTAGACCCTCTCATTCTCAAATGTAAGAGGGAGTTGGCTTCTGAATTTGAAATGAAGGACCTAGGACTGATGCACTATTTCCTAGGACTTGAAGTGTGGTAGAAGCCAGGAGAAACTTTCCTATCTCAAGGAAAATATGTGGTGAAGATATTGGAAAGATTCGGTATGGTGGACTGCAAGCCTGTAACTACCCCGACGGAGCTTGACTTCAAGAAGTTAAGCAGTAGTGCTGTTGGACCTGTTTTACGAAATGCTATCGAGTATCGGCAACTCGTCGAAGCATTAATGTTCTTAGTGAACTCTCGTCCAGATATATGTTTCGCAGTCAACACATTGAGTCAACATATGGTTGAACCCCACCACATACATTGGATTGGTGCTAAGAATCTGTTGAGATATCTTCATGGCATTATCATTTATGGGTTAAAATACACTGCCGGAGATGTGAGACTATTTGGATACACAGATGCTGATTGGGCAGGCAATGTGGAGGACCGTAAGAGCACTTCCGGGTGTTGTTTCTCCTTGGGATCTACTTCGATATCCTGGATGAGCAGGAAGTAGAAGTCAGTGGCCTTGAGCACCGCCGAAGTAGAGTATATTACTGCCAACATGGCCTCCTGTGAGGCAGTTTGGTTGCGAAATCTCTTCAGTGAGCTGTTTGGATTTACATTGGATACCACCGTGATACTTTATGACAACCAGAGTGGGATTTATTTGTCACAGAATCCTGTATTTCATGATCACTCCAAGCATATCGATATCATATACCACTATATTCGAGATATGGTGCAGCAGGGAGCTATAAGGCTCCAACATATCGGTATAGATGAACAGGTCGCTGAAATTCTAATAAAACCCCTTGGGAAAGTAAAATTTCTGACTTTCCAAGAACAACTTGCAGTTGTTCAAAGACCCTCTGATGAGGGTCGTGTATGATGCATTGAGCTCTGGGATCTCCAAGGGGGTGCAGGGTGCTTCTTGGAGCAGCATATGACCATAGGATGATTCACTATCCCCTAGTGGTATACATGTACACCCCGTGGAGACATTGTAGCAGGACCAATGTGTTCTCCTGTGAGGCCTGGATTGATGGCGATCGTATCAGGATTGATGTGTTCTCCTGTGAGGCCTAGATTGATGTGTTCTCCATGACGGCTTGGATTGATGTGTTCTCCATGGTGATTGTAGCAGGATTGATGTGTTCTCCTGTGAGGACAGGATTGATTAGTTCTCCTGTCAAGGCATCCTACCCATGCAGTATGGGACTCATGGGAAGTACCTCTCATCTGATCAATGAGCAAGGAAATGAAGTTAGGGACCATAGTAGTATCGATGGACGCATCATTTTATCTACCATACTCCCTACGCTAGGATGACCTCCATTGATCTGGGATCAATGATACTAGTCTGGGACCAGTGGTAGGAGTTGTACCATACTATGACATTGACTTCGGGTCGGTTGAGACTGGTCTGGGACCAGTGGTACATACTCTGAGACTGACTTTGTGTCAGTGCAATACTGGTCTGGGACTAGTGAGAGTGGTACATACTATGACGCTGACTTCGAGTCGGTTGAAACTAGTTTGGGACCAGTGGTACACTCTCTGAGACTGCGATACTAGTCTAGGACCAGTGGTAGGAGTGGTACTTACTATGAAGCTGACTTTGGGTCGGTTGAGACTGGTTTGGGACCAGTGGTATGCACTCTGAGACTAACTTTGAGTTAGTGGAGGATGATACTGGTCTGGAACCAGTGGAGTTGTACTCACTATGACGCTAACTTCGGGTTGGTTGAGACTGGTTTGGGACCAGTGGTACATACTCTGAGATTGACTTTGAGTTAGTATGATACATCCTCGATCATTTCTTCTTCTTCATAATTCGGAAAAAAGCAGAGCAGAACAGAACAATGCAAGAGCATAATAGGAAGAATAGAGCAAAGCAGGGCAAGGGATAGGCTGTATAGGGTAGTGCATTTGATGGATGAATAGTAACGACCGATAGACAGATTGCAGATGAAGTTCTACCTAGTTGAGAGGGAGTGTTAAAATTGGCAAATAGGGCTAAAATTCATGTGGGTCATCTTATTCATGGCTAATAATATTTTTATTAGATCCCTCTTGTCGAGAGGTGTAGGATTGATATAAAGATCATCCGATTCCGATAAGTATTCATGGAGATATGAATTTATTTTGATTATGAAATTATTATCAAGCCGACCTACAACTCATGTAGGCTCAGAAGCCCAACAATCACATCTATTCAAACACCAACATTATGTATAAATATAATAGGACTTTTACTCATTTGGGCTCACTCATCTCATCACATCTGTCTCTCTCTATTGCACAGAAAAGAGTCTCTTCTCTACTGCGCAGAAAAGGGTCTCTCTCTCTCTCACACATGTGAAGCTGGAAGCTGTTGAACCTGAAGCTGCAACTGCAGATCCAAAGTTTGACCAGTGTTGACCATTTGATCTCCTCGTTAGAACTGCATTGTAGGTCCATCTGGATCTCCTCTGAAAGCTGCAACTTTTTATGGTGGAATTAGGTCAATCCGACGGACGGTTTGCAAGATATCGACTGCCCTAATTTGAAGTTGGAAGCTGCCGAAACTGAAGCTGAAACTACAGAAGTAAAGTTTGACCTACGTGGATGAGAAGGTCTCTTCATCTGAACTGCACTGTAGGTTCATCTGAACCTCCTCTAGAAGCCGCAAATTTTGGTGGTGGAATCAAGCCGATCTGACAGTCGGTTTGTGAGATATCGTCTGCCCTAGTTTGATAATGAAGCTGCTAATGCTGATGCTGCTGATCTAGGGTTTGCTACTGCTGATATGAATCAGATTGTATTGTACTATTTCTCTCTACTAAATTATTGAAGATAAAATAAGATTTGATCGACGGGTTTACCCACACATTTTGGGGTTTGTCCCTGGCTAGCCACCACATCTTGTGTCTCTTGTCTTGGCTTGTTTTCTGTTGATCATTTAATGTTCTATCTGCACTTTACTTTATGACATGTGATCGCTAATCTATGGAATATAATAAGAAAAAGAAGTAAATTGTTATAAGCATAGAACATACCATAACTTAACAATGTCTCATGACTAGAAGGTCCTTTTCACCATCACTGCTGAGTCTATTAATGAAATGTTGCAGCTCCAACTAGGGCCAAACCTAACCCCACTCTCAATTGGAGACTTGTTGGACCTGTATCCTAAATTAGCTCTGCAAAATTGGCCCAACTATTCCAAACCTTCATCAGAGAAGACAGACACATCCCTAAGGACTACCCCCCATATGTAGCTGCTATTTTTTCCCCATGGGGCCAGAATATTGTAGCCATGATATCGTACATTTTGGGGTACACCACTAGTGAATACATTGATGAGTTAATCCTTGCCTTCATGTCCATCTACATTCCAGGATAGCCTCCTGCTATCATTTATGACTATGCCCAATTTATAGTTGATAGGATGCATGGGAAATTCCTTAGAATGAACAATGAAAGGGTTTTCAAGTACTCCTCTATTTTATACCATATGTTCTTATGTTACCAACCTGATAAGTTCCCATTCACCCTTCAGAAGCTAGACACCAAAGGTCAACCTAGGTCAGTCATTTTTTGGACCCCATTGATTCACCAATCTCAGTCTCCATACTCTTATTCTGGTTTTGTTGATTTATTTGTACACCTAGTCATGCCAATGTTGACTGGAAGCCCTCCCCCTTGAATCAGTCAAGAAATAAGGAGAGTACTTCAATTGTCTAAGTAGACCAAAGTGGGTTACTGGTACCTTTATCAGAACCATACAAAAATCAAAATCTATGGTTGCATGCTGGTACCATACAAGCTACCAAGATACCTTCCAATGAGGTTGTTTGCATTAGAATACTATAGACAAATCATCAATGCAGATGAAGTAAAATTCATCAATACCAAGAAGAAGGCCAATTTCAAAATAAAAGACCAACTAGGCCCCTTCATATGCAACTATAGGGAGGTAGGCAAAGAAGCAGACCTAATTCTGTAGAGAATGAAGTTCCAAAGGAGTTTTGTTTGGAGATATGATCCTTTGGAATTCATCACAAATAAGAGACAAAAGGTCAAGCTAGGACCTTTCATTCACCATCCCATACCTGAAATAGAAGCATATTAAAATCAGACAGAATGGGTGGAGGGTATCCTAGTATACCAAGACAGCACCAGAGTAGACGTAGAGAATGCTCTAATTGATTTATAAAAGCAGCTTGATGTCAACTCTTTTCTGTAGGTACCAGAAGAACAAGAAAGAACCATGAGTACCCATCCAATTATACAGACTCCTTAGAATGAGGAGAAGATCCCAAAAAGAAACAGAGAAGGGGCTTCCACTTCAGGAATAACCACCTCTAAGTTGCAGCAGGAATCAAACAAGAGGCAAAGACTAAATCTAACCTCTGATCAGGAATATACTGAAGACTCAGCTGAGGTCACAAATACAGGAGCAGAAAGAAGTAGGCCTACCACTCCATCTGGAGGCATGCAAGAGCCTTCCACATCACAAACTCAGATTTTGGAAAGGAAGCTCAGTGTTGAAGTATCTTCCTTTAGAATGCTTGCTGACAAAGACCAAGATATCAAGGAAAGATATAAAGAAATCAAAGCTAGAAATGAGAGGCTTAAAGCCCAAACATATGCATGTTGGCATTATGAGATAAGTGTTGTCCTTGATGGCAAACCACACTGATGACAAATCATAGTGCAGAAGGTCAGCAGCAAGGAATTGATGATCAGACTATAAGAAGAAAAGAAAATTCATATGCGCAGGTTCATTAAGCCCAAGTCGCGTATACACGCAGGTTCACTATATACCAAGTCGCGTATACGCAGGTTCGCTATATACCAAGTAGGGTATACACGCAGGTTCATGAAAGAAAAGAGCGTACATGTCAGAAAGCTTACTTTTGGTCCGTGGTAGTTAGTCCTCGGTACTTGAGCCTATGTTTTTGGACCAAAGTATCTCGACAGACGTGTTGATCCCTAGTATTGAGTTGATGGTATTGTTTTACTATGGCTTTGGACTGTGGTATTGTGAAGGGCCTAAGGCTATATAAGGAGAAGAAGATCATTAGGAAAGTACAATGAAAAGGTCTTGAATATCTGATGAAGAAAGAGATCAAGTATGCAGGTTATGGGTTGAGGATGCAGTGCTGGATCTGAGCTAAGGAGGGATCTCACCGGTAGATGGAGAACAAGATCTAAGGAGAGATCGGGATCAAATGGTTTGAAATGAACTATCTCTGTATGATTGACTATGTTCATCCTAGATCTGTATACTGACGCTTATAATGATCTGATCTGAGTATATCTTAAGTTAGAAATAGCTGCAAGTCATGATTGATAATTTATAGATCTGTATGCTGGTTGGCTTTGGAGAAAAAGCGTATGTACGCAGGTTCGGCTAGTTAAAGTAGCGTATACCATTTGAGTTATGATTTTTAAGGTTGCAGGTAGTTCTGATTGTTAATGACAGTTTAAAGGTGTCTGTATCCTACATATCTTGGTTGGCTGATTGTGTTTGGCTTCAGTATTGTTGGATGAGGACTAATATTGGATCAGGATCATAATGACTCATATTTATGTGATCTGATGGACTAGATTTGGGTGCTAATTCATTATAATCCTTGTATATGTAATGATCTGGTTATGTCTGAAGTCAGGAAGTGCAGTGAAGTTTCTGTATGAGTAATTAATGACATATACGCTGGTTCACTTTGATGAAGTAGCGTATACATGCAGGTTCAGCACTTCCAAGTAGCGTATGCCCTCTGATGCATGATTTTGATGATACAGTGAGTTCTGAATGTTGTTGCAGAGTTCTGCTCTGTGTTCTGTTGACTGTTGTTGACAGGGTTTCAGTGATTCAGTATTGGGAGATTTAGAGATTGATGATGCAGGTTGTTTTATGGATCCAGTATGAAAATATATGAAACGTGGTCTCGGGAAGAACGTAGAGTTCAGTAGGCTGGCGCCTACGTACTGGTAAACATATCAGCCAGTACAAGAGTCAGGGGGTTGTAGCTCCCTTCTAGGAGTAGCTGGAGAACGAGTAAAGGTTGGAGCATTCTGTAGGCAGGCACCTACGTACTAGTAAATGGATTGGATAGTACAAGAGCTAAGAGGGTTGTAGCCCTCTGCAGGTTGTAGCCTGCGTGCTAGTAAAGGACTGCACCAGTACATTGTAAAAGAAGTTTCTTATTAAAGGAAGATAGAAACAAATTGTAGTAGTTGGTTTCAGGGAAAATTTTAAGAACCCCCCCTAAATTTATAAATATAATAAATGGGCGAATCTCCATGGTATATAGGAAAAATGGAAGGCGATTTTATCAATAATATAATATGTATATATAATTTTTTGGCGAATCTCTCACCAGGCATGGCGAATATTTTACTCAATTATAAAATCTTCTAAGATCTTGGCGAGTCTTTCACTAAATAATAAAACTTTGTAAAGTCCTAGTGAATCTTAGCATAGGCTACATGCTGGTTTAATTCCCCCATTTAAATAGGCTACATTCCAGGTGAATACCATGGGTCAATACCATGTGCCATTTTGGTGAATACCATGGGTCAATACCATGTGGCATTTTTATTTTCATTAATTCTAATATTAGGGTTAATAATGGTTTTTGCATGGTATTAATAACAATCTAGTCCATGGTATTTGTCCCATAGTATTTTGGCCATAGGTTTCACCTAAATATAACCCATTTTTTGAGTGTTCGTAAATATAAGGTGACTTATGGAGTCAATATAAAAAAATGTTTTATTTGTTTACCATACCTCTCGTTTATTTATATTTTTATTAATTTACCATACCTCTTTTACAAATATGGTATTTGGCCCATAGGATTCACTTAAATAAAACCTATTTCTTGAGCCTTCATAAATAGAACGAGGGTTATGGACTAAATATAAAAAGAGGTTTTATTTATTTATGATACGTCTAGTTTATTTATATTTTTATTTATTTACAATACCTTTTGAGTAAGTATAAAAAGACGTTTTATTTATTTACCATACCTCCACTTTACTTATATTTTTATTTGTTTACACCCTTACATGTATATAAGGTGACTTATGGAGTAAATATAAAAAATGTTTTATTTATTTACCATACCTCTCATTTATTTATATTTTTATTAATTTACCATACCTCTTTTATAAATATGGTATTTGGCCCATAGGATTCACTTAAATAAAACCTATTCTTGAAAATGGGCGAATGGATTCACTTAAATAAAACCTATTCTTGAAAATGGGCGAACGGAAGGTTGTAAGTCCTAATTTCAAGGGCTAAATTTACCTTTTTTACCCTCTCCCTTAAAATAAGGTGGGCTATTTGAGGTGATTTGTAAAAATGTACTATGATACAAAATATTCGCCCACTAAAAATTTAAAACCCCTTAATTTCGCCAAAGGGCGAACATTCGCCCCTAAAATTATCCTTGGTTGGTTTTCACCCACATTGGGTTTCCACCTTATATCATGGTGTTCATGTGTGTGCCTTATGAGTGATGATTTGTTCTGTTATACTGCACCTGTTTACTCTTAATATGGTTAATAATGTTCTGATGCATTTACTGAAGATAAGCTAACTGAATCATAAGATTACTGCATGTACGCTAGTTGCCCTTAACTAAGTCGCGTATATACGCTGATATCCTTAACTGAAGCTGCGTGTATGAATCTGAGTATGAAATTGAAAAAGTTTTATCTGATCTGATAATACTAATTCAACCCCCCCCCCCCCTCTCAGTGTTATTTCCAACAATTGGTATCAGAGCAGGTCCTTTGATAGAATCTTGATTGCTTGAAGGAGATCTGTGGAACAATGGGAAAGAAGCTTAAGAAGAAAGCTCATAAGAAGAAGAAGACATCTCAGAAGGACTATGACAGTGGGAGAATCGATTGGGGATTAGGTATAAGAAGCTCTTCAGATTCAGAATCAGATTCAGAATCATTATCAGGTATGAATGTGTTATCCTCTGATGGTCCAGCTATATTTCCTTGTGAAAGAGATGGAAGTGATAGTGAAACTACTGAACTTGCTTTTATGAGTGAGCAAGAAAAGTATCAAATAGAGGCAGTATTCAAAAGGCTTACAGACAAAATTAAAGATCAACAAGATCTATTGAACAAAAGGGAATGTGCTTTCAAAGAAGAAGTTACCAAACTAAAAGCTCAATCAGAGGAAGGAAACAAGGTAAGAAAGTTACTCAAGGACAAGGAAAATCAATGTCAAAAATTGCAGGGTGAAGTGACATCATTAAGAGATGAAGTCATTGAAAGAAGCACAAGATCCAGTTACTATGAAAGTCTTGAAGCCACGATCCGCTCGCTAGAGGAAGATCTTGAAGAATCAAAGAAGCAGAATAAAGATCTACTTCAAGCTCTTGAAAAACAGGTAAACGAAGATATCAGCTTAAAATATGAACTGGAATGTGCCTTCAGAATTCGTCAATTGCAGCAGGATCTGAATGAAGAGCAAGAAAAGGAGATTCTCAAACTAAGGCATCAGTTGGAAGAAGGAAGGAAAGCTGAAGAAGACATGAAGAAGCAATGTCTAGAAAAGGAGGAACAACTTCAAGTTGAGGTAAACATCTTGAAAGGTAAATTAGAAGAAAAGGATAAACTGTTGAGATTTCAAGATAGTACTAAAGCCTTGGATGATATTCTTAGTAGTCAAAGGTCTCCTGCTATCAAGACTGGTCTTGGTTTTCATGAATCTGTTGAAGGTGAATCTAGTTCACAAGGTGAGGCAAGGAACTCAAAAGAGAAATCTAAAGTGAGCAACAAGGAGAAAAGAGAGATGAAAGGTCAATCTCATCATCAACCAAGGAAAGAAATTCTTCAAAGAAAATCTTTTACTCCTCCTATGAATAATGTTGAATGTTATGTATGTCATAATCTTGGACATGTTGCAGCTAGATGTGAAAGAAGAAGGGTTCAAGACCATCATGTAGAAAGATCATCACATTCAAGGTACTTTAATGGATATTGTTTTGCTTGCAATATGTTTGGTCACAAAGCTGCTGATTGCTACAGGAGAAATATGAAACATGTAAGATGTTATGCATGTAACAAGCTTGGACATGTAGCAAATAAATGTAGGAACAAAGCACGGACTTCACACCAAAAGGAGAAAACAACATCACGCTTGAAGATATGGAAGAAGAAGGAAGTACAAACAGAAAGATGTGGCACAGCACAAAATACTCAGGTTCAGCACAACACAGACATAATAAACTCAGAGGGAGCTGAAGGTGTAAAACTTCAGTGTCCTGAAACTCATACGCAAGTTTCATAAATGGAAGTCGCGTATATATGCGAGTTATACACTGCAAAGTCGCGTATATGTCAGTTTGTGGAAAAGCAGTGGGGATAGACTCAGAAAAGGGGTCTGATATGTTTCAGTCCAGTATATGCTCTATTGGTTAAATAGTTACAGTCTGCTGAGGATTTCTAGAAATGACTTAAGATGCTAGAAGTGTTTTAATTCTAACTTGATGATGATGATGTCTTGATGCTTACTACTGATGTATGCATGTTCAGATCTAACATCAAACAGATGGCACAGGTTGAGGGGGAGAATATGCCTTTAATATTGCATTGTTGGCATTATGGTTGATAGTCCTTGGTGATGATGCTTATGATATGTTGTGGCTATAAGTTGATCTCATATGTTTCTTGGGGATCAGATCATATTAGTGGATTGGTTCTTAGATGTGCATATATGATGATCCTCATAAGGATAGGGAGCAGTACAAAGCTTAACTCACAATCTTCATTACTTGATGCTACTGACATATAATATTGTTATGATGCAAGATTCCTACAGTTCTTGGTGCCCTTATGAATGAGGATTGTTGATGTTGATGATAGTGTTGGATACATGAATGATTGATCAAAGTTGGTAGAGATGATGATGATGAGCTCTTATCTATATGATGATAGGTTGATACTTACATATGTTGATGATAGTTGGATCATGTAGATCTTGATGTTTGATGAAATGGCTATGGTGGTTTCACACATGATATAATGTGAATGACTCTGAATTCTGTTCAAAGGGATGAATTGATGCAGACATATCTTGTTATAAGTTGATGACTTATTCTCTACAAGACATTTACAGGTTGATGATCTAGAATGTGTTGTACGCTAGTTTCATAAAGTGTATCCGCGTACATACGCAGATTTATGCAGGTGCAGTCGCGTATATGAAATTTTGAAGAAAATCAGCAAGGACAGAGAGTCTGGTATAGGTCTGACAGAGACAATCCGGCACAGGAGAAGGAGCACAGAAGGAAATCTTGGTTACTGATCTAAAGTTGCTGCTGCTATCAGTTGTTGGTGACTTTCATAAGTCTTGGTCTAGATATTTCATCTCTATGTCATGTATCTCTTTTGTGATATCTCTTTTATGGTGTCTAGGTCATGTAACGACCTATGTTGGTTTCCCCACTATGCCTGGGATGAAAATGTAATACTCTTGCTCTATCATGTGATGTATCCCCACTTGGTTGGGTGGATGAGTCAATCCTAGTATGGATGTATGTATTGAGTCTTTTGGTGATAGGAAGGTCTCTTATGATGTATAAGTCATGGTTCTTCTTGAAGAACATCTTTTTGCAGATCTTGCCTTCAGTCAAGAAGAGCATGAATAGCACACTTCAGCAGTACAGAGACTTGGCATGTACTCAGGGGGAGCATGGACAGATTGGTACACTTTGGCATATACAAAGGGGGAGCACATTTGGAGATTTCAGTAGGTACTCAGGGGGAGTATAGACAGCAGAATGTTTATCAAGGAAAGAGAATATGCTGGTCCACCCTTTGCCCTTGATGTCAAAGGGGGAGAGTGATTTGGTGTTGTTGCCATCAAGTCCAAAGGGGGAGATTGTTGGCATTATGATGCATGTGTTGTACTTGATGGCAACCCTCTCATAGAAGAACAAATCACTTACATATAACTAGATGAATCTACAGAAGGGATATCAGATGTGACTGAATGCATGGGATGCAGGACAGCTCAAATGATAAATTCATAAGTGTGACAAGTTAGCTTTGCCATCAAGTCCAAAGGGGGAGATTGTTGGCATTATGAGATAAGTGTTGTCCTTGATGGCAAACCACACTGATGACAAATCATAGTGCAGAAGGTCAGCAGCAAGGAATTGATGATCAGACTATAAGAAGAAAAGAAAATTCATATACGCAGGTTCATTAATCCCAAGTCGCATATACACGTAGGTTCACTATATACCAAGTCACGTATACGCAGGTTCGCTATATACCAAGTAGGGTATACACGCAGGTTCATGAACAGAAAGAGCGTACGTGTCGGAAAGCTTACTTTTGGTCCGTGGTAGTTAGTCCTCGGTACTTGAGCCTATGTTTTTGGACCAAAGTATCTCGACAGACGTGTTGATCCCTAGTATTGAGTTGATGGTATTGTTTTACTATGGTTTTGGACTGTGGTATTGTGAAGGGCCTAAGGCTATATAAGGAGAAGAAGATCATTAGGAAAGTACACTGAAAAGGTCTTGAATATCTGATGAAGAAAGAGATCAAGTATGCAGGTTATGGGTTGAGGATGCAGTGCTGGATCTGAGCTAAGGAGGGATCTCACCGGTAGATGGAGAACAAGATCTAAGGAGAGATCGAGATCAAATGGTTTGAAATGAACTATCTCTATATGATTGACTATGTTCATCCTAGATCTGTATACTGACGCTTATAATGATCTGATCTGAGTATATCTTAAGTTAGAAATCGCTACAAGTCATGATTGATAATTTATAGATCTGTACGCTGGTTGGCTTTGGAGAAAAAGCGTATGTACGCAGGTTCGACTAGTTAAAGTAGTGTATACCATTTGAGTTATGATTTTTAAGGTTGCAGTAATTCTGATTGTTAATGACAGTTTAAAGGTGTCTGTATCCTGCATATCTTGGTTGGCTGATTGTGTTTGGCTTTAGTATTGTTGGATGAGGACTAATATTGGATCAGGATCATAATGACTCATATTTATGTGATCTGATGGACTAGATCTGGGTGCTAATTCATTATAATCCTTGTATATGTAATGATCTGGTTATGTCTGAAGTCAGGAAGTGCAGTGAAGTTTCTGTATGAGTAATTAATGACATATACGCTGGTTCACTTTGATGAAGTAGCGTATACATGCAGGTTCAGCACTTCCAAGTAGCGTATGCCCTCTCATGCATGATTTTGATGATACAGTGAGTTCTGAATGTTGTTGCAGAGTTCTGCTCTGTGTTCTGTTGACTGTTGTTGACAGGGTTTTAGTGATTCAGTATTGGGTGATTCAGAGATTGATGATGCAGGTTGTTTTATGGATCCAGTGTGAAAATATATGAAACGTGGTCTCGGGAAGAACGTAGAGTTCAGTAGGCTGGCGCCTACGTACTGGTAAACATATCAGCCAGTACAAGAGTCAGGGGGTTGTAGCTCCCTTCCAGGAGTAGCTGGAGAACGAGTAAAGGTTGGAGCATTCTGTAGGCAGGCACCTACGTACTAGTAAATGGATTGGATAGTACAAGAGCTAAGAGGGTTGTAGCCCTCTGCAAGTTGTAGCCTGCGTGCTGGTAAAGGATTGCACTAGTACATTGTAAAAGAAGTTTCTTATTAAAGGAAGATAGAAACAAATTGCAGTAGGTGGTTTTCACCCACATTGGGTTTCCACCTTATATCATGGTGTTCATGTGTGTGCCTTATGAGTGATGATCTGTTCTGTTATACTGCACCTGTTTACTGTTAATATGGTTAATAATGTTCTGATGCATTTACTGAAGATAAGCTAACTGAATCATAAGATTACTGCATGTACGCTAGTTTCCCTTAACTAAGTCGCGTATATACGCTGATATCCTTAACTGAAGCTGCGTGTATGAATCTGAGTATGAAATTGAAAAAGTTTTATCTGATCTGATAATACTGATTCACCCCCCCCCCCCCCTCTCAGTATTATTTCCAACAATGCACAATACCTGAAGCTGACTCCCACCAATCAAACAAGGCTAATGTCAGCCTTTGACATTAAATAGGGAAAGCTGTAGATGACTTTTGTTAAACCCATAACTCAGCAGCCCAAGACAGCATCATATTTCAAAAGGGTAGATTTTGAAGTGTTGGCAAGGGATATTCATCCCATAGACCAGATTGAACTACACAAACAGGCTGGAGAGATGATATACTCCACTCTAACAGGTAAAGCCATAGCTACCCATCAGCTACAGAACTCTCTAAACAACATCTCAGCACAATTTCTTGTTAGAGAAGCCCTCCTCATAGGCCAAGGGTACCAGGATCAAGTCCTCAGAAGACTTAGTGATTGAATTGGGACACGATCCCAAGGAAATAAAAGCTATAGATCATCTTATTAAGAAGAAAAGTGATGATATAGCTGCACTGAAGAAACAACTAAAAATACCTCAGCTACAACATCCATAAATATTGGAAGCCCAACAGGGGCATGAAGAACTCATGGACTTGGTCTTAAAAATTGAATGATCATCTAAAAGAGGCTGAAAAGGAATTGGATGCTTTGATCCAATTAAAACAAGCAAATGTGGCGAATTCTTCAACAAATGTTATCCCCACAGTCTCCATAGCAGTGCCATCCACACTAGAAGCATCTTTGGCACCTATAGCTCCACTTGCAACAACCTTGCCAACAACAACAAAGTCTACATCAGCAGCAAGTGCAACAGGAGAGAAAGCAACAAAACTAGTCAAAGCCATGGAAGTGATGTCTATCCAGGCTACTGAAATGAACAGGTTAACAGAAAAGATTGAAAGTTTGGAAACAGACTGCAAACTTGCCCAACTAAAGCAGAAAGAAGAAGCACAAAAGTCCCAAAGAATGAGTGAAAGGATCAAAGTCTTAGAGAAAGAATTAACACTGGAGAAACCACTTAGGCAAACCAAGGAAATGCTGTGGGCCAATATCATTGACTCCGTCAAGGACATTTAGCCCTTAATTCAAATTATTTTTGAACAAACAGAGTTAGTGAAGATAGCTACAGAAGCTATCGAAAAAGTGAATAAGGAGTTGGGAGATAAGCCAGAGGATGCCAATAGACTCATCCACTTCCTCAATAGCAAGAATAGATATGAGCTCCATGAGCTAAATATAAAAGATAAGACTGCAACAATTTTAGAAATAAGGGAGGTTCTCTCCAAAAGGAACCTTATGCTTAACTTAGAAGAGAAATGCCACAATATGCAGGTAGCCATTGATAAGTTCATGGCTAAATTCCAGATTTTAAGGGAGAAAAGTCTGCCCAACTATGGTTATTAGTGACAAACTCATGACATAGTTAGACTATGAAACCAGGCTCAGGCAGTTGTGTTAGTGTCAGTCTTTCCAGCCTTCCTCCAGTGATCAAAGATGCTCTTACAAAGTGATTTTAAGGTGTCAAGGTCAAATTTTGTCATTTCAATGAGTATTCAAGCAAAATTTGGTCACTAGGCATTAGGTCCAGGGTTTGCTTTTACTCCTGTCAAAGTTTTCCAAATGTCGATTCATGTCACCATTAATCTGGGTGTACTATCATTCAGAAGGTTGTCATCATCATGTCAGGTTCCAATGGGTCATTTTACACCTTGTTCATGCTTCAGTTGCGCCTAGGTAAGGTTCATTTCCCTCTCCCAGGGTTTTGAAGGCAATTTCTCTTGGATGGTCAAATCATCAGCAAAACTTTTATCCTGATGTTCATACACCTTCCCATATCCTTAATGTACCTTATTAAACACTTCCCATCACTGAGATCCCCTAAATTCCTCATTTTCACACAAACCCTAATTTCTTGCTACAAATCCTATTTTCTAGGCTAGGCTTGTGTTTTGCCCTTTTTCACCCTTCCCCTCACTCAATTGCTGAGATTACACTTTCCCCTACTTCCTAACATCCCTCCCTACTTCCCAAAATTTCCTCAAGAATTTAGAAGCTCCCTATCCCCTTCATTTTGCTTCATTTCGACAAATCTCTTGTTCCACACATCGGGGTAGGTTTACTCAAATGATGTTTCTGAGCAAGGAATGATGAATTTTTGAAACCTAAGAGAGGTTTTTATGCACAACATTCCAAGGAAAAAAAACCTCCTTCACTTCTTACACAGGTGTCATGGTTTTAGAGAAATGTCAAAAATACAGTTGCCTTGGGAGAATTGATGCACCTCTTAAGTTACCTTGGGAAAATAACGTTTTCCCCTAGCTTGGTTGGTCAAATGACTTGCTTGATGAGTCAAATGATAACTAGACACAAAGATATTTCCAATGAGCTGTCATGAGTTCAATTTGAAGTTGAGGAAGGCATTCAAACGTTGACTGTAACAACACTCTTCCTTTAGGAAGCCTCATTTGGCACATTTTGACCAGTCTTGGGAGATTTGATTTTTTACAGTGAAAATTAACTCCAAAATGAAACATTTTAGTCGGATTGGAAAGTATACTCAAAGATCTTTCCAATGAGCTATCCTGCGCCCAATTTTGACACCGGGAAGGCCTCCAAAAGTCTTCCGAAAAAAGCGCGATGCACAGAGCAGGTGGCGCGGCGCACTGGGGAGGCTCGGCACACTAGGAGAAATTGTCCAGTGTAATTCTGAATGGGCGCGGCGCACTGGGAGCGCGCGGTGCACTAGGTATGAAGCGCGGCACATACACCTAAAATCCCTAATTAGCTTGAAATTTTTTTAAATTTCCCATAACTTGCGTGGATTTCCAGGTAGGGTTGTTATCTTGGTTTTTCATCCAATTTTGTGATATGTTATGGTGGTTGGTGGATGATAACAATTGAAAAAAAATCTTAAACCCTACTTCTAAAGTACCTCAAAGGAAAAATTACTGTGGGTTCCAAAATCATTGTTTTTCTACCAAAGTCACTCTTCCATCCCATGTCTCCTTTCTTTCCATCATTCCCTTCTCCCTTGTTCCATTTCTTCCTAATTTAATTCTTCCCCATCTCCAAAAATTCACTAAATCCCTATCCCCAATTCCCTTCCATACATTTCCAAATGTAAAACCCCAAACCATACCCTATACAAAATTCCCAAACCCTCCTAAACAAATTTGTCCCCATAGTCCCTAAACCCCTACTAATTCCCCTCTTCCTAACAGTCCCTTGTTGCATTTGTCCCTTTGGTGGCAGAATTCAATCACACTACAAAAGAGCAGTCCAACACAGTTCCTTAACCCAAAGTGACTCACCCTTGGAAGGACATGCACCCATGAGGCTTCATAGAGGTGGCAGACATATCATTACTTGTCCCGGAACTTGGTGTACAAAGCGAGAATTAGGAGTTTGAAAGCAAAGGTAAAGCGAGCATCAAGGAGGCAAAAAGTGGATGAAGGACTCCAGATATTGGCTGAGGCATCCTTGGCCCACCATTGCCCTTGATGAAGAACCTTCAGTCCAAATTTCAAGAAATTTGGAGCAATTTTTGACATTTTGGAATTTTTGCACTAAAAAACAGGGTTTTTCTCCCTGTGCGCCGCGCCACGTGGCGCGCGCTTATGATTGGAAGCTCCAAATGCAAAAAAATTTATATTTTTGGATTTTTCATGAAAAATCATGACTGTTGGTGCATGGCCAAGAAGTTTGGGCAAGTTTTGAGTCCTCAGGAGGTCAAAAACACTCAAAAAATGACCTCTCTGCCCCTATTTTGACACACAGGAAGCAGTCTTGGGAGATTGAAGTTTTGGAGGGGAAAATGGGCACCAAATTCAGAAATTCTACTTGGGTTGGAAAGTAGACAGGCAGGGATTTCCAACCAGTATGCTTGGGCTCAATTTGGACTTCAGGAAGTGCCTCAAAATCAGCTCCAAAGTGGCACGATGCATACATATTTTGGCGCGACGCATAGAGAATTTTTGCTTGTTTTTCACTGTTCAGCTCAGCAATTCGCCCAGTTTTGACCAATTTTGCTTCTTGATGTTACTTTTTACCCTTCCTGATGTAATTTGACAACCATGATGTAATATTGGCACATTTTTACTTGTTATAGAAGATTCATTCACAAAAAGGTGAAATGTGAGTGAATGAATGATGAGTTAGGCTTGTCTATATTATGTAATTTCTCAGTCATTTTCAGGGATGGACACTTCAATATGGACAGGTCAGGTATTCAAGTAAGCGTTTTATCCAAGACATTTTGTTCTTTGTTCTAAATTATTTCTTCTCTTTTCCCGAGAATGTTAACAAGGCTTTGCAAAGTATACTATGCTTGAGAAAAGATCCTGTTAGCACCTAAATCTGCCTTAGGCTGAAGGAAGGCAAAATTCAGGGTAACCACAAACCATGCTCAGTCTGGTAGCTAGCCCTACCAGAACAGGAGAGGGCTCTCTCCGAGTCACGCTTAGTGAATAGATAAATGAAACGGTCTGAGATGACTTACAGTGAAATATTGATCTTAGGCTAGTAAGTGAATATGGATACAAAAAAACAATTTTTTTATGAATGACTGAGTTTCTAGGATGGTATGGGACCAACGGACAGAAATGAACAGAGAATTTAATACAAAGGCACAGATTACTTCGTGAGGCAATACCTACGGAAAGTATAGCAATTTAGTTTGAAATAACGTGGAATGGAGAGATTGCTTAGGAGAGTGAAAAGGGCATAAGTACATGAATCCTTTTCAACGGAAGAAGAACACTGAACATGAAATTTTCCCACAGGCAGAGGAATATAAATGAATTCTACCTTATCTAACTTAGAAAATTTCACTGGAAATGAATATGAAATGAACTGTGAAACATAATGAAATACATATGAAACATAAGAGACACATTTTCTATACTAACAACCACATGAATCTCATGAAACAGAGCCGCTTCCTTTCATTAATCCTCTGTCAAAATATACAATGAAGAAACAGAGTTTCTTTCCCAAAGTCTCCTAGAAGTTACAAGCCAACCAACCCTTTGCAAATAGTTTGCATACAATATATAGAATGTGACATGAAGAGATAGAACGCCCAAGGGTTGGGGAGTTACTTGAATCATTACAAAATGGAGGTGGAAAGCCAACCATTAGCTACAGGTGCAGCGTTACAAACATGACAAATGGCTTGGGTGACTGTTTGCCTTCCTTTGCCACTTAGATAGGAGCCAATCTGGAGTGAAAATATTTTAAATGCCGCCTTAGGTGCCGAAAAAGTGAAATGTAGATGAGCGGGCCCACTTGGAGAAGTCGCGAATCGAAATTTCGCGAAACGGAGGTGAAATTGGCCTTTTTTCCTATATGTGCCGCGCCACTTTGGAGCCTGTTTTGAGGCACTTGAAGGAGTAAAAAATGTGGCCAAGTGTGTTTATTGGAAAGCCTATCCTGTCTACTTTCCAAAACAAGTGGAATTTCTGAATTTGGTGCTCATTTTCCCCTCCAAATCTTCATTCTCCCAAGACTGCTTCCTGTGTGTCAAAATAGGGGCAGAGAGGTCATTTTTTGGGTGTTTTTGACCTCTTGGAGACTCAAATCATGCCCAAATTTCTTGTCCAAGCACAAATAGTCGTGATTTTTCATGCTGAATCCAAAAATGCAAGCCATTTCCAATTTGGAGCTCCCAATTCTAAGCGCCAAGTGGCGCGGCGCATAGGGAGAAAAAACCTGTGTTTTGACCAAAAAATTACCATGTGACCAAAATTGCCGCAAATTTCTTGAAATTTGGGTTGCAGGTTCTCTAAGAGGCACTATGATGGGCCACAGAAGCTTCAGCCAAGATTCGAAGCCGATCTTGATCTTTTGCCTCTTTTGTTGCTTTGCTCAATTTTGCCTTCAAGCTCCTTATCTGGGCCTTTGCACTCATATTTTGTGCCCTGTAATGATAAACGATCCTCCTCAGTATGGTTTTGTCTCTGTCGGCCTTCTCCAGCAGTCTCTCCAGGTGGATGTTGATCCGCTCTAGCTAGGACTCACGGTCATTGTTGATCTCTTGCTCCAAGGTAGTGAGCTCGATCCTCCTTTGTTGGGCAGCTTGTCGATTCTCACGGATGTTTTGCAGCTCCATGATCTCATGCTGGTCATCAAGCTGCTTGTTTCTCTGCTCCAAATACTTGATGATCCATTTAGCCCTCTCCACATTGAGTGACAAGTCTTGGATCTCCGTGTTCTGCTCCTGAATAGTCATCCTAAGTTGGGCGCTCTCCACATCTGCGACCTCCTGTTCGCCTGATGGCCCCTCGTCATGCATGGGCTTCTTTTCCTTGTCCTCTACCTATGTTGTCGATGTAGGAAGCGAGGCCCCTTCCGCTCTGAGTGGAGATAACACTCGCTTTGCTGCTGCAAACAAGTGCCTACTGCCTCTCTGATAGGTGATGGATACTGGCATAGCAGTGGTCTCATGGCACTCATATTGGTGAGAAGGACTACCTATCTCATGCTCTGCCTCTAATAATACCCGTGGAGTGCTAAAGAAGTCACGGGAGATGAAGTCCTCCCAAGCAATGCCCTACAATCCCAACCGATGATCCACAAAAATCCGGATAAGAGCAAAGTGATAAACACTGTTAAGTTGCTGCTGAGGGGTCTTATGCTGCATGAAAGTGTTCATCCTCTCTATGTTCCTGCAAATGAAAAATGGGAGGTTCATCATCCACACCCTGGTAAAGTGCATGAGCAACCTGATGTGATAGGCATATAGTCGAGAGAACCTCCCCTCACAACTGAAGTAATTCATGATAAATTTCATGAGTGGAGCATACTCATCTTTCAAATATCTGAATGGGAAGACTCTTGTGAGCTGACTCAAGAATCTGGCCTTAATGTAAGGCTCATAGTGTTACCTATCCACCTTCTTCTTCTTATGCCACTGTTCTCCAACATTTGGTAGGCCTGTTGCCACTGAGATAGTTTCGGGTGTCAATGTGAAGGTGACCCCGGCCAAGATAGACTGACCTCCATGGAGGTGAAGCACAAAATGACGGGCCAACTCATGATGAACTCTAACATTAGCCACCCTTTGACAAAATTAAAAGCATGCTAGGTGCTGGAAACATGACATAGCAAGAAGGCATGCCTGCAACTCAGTGAGGGTGTTTGGCTCATCCCTAACATGTTTTCCACTCTTGTGATGTCTCCTGGGAGCCTGTTCTTCCAGGGATGTATCACTTTGAGTCTCCACCTCATACTCTGATGAACCGTCAGATGCCATGACTGCTGTTTATGTACGGTGCTTGGACTGCCCTTTGATGATGGTAAAACTAGGTGTTGTTGTGATATCTGCAACCAAGGGGAATAATGAAACAAAAGGGAGTATTAGGAGGGGAGTAATGTGATGGGAATAGGGGCTATGGGGAGAAGTTTGTTTAGGGATATGTAGGGGGTTTGGGTATTTAATAGGGTAGGTTTTTGGGGTTTTGACAAGGTAGGGCTTTGGGGTGTTTTTTTGACAAATAAGAGGAGGGGAAAGGGAATAGGGTTTGGTAGTGTTTTAGGGTAGGGATAATAGGAAAAATGAGACAGGGAGGATAGGGAAAAATGGTAGGTGAGGGAAAAATGGTGGGTGAAAATGGAACCTTGGCCTCAATACCACAACTATACAACCCTAGCAACAATGGCTTTGGTATTTTCTAGTGGTTGGTTTTATGAATTTTAGTTGCCACTATAACTAGCCATGGACCACCATAACCTTCAAATAAATACATGAGCCATCGAGATTTAGAGCTTACCTGTCGATTTGAGGGGCTTCACAAGAAGTTTGAGGAAATTTGGCATGGTTTTGGCCCTTTGTGGGTGTGCGCCGCGTGCAAAACCCAGTGCGTCGCGCCTTGGGTGTGCGCCGCACCCGTTGAAAATTTGAACTGAGGGGTGGCTCTGTGTGTGCTGCGCCCTCTGTGTGTGCCGCGCCCCTGTGTATATGCACCACGCCTTGAAAACTGCCTCCAACCTTGCTCCAAACACGCACGATGCCACTTAAACACTTTGCAATGTTTCCCTATGCACTTGATTTGCACAATGACTTTGATTTTTTGGTGGAAACTTGTATATAAAGACTTGGAAGTCATGGGTTAAATTTTTCTTTTCAAAATACCATTTTCTAATGTTATGTTTTGACACTTTTTCACTGACTTAAAGCAACACTGATTTTCACTTTTCCTTTGAAATTTTGGCTCAAATGATGAAATTTTCGGCACTCTTTGCAGGGATTGCATGACAGGGTATTTGGCCACGAAAACCATGAATGCATCTGAAGAAATCAACTGACGAATTTTTTGAAAATTTTATCACCAATGACACTGTTTGACTTTTCTTCAAAACAAAGTTTTGAAGAACAGTCGAAGTTTATCAATATGACGATAAAACTCTCTGAATCATTACTTTGTAAGGGCCTCACTCTGCCTTGCATGGCTTCACTAGACAAATTTAAAGACCAAATTGATTGATCCCTAGACCTAATGATCGAAAATGACTTTTGTCCGTTAAAGGACCAGACCTTGACTGTCATGGAATTTAGTGATCCTTGACCAAAGACCTAAGCCAGTAGGAGCCAGACATGAGGGGAAATGACTAGCATGACCTTTTCTGTCAGATTATGGCATGCCCCTAGCAGAATGCAGCTGAGTGAATGGAGCGGGACACCTAAAAATAAAATGCATAAAGAGTTTTGATCTCTGACAGAGGACTGACCAAACTGACTCTAACAAATCCCAGGCCTGCAGTTGATTCTTTCCCTTTGAAGATTGTGAATACCAAATATTTGCATTCCTTTGAGCTTGTTCAAGACCCTTCTTCTGAATCTTGTGATGACCCTCTTCAGAGTGATGAACCTAAAGAAAACAAAACTGATCCTGTAGCTCTTGTATATACTCCTACACCTTTTATAGTCCTAGATAGGTATAAACCTCTTGTTTTACCTTCTGTTCTCCATGCTTTCCCCAAAAAATATGATCTATACTTGCCGAGGTTTGATGGTGAAAGTAAGAATGTCAATACTGAGCAACATGTGCAGAATGTTGAGAATTTTCTAGACCTTTTTGAAGTTGATGAAGAAGATGTCAGTATAAGGCTTTTTGCTCTTTCTTTGCAAGGCAAAGTCAAGAGTTGGTTCAAAACCCTGCCTAATGCGAGCATCTCAGATTTCCAGTAGTTTGTCAAAGTTTTCCTCGACAGGTGGTTGATTGGACAAAACCTTTTCCTCATTATAGAAGAGTATAACCAGCTGAAAAGATTGCCAGGGGAGACAGTACAATAGTTTTCAGCCAGATTTAATCAAGTTTATTATTCAATGCCGATTGATATAAGACCTCCTCCTAGATCTGCTCTCTTGCACTATCCGAGTGCCTTTGATCTGGAAATGGAGTTTCAACTGAGAGAAAGGAACCTTGCAACACTTGAAGAGATGCAGAACAATGCAGTAAATGTAGAGGCTCACTTGCTGATCCGCAAGGCAAGGTTGAAGGAAGAAGAGATGGGAAACATAGATCCAGAGGAATCGAAATCTCTAGAGGTAAAGCTTGACATTTTGGTAAGTGCAGTAGGAGATGATGCAAAGGATCACTGCAAGGAATGATTATGATGTTCAAGACCATGGCTCACTGATTGAAGAAGAACAAGCTGCTGATCCAAAACATCTTATTTCTTATGCCATAGATCTGACAATGATTGTCTTATTAATCATCTTGGAGAAGAGAGATCTGTTGATATGACATGTATGCTTGATGATGTCTTTTATACTGATGATTTGCCTCAGTTTTATCAGTATGATGATAATTATTTTCTCCAAAAAGAAGCTAATCTTGCAGACAAATCAACAGCTAGTTTGTGGGAGGAGGAAGTTCACTTTCAGCAGCTCGAATACAGTGATCAACCGATGCATATCAGCTATGACAATGACGAGGAAAGTGCAACAAATTTTGAAGTAAGTGAAGGATCTTTGCCTTTTTGTTTTGATTCATGTCAGTTCATGAGAGACAACTTCCATGCAATCAGAAATCAGCTGTCAACAAGTCTTGATTTGGACCATCTTGAGGGCAATGAAAACCTTGTTCAAGACTTTTCATATCCAGATTTGCAGCCCCCGGATGCCTTTGATTTTCAAGTTGCACATGAAGACTTGGAAGCTAGAACATATGCTCAGATGATGCAAGATGATTCCATACCATTTTGTTTCGAATCATTTCAGTTTTTGAAGGGAAAATTCTATAGTACATCTTCAATAAAGAATAAGCAGCATGTAGGCAATCATGTAATCACATTGGAACCAATAGAAAATGGGGTGCAATAGTCTTTTAAAGTTTTTCATGATCCAATAGTTGATGTTTTGGATGAGGTTTGCAGTCAAAGTCTTTCTCCATTGACTACATGTGAGCCTGAAACATGTACTGATATAAACTTGACCCGACAGTCGGTTTCTTTCTCATTTTTAGCAGGAGTCTCGTCACAAAGCTTAGATAAAAGTTTGCATTCATGGTATGAAGAGAAAAGAAGTAATCCATTGGATGAGCTAAGTCCCAGTGTGCATGAATTTCAAGATCCTTATGCAATGTTTTTGGAGGCGGATATAGAATCCATAGCATTCAATAGATCTGTTTCCAAGTTGTCATGGGAGTTGCCTTTTAGTAGTTCTCTCTTGTTGTTCATAAGTGAGCACTTGCGGAGAATTCAAACAATAGACGGAATACTTACTTGGTTGCATTTGTTGTTTCATTTCACTTGATCGGGTGGTAAATAAAATTGTTAGAGTAGGTTTTGATGAATAAGCTCCACTTTGAGCATCATTTCCAGTTTCTCAGTTGTGTTTAAGTATCAAGTTAGTTTTTAGTTGAGTGAGCGTCAGTTTGTGTCGTCAAGTCATTCGTTTTCAGTCATGCATGTCAGCTTGAGCTTTGACTCCATTGCCCAATGGATGAAGGCACTGTCTGCTCTCCCAAAGATCTGCCATTCTTGGCACCTCCAAGGAGCTACCATCCCCATTGGAGCCAATGTTAGTTTTAGTCTTTCCAGCCTTCCTCCAGTGATCAAACATGCTCTTACAAAGTGATTTTAAGGTGCAAGGTCAAATTTTGTCATTTCAGTGAGTCTTCAAGCAAAATTTGGTCACTAGGCATTAGGTCTAGGGTTTGCTTTTACTCCTGTCAAAGTTGTCCAAATGACGGTTCATGTCACCATTCAGCTCGGTGTAT
Source organism: Pinus tabuliformis (assembly GCA_031772625.1). Classification (NCBI taxonomy): domain Eukaryota; kingdom Viridiplantae; phylum Streptophyta; class Pinopsida; order Pinales; family Pinaceae; genus Pinus; species Pinus tabuliformis. The sequence goes on from CM062818.1 coordinate 1,230,585,063, forward strand.
CATTCAAAAGGTTGTCATCATTATGTTAGGTTCCAATGGGTCATTTTACACCTTGTTCATGCTTCAGTTGCGACTAGGTAAGGTTCATTTCCCTCTCTTAGGGTTTTGAAGGAAATTTCTCTTGGATGGTCAAATCATCAGCAAAACTTGTATCCTGATGTTCATACACCTTCCCCTATCCTTAGTGTACCTTATTAAACACTTCCCATCACTGATATCCCCCAAATTCCTCATTTTCGCACAAACCCTAGTTTCTTGCTACAAACCCTATTTTCTAGGCTAGGCCTGTGTTTTGCCCTTTTTCACCCCTTCCCCTCACTCAATTGCTGAGATTACACTTTCCCCTACTTCTTAACATCCCTCCCTACTTCCCAAAATTTTCTCAAGAATTTAGAAGCTCCCTATCCCCTTCATTTCGCTTCATTTCGACAAATCTCTTGTTTCACACATCGGGGTAGGTTTACTCAAATGATGTTTCTGAGCAAGGAAAGATGAATTTGGGAAACCTGAGAGAGGTTTTTGTCCACAACATGCCAAGGAAGAAAAAAATCCTTCCATTTTTACACAGGTGTCATGGTTTTAGAGAAATGTCAAAAATACAGTTGCCTTGGGAGAATTGATGCACCTCTGAAGTGACCTTGGGAAAATCAAGTTTTCTCCTAGCTTGGTCGGTAAAATGACTTTCATGATGAGTCAAATGATAACTATACACAAATACATTTCCAATGAGCTATCATGAGCTCAATTTGGAGTTGAGGAAGGCATTCAAAAGTTTACTGTAACAGCACTCTACCTTTAGGCAGCCTCATTTGGCACATTTTGACCAGTCTTGGAAGATTTGATTTTTGACAGGGAAAATGAACTCCAAAATGAAAAATTCTAGTTTTATTGGAAATTATACTCAAAGGTGTTTCCAACGAGCTATCCTGTGCCCAATTTTGACACCGGGAAGGCCTCCAAACGTCTTCCGAAAAAAGCGCAACGCATAGAGTAGGTGGCGCGGCGCACTGGGAGAAATTGTCCAGTGTAATTCTGAACGGGCATGGCACACTGGGTATGCGGCGCGGCGCATACACCTGAACGCCTGAATTTGCTTGAAATTTCTTTAAATTTCCCATAACTTGTGTGGATTTTACAGGTAGGGTTGTTATCTTGGTTTTTCATCCAATTTTGTGATATGTTATGGTGGTTGGTGGATGATAACAATTGAACAAAAATCTTAAACCCTACTTCTAAAGTACCTCAAAGGAAAAATTTCTGTGGGTTCTGTCAGGCCAGGGTAACTACACATTGAACAAAGGAAAACTGAGATATTATTTCATAAGAGAACAATTGTTTATATACACAAAGTGGACGGAACAATTCATCTTCTTGATGACTGTTCACGTTCCAGTTTACCCAACCGCCTTCGGATTAGGTGTGAACATTCCCCCCCTTAATCTGAAGGGATGTTGGTGAGTCCAAGCATCGTTCTGAATCTTTCAAGCTTTTCTCTTCCAAGCGCTTTGGTGAAGATGTCTGCAATTTGCTCATTTGTGGAACAATGACGGAGATGGATTGTTTTGGCCTCAACATGATGTCGGATCAGATGATATTTAGTATTGATGTGCTTAGTACGATCATGAAACTTTGGGTTCTTGGCCAACTTTATTGCAGAGGTGTTATCAATCATGAGTGGAGTTGATTGTACTTGTTTTACCTGCAAATCTTCAAGACTTTTCCTGAGCCACACAATTTCTTTCGTTGCTTCAGCTGCTACCACGTATTCTGCTTCTGTTGTGGAATCTGCTGGTACTGATTGTTTGCGTGATCTCCAGGAGACAGCTCCTGATCCAAGACTCATAGCATATCCTGAAGTAGATACCCCAGTTTCTTTGTCTCCATCGAAGTCTGAATCAGAATATCCAATCAAGTTGAAGTTGTCCACCTGTGTATACTTGATTCCGAGGTCTTGAGTTCCCTTCAAGTACCTTAGAACTCTTTTTGCAGCAGACCAATGTCCCTCACAAGGCTTTTGCATAAACCTGGAGAGGATTCCAACAACAAATGAAATGTCTGGTCTGGTAGTAGTGAGGTAGATGAGACTTCCTATAAGCTGTCTATACTTTGTTGCATCCTCAAATTCCTTTCCTTCAATAGATGTGAGCTTCAAGTTTTGTTCCATTGGAGTAGAAAGAGGATTGCACTCTGTCATGCCAAATCTGTTTAACAAATCTCCAATGTATTTCTTTTGAGAAAGAAATATGGATTTTGGATGTTGGGTTACTTCAATGCCAAGATAGTAATGAACATAGCCCAAATCAGTCATTTCAAAACTTTTTCCTAATTCTTTCTTTATGGATGCAATATAGCTTTCATTGTTCCCTGTCATTAAAAGATCATCTACATATACCACAAGATATACAACTGTTTTGCCAACTTTCTTGACAAATAAAGTTGCATCATCAAGATCAAAATGTTTGAAGTTGAGTTTCAGAAGATGCTCAGATAGTTTTTCATACCAGGCTCGTGGTGCTTGTTTGAGGCCATACAAGGACTTCACAAGTTTGCATACTTTGTGTTCATGTCCTTTCACAACAAATCCTTCAGGCCGGGACATAAAAACATTCTCTTTTAGATCTCCATTCAAGAATGCAGTTTTTACATCCATTTGATGGACTTTCCAACCGTTCTGAGCAGCTAGTGCAAAGAGTGTCCGGATGGTTGCCCATTTTGCTGTGGGGGAAAAAGTTTCCTCATAATCGACCCCTTCCTTCTGTGCAAAACCTTTTGCCACAAGCCTAGCTTTGTGCTTGTCAAGTGAGCCATCAGCTTTGTACTTGTTCTTATAGACCCACTTGCAGCCAATTGGTTTGGTTCCAAATGGAGGATCAACCAACTTCCAAGTGCCATTCTTTATGAGGGCATCATACTCCTTCTGCATCGCTTCTTTCCATTCATCATGAGAAGCAGCTTCTTTGAAGGAAGTTGGTTCAAAATCTGTAGACAAGTTCAATTCACAATCATAAGTAACATCCATATCAACAGGTGAATTAGAGTTATCTACATCACCTTCATCTTGTCAGTTTGTATTTCTGGTTCCTGTTTTTCCAATTTCATCAGGATGAACACTTTCAAGTGTCTTTGTCAGCCACTTTGGGGGACCTTTCTGAGATGGTCCAGGTTGCTCTGTTGATTGAGTTGGGTCTGAATCAATATTGAGTCTCCCAATTCTATCAATTACATCACTTAAAGCATCATCCGTTGTTGGAGTGTCATGCAGGGGAGATTGTTCTTCAGAAAAAGATTCCACATGTTGATCTAGTATAGGAATCCCCCCTTCAAGATGTGGAATCTGATTATCAAACTCTTGAAATGATTTCGGTTTTGTGAATCTATCCAAGCGATCAAGTTGCCGCTCAACAACACTGTCAGATTTGGATGATTCAAGAAAAATGACATCTCTAGATAAAACAAACTTTTTATTTACTTCATCATAGAGACGGTATGCTTTAGATGTGTTTGAATACCCCAGGAAGATACACTTACGACTTCTAGCACTAAGTTTGTTTCTATGTACCGTTGGTATTAAAGCATAACAGGTGGAACCAAAGATCCTGAGATGTTTTACCGAAGGAACATGTCCATACCACAATTCATAAGGAGTCTTGTTTCTTATAGCACTAGATGGACATCTATTCTTTATATATGCAACATATAGAACAACATCATCCCAAAACGTTGTCTTTACATTTTTGAAGAAAAGCATGGATCGTACCATATTCAAGATTGTTCTATTCATTCTTTCTGCTACACCATTCTGTTGGGGATTATAAGGTACAATTGTTTGATGTTTAATCCCATGTTGGCGAAGATAGTGTTCAAATTCATTTGATGTATATTCTTTTCCATTATCAGTGCGAAAAGACCCAATATGAGATTGTGCATCATTTTCAACCCACTTATGAAAATCCTTGAATGTTTGAAAAGCATCAGATTTGTTCTTCAATAAATAAACCCAACACATTCTGGTGTAATCATCAATAAATGTCATGATATATTTATTTCCATTTGCAGAAGGAACAGGCATTGGACCACATAAATCTGAATGAATGAGTTCAAGCTTCCTATGTGCTCTTGAATGTGAATCATGAAAAGACTGTTTGCTATGCTTTCCTAGAATGCATGCATCACATTGCTTATGTTTTCTAGGAATGGTAGGCAAACCAGCAACACCATTTTTCTTCAACAAGCGGAGACTATCATAGTTTAAATGTCCAAATCTAGCATGCCATAATAAACTTGACGGAAGTGTACCTTCTTCATGATGAGTAATATATGAGAAATGTTGTGCATGAGCAGAGGTTCCTTGCAGTTTAAGAAGTCTTTCTTCTTCTATATCCCTCATGACAAGTGAGTGGTCAGATGCCTTTCTTACCTCAAGCTTGCCATCAAACATATGAATGGAGTGACCTTGCTGGCGGATGTGGACCAGGGACAACAAGTTTCTCTTGAGCTGTGGGAGATATAGAACATGATCCAGAAGAAAGTCTGGAAGACCAGGCAGTTTAAGCCTGATTGTGCCAAGCCCTGATGGCTTGATTTTTGACTGATCTGCAAAGTATACTGCTCCATCAACATTGTCAGTGAAATCTTCAAAAAATTCTTTCCTATGATTCATATGACAGGTTGCTCCTAAATCAAGCAACCAGTCATTTTTCGAATAAGCAAGTGAAGCATTAAACAAATCTTCATTTACTCCAATGTTACATTATGCCTCAATATAGTGAGTGGATTCAGGTGCTTTACCTTTGTCTGTGTCATCAGTTTTACCTTTCTGCTGATTTCTTCTCTGCTCAATTTTGTCCCATGGTAGCTTGCATGTAGAAGCATCATGTGATCCATTTCGTTTGCAGCGAATGCAATGCAGATCTGCCTTTTCTGCTTGAGAATGTCTGCCCCCCTTGCCTCTGAAGTATCTTCCTCTTCCTCTTCGTCCACCTCTTCCTCTTGTAGAATCTTGAGCAGGATGCTTTTCTTTATGAGCAAGGCAAACAGTCTCTTCAGAAGATTCAGGTACTGTTTTCTTTCCAAAGGCTTTCTCTCTTTCAGCAAACTTTTTCACAAGAGACTCAAAGGTTATGTCTTTAAGATTTCCATTTGCTTGTAAAGACTCAAGATAATTAGAGTAGGTAGGATAGAGTGCTTTGAGAAAGGCAATAAGAGAGATATCCAGCTCAACCTTAGTGGATTTAATATCATGCATTATAGACTTTATTTCAGATGCAAGAGCAAGGGGATCATTATTTTTCAGTTCAAGAGTGAAGAGTTTAATCATGAGTTGAACAACTTCAAGTGCAGAATGTGAATCATAGAGTTCTTTCAGCTTTTGTAAAGCTTCAAAGGCAGTGGAATAGGATGAAATATGACGACTTACTTCTTCATTTACAGATGCTGCGATCAATGCATAGGCTTTGCTATTCTTGTTTTCCCAAATGACAAGTTCTTTATCTGATGTAGGCTGCACAGGGTCTTTGTCTTCTTCTCCGACACACACTCCTTTCCACAACTCATTGTAGATGAGGGTGTGTTTTACCATTCGAGACCATTCTGAATAGTTCTCCTTGCCAGTGAGAACTATTCCTACCATAGAAATGATTGAATGCATTCTGTAAAAAAATATCTCTAAAACGTGCTGCAAATCGGCGTCAAATCTCCTCAACGGAAGAATCTTCAACGTTCTCAGAGACAGAGGCAGCGCTAGTGCGCCAGAGAGCAGAGAGCGTTATGTCAGGCAAACGCTCAGGCAGATGCAGCGCTAGTGCGCCAGAGAGCAGAGGAGTTACAACTATTTCTGGGACCTGTGCTCTGATACCATGTCAGGCCAGGGTAACTCCACATTGAACAAAGGAAAACTGAGATATTATTTCATAAGAGAACAATTGTTTATATACACAAAGTGGACGGAACAGTTCATCTTCTTGATGACTGTTAACGTTCTAGTTTACCCAACTGCCTTCGGATTAGGTGTGAACAGGTTCCAAAACAAGTGTTTTGATACCAAATTCACTCTTCCATCCAATTTCTCCTTTCTTTCCATCATTCCCTTCTCCCTTATTCCATTTCTTCCTAATTTAATTCTTCCCCATCTCCAAAAATTCACTAAATCCCTATTCCCAATTTCCTTCCATACATTTCCAAATGTAAAACCCTAAACCATACCCTATACAAATTTCCCAAACCCTCCTAAACAAATTTGTCCCAATATTCCCTAAACCCCTACTAATTCCCCTCTTCCTAATAGTCCCTTGTTGCATTTGTCCCTTTGGTGGCAGAATTCAATCACACTACAAAAGAGCAGTCCAACACAGTTCTTTCATCGGCATCTATTCTCCAAGGCAGTGGTGCAACAACAGTTATGTCATCCGGTCATTCATCCGATTATGAAGTGGAAACCCAAAGTGACTCACCCTTGGAAGGACATTCACCCATGAGGCTTCATAGAGGTGGCAGTAATATCATTATTTGTCTCGGAACTTGGTGTACAAAGCGATAATCGGGAGTTTGAAAGCAAAGTTAAAGAGAGCATCAAGGAGGCAAAAAGTGGATGAAGGACTGAAGATATCAGTTGAGGCATACTTGGCCAACCATTTCCCTTGATGAAGAACCTTCAGTCCAAATTTCAAGAAATTTGGAGCAATTTATGACATTTTGGAATTTTTGCACTAAAAAACAGGGTTTTTCTCCATGTGCACCGCGCCACGTGGCACACACTTATGATTGGAAGCTCCAAATGAAAAAAAACTTTATATTTTTGGATTTTTTATGAAAAATCATGACTTATGGTGCATGGCCAAGAAGATTGGGTAAGTTTTGAGTCCCCAGGAGGTCAAAAACACTCAAAAAATGACCTCTCTACCCCTATTTTGACACACAGGAAGCAGTCTTGGGAGATTGAAGTTTTGGAGGGGCAAATGGGCACCAAATTCAGAAATTCTACTTAGGTTGGAAAGTAGATAGCTAGGGATTTCCAAAAAGCATTCTTGGGTGCAATTTGGACTTCAGGAAGTGCCTCAAAATCAGCTCCAATGTGGCGCAATGCATACAAATTTTGGCGCGGTGCAAAGAGAATTTTGGCTTGTTTTTCACTGTTTAGCTCAACAATTCGCCCAGTTTTGACCAGTTTTGCTTCTTGATGTTAATTTTGACACTTCATGATGTAATTTGACAACCATGATGTGATATTGGCACATTTTTACTTATTCTAGAAGTTTCATTCACCAAAATGTGAAATGTGAGTGAATGAATCAGTTTCCTAGCATATAGGAGTAAGTTGTTTGACTACCTAGATTTCAGTTCCTTGCTTAGAATTGGTTCAAACAGCTCTTAGAATGATGAGATTGACCCCTAGAGGCATGGGAAGGAGTTAGGACTGCCTATATTATGTCATTTCTCAGTCATTTTTCAGGGTTGGACACTTGGGAAAAGTTTGGCACTCTATTGTACATTCATTTATGCATTTTTGGCAAAGGAAAGACTAGGGTTTTGCAGCACTGTTTTGGATCCATGTGGCTTTATGTTTTGATGGTGTGCTTCTCTAAGTAATTGTAATTTTATTTAGTGTTATGTGTATCATTTTCAAGCTTCTTCTTCTGAACTTGAACAAATGAGTGATTAAGGTAGAATCCATAACTATTATGCTCTGCCTTTGAATTTGTTTAAATTTTCATGTTTTCATCTGTTTAAGGGGAATTATTGAGACTCTCTTGCTCTCCTTAGCTTCTCACCAGTATGATCTATCCATCTCACTCACTTTAAAGCATCAAAACGATTGCCTTCCTTTCCCCAATCAGAACTCTGCAGAAGTTGTGCTTCATCCTCGAGCCCAAATTTGCCTTTCCCATTTTTTCAACAAAACCCTCAAAAAACCAAATCAAATCCCTGCACATAATACCTAGCCTAAAATTTGTTGCAATATCAGTCATCTCGAGCCCCATCGCTTTTCTTTTGTTGAGATCGACCCGAAGAGAGCCCTCTCCTGTTCTTGTAGTGCTAGCTACGAGGATGAGCGTGGTTTGATGTGGACCTAGAACCTTGTCTTCTCAGCTTGAGACAAATCTAGGCTCTAACAAGTTGGCAAATGAGCAAGCCAACTCTTCATCCATAAAAGCATTGCCAACAAGAAAAGTGCTGTACAACACATTTGAGAACTTGTTTTTCCTAGAGCATGAGATCAAACATTTATTCCTCTCCAAGACCAATTTTGCCAAGTATACTGAAGTTGATGAAATATACAGTAGAATAATGAATGTAAAGTTACCTGATGCAGAATGGTGGGAGACAATGAAAAATTTACTAGGATAAATTTACTACACAGTAAAAATGAAACAACCAGATTAAACAGGTAAAAACAACACAACAGGGTCAAAGCGTATCAGCGTTAAAGAGTATCAGTTGAAAGATGAAAGTAAAGAAGACTCCAACGTGAAACTCCACAACTGCAAGACATAATAAAAGGCTAACACTTCAACAATAAAGGCCAACACAACCATAATAAAAGGGATAGCATGAAATAATTCATTCCCTGTCCCTATCTCTTGGCAAGAATTTGTATTTCCTAGATTAAATCTCAAGTTTTTTTGAGATATTTTTTTGTATTAATACTTTACAATTCGAAGTATGTAGGGTGGATTCCAAACATTTCTATAGACTTCTTGTTCTTAAATCTGAAATTCTATTGTATCAATGACTGGATCAGCTCGTTGGATCAAGGAATAAAGATTAGATATTTCACTGGATTCTTGTGTAAAGCAAAGTTCAAATAAGTATTCTCTCCTGTTCAATGTTATTTTTCTTCAAGTTTTTCCATAGTATTACTTATATCTCTAAAAATCTGAATGCTATAACATGGAATGATATCTCAGAAATTGCTTAACTGCACTCTGTCTTGACTGCTATGCATGTTTAATGTTTTCTTCACTAATCTAAGTTAAGGAATTCTTGAGTTCTCTTTACTTTAGGTAGTTCCTTGTGATCTATAGCAAAGGATTCTTAATTTTCCTTTGTTCACGATTATCCTCTGTTCTTCATCTTAACCCCGGTCTGAGGATTCTTAAGTGCTCTCTCACCCTGGTTAGGATCATTTTACCCATTCGACCTAAATAATTGTGCTTTACTTTGCTAGCCTACCCTGTGAACATTCCCTTTAATGAATTGATCCAGTTCTGCTATCCATTTGTTGACTCCATAGCCCGATGGCTTAAAGACCTTTCTCTATCCATCTATTCTAAGAATTCCACCACCCAACCTTCAATTCAAAACCAAAACCCCAATGAACATTAAGAACTAGCCTAAAATCCCAGAAAAACAAAGCTAAATTATATAGAGAGAGAGCCCTCTCTGAGTCATAGGTTGGCTAGAGCCTATACTTAAAAGATTGGTTTGTGGTTAGCTCAGTCTTTCCCTTCTTCTGATAACTTCTAGGGAAAATTTTTGAGTGATAACACATGGGATGAATAATGTTCTCTAAATCAATTTTGGATCTATTTATTTTCAATTATGGGAAATATCTATGGTTGAATTTGTCTTGGCAATATTGGTTGCTATTAAATAGGGGATACCAAGATAAATTCCTTAGATGATTGAGTATCCTATTCTCTCACTAGATGTGTTCCAAATATTTTCTAGAAGTATATTAAGAATTTTAAATGGAACCTATAGTACCCCATAGAAATTCAATTAGCGAGGTAACATTCAACCCAAAAAAACTATAACAACCAATACAAGCATCAAACCTACAACTGGTCAATTTTGGAAAAAATATTCACTGAGAAATGAAAGAAAACAAAAAGCAAAAGAAAATATCATATACTAATCTTAATATTGTGATTATAAAAGAGAAGAATATTAAAACTGACTTCAAGTGTTGCTAAAAATATAACATTTTCAGTTGATGCCTCACTGCATCAATTGTTATTTTGGTGACCAGAAGCAATATCAACGAGTCGAGGGAAACTAGGCTACCACAAATATTTTATCTTTGTTTCCATGAATTACGTTCAAACAATAACATGCACAATGAGAATGTGACCTTATTTCATACTCCAATCCAACATGATGTGTACAGTCTAACAAACTCCACTAAAGACTGTATGCATTCTTGAAATGAAACCTCTACCTCCCGGATTAATAAAATTAGGGCTTCATTGTATAAGTCAATGGTATATAAATACATATTTAAAACATTATCTCTAGCTCTATTGCATAGGTTGAATTTGAATGAGTGATTTCTGCCCTCCTGGCTTGGGTGGGATCCTATAATAAGATACACATAGTTGTTTTTCCAGATTTGGGGCTATTTCTATCCTCCCATATCAGACGGGGCACCAAAATAAGATGTAGAATATCACAAAATCTAAGATTTGGAACAACACCATGCCCAGGTTGTATTTATCTGGAATCAAAACTACCAAAATTTGAGGTACCCCATCTCAGAGATGAAAGAATGGAAATCCTATTCCAATCCATGACTGCCTACCCTATTTGTTTTATTGTTCACATGTAGACAAAATTAGATTCATAGTAAGGCAAACTAGAGAAAGAAATAAAATCAAATCTTATGACTGAGAACAAAATCAGTAAAGAAAAGAAATATTTCTAACCAAATGAAGAAATAATCTAGTAAGGCACACTGCACAGAGACAACCAATCACCTTTGTTGTGAGAAGTGAGAAATTTTTTCACAGATTGAACCACATCTAGACATAACAACTCTCATGAGAATGTTGTCATACCCTCTAATAAATATTCATCTGCAAATATTACAGACATGAACCTGAATTCAAGGGTGATACACAATAAGTTGCGGGATAATTTTCTGAGTAATTTTTTTTTTTGGTAGGTAAGACCCATGGGGTGTTTGAACCAGTGACCTATCACACAGAGTGCCTTAACAATGCACCCATTCACCATCAATCCAAAGCCCCATGGGCAATTTTCAGAGTACTTATTAACATTGTTGGTGTTTATTTTATTTAATGTATTAAAAATAAAAAATAAAAACAAAATAACTAATAAATAAGGTTAAATAAATAAATAAATAAAGTAACTTTCCCCACTACCAAGTGGGCCTTGCATGCATCCAAGTGGCCCCCTAGAATTTAGATGTGATCAAACTCTTCATCAGGTTCAGGAGTTGAGCAAGGTAGACTAGGCATGCACGTGAGCTCCTCGGTCAGTGTGTTTCTAAATGCCTGCCCAACATCACATAATGTGTAACCCACCCATCTACATGAAAAACCAAAACCAAAACCAAAACCATGGCAATGAATCTATTATGACCTAGTGTAGTGAGAAAGAGGGTTTCACAATTCCAATATCCAGTAATAGGGCATTCATGAACTCGAGTTGGATCATGCTTTATCTATTTGTATATAGGTGGACATCGATTGCATGTTCCGAATTGCACTACTCCAATGAATCCATGGTTATTTTTCGTCTATTCCTTGACTCTACCTTCTGCCTACAACCAAGGAAAGATAATTTTACATGAAAATCTATCCTTGATTGCCTCATAATGGGTTCCATAATAGTGGTTTTTTGGCACAGAAGTGCCTATTGGCAGTATAAATGGCATTTACCTTCAAATCCAAGTAGCTATTATGAAAACAAAGCATTGTGTGAGTGTAAATGGCATTTACCTTTAGATCTAAGTAGCTATTTTGAAAACAAATAATGATGTGAGTGTAAATGGAAATTACCTTCAGATCCAAGTAGCTATTCTAAAAACAAAGCATGATGTGAGGAATGGAACTAGAGTACAAGAGGTTCTGAAAGAAATACATGTTGAGAAGGTGCAAAGGCTAAGGAGAAATACCAAGCTCAGCTCCTGTTTGGCTAAAAAACCCAGGCTCGACATTACGTCAGGTTCACATATCTCATTTTGTGCAAATATTTTAAATCCCAAGTTAACGAAGTCAGTTTTCTAGTAGAATAGGCTAACATAATTATATGTATCCATTTCCAATAGAATAGGCTAACATAATTTGTGTTGGTTTCAGTTTGAATACAAGTCTTTGGACTCACTATTTCTCCATTAGTAGAGGTCGTTCTGTCTGTGGTATTTCTCCAGAGGTCTTCAACTAATTCTAACATTAGTTTACCTGCTAGCTTACCTCTTTGAAAATTCCAAGGGAACATATCAATATAACATATGCTTAAAGCCTCCCCACCTTGAGAAAAGGCCAAATAAGATGGTAAAATAGATTGCATTATGAAAATATATTGTGATCCTTAATTCTTTTTGTCAGTTTGGTTATTCTTGACAGTAACCAGCCAAACCTAATATTAATCCCAGATTTTCGATTACTATAGTCCCAGTCATGCCTGCGGCAGGGACTAATAAGAGAAATTTAATATTATTATATGTATTTTAAAGGTGTAGTTGTTAATCTAACATAAAGTTACTTTGTATTGAAGTTGCTAGTGCTAACATAAAGTTGCTTTATACTTAAGTTTGAAGAAACGTTTTCTTAATTATTACATTAAAAAGAAAATTAAATGTATTAATAGTACTTGTGCACATATATTAATTTTTATTTATATTAAAAATATTTATGTAATACATTTCCCAATTGTCCCTGACTAGGATCTCGTTGGTCGATGAGGAAGATAGTTTGTATTGGTTCGACCTATTCATAAATGGGCCCATTTATGTGAGGAATATATATAACCATATTGCATCCTCCCACAATGGTGTGACCGAAAAATGCTGGTACTCAAAGGCTTGGTCCTTACACCTACCCAAAAACACCATGTTGTTTGGATGGATTCTATAGAAAAGTAAAAATATGACATGGGACAACTTAAGGAAAAGAGGCTACAAGGGTCATGGTTGGTGTTCTTTATGTCACTATATAGGTGAAAGCATCATGCATATTTTTATTGACTACGGTGTGGCTAAGGATGTTTGGGAACATATTTCACTGAAATTAGGGATTAATACATGACATATCTACACTTCCATCGAACAATGTTTCAAAATATGGATGTATGGCCCCAAAGAAAACATGGTTTTTCCCTTCTATATTTGTCAGGGTATTTGGAAGGGTAGGAATGCCCAGATATTTCAAAACAAGCCCTTCCAAAAGGAGATTGTGGCTACATATATTTGTGCATATTATATGGAATACAATACTCCGACTTTGCCATAGAATCCAAGGGTAATCATAAACACAGACACTAGATGAAAAGTAATGATGTCATTCTTGCAGATGCAGAGTAATGATCAACACAGACACTATTACCTCTTGAAAATTTACATAGAATGTTGGGAGTGGTACTAACAATAGGGAAGAGGTCATTACACTCTAAGGTTCCCTATATTGTGCTATATGGATGAATCTAAATGAGATCCACATATATGATGATTCTCAGGTTACAATAGATTGGATAAACATGCACACATCCTTTTCCCCCTCATGGAACACTAGAGATAGAGGATTCATAAGATCAAGAGCACATTCCATTTAGTCACTTTCTCTCATGTTTCTAGAGTGCTCAACAAAGAGGCAAACGCCCTATCCAAATATGGCTTGAATATAGACCATGATTGCATCCGTTTTCAATCTCTGCGTTCGAGACATATCTTGGAATCTGACTATTTTCCTGTGGTTGATTGATGATCCTGTTGGGTTATGTTATATTCTTTCCACGACTAGCCCACATAGTTAACCAGGGGGTTAGAAGGGGGGCGGAGCCCCCCCTTCATTGCGTCGATTACGTAGTGGCGGGGTTACAGGGGGTTTGAGGGGTGCAGGTAACCCCACTCTATGGGGTCCGGGGCAACGCCCAGGAAATTTTGTTTTTGGACCCTATATTAGGTTTGGCGGACCTACATATGGTTTTGTGCATGATTTTTCGGTCCATGGTATTGGATTATTTGGCATGTATAAATATTTATTGTAACATTGAAAGGAACATAATGAAAAATCAATCTGGTAGTCCCAGTTTTGGGATCCAGCGGAAAATCTCTATGTATATGTGTTTTATGTGTTATGCTCTCGCATTTTTTATTTTCTGTGTTTTAGAATTCATATGCAGGTAATTTATGTACGGGGTTAAAACCTACATTTGGTATCAGAGCTATTTTGGCTTCAAGGGGATGCCTTGTTGCTGAGGGGTTTCGCTCGGGCCAGTGGTAGACCCTGTTTAGTGGGAGATATGTGGGATCGATTCTGGTGGTGAAAGAGGATGATGAGCAGTGCAAATATAGAGATCGATAAATTTAATGGTCAGATTTTTGAGTTATGGAAACTCAAGATGGAGGATCTGTTGGTGGATAAATATCAGTAGGTCACGATAGATCCAAGTACTAAACCAAGGGGAGTGTTCGATGAAGAATGGAAGAAGTTAGATCGGAAGGCTAAGAGCACAATACGATTGTATGTCCAAGATTTAGTATTGTTGAATGTATTAGGGGAAGCTACGACGAAGGATTTGTGGGACAAGTTAGGGACTTTTTACCAATCGAAGTCTTTGGTGAATAAAATTTTCCTATGGAAAAAGCTATATAACCTGAGGATGAAAGATGGAGACTCAGTGATAGAACATCTGAACACTTTTAGTAATGTGGTAAGTCAGTTATTATCTATTGATATTAAAATTTCAGATGAAGATAAGTGCATCAATTTGTTGTGTTTTCTACCAAATTTGTGGGATAGTATGGTTATTGCAATAGGTAGCAATGCAACTGCCTTGCAGTTTGATGATATAGTCTCATCCTTGCTGACGGAGGAGGTGAGATGGAAAAATATGGAGAGCCAGAATGGTGATACCTTGTCTGTACGAGGACGGTCCCAGAATAGAAACAAAAATAAGTCATTGAGTGGGAGATCTAAATCTTCAGGAAAACCTATAAAGGTGGTGTGCTAGAAATGCGGAAAGGAAAGACACTACAAAAGGGATTGCAAATCTAAAGCTCCTAACAAAGGAAAGGGATTTGATGATGCTCCTTCTGCATAGGCGAAAACCACCTCAGATGAAGGTGGGGATGTGTACTTGGCTTCTTCAAGTACACATATAGATCATGAGGCATGGTTGATTGACTCAAGTTCATCCTTTCACTTCACTCCCCATAGAGAGTGGTTCTGCGAGTATGAGAAATGTGGTGGTGGTGATGTCTTCTTGGGCGATGACACGAAGGATAGAATTGTTGGTCGCGGAAAAGTAAAGTTGAATTGGCAAGGTGGAAGGGTTAGAACACTTTCGGGTGTTCTGCATATTCCTACATTGGCCAAAAATCTGATTTCCATAAGCAAGCTAGATGATGCAGGTGTAAAAACAGTGTTCGAGAAGGATACCTGCAAAATGGTTTGGGGAGAACTGGTATTAATGTAGGGAGTTTATATTGGAACTCTGTACAAGCTGCAAGGTAGCACTATTATTAATGGGTGCAACAGTTCTGTGGTTCTTGAAAGTGGAGTAGAAAATCTAGTGGTATTTGGAGAGAAGACCATGCTGTGGCATCAAAGGCTTGGACATATTGGAGAGAAGGGCCTTCGAATACTTCACGGTAAAGGTATGGTAGAAGGTATGAGTAATAACTCTCTGGATTTTGATTTCTATGAAAATTGTGTATATGGGAAGTAGAATTGGGTGAGTTTCCCCTCTGGTGGTAAGAGGGCAAAACATATATTAGAGCTTGTGCACAGTGATGTGTTTGGAACTGTGAAGGTTCCATCACTGGGTAAGTTTGTGTACTATGTATCATTTATAGATGACTTCTGAAGGAATACATGGATATATTTCCTTAAGAAGAAATTTGAAGTCTTTGACAGGTTTAAATAATTTAAGGCTCTGGTGGAAAACCAGACAGAGAAGAAGATAAAGGTGTTGAGGAGAGATAACGGTAGAGAGTTTTGCAGTAAGGAATTTGAAGAATTCTATAAGAAGTGTGGTATAGCACAACAAAAGACTACTCCATATACACCTCAGCAAAATGGAGTTGCAGAAAGAATGAACAAGACGTTGATGGAAAGGGCAAGAAGCATGCTTAGTGGTGCCGGGTTAGGAAAAGAATTCTGCGCAGAGGCAGTGGAGACTGCATGTTACCTGGTCAACAGAACACCTTCATTAGCATTGGAAGATAAGACTTCACAAGAGGTATGGACTTGTAAGAAAACTTCTCTTTCACATCTGAGGGTATTTGGATGTGATGCATATGTACATGTTCCAGAGGAGAAAATAACCAAGTTGGATAGTGAATTTGAAAAGTGCATCTTTATTGGGTATAAGGATGGTTTAAAGGGTTATAAGCTTTGGAACCCAGTAACAAGGAAGGTTGTGTATAGCCGAGATGTGGTGTTCAGAGAGGTGAAAGATGTGATTAAACATGAGGTCCAACCAAAGGAACCTAAAAAGATAGAGTTTGAGCCAAAGGAGGAAGAATCAGAGGAGGAATCAGAAGATGAAGAGCCACAAACTTCGGGTGTGAGAAGATTAGTTCGAGAAAGAAGGCAGCCAGAAAGGTATAGTCCATCTACTTTTTGTTCAAATTTTTCTTTATCTATTATTGATGATGATCCCAGAACTGTGAAGGAAGTAGTAGATTCATAGGATGGAAAACTCTGGAAAGAGGCCATGGTTGATGAAATGGCATCTTTGCAGAAAGATAAGGCTTGGGATCTGGTGGAGTTGCCGGCTGGAAGGAAACCCATTGGTAGCAAATGGGTGTTCAAGAAGAATACAAATGCAGAAGGAAAGGTGGAGAAATACAAAGGTCTATTGGTAGCAAAAGTTATTTCTAGGTGCCGGCAATTGATTTTGGTGATATTTTTTCTCTTGTACCCAAGGTAACTTCTATTAGATTACTTTTATCTATTGTTGCTGCTTTTGATTTTGAGGTAGAACAGATGGAAGTGAAGACAACATTTCTTCACGGGGATTCCGAAGAGGAGATCTACATGAAGCAACCTGAAGGTTTTGTTGTGAAGGGTAAGAAAGAACTGGTATGCAAGTTAAAGAAGTCTCTGTATGGGTTAAAACAATCACCAAGGGTGTGGTATCAGAATTTTGATACATTTATACGGGGACTTGGCTTCACCAGAAGCAAAGCAGATCACTATGTGTATTTTAAATTAATTGGTGACCGTGTTATCTATCTGGTCTTGTATGTGGATCATATGTTGCTGGTTGGAAATGAAAAAGAAATTATCCAAGATTTGAAGACCCATTTGTCCTCCAAATTCGACATGAAAGATCTTGTTGCTACAAACTATATTTTGGGCATGGAAATTAAAAGAGATCGGACAAAGAGGAAGCTCTGGTTAAACCAGAGGAAGTATGTTGAGACAATATTGCAGAGATTTAATATGCAAGATAGTAAACTGTGAAGGTTCCTATTCCTGTAGGTGTAAAGTTATCTGTTGAACAGTGTCCCAAGACACAAGAAGAGGAAGAGGACATGTCTCGTGTTCCATATGCAAGTGCAGTTGGTAGCCTGATGTATGTGATGGTATGTACTAGACTAGACATTGCGCATGCAGTGGGAGTATTGAGCAGGTTTATGTCAAAACCAGGGAAGGAGCACTGGATAGCAGTGAAGTGGGTTTTCAAGTATTTGAGTGGCTCTAGTGATTATGGTTTGTGATACCAAGGAAGACCAGGATTGGACAAAGTGTTGGATATTCATGGCATTGTTGATGTAGACTGGGCTAGAGAATTGGATCAAAGAAGATCTATAAGTGGGTATGTGTTTAACCCATTTGGAGATGCAGTCAGTTGGATGAGTAAGAAACAATCTGTAGTGGCAGTATCAACTACAGAGGCAGAATACATGGCAGCCACTCATGCAAGCAAGGAAGCAGTTTGGTTGTAGAGATTGTGTCCAAGTATGGGGTTAGTACAAGGAGCTATAACGACAGACTGTGATAGCCAAAGTGCAATTTTCTTGGCAAATAACCCTGCATATCATTCAAAGACAAAGCACATTGATGTTCAGTATCACTTTGTGAGGGATATGATAGAAGACAAAAAGGTGTTGTTGGTAAAGGTGGACACTTTGAAGAATACTGCAGATGCATTGACAAAATCTATGAGCTCTGAGAAGTTCTCTTGATGTAGAGAAACAATGGGCATTGCAGGGTTGGATAAATGACTAAGCCCTCTTGTGGCCCGCTGTGGAAAGAAAACAACAAGTGGGAAAATATTGGGTTATGTTATATTCTTTCCATGACTAGCCCACGTAGTTAACCGAGGGGTTAGAAGGGGGACGAAGCCCCCCCTTTGTTGCGCCGATTACGTAGTGGGGGGGATCACAAGGGGTCTGAGGGGTGCAAGTAACCCAACTCTATGGGGTCCGGGGTAGCACCCCGGAAAATTTTGTTTTTGGACCATATATTAGGTTGGAGGAACCTACCTATGGTTTTGTGCATGATTTTTCGGTCCATGGTATTGGATGCTTTGGCATGTATAAATATGTATTGTAACATTGAAAGGAACATAATGAAAAATCAATTTGGTAGTCTCGGTTTTGGGATCTAGGGGAAAATCTCTGTGTATATGTGTTTGATGTGTTATGCTCTCACATTGTTTATTTTCTGTGTTTTATAATTTTTATGCTGGTAATTTCTGTACCGGGTTAAAACCTACAGATCTAGTCTTGGTTGCGAATTGGAGTCTTCATATGGGCCTCTAAAACCCTCATATTCGACACTACTGGCCAATTTCTTCATTGTTAAAGATAACTAATTATTCCCGCATGTAGAGTTATATAAATTTGGATAATCGATTAACCGAGTCAAGTGTGAGTGAGTTTGAGTTAAATCTTATTTTGGGTAAGGTCGAATTTAGTGTGTGGTTGCATGTCAAAGTTATTTTGAGTGAGTCGCTAGTCAAAAAATTTTAAATACCCCTCATTGAGTTCATTGTAATCATCAATTTTTTGCGATCAATAGAAGAGCCACAACTCATGTTATTTTGTGTGTGAAATTTTGTGCCTTTCCAACAAATTGGTATTAGAGCGAGGTTACACAAGCCAAGGGAGAGTGTATCAACAATTGTTCATGAGAGGAGAATTTCCTCTTGGTTGATGCTATAACACACCTTGCATGTTGTATACAAGGCATTATAATGCAAGAACGTGTTAGCAAACATCGCATTATAAGTCACAAACTTATTGGGCTTCACAAGCACCGAAGTTTGCTTCTTTGTTAGTAGTGTTTGATCATTAAAACAGGATAATTTTATCATAAAGAGCATTAGCATGTAGGCCATCATCACAAGAGATGCGTTAATAGAGAAAAGAGACATTTAAAAAATAATTATTTGTTGATTTATATGGTGAAGTTTTTTTTTTTTTTAAATCCTAAAGGTTTTTATTATATATGTTGAGTGGGGTTATTCAAAAGCTTTAAAATGATCTTTGATTATTGAAAATAAGCATATGAATTTAAAGGCATATTAAGAAAAACTTTTATTAAAAAGGGTTTATTTATAAAGGCTTTGTAAAGGATTATAAAAGAAATTTCAAAAGAATTTTTTTTTTAATATAAAAAGAGAGGGTTCTTACTATTATTTGAAGAGTACTCTTTGAATATGGATTCATGTAGTTTCTAGCCGTAGTTTCTATCATTTACAAGGAAAGATGATGATGCGTGGGCCATTAATATAGAGACCACATTGAAGGCTCATGATGTTTGAGAGCATGTTCATTTTGGGTTTCTAGAACCTAAAGATGAAGCAACTAAAAAAACCTCACTAATGCAAAGATGAAGCAATTGAAGAGAGAAAAAAAGACGAATGCACAAGCTTTTCAACTTATCCAACAAGAAGTGGACCTAACAGTGTTCCAGAAAATTATGACCACATCATCAACAAAGACAACATGGGAGATTTTGGTGACAAGCTATAAAGGTATGGGAAAAGTCAATATTGTTAAGTTGCAGAATAATAGGAGAGATTTTGAAAGTCTATATATGAAGGAAGCAAGGGAAAATGATTCATTCATGAATCGAGACTTGATTGTTGTAAACCAGTTAAGCATTTATGTTGATAGAAGATAAAACAATGGCTGAGAAGGTTCTCAGATTTTTGTCTACTAAGTTTAATTCTCTAGTAACAACCATAAAAGAAGCCAAGGATTTGGATATGTTGAAATTTGATGGGATCACTTCTATCCCATGAGGCAAGGATAGACATAAATAAGGATTGAACCTTATAAACAACTTTTAAAAGTTAGGTTTATATTTCAAGAGACAAAGGTCGAGGGAGAGGTAGATCAAGAGGAAGAGGACAAGGCAGAAAATATGGTAGTTGGAGAGATGACAGAGAAGAGTAGGAAGAAGAAAGTGGAAGCGATAGCGGAAGGTTCAATAATAATCAAAGAGTTGACAAATATAAGGTGAGATGTTATTATTGTGATAAATTTGGTCACTATGCCCATTATTGCAGAAAGAGGATAATTGATCAAGGAAAGTATAGAGCTAATGTAACTATGGAAAATACTGACTCCATGTTTTTAGCTTGCAATAACAGATTCCATGTTATTAGCTTGCAATAACATGCATGAACATTATGATAATGTGTGTCTATTAGATAGAGGTTTCAATAACCACATGACAGGCAACAAGAATTTGGTTGCAAACTCGGATCAGTCTGTGAGGAAAAAAATAAAGTTGGGCACTGACAAGGCTGTGGATGTAGATGGAAAAGGAGTGGTCAACATTCTAACCAAGCAAGGGGGGCTGAAGAAAATTTTAGAGGTATATTATGTCCCTGGTCTTAAACATATTATGATTAGAGTTGGTTAGTTAATTTAGAAAGGATACAAGGTTATTTTTCAGGGGCAAGATTGTGTTATATATGACAAGCCTCCAAGAAAGAAAATGATAGCAAAGGTGTAGATGAAGAGGAACAAACTCTTTCCTCTAATCATTAATTACAATGATTATCTTAGTTCTTTTATAGTTGCATGTTCTAATGATTAATGGTTATGGAACTTTTGGTTTGGACACTTTCATTTCTCTAGTTTAAGATTGTTGCAGCAGAAACATATGATTAGAGGATTATCTCCCATGAAAGAAACTTCTAGTACTTGTGAGTGTTGCATCTTGGGAAAGAAACACTGCGAGTTTTCCGCAAGGAGTTGCATATAGGGAAAATTTTAAGGATGGAAGTTTATCTTAAATTTTAACAACCTTGGAAAACCTTACTAGTCACTAATATCCAAATTTTAAAATGTTTGATGATAATTCTGTATAAATGTTTATATTTTTTATTATTTTATATTAGACAATATATAATGTTGGTGATTTTTAAGGTAAAATAATTTTATACTATAAAATTTTGGTGAATTCATTTTTATAAAAAATGGAAATTGACGAATATTTTTTACAAAAACCATGGAATATTAGCCCACTTGCGAATATTAGCCCCTAAATTTTGTTCCTTGTTGCATATAGAGCAAAGAAACCACTAGAGCTAGTTCATACATAGCTATGTGGACCTATGAGGAAAATATTGATTGGTAGAAGTTGTTACTTCCTCACTTTTATTGATGATTTTAGTAGAAAGACATGGGTTTATTTCCTAAAGCGGAAGTATGGAACTTTTGCAAATTTCAAAGAATTCAAAGTCTTAGCAGAGAACCAGAGTTATTGGCAACTCAAGGTATTGAGATCAGATCATGATGGAGAATATGATTCAAAGGCATTCCATGCTTATTGCAAACAACATAGGATTAGAAGGCAGTTTACAACCAGATACCCACCACAATAGAATGGTGTAGCAGAGAGAAAGATTAGGAAAATGATGAACATGGCAAGGATCATGCTAAAAGGAAGAAACTTGTCTAATGAGTATTGGGTAGAAGCAGTTGCATATGCTATTTATGTGATAAACAAATATCCTACAACGAGTGTGATGAACAGAGTACCAAAAGAAGCATGGTCAAGTATGTCTTGCAATATATCTCATCTCAAAGTGTTTGGATGTGTAGCTTATGCACATATTCCTAATGAGGTAAGCGGAAAGTTGGATGATAAAAGTGAAAAATGTGTATTTACTGGTTATAGTGAGCAATCTAAAGCTTACGATTGTATAACTTTATCACCAAGAAGACCATAATCAATAGAGATATTGTGTTCAAAGAACAAGAGTCATGGAATGGGATTGTAGATAAAACAATTGATGCAAGAGTACCATTGATGGAAGAAGAGGGTGTTGCAGAAAAGGAGCAACAAGAATCACAAGAGAAGACACCAATCAAAGTCACACCAGCAAGGAATCTAAGGTATTATGAACAACATGGATCTTTAAGCATATCAACAAACATAAATACTCCTAGAAATCAATCACGTGATGAATCAAGTAATAGAAAAAGAAAAATGAGAAATCTGAAAGATATTTATGATTTGGATGTTAGTTCAAATTTTGCATTGTTGTCTTTCCAACCTTCTTCGTTTGAAGAAGCTATAAGAGATGAAAATTGGGTGAAAGCTATGGATGAAGAAATTGAAACTATTGAAGAGAATGATACTTAGGATTTGGTTGATTTTACAAAGGATAAAAATTTGATTGGTGTGAAATGGGTATATAAAAAAAACTTGAATGAGAAATGAGAAATTGACAAATTTAAAGCAAGGCTTATAGCAAAAGGGTTCTCGCAACAATTGAGAATAGATTTTGGAGAAATGTTTGCTCAAGTAGGGAGATTGGACACTGTAAGATCAATATTACCAATAAAAACTTAGAACAAGTGGAAAGTGTATGGATGTGAAATCAACCTTCTCAAATGGAATTCTAGAAGAAGAAATCTATGTGCAACATTAACCTCTAGGTTATGAAGTTGAAATCCAAGAAGATAAAGTTTACAAGTTGAAGATATCACTCTATGGACTCAAGAAAGCACCAAGAACTTGGTATAGTAGAATTAACAGTTACATGATCAATAATGGATTTTGCAGAAGCAACATTGAGCCTACCTTATACACAAAGGTAAATGAACATGGACAAATTTTGATTATTTGCTTGTATGTGAATGACATGATTTATACTAGTGATCTTGAATTGGATGAATTTAAAGCAACCATGAAGAAATAATTTGAGATGACAGATCTTGGTCTTATGAAATATTTTCTTGGCATAGTAGTTGAGAAATCCAAGAAGCGAGTTTTTATCTGTCAAAATAAATATGCTAAAGATTTGCTGAAAAGATTCATAATAGAAAATTGTAAACTTACCCCCACACCAGTTGCAACATGTATAAAGTTAAATAAGGATGATGAAGGATTTTATGTCAATCCAAGTCTACTCAAAAGATTGGTTGGTAGCCTCATGTATCTCATAGCTACAGAACCAGATATTATGCATGGTGTTAGTTTGATTTCTAGATTTATGGAGTCTCCAAAAGACTCATGTAGTCAAGTGTATGTGGTTTATCAAGTTTATGTTAGCAAATAAGATATGACAATGACGACATTGACACGAGTCATTCGATGCATCGGGGTCATGGCACGCCTGGACTATCAGTCATTGGATTCGGAAATGGTACCAAGTTGATTGTGAGATATTGGCATCCTTTTTTACTATGCGGACATAGAGGACAATTAAGCCCTAATTGTTCACACGCAAAACGGTGCATTTTAACATATTAAAGTTGGCTATACTGAAAAATCGGACAGCAACGAAGTTGCTACACAATTATTAATAGTTTGTGTATGTTAGGTGAGCTTCACTATTAGATTTAACAATAATCTATCCATTTGTAAAATATTGTTATTTTGAAAAATTATATATATATATATATATATATATATATATATATATATATATATATATATATATATATATATATATATATATATATATATATATATATATATATATAATGATTTTAAAGAATTTCATTCAAGTATGTGACAATAGGTTTATAAAATATAATGTTCATGATATCATAAATGTTTAATTTGGATATAGATAAGGAAATTTCAAGGATGAATGAAGAGAACTAATTAGAACTTGTAATGACCACTCTATCACAAGAGGATGGTGGAAGGTAGAAAAGAAGAAAGTGAGAAATGGCGGAAGGTAGAAAAGAAGAAAGTGAGAAAAAGGTAATCTGTTTACTTCCTTTTTGGAATATATTAATTTTATATGTTATTATCTTTGTGAACACGCACCAACTCTGACTAGTTTGATTGAATGATCCATGAGCATTTACAACATGTAATTTTGTTTTCATTAATAAAATTTTGCTTTTTTCTTGGAGAAAGAAATCATAAATGTTTATTTTCAAATACCTTTAGGCATTGAGCTTTATATAAATCTCATGTTAACCCAAAACCCCCTTATTAACCCTTAAATATTAAGCGATTACATTTCTATTATTATATTGTTATGTAGGCTAGAACTCCTAATTCTACTATTTCTCTCTCTCTCTCTCTCTCTCTCTCACACACACACACACACACACACACACACACACACACACACACATATATATATGTGCTAAGGAGACTTAGTCTTACAATTATCAAATATTGTCATGTACATTATATTCATGGTTTAAGGAGGTTTTCTTGCCAAAGAGAATTCCAATTATTGGTTTCTTATTATTTTTAATGTGCAAGGATCATAACACTTGGTATCAGATCTCATGTTCCCAGGGTTTTGCTACTTCAAACAAGTCATTATGGAAGTTTAGCTATAACATTTTTTTGAGGAGATTCTAGATAGTGAAACTTGGAAATTGCAAATCTAGTTTACTTGTTTCAAATTGTAGATCTTGGTTGACCATATTTTTGGAGATATACTCCAAGGAATTTAGGGTTTCTATATGATCCAGTTTGATATTTTCACTACCACTTATTTTATGTGAGGTTTTGATGTAATCCAAACTTTTGTAGCTTTTATAGTAAACTGTAGAACCAAAATTGTTGTTACAAATTGCACAACCCCAACCAGCTGATTTTGACTACTGTACTAAACTAATTCAAAGACTAATTACAGAGTATAAACACATAGTACTTCTAGACCTGTCCATAAGAACTCATAATAAATTTCAAATATTTTTTAATTCATTCAGAATATGTTGTTACATACACAAATTCAAATATGAAATTTGTGTCCTTAGAGTGCTTGAAATTCCTATGATGTTACACAACAACACGTCATAACTAAAACACCCTCTCTAACGCGTACAACAACTAGTTGTACTCTCCAAATTGTGTGACCGCCAAAACCAATACCAAAAGTCCAAGAGCCAGAAGAGAAAAGCCTAAGGGCCCAAAATGAACCAACAAAAGCCAATACACCAAAAGCCCTTTTCTTGCTTCTTCATACAATTTATTCTAATGTTGTTGATGTTTTCACATTCCAAAGATGAATTGATTCACTTCCTCACAATACATGGAAAAAACTAAATTTGTAACTTATGTCCCATTCTCACAGCACGTCTAGTAGTAGTTGTCATGTAGTAGTGCAACTTAACAAATACCAATTTTGGGTGTGTCAGCAACTCCATGCAATAGGACTATCCCCACACAATTCTAGGAGCGCCAACAACTCAAAAATAATTGTTGCTTTGATAAAACATAGCTAAAGGAATAGCAACAACTATCAGTTTGTTCTATCAACAATTAACATAATAGGAGCATCAACAACTCAAAATACATGGGAATAAAAAAACTTATTACAAACTCAATCATAAACTTGTTTTTAGTTGATGAGGATTGCCCAAGGCCAAGGATGCTCCTACATCAGGTTTTATAGTACGAAACTTGGATAACATTGAGGCGAGATCGTGGTGAACATGTACTTCAAATTATAGATCTTGGTTTGCTATTTTTTCATAGATATATTCCAAGGAAGTTAGGGTTTTTTATATTCTCCATAAATTAGTCTAAAATAGGTTTGTTCGGCATTGTAATGCCCCATAATAATAATAATAATAATAAGGTAAATAAAATAATATTAATATATATAAATAGAATAACAATTAATGAAGAAAAGATAAAATAACATTTAACAAAAAAATATACATGAATATATAAATAAAATAAAAAATAACGAAGAAGATATTATAATAAATAAATAAAATAAAAGTGATATAATGGTTTGTGTGCCATTGAGTAAAGTAGTACTAGAAAGGATAAGAAAAATATGCATAGTGATCATGATGTTATGGTATGAGGTTATAATGTGGTTCCAATTATTATGTAATGTCATACAAATTATATGTTGATGTTATAGCTTATGATTATTTGAAGCATGTGGTTATTGCATGCATATTTTACTATTCAGAGCATTATGATAACAATGATGTTATGTTCCCATGATGGCATGCAAAATAGTATTATATTAAAATGTTATGACTAATGCATTGGTTGCATATTGAGACGTGGTGATTGATAGGAAATCCACAAAGAGGATGAGAAGGCTACTTTATTTGATGATCTAGTAGGAGCCCATACCTACGAGGGAGAATATGTAACATTATATGGGTTGGGGATGGACTCAACCAATGCTATATATGACAATGTATCTATTGCGTTGTATAGCTCTTGATGGATAACTCTTGAAGAGCTATAGTACCATTTCAAGGACGTCGAGTGCCTAATATTAGATTGGGACAACGAAGTCTAGAGGGGTCGAAATAACTTTGATGTTGAAGTCTAGAGGGGGTGTATGAACTTCGATGCTTGGGGTTGTGCACCTTAGTGAGTTGTGGAGGAAGTTGGGCCAGCCTTGTGAGATGGCCAGAATCATTGAGTATTAGGGCTAGATGTTTTCCTTGGGGAAGACGAGGTCTAATCCCTACGGCGAGACTTCGGGCTATAAAGTAGACCAAGGAGGCTATTTTCCTAGTTACGGAAGTTGGAAAAGAGGCTTGGGATCCCTTAGGATTTCCCCGTTGATGTGAGAACTTTCAATGCCTGCTGGTATACTAGTTCAATATAACGTGTTTGACAATAATAGGGTAATAATAATAATAAAAAAAAACTAACTCCAAGATGAAGTTCCTTAAAGACGGGGAGTATGTAATGCTCGGTAACAATAAATAATAAATAATGATAATAAATTAATAAATTAATAAATAATAATAACAACAATAATAATAATAATTAACAAAGAAAGGATAAAATAACAATTAACAAAGAAAGAGACATGAATAAATAAATAAAATAACAAATAATGAAGAAAATAAAATAATAAATAAATAAAATAAAAGTTGGCATGGAAACATAGATGGTGTACATGCAGATCCATTTCCAATCCCTTTACAATTTTTATAACCATTTCTTCTATTTAATGGTGGAGAAGGGGGAAGAAGAGGAGGCATTCGTTCACTCATTCTTGAGGAAGGAAATGCTGGAGGAAAAATGATCAATGAAAGCAGTAAGTTGGTTGAGGGTTTGGGGGTCACAATTACAAGAAAGATTATTTGAAACTTGTCTAAGATTGGGTCGAGAATTGTCTCCAACACCTTGTTGTGGGTAGAGGTACAGATCAACAAAATTCAAGTAGCGTCGCAACACCATAAATGCTAATAAGAAATATTCACTCCTTAGGTACGTGGCAATGTTTCAATTTTATTGGATATGTTAACAAATTGATTATTATATTTTGTCATATGCTTAATTTTTGGGATGTTACAACCATTTTTGCTATAAAATTTTTAAATATGACTTTAGAAGGTGAAATTTGGACCATATTAAGGAGACATCTCGAGGGATACCTGGTTCAATTTTCAGAATTTGGTTGATTTTATTTTCAGATGTATACTTTATGGAAGTTAGGCTTTGTGAACAATGATAAAATAAATTCTAAATAGGCCAAATTAGTATTTTTTCCATATCTTCATGTATAGAAATTTTCAGACCATGAAATCTTTAGGGATTTCAAGAGACATACAAAAGTACCTTAGGTACAAGTCTTATAATTAAATTTTAAGAATTGGACATGTTGCATGCTAAAAAGGTTTTCTTATGGGAAGAGGCCATAAAATATTTTTTTTTTGGGAAAGCTACCATACATTTTAGTGGAAATATCAAATTCAGTTCAAACATGTGGAATTGCAAAAATTACATATTAGAGTATTATCGATTTTTTTTAAATCTTGAAGGACTCAAATCATAGAGATATATCAATAAAGCTTCAACCAGTCCGACTTTATCCAAATTAATGTATGTAACTTACTAATGACCTAAATTTTTATTAGTATATTCATGTATTTTGTGAATAAAATTTATAACATAGAGGAGTGCTATTTCTAGTTCACTAATTAAATCTACTAAAGACTCATCCTTAACTCATGAATAAAGTGAAGAATTAATGATTTAGGTTATTTCAATTAAAGAATAAAGTTAATGAAATGGATGGTAGAATGTTGAAAAAGGTGGATTTCTCAAGTTCTTAAGAAAATATTAAAAAATAAATAGAAAAGAAGATGAAAGAAAATAAGGAAGGACTAGAAAAGAAGATAGAAGGAATAGAAAGGAATATGAACGAAAATAACAAAGAAATACTAAAATTCATGATTTCCATTAAAAATATTCTCTTGGATAGGCTTTGTAAAAGGAATGTAGAGATCCAAGGAAATCATTTACATCAGATTCTTTTGTTTGTTTGTTGAAAATTAATCTCATATGGGGAGTGATCACAATTGCAGAGAAACAATTTTGAATCATAGAACCATAATAATGCATTTTCAATCCAAGATCCACATCAATCAAGGCTTCAATTCAACACCAAAGAAATACTACATTCTGAAGACTAATATCAGGGATTTTGATGGTAATGATCCTATAACATGGGTATATTAGTTGGAGAAATACTTTGATATACACACGATCTACACAAAGTGACATCCTTACAAAAGATAAATATTGCATCCAAGTCTTAAGAACAACACCAACATGTATTGTATCAATGAATTTGCGAAAGAAAAATAGATATATATATATATATATATATATATATATATATATATATCTTGGTCCATTTAAAAAAGGAATTTATAACACATTGTGAGGATATTAAGAGGAACAAATTCTTTAGGTAATTAGTAAATCTTTGACAAAAATGACTAGCTATAAAACACATTCAATAATTCCAAAAGTCGAGTCTCAAAGTAAAGAATGTTTCAGAGGATAACTTGTTAGATTTATTTATGGGAACATTAAAAGAAATAATCCAAAATTAGGTGCATCTCTTTGAAACAAAATCTCTAGAGTGTGCTTTCAATTTGGAAATGAAAATTGGAAGTAAAAATATGTCCAGTAGAAAATTTGTCACTAATAACTATAGAGAAATCATGCTCCCCTTCCTAAACTAACAAGTTTGAGTCCTAAACATATGGATGAAATAAGATCAAAAGGACCATGTTTCAACTATGATAGGAAGTATAGGGAATGAATGCATTGAAAATAAATTATTCCACATAGACTGTGAAGATGAAGAATATCAAGAAGTAGTGTTGTTGCTGCGACAACAACCCTCCAAAATTTTTGTCGATTTAATTTTGGAGCCTAACTATGTTTTCATGAGCCATCACTTCAATAAATATTTTGTTTTCTTTTCATTTGTTCATGTTTTACTAAGTTTCAATCATCCTTTCAACATATTTTCTTTTCCTCCTAGGTCAAAGTTCCCTAAGTGTCACTTTCTCGTCTTTTAGAAGTTGGCTTGTTGTCTTTCTAAAGATAAGAAAAGAATGAGATTTATGTATGCCCTAGTTATATTTCCTTACTTGACATTCACAACACACAAAATCAAGAAAGCACACCTTTCTTCCTTAGTGAGAGTGCACTTTCCAAATTTAGTGACTACACATGCATTGTTGGCGAAAACTGCAACCCCTTGAGCCAAAGTGCACTTCCCTTTCCAAGTGGAGCACACTTATTTCTCACAGTTGAGCGCACTCTTGTTCATAATGGGTGAAAACTCCTTGTCAACAGTAAGTGCACACTCATCTTTAGCAATTGTGCACTCCTTTCCTCTAGTAGGTGCTCACTCCCTATCCTTCACAAATGCACACTTCCTTATTTGCATGTAGAGTGCACTCCTAGAAAATAGGGATTATCACCCAATTCATTCACCAAAATCAATGATCAAGCGACAAGTGTTGAGCATGAATTGAAACCCTAATCCTAAATTGCATGTAGTTTTTCTTTATAAGGAGCCGAGTTCATTGTTCATTCTCACAATCACTATTCACTTTGAGCTAAGCACATCCTCTCATCACAAGGATTTTTCCTCACCCTTGGTCACAAGTGCGGAAATTCTATTGCAAAGTATCACTTTTGTTTGCTTTTGTCATTTTTAGTGCTTATTTTTCTTTCATTAGAGGCGTTTTGATAAGATTTTTGCATATTAGGTGTGATTTTTATGTATTCTTGCTCCTACAAGTGTCATCTTGTTGTCGCAAGTGGAAATTCTATTAAATCTTCACATTCCATGACCTTTCACCTTCTGGTCATGATTGAGACAAGATATATATTAACAATTTCAAACTTGTTTCTCTCACTTTTACTGTGCTATTGACTTGTTAATGATCATCACTTAGTCATTTTGAATTTTGTCTCTCTCTCTCTTTAAGCAGAGCGCACTTGCAGGTAACAGACACTCACTGTGATTACGACCTGCACCGAATTGAGAAGAAGCCCTACTTTATAGTGCATGGTGCTCTTCGAAGTCACATTGAGGCATCCCTTACCCATTTCAACTGCAACCTGTGCCCTTTCTAAGCCTCCCTAACACACTGCACCCTTTTAGTTAGCAATAGGTCTCACCCTTTCTCACTGCAACTGCGACTTGTGCTCAAGAGAATCCCCTCTCTCTCACAAGTGCACACTAAATAGTTCTAAGCTCTAAAATTGACCCCCCTTGTGCATTTTAATCTTGACTTGCGTCCTCTTCGACCTTGTCTTCCTTGCCGTGGTGCAATGTCCACTTCCAATGGCTAGCAAAGCCACCCTATATCATCCTTGTTCAACTTGTGCAGTTCTCTCCCACTCAATGTCTTATGCATAGTTTGCATGTGATAACTAGGAGATTTCTAAGAACTAATATTTGTTCACCATGAGTGATATTCCACTTGAATATGCTGCAGATAAAGAATATGTTAGCCTTTCATATTATGTAGAGACAATGCCTCCCACCACTCGATAGGCTACATCAAAAGAAACTTTAAAAAACAATACTAAGGAGGTATTGGAATGTTCCAAGCCAACCATTCCCATCTTATCAGACATAGAATGCCTCATTGATAAATCTCTCAAAGTCTCATGGTATGATATAAAATATACCTTCATGCAAAAGGAATCCTCAGAAAACCTAGAAGACAAGTATACATAAACATTAAGAGGTCCAAATTGCATAAAGTAGCATGTTGATTTCTAGTACTATCCTATGTAGAAGGTATTGAATGGATCTTGCTATAGATGGATAGCAAGAATATGGTTCTCAACATTGAAAGGTTCCAAGGAAGTATTTGAATAAACAGATCTATGTAACATGGGCTAACTTTAATACTAGGGAGATTATCAAGTCATGGTGGCAAGAGCCTACAAAGTTTCACCAAAATCCAAGTGTGGTTTATAAGATTAAATCCTTGAGAAAAGTCTATCAATATCTTATGCCGATGTTGTTGATTGCATGGGCAGAAGAACAAAAAATATTTTGAAGAGAGATGGATTTATTTATTCAACTTGGTTGTTTCTAGAGGTATGATCTTCAACTAGGCTGACATCCTCTCTCACCAACCGCAAATCAATGTACAACAAGGCAAGACAACTTTATAAGCCAAAAAATATACAAAATTCTATATGTCTGCTTATTTGCTAGATGGAATTTGCGATCACTATGCTTTCATAGGGATTAAATGGAATTGGATCCCTCCAGAGAAGTTTCCTGCCTATTTCTATTGTAGACTATTGTCAGAAGTAAGTTTCTGAGGTGTATATACAAGACTGGCCAAGAACTTTTGTGCAGTTTTATATCAAATGATTTATGAAGTGGAATGTCCCTAGATGACAAATCAGGTGAAGGAGACCCTTTATGAGATTGTGGATTGGTTTTCTTCACCAAAAGGCACATACATTACAGTTTTCAAGTGTGAAACTACCCCTCACCTTATGCCAAGGCATGTGACTAATAAGCTGGTTCTGTAGGAGGTTGCCTATCAGTTGAACAATAATTTGTCTACACAACTCTAAAAGAAGAAGAAGTCTCCTTGGCCCTCTTTTCCTTTACGAATTATATTATATGAGATTAAGAGCCTTAAGGCGACTGAAGCTGAGATTGAAAAAACTAAGCACATTCATTTTGGAGTAATGAGATTTCATAGGTGTCACTCCAGAAATCTCTGCAAAAAACTTTGTACCAAGATACATTACACCTAGTTGTATCTACCTATGGTAGTTCTAGAAGGTGAGAAGATTAAGAAATGGTACAATGTATTATGGAAGGATGGGCCAAGAGATGAGGCAAGGCCCTCCCATGTTTCACAGGTATCATACACATACATGGAGTAGATTCAATAGGAAGTGACTGCACAAGATGACATTGCATTATCAAAGAAAATACCAAAGCACAATTCAGTAGTAGAGGGAAGCAAATTTTTTAAGGAAGATCCTCTTTGCAAAGGTGCAATAGAGGTGGAGTAGAAAATAAGCTAAAGGAGGAAGACAATAGAATCAGAAAAAATAAAAGAAACAAGACGAAGAACACAAAAGAGAGGAAGAGTGAAAACAAAAGGAGGAACAAGAGAAGAAGAAGCAAGATGAATTGTTGAAGAAGAGAGATAAAATGAAGAAGAGAAAAGTGGAGGAGTTGTAGAAGAAACAACAAGAATAAATCTTAAAGAAGCAGAGAGAAGAGGAATAAAGGAAGAAAGTAGAGGAAGAGAAACAACGAAAGCAATTGTAGGAAGAGGAGATGAAGAATAGACAACAAAAAGAAGCAACACAAAATTGGAGGAAGAACTAATGGCCCGTGACTTAGAGACAAAGCTAGAAGAGGAGGAATATATTAAACTAATTGCATATGAGCCCAACATTCAATCTCAACCTCCTCTCACCAGTGGCCATCTCCCATTCAACGAGATGGGAAAATTTCCTCCACCTGACGATAATGTTATGGATACATCAAAATTTATCTTCGACCACTTGAAGAAGAGGATCATACAGAAGAGGCGAAGGTACTACCCTGATGACCTTGTTCATCCTGTTTCAATAGACACATAAAGGGTTATATTATCCAACACCAAGAGGAATCCTCAAGCAATCATCATAGCAAATATGGCCTTTGTGATAACAACACATGATAATAGAAAATATGTTTTGAGTCAGAATGAACAACTGCGAAATGGGCTGGTTATCATAAATAAGTAGGTTGAATCTTGATCATGTTGTTGCAAAAAGAAAAATTGGTCTTCTACCCATATCAGCATGACAAGGATGCGGTCTACCATACTTGAAGAGTTGAAACTAACGAAGGATAATATGAATCAACTTTACAATGAGATGATCCTTTTACATGAGGTGATAGTGCCCTTGGTTGGAATCCAACAAATATCTCAAGAAATACTGAAATTTTTGAAGGTTGTAGGAACGACTATGGATTTGGTGGAGTATTGGGGCATCAAGTATCTCAATATCTCTAAGGAGTTGGTTAAGAAAAAATTAACAGTTGAGCTTAATAGAACAGATTTATGGCTACACAGTCAGAACTACAACCATCTTGGTGAACATGTGACCAACACTATAGTTGCTTATGTTCAATTCCATAGTAGTTTAGAGTCCCTAACTCAAAATCATAAAGTACCTTCTATGGATTCACTTGGAGAAATAAGGAGCAAGGATGTCATCATGTAGGAGTTGAAAGAATTCATTGAAAAGATTGAGAAATAAGTAAATAAAGAAGGCTTAGACGTGATCAAAAGTACCATTCTATAGTATGTGACTGGGCCAACCAAATTTCATATGAAGTTATTTATGTTGTGGAGTAGTATACAATCTATGTCCAAATTTATACTATCATATGCATTGGAGGTGAAAATGCAGTACATTGCAAATCTACCGGCAAGAGTCAAAGTTATTGCAACAGATTTCAAAGCATGGTGCTCCTACATTACCAATGAGCTCCACTCTCAGGCTCTTGATTTTTCTTTTCCTCCTACATGAGGAGTTTTGTCTTATTGCAATTTTTTCCTATATAACCACCATTTTGAAATGTAATTTATATTTTATGAGAACAATAAATTCGATGTAAAAGAAGTCCAAGACACACACGTGGAATATAAATAGTCACATAGAAGTCCATAGGTTGTAGAAGCCAAAGAGTCATGAGGAATCTCAAAGGTCATTTTCATTTGTTATAAATAAGCCATCATAACTGAAACAAAGGGCTTTAATTTTGGGAGAATTGTCCTTGGCTTCCCTAGTTGTGCATAGGGGAGAAGATCATTCTTTGGAGAAGCAAGTGGTAGCTTCATGTTCCACTATTGGGGCTAGTGTTTCATCATTGTAACATTGTACTTAGATCCTTCAATTAATCATCAGAACCTATTAGAGTCGGTGTACTTTCATGCATCTATAATGAATGTTGTAAGACTATTTTGTAGATGTTTGAAGTATATGTTTATGTTATACATACTAAAGAGAATGAAAATTTTCGTTAAATTTAGATATGAATCGTGTTAAATGTATGTTGTTAAGTGTTTTCACGATTGTCATTATCTTGTGAACTATTTTGTAGGTGAATTAATGATTCTTCTATTGTTTCTCTTGTGTGCATCTCTTAGGATGGTACTACTACTTTTCTATTATAAGACCGCCTCTTATCTCCCTTTCATGGAAGCTCGCTTTACACTTTACAATCAATGTAACACAAATCTTACACACTTTCATTCGCCAAAGTTATGTGTATGATATCTTGTGTGTGTCGTGAAACCAAGGCATATCTCTAAGATCTCTTACAAATGTTAGCCAAACCTAATATCTAAATGGGGCTCCTACTCCAAACAGTGTGAGGTCTAATTGGGAATTCACATGGGGGAGACCCCCTGTATTTTGGCGGTATCTAGCACCGTTAACATTCGATGCTAGAAGGAGGGCTAGATGGCAAGTTAAGCCTGCGAATTCTGTGTGAACCTCTAATATTAAATGGCTTCATCCCAAATATTAATCCTAAGATTTTTTCAAATTCTTTAGATATTTCAATTCTTGCGGAATGTTTACATAACTTGTCACATTTAAAGTTTGTTGGAAAGTGCCAAAAAAATGATCCCGATTATGTGGTTGAATTTGTTAAACTTTTGTTTTCAAGTGGAGTTTATTTTGAGGATATATTTGCTAGGTTGTTTACCCTCACATTGGAAGGTCATGCCAAGCAATGGTGTTATTCTTTACTCACTGCTTCTATTCACTCTTTTCAACAACTTGTTAAGGAGCTTCATAAATATTTTGATAGGTATGAATATCAAGATGTTTGTAAGAGAATTAATAAACTAAGGATGAAATTAGATGAATCTTTAAAAGAATTTTCTAATTGATTTCTTCATACTTTTTATGATTTTCTTGATGAATATATGGATTAGGAATCTATGAATGAGAAATTTCAGTATTTGGTTAAGATTTCCACACAAAAAATTCAATCATATTTTTTGGATAATCCCTCTCTTCCAATTATTTCTAATCATGAGGAATCCCAGTCTTCCGCGGATGAATTTGTTACCACTTTTGTTCCTTGTCCTTCTCCATTCTTAACACCTTGTTAAGTTCCCCATGTTAATCCTATTGAAGTTGAAAAATATGAAAACCAAATTACTAATATGTTTCTTTCTGCTTCTCCTCTGTCCACAAATTTGATACAATAATTTACTCCTCGATCATTTCGAGTAATGGTATTGTCTCAAATGAAAATTTAGAATCTAATTTGAATGAAAGTAGTGCGTCTACGAGAGATAATATTCAACTTCCACATTCTTTTGACCCCATGTGTATTGAATCGTGTAATCATCATTCTCCCACTAGTTCAAATGGTGATCAGAGAAATGGGGGTTGTATCTTTGAGTTTGAAAATTTCATTGATGAGGAGCTACTTCATTTATTCTCTTTATCAAGATGATGATTCTCCTTCCTCCAATAGTAATTCATATTTTAATCTTGGTAACCAATATGACAATGCCGAACCCTTTATTCATGTTGAATCCTTGGACGAACATTATCCTGATCATCATGTTTATACCGAATTGCATGATGATGATTGTCCAAGTTTGATGGATGACTCTTTGTTTTCGCAAGAAGAATCAAATTTGCATAATTTTCAATTAGCATCATATCTGATCATTGAAGAGTTTCTTATAGGAATACCTTTCCCTATTGATCATATCTTGTGTTAGTATGTATGTAATGAATCAACTAGTTTCTCAAGACCCGATCTTAAACTGACACGAGGAAGTGAAGAATTTCAAGAGGATGATATGCTAATTAGGCAAAAGTTTTATAGGAATGATGTACGCATGACAGATTTTGATAAAGCATCAGAATGTTTGTGAGATGAAATGTCTTTATTATAGGGATTGTTGAAGATATGGTTGAATGTTCATGTTGGAGAGATTTATATGCATTATCATATATTTTGGATGATTGAGTCTCATTGTGGGGTTGTGTGTGTTGAGCTCATATTGACACCTTGTATAGTTGTCAAAACCATGTAATGCAATACTGAGTGCGAGATTGATGTATGTTGCTACTGTTCGTGTTGAGACTGAGTATGGTTCAAATGTATTATGATGGCCTTGTTTAAGCTACCATTACAATTTGATGGTTTAATGAGTTGAATTGGTATATGTATGCTGCTTGATTTTGTAGAGAGTATTGAGTATGCTACTAGGGTTTGAGACAAACTGTATCTGAGGATAGATTGATTGTATAAGCAGAGAGTTGTAGTGTAAAGAGTTGTTGTATTCAGTTGATGAGCATAGATTCATAGTGGGTCTAATATGAAAATAGGATGAAATAAGACTCACAATTAGTTTGTGCAGAGTAGAGTGGATCGTAGTTTGAAAATGTATGAAAAGTGATCCACGATAGCTTGAAGGTTGTGGCCTTTAGTGGGTGAGTTGTGGCTTGTTGGAAAGTGGTGGCTTTGACTGGGGGAGTAGTGGCTTTCTTTAGGTTGTGGCCTAAGAACTTGGGGGTGGTGGCTGGAAAAACTATTGGTTGTTGGGTCATCTAGTGGGTAGTGACTTAATAGTTCTAGGAGTGGTGGTTTCCACAGGTGGTGGTCTACAATGTTTAGGAAGTGAAGGCTTCCATCAAGTAGTGGCTTGGAGTGAGTGGTTGCTCGCATGCATCGCAATCGGGGGCTTGCACATTGGTGATGGCCAGTGATATGATATAAGAATATTTTTATATAATAAGAGGACAAAGCAAAATAAATTAGATGGTAGTTTTTCTCCGAAGGATTTCCACCTTATATCCCATGTTCATGTGTTAATGGTTTCTTTTCTGTTCTATGTGCCTTGATGTGCTGTGTGTTGATCTGTTGTTGTTGCACTAATGAATGATTCAATAAATTGTTAATGAATGATTCAATAAATTGTTAAAGAAAAGAAAAATTTATAATTTGGTGATCCACTGCACAATACTAATTGTCAAGCTTCCAACACTTTGCACTCCTGTATGGGTTACTTTTTCATATAAGCTAATTCGTTGATCGCCGTAAAATAGAATCAACACCAGACAAGGATTGAAATTGTTAACGATTTTTGACGAACTCCTGACTCCACCAACTTCCGCTTTCTCTCCTCCACTCTTTGTGCACTAGAGGACCCTAAATCAAGGAGAATGAAAAAATGTACGACACATTTGAAATCTCCGGAGCAAAAGATTTGAAGTAAGAAGAATTAATGACAGAATAGATAATTCTTTTGAGATATCCAAACAACATTCCTTTTAAACAAAATAGACGAAGCAAGTGAGACCTTCTTGACATAACACTGCAACGCTTGTGTGTTGATACAACGCTGCCACCATGTATTTGAAACAATTGATCTGTCCATGTCAAGATCCGAAATGATTACTGTTACCACTTAACATGTGGCATACGAACTCTGCCAATCATTTAGAAATGGAAAACTGTGAAGTTCCATTTCCCAAACCCTTAATTCAGTTTGTGTGAAGATGCGGTATTTATGACGAAACTCAGAGTAAACGCCTTCAAAGAGAAGACACGCGAAACATGATGATGATGTGACTGCTTTAGTATCATTTTCAATTTTGTGGTTGATTTTTTAAGAGTTGTTTTTAGTGAGATTTTTTGGAAGTTTTTTTGGTGGGTTTTTCAGTGTAATTTTTGAAATTTGGTAGGAATTTATGAAATTACAAGTGTGATGAGTAAACCCTATACAATCAAAATACTTTAAAATTTTTCAAAACACTTAATCTATATAGAGTAAAAAAAAACAGTTTAAATAACGCAAATCAAAATTTAACCTACCCAATTCCTATATCAAAAATTCCAAAAAAAAATACACTAAAAATAACTCAATTTTTAATATCAATTTTAAAATATTTTAAAATTTTAATTAATTTTAATGAATCTAACAATAAAATAATATTATCCTTTGAGCTTCCAAAATATTTAAAAAAATTAAATTCAAAAGCGTAGGCATTAATGGAATGAAAACGTGAAACGTAAACTCGCTGACTGTTCTCTATAACATCGACTTTTTGTTCAAATTCCACTGATGACCAAGGCAAAAACGAAAGAAAAGCATATTCTAATTTTCGTTGAAAATTGAGTGACTTTTGAAGAAACATGTTTCAATCAGTCGATTGGAATTTTTCTATGCTATGCGCCTGAAACACATTGTGTTGAGATTTTCGGTTTTAACAAATTGGGCAAAATCTCATGTATGTGACAACAATAGGATTTGTTGCTAAATTAGCTCTATTTTGTTGGGAAAGAGTTAATGCATCCTATATTTGTTGTGAGAGGATTTATGAGTCAGTTGGATTCTCTTAGCTATAAAATTATATTCCTGTTCAGGATATTGGGTATTGTAGAGAGTGCGAGGAAATAATTTTTTGTAATATCCTGATTAATAATAAGATTTCCGATGCCTCTGTTTGTTGGACGTAGCCCAGATTGGTTGGGTGAACCACGTTAAATCACTGTGTCATTTGTGTATGGTTTTTATACTGTATTTGTCTTTTATTTTCCATTGTGCACTGTTATGCTCTAACAATTGGTATTAGAGCGTGTTGAGGAGCGAGTGCATGGGTGCGACAGAGCGGCAGGTGGAGTTTTTCCCGAGATTTGGCGATTGGCGTGGTTTCAGGTGAAACAGTCGCACCAATATTAGGTAGTGAATGGATTGGCACGGGTAATTAAGGAATAGGAGTGCCAATTGGCGCGGATCCGAGCTTGATAATCGCGCCAGAGAGCCAATATCCTGATTGGCGTGGATCCGACGGGTTAATTCACGCCAATTTCCATACTCTAACCGATTTTGCTTCAGGCACGGATCATTTGCTATTGAGGACGCGCCAAAACCCCCTAAGCGCGCCAACCGCGGATTGTGTTGGTAAAACTGCAATTTTTTATTTGTTTTTTGATTTATAATTTGCAGTCTGTACAGGAAGGGCGATTTTTTGATAAAGTAAAGGCAATATAGTAGAAGGCGAAGGAAATTTTTTGTTAGATATTAATTTGATTGATTAACAAGTTGGAATTGGAGATTGTTTTTTGGTTGATACAATATGGCAAAAACTTAGAGTGCTCGTTTTGAAATCGAGAAGTTTAATGGCAAAAACAACTTCGAGATCTGGAAGGTGAAGATGTACGATCTGCTTGTGCAACAAGGCATGGCGAAGGCATTGATGGGCAAATCCAAACAGCCATACAACATAACAGATGATGAGTGGGCCGAGATGGATGAAAGAGTAGTGAGTGCTATTCGGCTGTGTTTGGTGGATGATGTTTTGTTTAATATCGTGTCGGAGAAAACAGCTGCTGGTTTGTGGACGAAGCTTGAGAAGCTGTACATGAAAAAATCCTTAACCAATAGGATTCTCCTAAAGCGATAGTTGTACAGTTTGCGAATGAAGGAAGGTACATCGATTACTGATCATTTGAATGTTTTTAATACTCTCCTGGTGCAATTAGAAAGTATAGAAGTAAAATTTGAATCAGAGGATAAAGCTATTACTTTATTGTGCTCGTTGCCCAAGTCATGGGATCATTTTGTTACTTCTATAAGTCTTAGTTCATCAGAAACCCTTGAGTTTGATGATGTAGTTGCATCTTTATTATTTGAAGAAACAAGGAGAAAGTCGAATTTAGATACCTCTACATCAGAAGCAATGATGGTCAGAGGTCGTTCTAAAGAACGACGCTTCAGTAGGCAAAGCAACTCACGGTCAAAGTCGAAAGGGAAGAAGAGTAAGGTAAAGTGTTGGTTTTGTGGCAAATCAGGGCATTTGAAGAAGGACTGCTAGAAGCGATAACAAACTTCTAAAGAAGTTTCTTCAACAGAGAAGAAGGAAGCAAACACGACAGATATAGGTTCGGCATCTGGTTTAGGTATGAGTGATGAAGTGTTATCAGTTAATTTGTCAAATCATGATCAACATTGGCTGTTAAATTCTGGTGCATCAAACCACATGTGTATTCATAGAGAATGGTTTAAGACGTATAGATCAATTAATGATGGAGTCGTGTACATGGGTAATGATGTCACATGTAATATTGTGGGAATAGGGAGTATACAACTGCAAATGTTTGATGGGACAACCAAAATGTTAACTGATGTAAGACATGTACCAGATTTAAGGAAAAATCTAATTTCACTAGGAGCACTTGACACAAATGGATATAAAACTATAATTCAAGGTGGAGTAATGAAAATTTACAAAGGTAATTTACTAGTAATGAAAGCTAAGAAGGTAGAAAATCTATTTTAGTTAGAAGGAAGAACAGGGTCAGATCATGTGTCTACGGTGTCTGAACATGACAGTAGTTCCATTCGCTTATGGCATCAAAGGTTGGGCCATATGAGCGAAAGAGGGTTAAAAATTTTGGCTGATCGCAAGTTACTTCCTAATCTAAAGTCTGGAAAGTTAGATTTCTGTAAACATTGTCTGTTTGGAAAACAAAGTAAGCAAAAGTTTAAAACAGGCAAACATACTAGTAAAGGAATACTTGATTATATCCATTCAGATGTTTGGGGTCCAGCCCCTACAACCTCATATGGTGGCTCGTCATATTTTGTATCGTTTATTGATTATTTTTCTAGGAAAGTGTGGGTCTACATGTTGAAAAGGAAATTTGATGTTTTTACAATTTTCAAGCAGTTTAGAGCATTGGTAGAAAACATCACTGGTAGAACTATAAAATTTTTAATCACTGACAATGGAGGTGAGTTTACTTCCAAGGAGTTTGAAAACTATTACAAGGATGCAGGGATCGAGAGACATAAGACCACTGTTTATACTCCTCAGCAAAATGGAGTTGCTGAACGCATGAATAGGACTCTTTTAGAGACAGCAAGGAGTATGCTGAGTAACGCCGGTTTGCAGAAGGAATTGTGGACAGAAGCGGTGGCTACATCTTGTTATGTGATAAATTGATCACCATCCACAGTGATAGGTTGCAAGATTCCTCAAGAGGTATGGAAAGGTCACCCTTGTGATTATTCTAAACTCAGAGTGTTTGGTTGTGATGCATATGCTCTAGTGCCTAAACATCAGCGAACTAAATTAGATCCAAAGTCAAAAAGGTATATCTTTGTTGGATATGGTGATGGAACAAAGGGATATAGATTGTGGGATCCTACTACCCACAAGATCATCATCAACAGAGATGTAAAGTTTAATGAATCCTCTCTTGTACAGTTAGATGTAGATAATAGATTGAAACAGGATGATGTATCTGATTTTCAGCACATTCAGTTTGAAAGCACTTCTAATGATAGTCATGATGACCATAGTTCAGATACTAGTCATGAACAGGTTTCAGAATCAGATCATGAACAGGGTTCAGATGTAGATAATGAACAGGTCTCAGATGCTGATCATGAAGAAGTTCCTACAGATGGTAGTCAGTTAATTGTGGAAGCACCAGAAACATCCTTAAGGAGGTCTACAAGAATCAAACACCCTCCTAAAAGGTATGATGATTATGTTACTTCAGTTGCATTTACCGCTAATGATGATGAACCTTTGTGCTATCAGGAAGCTGTAGAAGGTTCGAAAAGTGACAAGTGGAAAGCAGCCATGAAGGACGAAATGATGGCCTTAGGTAAGAATGGCACATGGAATCTGGTTGAACTTCCAAAAGACAGGAAAACTGTGGGATGTAAATGGGTTTTCAAGTTGAAACGGGGTGTGAATGATACTAATGACAGGTACAAAGCAAGGTTGGTCGCAAAAGGTTTTTCTCAGAAAGCAGGCATTGACTTTCATGAGATTTTTTCACCAGTTGTTAAAATAGTTTCAATTAGAATTGTGTTAGCATTAGTCACTTTGCTTGATTTAGAATTGCAGCAACTAGATGTTAAGACTGCATTTTTACATGGAGACTTAGATGAGGAAATTTATATGGAAGAACCGGAAGGGTTTGTTTAGCATAGCAATAAGAAATTTGTCTGCAGGCTCAAGAAGTCATTGTATGGCCTGAAGCAGTCACCTCGGCAATGGTACAAGAAGTTTGATTCTTTCATGTTGAGTCAAAATTATATAAGAAGTGAATATGATCATTGTGTTTACTTTAAGAAATTAAGTAATGGCATGTTCATTATCTTAGTGTTGTATGTTGACGATATGCTTTTAGCAAGCAAAAGCATAACAGAGATCAACAGGTTAAAGGCTCAGATGGCAAGGACGTTTGATATGAAAGATCTGGGAGCAGCAAGACAGACTTTGGGCATGGAGATTTTTAGAGACAGGAGCAATGGTAAGCTGTGGTTATCACAACAGAAGTATATTGAGAAAATACTCTTGAGGTTTGGTATGAACAATGTGAAGCCTGTGTCAGTCCCTTTAGCTTCCTATTTTAAGCTTTCTTCCAGTTTATGTCCTAATACAGATGAAGGAAAGGAATATATGTCTCGAATTTCGTATGCCAATGTAGTAGGATGTTTGATGTATGCGATGGTTTGTACTCGACTAGATATTTCACATGCAGTTGGGGTTGTCAGCAGGTATATGGAAAATCCAGGTAAAGAACACTGGTCAGCAGTGAAATGGGTGCTTCGGTATTTGAGAGGCACAAGTGATTATTGTATCACTTATAATAAAAGTAGTGAATTTGTTTGTGGATATGTTGATTCCGATTTTGCAGGTGATTTGGATAAGAGAAGGTCAACATCAGGGTATGTCTTTACTCTTGCAGGTGGAGCTATTAGCTGGATGTCAAAGCTACAGAACATTGTTGCTTTATCCACTATTGAAGCAGAATACATTGCTGCTTCTCATGCTTGCAAAGAAGCGATTTGGTTGAAAGGTTTGTTTGGTGAGTTTGGTAGGTTGCAGGACAACATCAAGTTATTTTGTGATAGTCAAAGTGCAATACATTTGGCTAAGAATCCGGCCTATCATAGTAAATCAAAGCATATACCAATCAAGTACCATTTTGTAAGACATGTTATCACTGAAAGGGGAGTCTCTCTTGAAAAGGTGCATACAAAGGAGAACTGTGCAGACATGTTCACGAAACTAGTTTTGTTAGAGAATCTACGTTGGTGTTTGGCTTCTCTTGGCTTGCAGAAAAGATAAAAGAAATAAAGAAATAGGGTATCAGGCTAATTGTTGTCAAGGTGGAGATTGTTGATTTTCAGTTTTAACAAATTGGGCAAAATCTCATGTATGTGACAACAATAGGATTTGTTGCTAAATTAGCTCTATTTTTTTGGGAAAGAGTTAATGCATCCTATATTTGTTGTGAGAGGATTTATGAGTGAGTTGGATTCTCTTAGCTATAAAATTATATGCCCGTTCAGGATATTGGGTATTGTAGAGAGTGTGAGGAAATAATTATTTGTAATCTCCTGATTAATAATAAGATTTCCGATGCCTCTGTTTGGTGGACGTAGCCCAGATTGGTTGGGTGAACCACATTAAATCACTGTGTCATTTGTGTATGGTTTTTATACTGTATTTGTCTTTTATTTTCCACTGCGCATTGTTATGCTCTAACACATTGACCAAATATAATGCGGAAGGTACGATAACAATAGAAAGTGGAAATTCATAAAAGGGCTATCAAGATTATTGAAATGGGTAAAACATGAGGCCGTAGTCTAACCAGAATATATTTTTGTTTTAAAAATTATAAAAATTTTGGTAATATTTTGATAAAATTTTGTAAAGATTTTTGTAAATTTAGTTGTTAAATTTTAAAATTTATTAAAAATTTTCGGACAATTCTTCCCATCAAAAAATATAATTCAAATACTAATATTAAAAATTTTCATATCATTCTTCCGACCCTAGAACAAATATGCTCATAACAAATTGATCGAGTGTAATTTA
Organism: Pinus tabuliformis; assembly: GCA_031772625.1. Classification (NCBI taxonomy): domain Eukaryota; kingdom Viridiplantae; phylum Streptophyta; class Pinopsida; order Pinales; family Pinaceae; genus Pinus; species Pinus tabuliformis. The sequence continues at coordinate 1,230,629,579 of CM062818.1, forward strand.
CGTGGAATAGTAATAGGTACGGGAGAGTCTAAAGAAGGGTTTATAGCTTTGTAAAAATGTTAGTTTTAAGTTAGCTTTATTGCAAAATTGGAGAGCATCTTCACATGGTCTAGACCAATCGATTACACTCCTTACTACTAGAATCAAGATTTCACTTCCTCCCGCATAAAACGGAGTTGTGCCAAAATTTCTTGCCAAGCCACCCGATACTTAGATCGCTTAAGTGGATACATAATCAATGTTTTTCCCTTTAAATTAGGTTTAGTCTAGGTTGAGTTAGTTTTAACTGTTAGAACAATTGTAAAGAGAAGAAATGAATTAAAAGTAAGCTGCATGCATAAACTGGCAAGTACACTTTCACATCAATTAATCAAATATGATTTAATAAATACATCACAAAATAATAGGAAGGTGAGAATAAACTCTTACAAACTAGGAACTAATCCTAACTTAAGGAGTTATAATTTCACATTAATTAACCAAATATGATTCAATAAATACATCACAAAAGAATAGGGAGGTAAGAATAAACTCCTACAACCTAGGAACTAATCCTAACTTAAGGAGTTACGTTACAACCATGTAACCATTTCTCCATTAATACAATATAATATTAATTATTTTCAATTATCCTGAAGTCCTAACATCCTCCTAAAAAATTCGAACTTCACTTTCCCAAGAGGCTTAGTAAAAATATTAGCCACATTGTCCCATGTTTTATAGTATTCAATAAAAATTTCTTTTGACTCGTCCTTTTCTCTAACAAAGTGAAACTGAGTATCTATGTGTTTTGTGTTCTTATGAAACACTGGGTTGTTCACCAGCTTAATGGAACTCTGGTTGTCGCATTTGATGATGGTCAATTCTTTATGCTCTTCCCCTGCATCATGGAGAAGCCTCCTCAACCAGATAGCTTCACATGTCACTGCAAATAATACTTGGTACTCGGCTTCATCTGCAGATAAATACACAATGCTCTGCTTTCTACTACTTCATGCTATGACCCCAGATCCAATATTGAATGCATAACCTGTGATAGATCATCGATCATCTAGGTTACCTGCCCAATCAGAGTCTGAAAAACCTACGAAAGTAACATTAGATGTATCAGTATACAGAATACCATAATCACTAGTACCATGAGGTGATCCAAGTGGATGTTGGTGGCCACCCACCTATCCCACTTGGACCCCCACAATTGTCTCTTTTAGTTTTTTAGTTTCCTTATTTGTAGCACAATTTACGATTTTTTGCAGTTTTTCAAGTTGTGAACTTCTGAATCCATTTTGAGGCCCTAAACGACGTTTTTTGGGAAATTTCGGAGCAACATGGGTCCATGGATTGATGCTGCTCTTCCCAAAGTTGTAGTTCTTGGATAGATATTTCTAACGAGATATTGTGTGCGTCAAACAAAGATAGTATGCCAAAGTTACGACCTCGGGAAGTTGATGTACCAATTTACCCACAGTTTGGCGTTTCATCTTCTAGGGTTAGGTTTTTGGATGTTTACGGTTTCCATTGTTTTTCAACAATAAATAGGCCTTCGAGCCTCATTATAACACAGTTAAGAGGCATGCAACCACCACATCTCTTCTCAGAGATAAGCTACCATCGCTCTAGTTAGTTTATTTCCATTTCTGTTTGTAAGCATATTTCAGTATTTTACATTAATGAAATGAAGTATTATTTCCGCTGCATATATGTATTTATGGTTATTTCTATAATTTGTTGCGTTCCTGTTTAAATTTGGATCAGCGGTATCAAAGCGGTTTGTTTTTTCTCTGTTTTCCTTGCATGTCCCCAATGAGGTCAAGATATAAGGAGTTAAGGCTTGAACTGGTCGAACCTTTGCAAGACCAGGCTCACAAACCCCAAGGACCTCCCATGGCGGATGAAAAGAAAGACAAGGGGGCAGGAGATCCTATCAAAATCTTGCTCAAAGAATCCCTCGAGCGGCAAAGGAACGTGATGATTGACAACTTTTCCCAGATCCTTCAGCAGCTACCCAGAGGTGACACATCGGCTTCCAACAACTACTCTAGAAATGCCACACCCTTTAAGGTACAAGTTAATTTTGAAATCCCCATCTTTGAGGGTAAGATAGATGCAAATGCCGTAGATAAATGGTTAAATCTGCTAGAAGGGTATTTTTCTATTCATGATTTTTCCAGTCGGGGAAAGATTATTTTCGCTCTTCTCAAAGCAGCCCCCCACGTCAAGGACTAGTGGGAAACCTATTCCGAGTAGAAGGATGAAAGTACAAACTCACTGTTCTCAGCCGCTTCCACTTGGAATTCATTTCAGGATGCCATCAAAGAGTAGTATTACCCTATCAAAAGCTATGAGGACAAATACATAAAGTGGACCATGCTGCGGTAGGGAAGGGACCAAGATGTGCCAAAGTTCACAAACATTTTTCATACCCTTCGCACAAAGTTGGGTATCAAGGATTTTGAACTGCATTTGGTACTCAAATACCATGGCTACTTACAAAGGTACATCCAAGACAAGATGGAGTTCCTGGACATCTCCTCGCTCGACAAGGTGTACTGATACACTGTCAAGATCGAGCAAAAGTTTAAATAGAATAAGCGAGACTTTGGATCTACGAATCCGAAGACCAAAGGACAAAGCCAAGCCGGGGTGACCTAAGACAACCCGTCGAAGCTGCAAGAAAAGAACAACACCACAAAGTCGAAGAAGGACACAGGAAAGTGGTGTGAGTTTCATAAGAGCCCCACTCACATCACAAGTGAGTGTTGGACCAAGCAGTTGCTAGTGGCTGAGTTGAAGGCTTTAGAATCAGATGCATGTTCCGACCCTGAGTCAGAACACGACAAGGGGAATGGAAAAGGAAAGCAAATCATTGATGCAGAGCCCAGCGCCACTGTTGCCATCGCCAAGATCCAGAAGAATGAGTACGAAGATCTAGAGGAGGGGGAGTGTCTTTTCCACTCATAGATGTGGGTGAAGGGTTTGCCACTGCAATTCATTATCGACAGTGGCAGCCAAAATAACCTCATTTCAACAGAGGTCGTGAAGCATTTGGGCCTACCGACTACACCACTTCCACAGCCGTACAATATCGGGTGGCTTCACCAAGGATGAGATCTCCGAATCTGCCAACAGTGCCACCTTCCCTACAACATCAAGCCCTTCATAGATGAGGTATTGTGTGATGTTACACCTCTAGATATTTGTGATGTATTATTAGGCCAACCATGCTTATGGAGGTGACATCCTATGTATGAGTCAAGGTCTCACATTGCTATTATTACTTTGGATAATTTATTATACAAGATACCAGAGGTAGCCCCACCTACACCTCTTTGATCACTGCTAAGAAATGCAGCAAGCTCATCTCCTAGACTAGGAAATTCATTTTTTGTTTGGTTCGCTCCCAAAGTAAGGGAAAGAGCATTGCCACATCCATGACCCCCGCAAAGCTTTCCTCCATGCAGCAACAGCAGAAGATGGATACAGTCATGAAAGTAGACATGAACATCTTCTCCTCACCCACAGGGACACCGTTGCACTATCATGTCAAGCATTCATTCGATCTGACTCCTAGAGCACCTCTACCCAACGGGCCGACCTATCACCACTCCATTTTGGAAAATGCCAAGTACAAGCGGCGACATGATCAGCATCAGGTACCACACAAGTTTCAGGTGGGCAACAAAGTCTGGTTGCATCTGCAGAAAGAACGCCTTACAAGAGCCCATCAAAAGCTCATAACACTCCGACTTGGTCCTTACACCATTATGACCCACAAAAAGATAGAAAAGATAGATCAACGCCTTAGAATTTAGCCTCTTCGAGGGGGCAACCTCCATTACATTACACAAATGAATGATTATTTGATGATTCAAATGACAAAACCTCCTTTCTATATATAGGAGTCTAAGGAGTCACAATATAACCTGGCCAACCTAACAATAATAATATAAAGGCACAAAAATAACAATAGAGGGATTCTATGGGGCACAGTAATAACAATATGGGGACAATAGGGGCACAACAATATTAATAAGGGATATAACTACAATAGTAGTGGGGTAATCACTAGTATTATAGGGACCTAACATGCCCCTCTCCTTCAAAAAAGTGTTGTCCTCAATGCTTGAGTAGTTCTGGATGCTTCTGTATAAAATTATCATCCTCCTATGTGGAATCTTCAGCGGATAAGTTCTTCCACTTGATGAGATACTTCGAAATTGATCGATTTCATAGCTGTCGAGTTCTTGTTTCTGTGACTGCTTCTGGTTCCAATATAATTTTTCCTTCCTTGTCAAGTTCTGGAAATATTGTTTGAACTAGGAGCTTGTCGCCTATAACCTTTTTTAAACATGAAACATGGAAAATTGGGTGCACTCAAGAAGCTGCATGAAGTTCCAATTTGTATGCCATAATACCAATATTTTGCAACACCTTGTACGGACTGTAATACTTTGGTGATAATTTATTATCCTTCTTAGCTTGCTTGAGGGACATTTTTTGATATGGTTGTAGCTGTAGGAATACCCAATCACCTACATCAAAACTTATTTCACTTCGATGTTGATCTTCCTGTTGTTTCATTCTATTCTGCGCCAACACGAGGTTATCCTTTAAGAGTTGGAGGACTTGTTGTTGATGCTCAATGTGATGTTCCATTGCTTGAACCTTAGAATTTTCTCTTAAATATGATGTGATGGATGGTGGCTGATATCCATAAAGTGCCATAAATGGGGTCATTTTTGTTGCTGTATGCAAGGAAGTGTTATACCACCATTCAGCCAGAGGCAACCATTTGACCCATTGTGTCTGTTTATCATATACAAAGGAACGAAGGTATCCTTCCAAACATTTGTTTACTATCTCAATTTGCCCATCAAATTTAGGATGATAAGATGAGCTATGAGGTAACTAAGTACCGAGACAAGAAAATAATTTTGTCCAAAAATTTCGAGTGAAAATGGGATCTCTTTCACTTACAATAATCTTTGGGTTTCCATGTAGCTTTTGAATTGTTTCCATAAATGCAGTAGAAACTGTATTGGCTTTAAATGGATGTGATAATGCACAAAAGTGTGCATACTTGGTAAGTCTGTCAACTACCACCATGATGACACTTTTTTCTTCAGACTTGGGTAAACCTGTGATAAAATCCATTGAAACCTCCTCCCAACGTTGGCTTGGAATGGATAAAGGTTGTAATAGACCCGGGGTCTTAATTGTTTCAACTTTATTTTGTTGGCAAACCAAACATTCTGCCACAAACTTTTGAATATCCGATTTAAGGCCATCCAAAAAAAATTCCTTCTTAACCTTGTGGTAAGTTTTTAAAAATCCTGAGTTCCCTCCTAAGGGAGAAGTGTGCAATTCCATAAAAATCTTTTGTTTGAGTTGGGAATTCTTACAGAGGTATAAGCGATCTTTGTACCATAACGAATCATTTTGCTAGCTAAATGTATCAGATGTACTGGAATCTTGTTGTAACTTTTGAATAAGTGCCCACACTTCTTCATCATTCTTCCATTCCTCCCTTACTTCGTTTATCCAATCTGGTTGGATAATATAAATGGCGCACAACAATGCTTCCAAATCCTCATCCCTTTCTTAAGAGTGCATCTGCCACCACATTTTGCTTCCCTTTTTTGTAGATGATTTCAAAGTCATAACCCAACATCTTTGTCACCCACTTTTGTTGCTCTTCAGAGGATAATATTTGTTCTAAAAAGTATTTAACGCTATCATGATCCATTTTTACCTTGAAGTGTCTTCCCATTAGGTAGGGTCACCATTTCTTAAGTGCATGTAGTATTGCCAACATTTCCTTCTCATTAATGGCTTTGTGTAAAAACTTTCCCTTGATTGGATGACTTTCAAAAGCAATGGGTCTTTCATCTTGCATTAAAATAGCACCAATTCCATTTCCTGAAGCATCACATTCCACAATAAATGTTTTTGTGAAGTCTGGTGTATCTAAGATTGGTGCTTGGAACATTGCCTCTTTAAGATGTTCGAAGGCCTTTGTTGCTTATGGAGTCCATGAAAATGCATCTTTCTTCAATAATGTTGTTAGAGGTGCTGCTATTCTCCCATAATTTTTAACAAACTTACGATAATACCCTGTCAACTCGAGAAATCCTCGCAGATGCTTTATGGATGTGGGGATTTTCCATTCCTTAATGGCTTTAATTTTTCTAGGGTCTACCTTAACTCCTTCATGAGATACAATATGAGCCAGATATTCCACCTCTTGTACTCCAAAGAAACATTTGGATATTTTTGCATATAATTGTTTCTTCTCCAATAGTTGTAGCACCCTGTCAACATGTTCAACATGATCCTTCCAAGACTTGCTGTAGATTAGTATATCATCAAAAAATACTAACACAAATTTTCTAAGGAAGATTTTGAAAATGGTATTCATCAAATCTTGAAATGTAGAATGTGCATTGGTAAGGCCAAAAGGCATGACCAAAAATTCATAATGACCCTCATTTGTTCTAAATGTTGTTTTCGAAATGTCTTCAGTCTTCATTCTGATTTGATGATATCTTGAACGAAGATAAAACTTGGTGAAGTAAATTGATCCATGCAATTCATCCAGTAATTCATCAATGAGAGGAATGGGAAACTTATCTTTAATAGTGAGCTTGTTGAGCTCCCTATAATCTAGACACATGCGCCATGATCCATCCTTCTTGTGCACCAATACTAATGGAGCAGAGAAAGAACTTTGACTAGGTTGAATTATACCAGCCTCTAGCATTTCTGTAACCATACATTCAATTTCACTCTTTTGGGCATAGGGATATCTGTACGGCCTGATGTTTGGAGGAACACTTCCTGGAATCAGATGAATAGCATGATCATGATCATGAATAGGTGGGAAACCTTTGGGAGTCTCAAATACCTTGGAATTATTGTCCAAGACTTTTTGGAGATCTAGAGAAATAGATGATTTCGATGTGGAAACATCTAGCGAACATAATTGTGCAATTACACCTCTTTGTTCCTTTTTTAGAAGCTTTGTCATCCTATTAGAGCTGATTATATTTCTCGGTTTCCCTACAATACCCCTTAATTCAACTTCCTTTCCTTCCTCATAAAATTTCATGAAAATTTCTTGAAAATTAAAAGCTATTGTACCCAAGGGTTATAGCCATTGGACTCTTAGTACAGAATCAACACCTCCCATTGGAATGGAAAGCATTGGGCTAGTCAATACATATTCTCCCATGGATAGCTTGATATTATGGCACTTTCTAGAGCAATTTATTGTTCCTCCATTTGCAACCATCACTTGACACTCTGGTGCTGGATATAGGAAGCCATTCAATTCTTTTGCTACCATACAATGAATAAAATTTTGGGTACTTCCTGAATCAATCAACACTATTACCTTTTTCTTTTTGATTTGTCCTTCTATCTTGATGGTTTGAGGAGTGGTAATTCCCGCCAATGCATTACAAGATATGGTCGGATTCATTTTCTCTTTATCTAGGCTTTGTTCCTGGAGTATATCCTCTTCTTTTGACATTTCTTGCTCCTTTTCTTCTTCCTATTCACAATCTATGTAGAATAATTTCTTCTCAGCACACTTATGACCTTTAGTGTATTTTCTATCACAACTGTAACAAAGCCCTTTTGCTATTTTTTCTTCCAATTATTGTGGTTTCAACCTTATAGGTTGTGGAATACTAGGGGCAACAACACTTCCATCTTTATAGTTGTGAGTGGTATGCTTCCTGGTTGCCATAATTTTGCTTTCCATTTTTCTTGCTAACCTAAATGCCTTCTCTAATGAATGAAATTCCCAAAGGCGAGCATCATGTTGGATATTATCCTTTAAAGTCCCTATGGACACATCAATCCTATGCTCCTCTAGAATATTTTTACCCTTATGTTCAATTTTTGGAATTCTTCAATGTGCTCCATTATTGAACCATTTTGTTTGAGACTTATCAATTGGGTAAAAAAAGTGTTGCTTTTTGTATCCTCATAATGTGCTGTCAATTCTTCCGTAAAAATTGCCCAAGTGATAATTTGTTTACGAGAGCAAAGCCATTGATACCATACAAACTGATTTGGTTCCAAATATAAAGTTGCAATACGTACCTTTTGTGTGTTTTGCACATTATTGAGATCGAAAAATTGCTCCATCTGTAATATCCATGTTGCAGGATCCTTGCCATCAAACTTTCTCATATATTTTTTTGGAATATGGTGGGTCTTCGATCCAAAATTAGAGTCTATGAAGTCATGATTAACATTTCTTTTTTTCACATCATGAGTTTCCTTTACTACCCTTTCACCATTTGTAAGTATTTCTTGTAGAAACTTTGTCAAATCTGTCTTCAAATATGCCATGTCTCTCTTCAAATCCATCTTCAAATCTATCTTCAAATCGTCCATCTTAGCTTCCATGCCATTCATCTTAGCTTCCACGCCCTTTATCTTAGATTCCATGCCATTTATCTTAGCTTTTGTTAGCTTTTGTGAGAGTGACATTTGTTGCACTTGGTCTTGTAATTTTGATATATCATGTAGCATTTCTTCCTCTTCTTCATGAGTCATGCTAGAGCTTTCAGGTTGCTTACTAGGTGTTTACATTTTCTTTCCTCGGGGCATCAATTATCGATAATAATGCTCTACTATGCCCTTTGAATTCCTTCAAAATAATTTTTCAAACCAAGCTTAAGAAAAAATTAAAAAAACTCTACACACCTTTTTTCACTTTGTAGGAGCTCGATATTGCCTCTGATGTATCTCTGTAATTTCGGATCATCCCTTTCTGAAATTGCGATCTACAGTAGCTCTCTATGTCCTATTTCCAATGCCACCAGTCTGATCCAAATTGGATTCTCCAAGGAAGAGTTATGCCAAATCTCCCACAGTGACCTGATTATAGACTAGTTCAGTAGAGCGAACTTGTACGACATACCACGTGTCCTTGTTTCGACCTTCGGCTCTGAAAAATAGATATAAGAAACTATAGCCCATCCTCTTTCTGTACCTTCTTACGAAACTTCAATCCGTTGCTGAGAGAGAGTTATGACGATTTTCCCCAGGTCACCTGTTTGGAATGTAATTCAGGAGTTTGCAAAAAGACCCAATTCCTCATATCATATCTCCACAAATATAGCACAAAAAGCTCTGAAATTCGAACCTAAGGTTCAATGCGATTTCATCTCAAATGAGTTTTTTTTTTTCACTTCTGAAATGTTGCAAAAAAAAGTTATTACAAAAATGCCACGATGACCTATTTGGAGCAGCAAAACCCTAGAATCCAAAGCTTTGATACCAAATGTTATGAAACCAACTCACAAAAAGATAGAAAAGATAGATCAACGCCTTAGAATTCAGCCTCTTCAAGGGGGGCAACCTCCTTTATATTACACAAATGAATGATTCTTTGATGATTCAAATGACAAAACCTCCTTTCTATATATAGGAGTCTAAGGAGTCACAATATAACCCAGCTGACCTAACAATAATAATATAAAGGAACAAAAATAACAATAGAGAGATTCTATGGGGCACAGTAATAACAATATGGGGACAATAGGGGCACAACAATATTAATAAGAGATATAACTACAATAGTAATGGGGTAATCACTAGTATTATAGGGACCTAGCATTTAGGGTTTTCCCTTGTTTTTCAACAATAAATAGGCCTTTGAGCCTCATTGTAACACAGTGTAGAGGCATGTAGCCGCCACATCTCTTCTCAGAGATAAGCTACCATCGCCCTAGTTGGTTTATTTCCATTTCTATTTGTAAGTATATTTCAATATTTTACATTAATGAAATGAAGTATTATTTCCGCTACATATATGTATTTATGGTTATTTCTGTAATTTGTTGGGTTCCTATTTAAATCCGGATGATGAAGATACCTTAGTATAATTTTTTCTACCATCCAATGACTTTCAAGAGGTTTAGACATGAACTGGCTCAACGCACTAACAAAGTATGCTAAGTCTGGTCTAGTTGTAGTCAGGTATATTAGACTACCAACTAGATGCATGTACAAAGTAGCATCCACTTCCTTAGAACCATCATCACTGCACAATTTCAGGTTCTGCTATAAAGGTACTGACGCTGTCTTACATTGTTCCATTGTGAAATTTTTGAGCAGCCCTCTGACATACTTCCCTTGAGTAAGGAAAGTCTGCCCAAAGTCTCTCCACACTTCCAGACCTAGACAGTAATGTAAACTTTCGAGGCCTTTCATTTCAAAAACCTGTGACATCTGCAATTTGATTTCTTTGATTAATGCATCTGCATTACCTATTATAATCATGTCATCCACATACAAGGACATTAAAATTATTTGCCTCTGTTCATCATACATGGTATATAGATTTGGATCATTATTACTCCTATGAAAACCATGCTATACGAAAAATGAATCAATCTTCTCGTACCAAGACCTGGGTGCCTATTTAAACGATAGAGGGCCTTTTTCAATCTACAAACTAAATGCTCCTGCCCTTGTTTAACAAACCCTTCAGGCTTCATTAAATAAACCTCTTCCTTTAAATCACCATTTAGAAATGCAGACTTAACATCTAACTGGTGTAGCTTCCACTGATGTTTTGTAGCTACAACAATTAACATTCTAATAGTATTCAGTTTGGCTACAAGAGTAAAGGTTTCTTCATAGTCAAGTCCCTCTTTCTGTGAATAACCCTATGCTACCAGTCTAGCTTTAAACGTTTCTATACTTCCATCTGCATTAAATTTACGTTTGTAAAGCCACTTTCAACCTATGGGTATTTTTCCTTGAGGCAATTCAACTAGTTCCCAAGTATTATTTCTAATAATAGATTCAAATTCTTCATTCATTGCGACCCTCCAGTCATGAGATTGACTAGCTTCTTTATACTTTGTGGGCTCTATAACATTTAAAATTTTTGACATTAAAGCATAGTCTTTCAATTTGGTTGGAAGTTGAGTCTGCCTACTTGATCTTCTCGGTAAGGGACTCACCTCAAATATGTTTGCTTCAGACCTCAACAGGCTTGACTTACTGATTACATCACCTGCCTCTTCTGCTTTTTGCTACTGTTGTTGTTGTTGTTGCTAATTGTCCTCACTATTTTCTTCCATCAACAATGGAATTTGTTACTCTTCAAGGTTGTTCTCCTTATTTCCTTCCTTAGCCTGTTCATGAAATAACACATCTCGACTCGCAAAAAATTTATGAGAAAGGATTAAACAAATTATACGTTTTAAACTCAGTGTAGTATCCTACAAAGATGAATTTCATGGCCTTAAGGTCTAACTTCTTCCTATCATCCTTGGGAATATGGGCAAAGGCTTTTGAACCAAAAACCCTTAAATGAATCACTGCAGGCTTATATCCATAAAATGCTTCAAAAGGAGTTTTAAATTTGAGACATGTAGTTGGACTCATTTTTTTCAAGTATACTGAAGTGTTGATGGCTTTAGCCTAAAAAACATTGGATAGACCCTTACCTTGAAGCATAATTCATGGACAATCCACTAGGGTTTTTTATTTAATTCTTCAACTTCATTCCGCTGTAGAGTGTGAGGTACTGTGAATTGTTGATTAATCCCATGATTCGTGCAAAATTTCATGAACTGTCCTAACTTGTATTCTCCCCCTTGATCAGAGCAGAGAATCTTAATGAATTTCCCTATCTGCTTCTCCACCATATTCTTAAATTATTTAAAGAATTGAAATGTCTGGCTCTTTTTTCTGATAAAGTAGCCCAATCTAGTGCAATCATTAGTAAAGAGTAAAAAATAATATGCACCACCTAGCGACCTAGTCTGCATAGGTCCACGTATATCTGTATGCACAAGCTCCAAAATATCTCTTTTCACCCTATCAACATTCAAATGAAACTCTTCCCTATGCATTTTCCCTAATGCACATCCATCACAATCTAAATGAACATTCTGAAAAGCAGGAAGTCCATCAACGATAACTTTTCTTTGTAGCAACATGAGATCTTGTAGATTAAGATATGCCAAAGATTCTCAGCTGTCAATCCTGTTGAAGCTAGATCTTGATGTGGCATGCTCTTGATGTTCAACCTATACGTGCATCCCACAAGCACTCTTGATGCAACTGTTTCCTTCTTGTCATCCTTTATGACACAATATGTTCTAAAGAATTTGACTTGTAGGTCTTGATCTGCCATCATTGAAACAAAGATCAAGTTCTTCTTGATCCTGACTACATACATCACATTTTTAATATTTCTGATATTACCATCAGGTAACATCATCGGAATATCACCGCACCCCTTAATCTGATAACCTCTGTCATCACCTAGATAAATGTTAGCTCCACAAGTAGTTTCTTCAAAATTCTCGAACCAATGTCTATTACTTGTCATATGTGATGATGCGCCTAAATCTATGAACCATGTTTCAGCCTCATCCTCCTCAAGAGCTAAAAGAGAATAATCAACTATAAATAATCGAATATCATGACTATGACTTTCATCGGTAAAGTGTCCTGTGTGCTTTCTCTGTTTATTTCTAGCCTCATTTGTATGTCTCTTAAAACAAAACTTAGCTAAATGATCGATTTTTCCATAGTAAAAACATTTAATGTCATATTTGTTACCACTGTAACTTGGAGACATACCTCTAAATGGTCTCTTCTGAAAAATGCCACCACCTTTCTGTCCCTGTGGTTGTTTCCCTTTGTATGGCTTCTTATTCACCATCAGAGCAAGAAAACTAAAAACAGGGAATAAAATAGCCTCATGGGCAGCGGCTACTATAATGGTATTGAATGGAAACTTTGTGAGTTATTGATTCTGGGTATAGGTAGAAGAAATGGGAAAAAAAAGGTACTCAAATTACTGTTACTATTACGTTGTAACGTGGCTTATTGTATACTTGAAGTATTTGAAATTTATCCGTGCGGCTGTGCTCAACATGAGTCATTGTCAGGTTGCAATAAGAGCAGCACCTTTGGAGATGCGGTATTTACGCCGAAACTCCATAGAGTAACATCCCCTTAAAAGAACGTGCAAAACATGATGATGATGTCACTGTTTTAGCGTCATTTCGTTTTCGATTTTAGTTGATTTTTTAAGAATTGTTTTTAGTGAGATCTTTTGGAAGTTTTTTAGTGGGTTTTTCTGTCTAATTTTTGAAATTTGGCAAGAATTTATGAAATTCTAAGTGGATGAGTAACATTTACATAATCAAAGTACTTTAAAGTTTTTCAAAACACTGAATCTATATATAATACAAAAAACCAATTTAAATAATACAAATCAAAATTTAACCGGACAAATTCCTATACCAAAAATTCCAAAACAATTACACTAAAAATAACTCAGGTTTTAATATAAATTTTAAAATATTTTAAAATTTTAATTACTTTTAATGAATGTAACAATAAAATAATATTATCCTTTAAACTTCCGAAATTTTAAAAAAATTAAATTCAACAACGCAGGCATTAATGGAATGAAAACGTGAAACGTAAACTCGCTCACTGTTCTCTCATAACATCGACTTTTTGTTCGAATTCCATTGATGACCAAAGCGAAAACGAAGTATACCATGATGAAAGAAAAGCATATTCTGATTTTCGTTGAAAATTGAGTGACTTTTGAAGAAACACGTAAAGATATATGGAAAGTTTCAATCAGTCGAATGGAATTTTTTTATGCTGCGCACTTGAAACGCATTGACCAAATATAATGCGGAAGGTACGATAACAATAGAAAGTGGAAATTCATAAAAGGGCTATCAAGATTATGGCAACGGGTAAAACATGAGGCCGTAGTCTGACCAGAATGTATTTTTTTTTTAAATTTTAAAATATTGGGTAATATTTTGATGTATTTTTGTTTTAAAAATTATAAAATATTTGGTAATATTTTGATAAAATTTTGTAGAGATTTTTGTAAATTTAGTTGTTAAATTTTAAAATTTTGGGTGTTTTTAGAAATTTTTGAAAATATTGAATTTATTTCTATCATCAAAAATATAATTCAAATATTAATATTAAAAATTTCGAGACAATTCTTCCCATCAAAAATATAGTTCAAATACTAATATTAAAAATTTTCATATCATTCTTCCGACCCCAGAACAAATATGCTCCTAACAAATTGATCGAGTGTAATTTACGTGGAATAGTAATAGGTATGGGAGAGTCTAAAGAAGGGTTTATAGCTATCTAAAAATGTTAGTTTAAAGTTAGTTGTCTTGCAAAATCGGAGAGCATCTTCACATGGTCTAGACGAATCGATTACACTCCTTACTACTAGAATCAAGCTTTCACTTCCTCCCGCATAAAACAGAGTTGTGCCAAAATTTCTTGCCAAGCCACCCGATACTTAGATCGCTTAAGTGGATACATAATCACTGTTTTTCCCTTTAAATTAGGTGTAGTCTAGGTTGCTTAGGTTGAGTTAGTTTTAATTGTTAGAACAACTATAAAGAGAAGAAATGAATTGAATTAACCAACAATTCAAAGGTGAGCAAGCTGCATGCATAAATTGGAGAGTACACTCTCACATCAATTAATAAAATATGATTTAATAAATACATCACAGAAGAATAGGAAGGTGAGAATAAACTCTTACAACTTAGGAACTAATCCTAACTTAAGGAGTTATAATCTCACATCAATTAACCAAATATAATTTAATAAATACATCACAAAAGAATAGGGATGTGAGAATAAACTCCTACAACTTAGGAACTAATCCTAACTTAAGGTGTTACGTTACAACCATGTAACCATTTCTCCATTAATACAATATAATATTAATTATTTTCAATTATCCTGAAGTCCTAACATCATCCTAAACAATTCAAAGTTCACTTTTCCAAGAGGCTTAGTAAAAATATTAGCCACATTGTCCCATGTTTTACAGTATTCAATAAAAATTTCTTTTGACTGGAATTTTTCTCTAGCAAAGTGAAACTGAGTATCTATGTGTTTAATGTTCTTATGAAACACTGGGTTGTTCGTCAGCTTAATGCAACTCTAGTTGTCGCATTTGATGATGGTCGATGCTTTATGCTCTTCTCCTGCATCATGGAGAAGCCTCCTCAACGAGATAGCTTCACATGTCGCTGCACATAATACTTGGTACTCGGCTTCATCTGAAGATAAATACACAATGCTCTGCTTTCTATTGCTTTATGCTATGACCCCATATCCAATATTGAATGCATAACCTATGATAGATCATTGATCATCTAGGTTACCTGCCTAATCAGAGTCTGAAAACCAACGAAAGTAACATTAGATATATTAGTATATAGAATACCATAGTCACTAGTACCATGAAGTGATCCAGGTGGATGTTGGTGGCCACCCACCTATCCCACTTGGACCCCCACAACTGTTTCTTTCAGTTTTTTAGTTTCCTTATTTGTAGCACAATTTACTATTTTTTGTAGTTTTTTGAGTTGTGAACTTCTGAAGCCATTTTGAGGCCCTAAACGACGTTTTTTGGGAAATTTGGGAGCAACATGGGTCCATGGATTGATGTTGCTCTTCCCAAAGTTATAGTTCTCAGATAGATATTTCTAACGAGATATTGTGCACGTCAAACGAAGATCGTATGGAAAGTTACGACCTCGGGAAGTTGATGTACCAATTTACCCACAGTTTACTTTTCATCTTCTAGGGTTAGGTTTTTGGACGTTTAGGGTTTCCATTTTTTCTCAACAATAAATAGGCCTTCGAGCCTCATTATAACACAGTTAAGAGGCATGTAGCCATCACATCTCTTCTCAGAGATAAGCTACCATCACCCTAACTGGTTTATTTCCATTTCTGTTTGTAAGCATATTTCAGTATTTTACATTAATGAAATAAAGTATTATTTCCACTGCATATATGTATTTATGGTTATTTCTGTAATTTGTTGCATTCCTATTTAAATCTGGATTAGTGGTATTAGAGCGGTTTTCTTTTTCTTTGTTTCTCTTTGCATGTCCCCAATGAGGTCGAGATATGTGGAGTTAGGGCTTGAATTGGTCGAACCTTTGCAAGACCAGGCTCACAAATCCTGACGACCTCCCATGGCGGATGAAAAGAAAGACAAGGGGGCAGGAGATCCTATCAAAATCTTGCTCAAAGAAGCCCTCGAGTGGCAAAGGAATGCGATGATCGACAACTTTTCCCAGATCCTTCAGCGGCTACCTAGAGGTGCTGCATCAACTTCCAACAACTACTCTAGAAACGCCACACCATTTAAGGTACAAGTTAATTTTGAAATCCCCATATTTGAGGGTAAGATAGATGCAGATGCTGTAGATAAATGGTTAAATCTGCTTGAAGGGTATTTTTCCGTTCATGATTTTTCCAGTCAGGGAAAGATTATTTTCGCTCTTCTCAAAGCAGCCACCCATGTCAAGGACTAGTGGGAAACCTACTGCGAGCAGAAGGATGAAAGTACAAACTCACTCTTTTCAACCGCTCCCACTTGGAATTCATTTCAGGATGCCATCAAAGAGTAGTATTACCCTATCAAAAGCTATGAGGACAAATACATAAAGTGGACCATGCTGCGGTAGGGAAGGGACCAAGATGTGCCGAAGTTCACAAACATTTTTCATACCCTTCGTACACAGCTGGGTATCAAAGATTTTGAACTGCATTTGGTACTCAAATACCGTGGCTACCAACACAGGTACATCCAGGATGAGATGGAGTTCCTGCACATCTCCTCGCTCGACAAGGTGTACCGATACACTGTCTAGATCGAGCAAAATTTTAAATAGAATAAGCGAGACTTTGGATCTATGAATCCAAAGACCAAAGGGCAAAGCCAAGGCGGGGTGACCTAAGACAACTTGTCGAAGCTGCAAGAAAAGAACAACACCACGAAGTCGAAGAAGGACACAGGAAAGTGGTGTGAGTTCCATAAGAGCCCCACTCACAACACAAGTGAGTGTCAGACTAAGCAGTCGCTGGTGGCTGAGTTGAAGGCTTCAGAATCAGATGCATGTTCCGACCCTGAGTCAGAACACGACAAGGGGAATGGCAAAGATCCAGAAGAATGAGTCCGAAGATCTGGAGGAGGGGGAGCGTCTTTTACACTCATAGATGTGGGTGAAGGGTTTACCACTGCAATTCATTGTCGACAGTGGTAGCCAAAAGAACCTCATTTCAGCAGAGGTCGTGAAGCAGTTGGGCCTACTAACTACACCACTCCCACAACTGTACAATATCGGGTGGCTTCACCAAGGACGAGATCTTCGAGTCCGCCAACAGTGCTGTCTTCCCTACAACATCAAGCCCTTCACAGATGAGGTATTGTGTGATGTTGCACCTCTAGGTGTTTGTGATGTATTATTAGGCCAACCATACTTATGGAGGTGACATGTTGTGTATGAGTCAAGGCCTCACATTGTTATTAATACTTTGGGTAATTCATTATACAGAATACCGTAGGTAGCCCCACCTACCGCCACCTCTTTGATCACTGCTAAGGGAAAGATCATTGCCACATCCATGACCCCCGTAAAGGGTTTTTCCATGCAGCAGCAGAAACAGATGGATACGGTCATGAAATCAGACATGAACATCTTCTCCTCACCCACAGGGACACCATTGCACTATCATGTCAAGCATTCATTCGATCTGACTCCTAGAGCACCTCTACCCAACGAGCCGACCTATCACCACTCCATTCTGGAAAATGCCAAGTACAAGCGGCGACATGATCAGCATCAGGTACCACACAAGTTTCAGGTGGGCGACAAAGTCTGGTTGCATATGCAGAAAGAACGCCTTACAAGAGCCCATCAAAAGCTCAGAACACTCCGACATGGTCCTTACACCATTATGACCCACAAAAAGATAGAAAAGATAGATCAACGCCTTAGAATTCAGCCTCTTGAAGGGGGCAACCTCCTTTACATTACACAAATGAATGATTCTTTGATGATTCAAATGACAAAACCTCATTTCTATATATAGGAGTCTAAGGAGTCACAATATAACCCAGTTGACCTAACAATAATAATATAAAGGCACAAAAATAACAATAGATGGATTCTATGGAGCACAGTAATAACAATATGGGGACAATAGGGGCACAAAAATATTAATAAGGGATATAACTACAATAGTAATAGGGTAATCACTAGTATTATAGGGGCCTAACATGCCCCTCTCCTTAAAAAATGTGTTTTCCTCAACGCTCGAGTAGTTCTGGATGCTTCTGTATAAAATTCTCATCCTCCCATGTGGAATCTTCAGCAGATAAGTTCTTACACTTGATGAGATACTCCGAAATTGATCGATTTCGTAGTTGTCGAGTTCTTGTTTCTGTAACTGCTTCTGGTTCCAATATAATTTTTCCTTCCTCGTCAAGTTTTGGCAATATTGTTTGAACTGGGAGCTTGTCGCCTATAACCTTATTTAAACATGAAACATGGAAAATTGGGTGCACTCGAGAAGCTGCAGGAAGTTCCAATTTGTATGCCATAATACCAATCTTTTGCAACACCTTGTACGGACCGTAATACTTTGGTGATAATTTATTGTCCTTCTTAGCTTGCTTGAGGGACATTTGTTTATATGGTTGTAGCCGTAGGAATACCCAATCACCTACATCAAAACTTATTTCACTGCGATGTTGATCTTCCTGTTGTTTCATTCTATTATGCGCCAACACGAGGTTATCCTTTAAGAGTTGGAGGACTTGTTATTGATGCTCGATGTGATGTTCCACTACTTGAACCTTAGAATTTTTTCTTAAATATGATGTGATGGATGGTGGCTGATATCCATAAAGTGCCATAAATGGGGTCATTTTTGTTGCTGTATGGAAGGAAGTGTTATACCACCATTCAGCCAGAGGCAACCATTTGACCCATTGTGTCTGTTTATCAGATACAAAGCAATGAAGATATCCTTCCAAACAATTTTTTATTATCTCAGTTTGCCCATCATATTGAGGATGATAATATGATCTATGAGCTAAATGAGAACCAAGACAAGAAAATAATTTTGTCCAAAAATTTCCAGTGAAAATGGGATCTCTATCACTTACAATAATCTTTGGGTTTCCATGTATCTTTTGAATTATTTTCATAAATGTAGTAGAAAATGTACTGGCTTTAAATGGATGTGATAATGCACAAAAGTGTGCATACTTGGTAAGTCTGTCAACTACCACCATGATGACACTTTTTCCCTCAGACTTGGGTAAACCTGTGATAAAATCCATTGAAACCTTCTCCCAACGTTGGCTTGGAATGGATAAAGGTTGTAATAGACTCGGGGTCTTAATTGTTTCAACTTTATTTTGTTGGAAAACCAAACATTTTGCCGCAAACTTTTGAATATCTGATATAAGGCCATCCAAAAAAAATTCCTTCTTAACCCTGTGGTAAGTTTTTAAAAATCCTGAGTGCCCTCCTAAGGGATAAGTGTGCAATTCCATAAGAATCTTTTGTTTGAGTTGGGAATTCTTACAGAGGTATAAGCAATCATTGTACCATAATGAATCATTTTGCTAGCTAAATGTATCAGATGTACTGGAATCTTGTTGTAACTTTTGAATAAGTGCCCAAACTTCTTCATCATTCTTCCATTCCTCCCTTGCTTCCTTTATCCAATCTAGTTGGATAATAGAAATGGCGCACAACAATGCTTCCACATCCTCATCCTTTCTTGAGAGTGCATCTGCCACCACATTTTGCTTCCCTTTTTTGTAGATCATTTAAAAGTCATAACCCAACATCTTTGTCACCCACTTTTGTTGCTCTTCAGAGGATAATCTTTGTTCTAAAAAGTATTTAAGGCTATCATGATCCGTTTTTACCTTGAAGTGTCTTCCCATTAGGTAGGGTCACCATTTCTTAAGTGCATGTGGTATTGCCAACATTTCCTTCTCATGAATGGCTTTGTGTAAAAACTTTCCTTGATTGGACAGCTTTCAAAAGCAATGGATCTTTCATCTTGCATTAAAACAGCACCAATTCCATTTACTAAAGCATCACATTCCACAATAAAGGTTTTTGTGAAGTCCGGTGAAGCTAAGATTGGTGCTTGGCACATTGCCTCTTTAAGATGTTCGAAGGCCTTTGTTGCTTATCGAGTCCATGAAAACACATCTTTCTTCAATAATGTTGTTAGAGGTTGTTACACAAAAATATCGTCACCATGATTATTTGCAGTCAGTATGGGTCTATCATCACTTGTACTGTCCTCCTAAGCAAGTCTAAGACCTTAGCTCTTCAAATCAAGCTTTGGAAGTGGGAGAAAGACATTAAAAATCAATGTAACTCTGGTTCCGCACTTTCTCTCATGGTCACCTGCGGTCCCGCACCTTCTGTGTACAAAAGCTGCGTACCTACCCGCTCTGTTCCTAACAGTGCAGGTGCGGACCCCTGTGAAAGTCAAAAGGCGCAATGTTTATCTTAAAAAACTCACTTTGGGTTAATTCTAGAGTTTTCTAGAAGGAATTTTGACGTGGATTGTTCGCTCTGAGGTGGTTCATGCATCCCAAAAGAGAAGGAGCTAATCCCTTGACTAAAGGAGCTATCCCTTTGAAGGAGGGATTTATCCCTTTGAAGGAGGACCTAGTAACTTCCCTCCATTGCACTATAAATACAGGCATTGGGTTGAGGACTAGGGAGGTTAGAAGCTGAACATTTTGAGGGTAAATGCTGGTGAAATTGAGACTCTTTGGTTGAGCTTGAGAGGAGAGATCACATACCTCTCGGTTCCATTGAAGAGTGAGTGAAACTTGTCAAAGTAGAGGAGACATCTTGTTGGACCCTGGGAGGAGCTTGTACAGCGTCAAGGCAAAGGTTGTAAGGTTCTTCTTCTTTTGAATTAATACAATCAAACTCATTTTTCTCAACAAGTATCTTATGTTATTTGTTTCATGGACTCCTTGACTTTCATGTTAAATATGTTTTATGCAATTGGTTTTTCAGGTGCTATTTAATGTGTTTGCCTTGTTTGTGTTTGCAGATTCGCGAAAAGGAGCTCATTTGGATCAAAGGAGCGAGGGCATCCACAAGCTTGCGTCGGACCAAAGGTAGGCCCTAGAAACCTTTGTTTGCTATTGTTTATTGAAGCATATTTAGAGAAAGATAGTGTCTGGTTGGTCTGCTTGTCATTAGGTCTTCTTTAGATTCTAGGAAGGTCTATCTTGTCCACAAGATCGAATCATTCCGTGCGTTAAAATGGCGACCATACTGGGGAATTGATTGTTTTCTTTGTCTATACTTTGACCTGAGAAACTATTTTTCCTGTTTCTGTTTTTGACTTGATGATTATGGGATTGGGTGAATTTAGTTAATTTTTGAGTTAGTTTTTATTTTTCATAGTTTTGGGAGAGGTACGTACCCTTTGAGTTAGGCACAGTGCGTACCTGTACGCACTTTTCCTTTGTGCACAAAACGTAGACGCACCTGTGTAAACAGGTTGCCTGCGTACCCTGTCAAAAATTTGAAAAATTTTAAATTTTCCTCTTTTTTATCAGTTTAGGATTTGTTTATAGGTTTTAGCCATTGC
This sequence comes from Pinus tabuliformis, assembly GCA_031772625.1. Lineage (NCBI taxonomy): Eukaryota > Viridiplantae > Streptophyta > Pinopsida > Pinales > Pinaceae > Pinus > Pinus tabuliformis. The sequence continues at coordinate 1,230,651,074 of CM062818.1, forward strand.
CCAGACCTGCTTGTTCCCTGTCAAAAACTTTCCTTGGTTTGATTTCATTAGCATTAGGGTTTTAGGTGGAATTCCTAGGAATTTTGCTTGTTGGGTTTGTTTTTCGTTTTTGGTTGTGTAGTGGCTCTGAGCTTAGAAGCCCTAGGGACCTCAGATTACCTTGGTGTCTACTGGTCTTCTTGTGAGTCTGACCATTTATGAAATCTCCCCTTGTTGAGGAATTCGCTTTGAGTTTTCTCATTTCAAAATTTCGAAAAGCTTGTAGTTGAATGTTTGGAATTTTCATTTTTACAAAAAGAAAACGAAAGATTGGTTGTTTTTTGACTAATTGTGATTCTGCATAAATTAGTCCTTAGCTCACATTTAGCTAAGTAAAACATCCTCAAAAAGACTTTTAGTAGGCTTTGACTTCAAGTAGCTTTTATAGTTTGTAGCTCCCAAAGTTAGTCATTTTCATTAGTTTTGAGTGTTTTATTTACAAAATATAAAAAACAAAAATCTCTTTTGGAAAAGTTTGTTTTTGTAGTGATTGAGTGCTTTGAAAAGAAAAGGAAAATTTGTGTGAAATAGCTAGTTGTCTCATTTTTGAGTGCTTTGGAAAGGGAAAAGCTCTTCTTTTAATTTGTTTAATTGAGAAAGATTTGTGTTTACAAAGTACTTGCATTCTCAAACTCTTTCTTAGTTTAGAAGTTCATCGAAGAGAAAAGATTGTTTAAATCATCTTAGGTGCATCTTTTTAGTGATTTCGAGTCGAGTCTTTACACCACGAGTTTCATCTCCACCACCTCTTGACTTAAACAACAACCACTAAAATTAATGCTTAAAGTAAAATTCACTTAGTAACATTTTATTTCTAGGGCTCTGATACACCAACTTAGCTTAGGCTAGTGTCTTGGAGTAGGAGAGTAATTAACTCTCCAAGACAGTAAAAACAAACAAGTAGCTATATCTTGTGGTAGGAAGAAATCCAATTGCTGCATTTATGCTCTGGGAAAGCTCCTCTTAAAGGAGAAGCACGAGATCGTGTCCGAACCAGTGTGGGAATCAATCCTTCCTCATTGGGAATGATGCCAGATATTCACGTATTAAAAATGATAAACCTCGGATTAACCATTGTCGAGGAGCCTGGGGTCACTTGTTGGTAAACCTTGGATTATGTCAAGGAGCCTTCAAGGGGATTGAGCTTGCTACTCTGCCCTTGCGTGCGTATCAGATCGTAGACTGTTCCCCCAGGTGTATTTGTCTCAGTTGGTAGCCTTAGTGACCATATTCTTTAGGATTCTTCCTAAGGTGACAGTGGTGGGAAGATCCCACTGTACCTAGAGCAGACGTCGGCTAGACTCACTTGGATTTTCTGGGGGGTTCACTTCACTCGAGACGGTTAAGTGGAGGAACTTGGTCCAGTCTATTCATTAAGCAGGTTGTCGGGGTAACTGTTTCAACCGCCATTTCTGTACTGAATTCTGCGATGTTGGATTTCATCACCGACTAGTGTTTTTGGTCCGGAAAGTTACTGTTTGTGTGTGTTTGATCTCTAGATTCTTTAGGCGTGTGATTCAAATTTGTTTGGTTCTTTAGAGGCTTTAGGTGTTTTTCATTGAGATTTTACTTTGTTTGCATGTGAAGTAGTTAAAAGTTTTTAACTGTGGCTGAATTACCAAGACAGTCCCGTAGACTTCGGGGCCAGTCTCCTGAGTTTGTAACCATGGCTGATTTACTGAGGAAGTCACGTAGACTTCGGGGCCAACCTCCTGAAGAAGTCCCGAGCCATCTTGAAGGCTTGAAAGTCCTCATAACTCCTAGTGGCAGTAAAGTTGGGTCACCTGAAGAAGGAGAGTCTTCGTTGGTTGTTCATCCTGATTACCAAACTCTAGAAACAGGTTATAATCCTGAAGCTATTTCGGTTTCCAAACTTGCTGGTAGCTTTTCATTTACTAGTGATATAGGCGAAGAACCTGAGATATTTGAACCTGTTACTCCAACATCGGGGTTTGTCTCTCCAACTTCTAGTGCTCCTAATTCACCTAGGGTAGAAAGAGTAATCACCGAAAATCTTCCTTCTGGTTTGATAGCTATTGAAGAACTTGCTCCGGAAGAAGAAGTAGGCATCCCTATCCCTGAAAATCAACCTGTTATTGATTTAAGGGAGCGTGAATCAATTTTTTACAGTCCACCTAGGAGTACTACTTGGTATCTTTCTTTAACTAATTATTTGGAAAACCCAGTGTTAAGTTTTTCACCACCTCGTACTCCTTATCATCCCAGGGGTTTTTATACTCCCGTAAATATGTTAGGTCATTCGTCCATGTTTACTCAATCGCCTGAATATTTTTTGTACGACGGTACTTCTGTTCCCTCTGGGTATCAGTCACTTTCTGGTACTTTTTCGGGAGCATCTCCTCAACCCATTGAAGAAGGGTTATTCACTGGAAGCAATGGTGCAAAGCCGTTGAGCGTAGAAGACATTCTTATGATGTCAAGTTCTATTCCCAATTCTCAACCTCAAGGTGGCCAGTTACCGCCTGGGGGGGCAGCCTCAATTAACGCCTGGGGGGCAACCTCAAGGACAGTACGTGCCTATGGTACAATACGTTCCTCAAGGTCTGTTATAGACAATTTTGTGCCTTACAGCATCAGGCATGAATTGTCAATAATCCAAGGGATCCAAAGTCCCTAAACATGATGTTCCTACCCCTAGAGGAACAAGGTCAGCAAACCAACAGCTCTCAGATCAGTTCTCCACCTGAAAACACTCAAAAGCAAGCAATCCTGAAATCAAAGCAGGTGCTCCACTAGGCTTCTGCGCTGAAACTCAACTCCTCCATGGTGTACCTGCGTTGCAAAGCAGGTAGAACAAAGGCCACCTGCGCTGAGCGAGATGGGACAAGTGGCACACTGAGTCATTGCTCTGGAATCTTCCAAAAATGACACTTGGATCAGGGATTTCGCCTTGTGATGAGTCAGAGGCTCTGTTTCTCCAAGTGGAAGAAAGGTTCTCCAAGTGGACTCAAGAACTGAAGATCAACTGAAGAGAGAGAGGACACAAGGCAGCTACACATCAGTTGCAAGCTGACTCATCCTTTCTCAATTCATCTATATATTGAGCTCTCTCCTATGAGCTCAGGAGGCTGGAATTTTGTGCAAAGTAATGATATGCTGTTGGTTTCACTATAGAACTATTGGGTGATTGCTTGAAGGAGGTGAAGAGGAGAAATTCTTTCTGCTGGGAGGTGTTGCTGGATTGGGGCCTTCAATGGTTGTAACCTTCTCAGAACTTTACTTCTTCCATTAATAAAAGCTATTGAGGTTCTTCTATATACATTTGTTTCAATGATGTATTGTGATGATTGTATATTTGATTTATGCTAATCCTTGAATCAGTTATGAATGCATGCTTCTTGTAGTTTCCTTCTTTGTTATTTTGCAGGATCTCATTGTAGCTGGGTCAGCAAAAGAGCAAAGAGCTAGGAGCAAGCAGCAAAGAGAAGAGATTGGAGCAAATATTAAGCGCAAGGCAACGGTTAGTGCATTTCTTCATTCTCTCTTGCTTTCATAAAGAAGTAAACCTTAAGTAGTTTTATTTACAGTTGTTGCTGAGGTACTATCACCCTTAGAGTGGGATAGGGTCATCCGAATCGGATACTTTTCCCTACAACAAACTAGCGACTCCACTGGGGATCGTATCTGTTTGTTTGTTTGTAGTATTTTGCTATTCATTTCCTGAACAAAAGAGTACCAAATCGAAAAGCTTTTGACTGTATCAAAAGCGAAGTAGAGGGCAGCTACTCTAGCTCATTTCTGAGCATGTTCATGATTTGAAGAGCTGATCTACAAGGATCCTTGTAAGCTCTTAGTGATAGCTTTTCATCTTCCTTGTCATCCCTTAGTGTGTGCTTGACTGATAGCTTCTGATTTGAGCAGAAACTGTGAATTTTTGAGAAAATTGTGACCCGGAAATTGAGAAAACGCAACTTTCGTTTTCCAAAGCAGGTAGTACACAGGCTACCTGCTTTGCAACGTAGGTCCCGAAGGGGCTACCTGCGCTGAGAGCCAGACTGGCTGTGCAACACCTGCGTTGGCCCAATTTTGCCTTGTGCATTTGGGGTTTCCTCCCTTTTTCTTGCCTGTTTTCACTATAGATTTTGCAGCCAGTTACCAGTCTTGTACCTGTTCTGAAACCAACCTTACTTGCCATCATTCCGCCTCTGTTATATAACGAAATTGTACTTGTTCTTTTGTATTTCTTACATCATTTACAATTTCCCATAACGAAAGTGAACTAGTCTTTCTTTGGCCTCTTAGATCTGAACCTGTGTTAGGCATTTTGCTGGTCTAAAGAGTTAGCTTGTTTGTTGTCCATAGCTGATTAGTCTTTTTACTTTCGTCATTATGGTTTGATTTCATGCATTTCCAGTGTTTAAACAAGTAAATCTTAAGGTGTCTTTTGATTTTGGACTAGCTTGTTTACTTTCGCTTGAAATCGAAATCAAAGTTATATAACAACTTTCTTTTTGTAATACATCAACATTAAGAAAGGGAAAAGAAAATACATGCATTGTGCATTTTGCATTTGACTGTTTGCATGCTGATTTAGGAAAAATTGCATTAGTGTGTGCTCTATGATCTGTGTGAAAAGATTTGTCTTTCTTTTCCCTCAGTAGTTAAGATTTTCAAAGTTGAAAGATTGAAAAGTTTGCTTCTCATCTTAGACTGCATTCAGGAATTTATTACATACATCTCGTGGTGATCCTTAAAGGCAAACTGCTAAACAAGATCAACATTAAAATAAATTCAATTTACATAACAACGCTTTGTAACATAACGCAAACACATAGAGGTCTAGGTAGAGACGTGTTCCGGCGTCGTTAAACATAGTGACTGTCGATCTCTACGAAGGTGGGTGATTCCTCCTGAGAGTCGGTGGCACTAATACGGACTTGTGCTCCCACGTACCGTCGCGTATATATTGGGAGACCCCTATAGGAACAAAGCCTTTATCCATAGGAAGCCGTGTCGACCGCCCTACTGATCGCGATGCAGTGAACACAACATTCACGAAGATCGACCACCCGTACCGTAAAACGTATTCTGTGGTTTCGCGAAAAGTTTGGCACACCCTCTGCCTAGAACTCCAGAGTAGTTTCTTTTGGCCTTTTTCAAACTCTATAACTGAAAAAGTCCATCCGAGCATTTGTCACTTCGGGCTCGTTAAAACATCGAAGGAGACTAGAGTCATCTTTAGCTTTTTCTCGACTCTTAAAACATGAAAAAGCAAAGTTGTGTCTAAAGCGTCGTTAATAAAATTTATTTTAATCAGAACATAATCACCTGTTATTCCCACGTTGATCTTTCAGTTGAAAAGTATGGAGCCCACCAACCAAGGAAGTCACCTTGGTGGAAGTCCCAATCCCTTCTCCTCTTGGGGAGATGTTGGTGCGCCTCATATGGCCACATTGTCACTTCCAGGATTGACAATTGGCCTACCTGTATGGCTCTTTTCAACTAATGTAGTTCAGATCACCACTAATCCTGAGCAGTCGAATCAACAGTCAGACCAGTCTAGAGCTACCCACCAGCCTTCCACTTCTTACAATTCTTCCTCTGATCCTTCATCTTCGCAAGGTAGAGCCGGCAAAAGTCAGCCTCCCATGGAGAAGAAGGAGAAGAAGAAGAAAGAAAAGAAGCAGAAGGAGCCTAAGGCGAAGGCGACTGGGGGCAAGCAAAAGACATCTGACAAAAATCCACACACTGCACTGACCGGGCCTAAATCGCCATGTGTCATTTGCAAAGGGACCCACTTCCACCGTGACTGTCCTTGTATTCCCCGGATACTAAGAGACTGGTCCCCCAGGTTGCACAATCCGGTAGCATCAACCTCTGATAGACATGTTGATTGCATTCCGTCAACTAGCGAGAGTGAAGGACAAAGAGGGAGACCAAGATCACCCTACAGACTGTGTGAAGGCGATCACGCCATCCACCATTGTCCATTCTTAGATGAGGCGAAGAGAGTTTTGGAAGATCGTCCGGTTTCACCGTTACGACTTCCTCCTGGATACCAAAAACTCATGCCAAGTCCCTCGATAGTTGAAAATCCAGCTGGCCCGATCAAGTGGTCAGCTGAAGTGTCGGTCATTGAGAATGAACCTACTGAATCCAGACCAGACGAAAGTCTAAAGGTCGAAACGGCAGTTGACCCGGTTTTTCCTTTAGAGGTTTCATCCTCAAATGACACCGTCGTTGAAGATTCATCTTCAAATGACACCCTCACTGAAGAGAACAAGGATGACACCATCCAGATTCTTTTCATCAACACAGACTCTGATGAGCATCAGGGCAACGCGCCCATTCCTTTATCGCAGGAAGGAACATCGTCAGGGTCGTATCCGGCCGTGTATTCGGTCCCACCACCAAGCAACCTGGTTGTGTCCTTTGATTGGAATCAACTAGGCAGACCCCGGTTACCAGCCAGTATCCCATTCAGAATCATCGTCCAAATCTACAGAATGGTGATGGCTGGAACTATCATTGATGAAGGGGCATGTGTGAGTATCCTTTCCTTTATTGCTTGGAAAGCACTGGGTTCCTCGGCGCTTTTACCTGAGATGAGAAATCTATCAGGTTTTGATAAAGGAACCAGTCGCCCGTTAGGGATTCTCCCCAATGTTCCCGTTACATTGAAGGGGAAGACAGTTCATATGAATGTCATGGTCGTCCAGGGACCCTTGGTGTATAACTTACTCCTTGGACGAGACTATATATATTGCATGGAGGCGATAGTGTCCTCACTCTTCAGAGTTATGTGTTTTCCGCACGAAGGAAGAATGGTCAAGCTCGTAGACCAACTTTCATTTCCAGGATCACGCATCGCAAATAGTCAAATACCATCCCTTAACGGTTTATTCACTCAAGGAATGCCTCCACCCCCGGTTCTACTTCTCGATGAATGCGAGTGATTCAGAAGAAAGAACTGGGACCCAGGGGGCATGCACCCTGGCCTGCCTTGGGCAGAGAAAACCTTGGGTATAAAGTTAATTTCCGCAGAAGAATATGACTAGTCCGTACCCCGTCCGGCATGGAAGAGAGGGTTGTTCTAGGATAAAGTTCTTTTGTCAAAGTTATGTGAGTGAGATAATCAGCTTCTCGCTCCCCTTGTCTAGGTAAGTAGGATGCCGAGGGAGGAGATCCATTTGTGGCGGCAAGTAGCCACCATCTTTGAAGGCAAGCCTCACCCATTAAAACATATGTTTTGAAGGATAAGTAGGGGCAGCCTCCAAAGAAAGAGATGAAATTGCTGCAACAAGTGGTCACCATCTTTAGTAACCTAGTAATAGACATCGCCGGAAAAAAGAGTTTAGTTTGCGGCAGCGAACAAAACCATTTTTCGGATAATAAGTAAGAGGCAAACCTCCCTCCGTAACGCCAATGTTTTATCTGTTGCGATCTTGCAAAAATCAAAAAGTGAACTGATGGGAAGACAAGTACCGTCGGCACCGAAAAATAACGAGAAGACAAGTATCGTTAAAAATATAGCAAGACGACAAGTAGAAAAAACAGAGGTGGGACAGAGGAGGGGTAGCCTTGAAATTATACTTTATACCTGGGGGCATGCGAACCTTTTGGAGTGCAAGCACGGGACGACTATTTATTTTTTAAATTTTTAGGTCCTCCCTTTAAACCTGTAGGTCTAACCCATTAAACTCGTAGGATTAGCCGTTTCCAGCTTGCATAAAGAAAGGATGTGGGGCAAAAGTCAAAACTTGCCAAATAGGAGCATAGCTTCGTGAGATAAAGCTCCTTAAAAAATAGCTATCTCACCTGAGGTGTTTCTTGTATTATGACTGGTATAATCGAGCAGTTTTAGCACACAGTTCATGCCCGTTAAAAAAATAAACGCAAGATCCGAGCAGTTTTAGCGTCATAGTTCATGCTCGTTAAAAAATAAACATAAGCTTTTGAGCAAGTTTAAGCTCGTTAAAAAATGAACTGCCCGGTAAATAACCATTTAAAGAATGTAACCTTTGACAACCATATAAAAGCCTTGGTCGTGTTTTGCTGCAGCCATCACCTCCACCGTTCATTTGGCCAATCGTTCATCTCCATATGTTTGTTTACCCATTTTGAGGAACAGCTGCGAAGAGTGATTTCACTAAGCCATCCTTGTGACACTGCCGTGATTGGAATATTCCAACCTGTACCTGGAATTTGCTGCTATCCCTGTTTATCACTCGTTCCTCAAAAGACGAGTCTTCTTTGAGCTCTTTTCTCCTGACTCGTAAAATATGAAAAGTTTGCCGAGTTTTGGCCTTCCAGCTCGTTAAACGACCGGAAGAGCTATCCCTCCTCTAGATTTTAATCTTTTTGGACCCGAGGGATTATTGCACAAAAAGATCGAGCGCTTGTCTTGTTCGGCTCGTTAAAAGTACCGAAAACTCATCCCTTCTATATTGTTTTATACTTTTTCGGACTTAAGGGATTAGATGACGAAAAAGGAATTCTGGAGTTGACTTTATGTACCTTTTCAGACTCTCTAAAAAAGAAAAGGACCGAGTTATCCTTGTCGTTAGACTCGTTAAATTCATTAAATAGCGACAAACTTGTCTTTAGACGAGAACGAGTTTCCCTATCGCTAGGCTCGTTAAAACATAGCGATGGGCTTGCCCGAAGGGCAGGTTATAGAACAAGCATATGTTATCCTCCTCAAGCTTGACAAAAATAAAGAGGTACTGGTCAGCAATGACTGGGGAAAAATTGGGAGAACCTCACAGCTTTAATGGTAGCAAGTCGCTCTTGAACATGACACTTTGTCCTCCGTATCACATCGGGTTGGGTTGTTTCATTCACCGGTCTCATCACCATGGTCCTCGCCACACCATCCACATTTGGGGTAATGCTACCGATCCATCACATCAGTGTCGTTATATGTTCAAGAGATGTTGTTCTGCAAAGAGTCAACCGTGTCCCATCCACTTCCATACATTATCCTTCATCCATTTCATGACCGCCACCCTGAATCATACATCACAGTTTGTTTTCACCTCATCACAATCACTAGCTCCGTTCCGTGTCACTGATGTGGGATTCATTAAGGCCCTCCTTTGACGGATCGCTCCTTGTCGACATCAGCTCATTATCCAAGGAGTTGATCTAGGAACAACCCCTTCAGTACTTTGAAGCTTGCATGCCTCAATGGCAAGTTTCTCACTTCCGGCGACAGGTATACATCAACGACCTTCGACCAGAAGATTTTGCATGGTGGTCGACGCCAAGTCCTTTATTCCCACCATGTGAATTGTACTGCCGTACCTTGAGGGTCATCATCCTTATCGGTGATTCCTCTCGCGCTTGTTAACGGTTTACATCATTGACCGGTAATCAAGTGATGTCTTTCCATGTTCGACTTCAAGAAATTCTCACATGGATCGACTTGTACATCGAGTGAAGATCGGAAGAGATTGAAGACCTCGGATCTAGTTTCATCCATCCGGGCTGCGATATATATTCAGGATATAAAGACATTTGATATGTACATCATTGCAGCAGATGATCATCCTTCTCAAAGGATGATAATTTCAGCAGAGAATTATCAGTCTATCATCAGACGATCGTCTGTGCTATGTACCAAAATGAATTTATAAAGCTGAGCATGGGAATGCCCGCCTCAGCTAGATCATGAAAAAGAATGAAAAATAATGTATTGTATTGTATCTTATTACAGGACACTTCTCAGCAGATTGAATGAACTTCGGATCCTCCTAATAAAGCATTTCACCCAATAAATGACCTCATACTTTAGGGGGCATCTGTTATAGACAATTTTGTGCCTTACAGCATCAGGCATGAATTGTCAATAATCCAAGGGATCCAAAGTCCCTAAACATGATGTTCCTACCCCTAGAGGAACAAGGTCAGCAAACCAACAGCTCTCAGATCAGTTCTCCACCTGAAAACACTCAAAAGCAAGCAATCCTGAAATCAAAGCAGGTGCTCCACTAGGCTTCTGCGCTGAAACTCAACTCCTCCATGGTGTACCTGCGTTGCAAAGCAGGTAGAACAAAGGCCACCTGCGCTGAGCGAGATGGGACAAGTGGCACACTGAGTCATTGCTCTGGAATCTTCCAAAAATGACACTTGGATCAGGGATTTCGCCTTGTGATGAGTCAGAGGCTCTGTTTCTCCAAGTGGAAGCAAGGTTCTCCAAGTGGACTCAAGAACTGAAGATCAACTGAAGAGAGAGAGGACACAAGGCAGCTACACATCAGTTGCAAGCTGACTCATCCTTTCTCAATTCATCTATATATTGAGCTCTCTCCTATGAGCTCAGGAGGCTGGAATTTTGTGCAAAGTAATGATATGCTGTTGGTTTCACTATAGAACTATTGGGTGATTGCTTGAAGGAGGTGAAGAGGAGAAATTCTTTCTGCTGGGAGGTGTTGCTGGATTGGGGCCTTCAATGGTTGTAACCTTCTCAGAACTTTACTTCTTCCATTAATAAAAGCTATTGAGGTTCTTCTATATACATTTGTTTCAATGATGTATTGTGATGATTGTATATTTGATTTATGCTAATCCTTGAATCAGTTATGAATTCATGCTTCTTGTAGTTTCCTTCTTTGTTATTTTGCAGGATCTCATTGTAGTTGGGTCAGCAAAAGAGCAAAGAGCTAGGAGCAAGCAGCAAAGAGAAGAGATTGGAGCAAATATTAAGCGCAAGGCAACGGTTAGTGCATTTCTTCATTCTCTCTTGCTTTCATAAAGAAGTAAACCTTAAGTAGTTTTATTTACAGTTGTTGCTGAGGTACTATCACCCTTAGAGTGGGATAGGGTCATCCGAATCGGATACTTTTCCCTACAACAAGGTCAACCCCAGACTCAATATGTACCCCAAGGTCAACCCCAGTATCAATTTATACCTCAAGGTCAACCTCAGTATTAGTACGTGCCTCAGGGGTATCTACCCCAAGGTCAGTACTTGAACCAAGGTTTCCAACCACCCTAAGGTCAATCTTATGTTCAAGGGACGGGAAATGTACCTTTCAATTATCAAACCTAACCTCAACCCGGTTATGGTCCTCAATATTCTCAACCTGTTATGGGTCAGTACCCCGGAATGAACATAGTGTGGGATCCATTGCAAACTCAACAGGTGTTGCAGCCAAATGTACAGTTGTCATCCCAAACTGGACAACCCTTAGTTTCTGGTTCACCCCAGCAACCTGTCCAGTCTAATATTCAAACTTCTGTACCTTCGGTAGTTTCTCAGTCTGGGCCTACTGCGCCTAGTACTCCATCTCAAACGACTGCTGCAACTGCTGCAACATCTGTTCAATCTACCCCACCTACTTCTGGAGTATCGACAGCTCCGGTTTCTACTGTTCCTGTATCTACTCCTCAGACATCTTTACCACCGTCTGGATCCACGATTCAAACTACGGTTCAGATGCCTGTAGGACAACCTGGTTTAAGTACGGTTGTCACAAGTCAACCACAATTCACTTATCAACCGTATCAGGGATAGTACCAATTCGGTCCTGCTATCTGGCAGCCAGTTTATTAGTATCAACCGTATCCTGGGTACACTTATCAACAACCTCAACAACCCCAGTACGGTCCGGTTAATCCTGGTTTTCCAGGAGGATACAATATCCCGAACATGATTCCTATTCCTAGTTATCCTGGATATCCTCCTCTTGGGGCTGGTCTCATGACCCAGAGTTTTAGGGATCCTAATCGGCAGCTACCGTTCATCGCAACTTTGGACTTACCAGACTTGTCGCGCTTAACGAACGATCCAATTAATTATCTTCCATTTTGGCCGCCAATGCCGAATAAGTTGCCCAGTGACATTCCCAAGTTCGAAGGTAAATCTGGAGAGGACCCGTCAAACCATGTGATGACTTACCACCTCTGGTGTGCATCTAACTCCATCACAGATGATTCGATCCGTCTTAGACTTTTCCAGCGCACTCTAATTGGTCTCGCGGCCAAGTGGTACATTGAGTTACCGCGAGGCACTTTTTATAATTTTAGTCAGTTAGCTACCTCGTTTTTAACTCATTTCCAGTTGCCAGTCCGATATGACAATGGCACAGAATTGTTAACTTCGCTAAAACAATCGACATCCACGTACATTTCAGATCATATTCATGAGTGGAGACGTCAACGACGTTTAGTGAAGGTATTTATTTCGGATCAAATCTTGGCTGAGTGGTTTTTAAAATCTTTGTTGCCAAGGATCACTGAAGATGTTGCTAAAGCCGGAGTTGTTACTGAGGAGCAAGTGATTGCTCAAGCACAGTACCTTGACTTGGTCTATACTCAGTCAAGTACGTTACACGAAAAGATCCCCGATCTTCCCAAGTCAAATCAAATCACTGCAGCTCCTTCGGGATCTCATGCTGCTGACGGTATGATTGGTACGGTTAACACTAAAAGTAAGAAGAAGTCTTCCAAGAATTCTTCTCCTATCATAACCTTGCCTGATTCCCCGACAGGAGATTCTTCTGCAGAGGTTTCCGCCGATATTCACGTTGTAGAATCATCTACGACTAAATCAAAATCCGGTGGAAAGAAGAAAGGAAAGAAGAAGAATAAAACGGACAAAAGTTCAAAAGAGAAATCTGAAAAGGCGGAATCAAATGATGAAAAGCGCAAACCTCGTTATCCATGTCTCATTTGTGACGAAGAACATTTTACAAGAGACTGCCCTCATCGAGCAGAGGTTGCGAAGATCGTCAAAGGTTCCCAAACTCCTGCTGTTTTGAAGGATCCATTTCCAAATCAAGATAGCAAGATGATAGGTTCTTCCTCGAGTGCCAATGAAGAACCCATATTGATGATGTCTCATGTAAGGATTGCGACTCGATCGCAAGATTATGGTAGTAAAAGTCCTGTTGATGGCAAAGAAGCAGAATCTTCTCATTCTAATCCATCAACCTCAGCTCCCGGTTCCGATCCACTACAGATCGAGAAACCTAATCCAGACTTAGTAATCAAACCGCCCGCCAAGGGTATACTTCGAAAGTCAGCTTTCAATCCACATGCGAGAGCGGCTCAGAATTATAATATTGTTGAGGATTTAGCTGTTTCACCCTCAGCAATGTCGGCTTTGGAAGTGCTGCAATCATGCCCAGCACAATGTAAATTACTTTTATCGGCTATAGGAGCTGTTGATGTTCAGGACTCGAACCTAATAATCTTTGATCTAGAAAATAGTACGCTGCGATTGCCTCATCAAATGGCTTTCTAGATCCCAGTGATAGTCAAAAAAACTGGCCTATTCATCAGACTGTAATTGATGAGGGAGCCTCAACGTGTATTATGTCGATATAGTGTTGGAGATCGCTTGGTTCTCCTTCACTAAATCAATCCCCGACAATTATTAAGGCCTTTGATGGCCGTGGGTTTCATCCTTTTGGCATTCTATAGGATTTGCCTATAGGGGTTGAAGGAAAAACCGTTAGTCTAGATGTGGAGGTGGTTGATGCCCCTCTAGACTACAACCTTCTCTTGGGTCGAAGTTGGTCTTACACTATGACGGCGGTCGTTTCATCGGTCTTTAGAGTCATAAAGTTTCCACATAACGGAAAGATCGTAACAATAGACCATTTGGCTTACTTTTCATCCGACCCAGCCTCTTCGGAGAGTATTCAGCATGTCGGTAAAACGACTATCCCATATAAGGATGTTGGAGTAGGATTAGTTAAAGATGCCGATTTACTGGGAAATTTTCCTTTTCCTCCAATCAACGCATCATCTTCATTTGCAACCATTCATATGATTACATCAGACACTATTTTTTACGACGATCCTTGGATCGTTCCTTCTGAATCTAAAATAGACTCATTTGGTAATTCCATGCCTTTGAGTCCATATGAAATTGCCTATGAAGCCGTGCAGTCTTTTGCTGACACGTGTTCAACCGAAAAAGACTTAATGAATGTGGTCTGTGAGGAATCACTTTTCACATCAACCTCGGATTTAACTACGTTTTCTGAACTTGTTCACTCTGATGAACAAATTCGTGAAATCCTATGTGTAGATGATTTACCATGGGAAGATCTCCATCACAGATCTTCATTTTTACCTGAGGATGATCATTTTGAAAATGATTTCTCATCAATCTTTATGACTGAATATGTCAAGGAACCTCAGAATCCAATGAAACATCCCGATTCAGAGTTAAATTTGGGAAACATCTCTCGCACTATTCCCATTGACATTTCGGTTAAGCCCAGAATTGTTGAGAACATTCATATAGGTGCCTTGTGTACAGATGACGAAATCCAATTATATAAGGCCCTATTTCAAGAATTCCGCAACGTGTTTGCCTGGTCCTATGAGGAAATTCCAGGAATTGATCCCGCGATTGTTGTTCATGACATCAAGACTTACCCGGATGCTAAACCCGTCCGGCAACGTTTGCGTCAGATTCACCCACGAAAAGCTGCTGCAATTAAAGCAGAAGTTGAAAAACTGTTGAAAGCAGGTTTCATTTATCCGATCCCGTTAACGGATTGGGTATCGAATATTGTTCCGGTTAACAAGAAATAGGGAACAATAAGAATATGCATCGACTATAGGGACATTAATCGAGCTTGTCCAAAGGACAACTACCCAACTCCCTATATCGATCAAATCATTGATGATTGTGCCGGCAACGAAATATTTTCCTTTATGGACGGTTTTTCCGGATACAATCAAATCAATATTCTACCTGCCGATCAACCGAAAATGGCTTTCATTAGTCCATGGGGGACATTTGCTTATTGCAAATTACCTTTTGGGCTTAAGAATGTCGGAGCAACTTTTCAGAGGGCGATGTCTTATGCGTTTCATGACATCAAACACATTGTGCAACCGTATCTCAATGATTTGCCTGCTCATTCATTACATCGAGTTGATCACCTCATCCACTTACGAGCAATATTTATGAGGTGTAGGCATTATTGTATTCGATTGAACACACACAAATGTGTCTTCTGTATAGAAACGGGTCGATTGTTGGGATTTATAGTTTCGAAAGCCGACATTCGCGTTGATCCCTCGAAGGTTGAAGCTATTATCAATTTGCCTCCTCCTTTGAGTCTTCGCCAACTCCAAAGTTTGCAGGGGAAAGAAAACTTTTTACGACGATTTATTCCTAACTACGTCGAGGTTACAAAGGGTTTTACACGGTTGTTGAAACAAAATACTCAATTTTCTTGGGATGAGATAGCTCAGAAATCTTTTGATGCACTCAAACATGCGTTGACCCATGCACCGTTGTTGCATCCTCCCAACTACAACCAGGATTACTTTTTGTATCTCGCCGCCTCCCATTCCACCATTGGAATGGTCTTAGTTCAGGAAGATGAATTCGGAACGGAACATGTGATATATTAGCTTAGTCGAACGTTAAATCCAACTGAGCTAAAATACTCACATGTGGAGAAATTAGCATTGGCAGCCGTTCAAGCTGTCCAATGTTTTCGTCACTACATTTTACTACGTAAAACTACAGTCATTTCGGATTGCAACCCTATGATCTACATTTTGACCAAAAAATTGCTAGGGGGAAAGTACTCTAAATGGATCGTTATCCTGCAGGAGTTCGACTTGGAGTTTGAGAAATCTAAGTCTAAGAAATCTTTAGTTTTTGCAGAGTTAATGTGTGACTTCCCGCGTGCTGACACAGAAACTGTGGCAGAGGAGCCCATTGCGGATGAATCTTTGTTTCTAATCAGCACTTTAGATCCGTGGTATGGGGATATCATCATCTATCTCCAGACCCAATCCTTTCGGTCAGAAATTTCAAAGTCGGAACGTCGGAAAATTCGCTTCCAGTCCCAACAATTCAAAATTATTGGAGATACTCTTTATCGCCGTGGGGCGGATTCTATTTTTCGACGTTTCCTAACTCATGAAGAGGCTGAAAGGGTTCTAAATGACTGTCACTCTGGAGCATGTGGCGGTCATATGTCTGGGTATGCCACAACCCAAAAGATATTGCGCATTGGCTACTTCTGGCTATCTTTATTTAAAGATTGTATTACAGCGGTCCGAAAATGACACAGCTGCTAGATTTTTGATCGTAAGATGCGCGCTCCACCCGCTCCTCTCCACCCTATAATTTCCGTTGGTCCTTTTGCGAAATGGGGTATCGATTTTATTACTTGTAACCCTCACTCGGCCGGGGGGCATGCGTATATCATCCTTGCGGTAGATTATTTTACTAAGTGGGCCGAGGCGATGCCTACATTCGAGGCAGACGGCAAGACAACTGCAATTTTCGTGTTCAATCATATAATTTCTAGGTTTGGTGTCCCACAAGCGATAATCACTGATCATGGGCATCATTTTCGAAACGTTATGATGACCGAACTTACAGGCCAGCTTGGTTTACGTCACAATAGTTCAACTCCTTATTATCCACAAGCGAATGGTATGGTTGAGTCCATCAACAAAGTTTTAGTTATCATGATCTGGCAAATCATTGGGATTCATCGATCGAATTGGCACAACATGCTATTTTCAACGCTTTGGGCGTACCGAACTTCAGTAAAAACATCAACAGGGTTCACTCCTTTCCAACTAGTTTATGGTTTGGAAGCCGTGTTACCCATTGAGTGCGAAATCCTGTCATTGCAAATGGCCATCAAGTTACTTCCAGCTACTTCCGAAGAGGAAAAGCGTTTGTTATACTTAGCTCAATTAGATGAGAATCGACGTGATGCTGCATTGGCGATCGAGACTCACACAAAACTTATGAAAGCTCAGTATGATCAGAATGTGACCCCTCAAAATTTTTCAGAAGGAGACCTAGTGTTATTGTATGATCAAGCTAATGATAAATTAGGTGCTGGAAAATTCGTTCCTATGTGGCATGGGCCCTATATTGTCAAGCGAAAGCTAGCAAAAGGGGCCTATGAGTTGGTAGACTTTGACGGGGACTCTTTAGGTAAACCCAGAAATGGTCTTTACTTGAAGAGGTATTATGCTTAAAAGAATGGGTATGGAGATTTTTAGTTAGGTTAGTTTTTCTTTCTAGCTGGTGTGTTTTAGTTTACAAAGTGTGCTTAGCTTAGAGAGTGTTTTTCCTGCTTATCTTGGTTTTACTCTTGATATTGCAGATGTCGATGCCTCTCCAAACATACATTGGATTTGTTGATGGTGCTTGTCGTAGTACACGGAACATTTCTTCCGTAGCTTGGGTTATCTATTCGCCCTCTGACGAGTTAGTTTCTATGCATGGGGTAAGCCTCGGTCAAACAACAAACAACATTGCCGAGTATAGTGCAGTGATTGAGTTATTATCTGAATCTATTTCATTTGGGATTCGGAGTTTGATAGTGAGGTTAGATTCTGAACTCGTTGTATTACATCTTAATAGAGTGTATGCCATTAGAAATCTAGTGTTATTAATATTATTTTTGAGAGTGCGTCTCTTGGAACGTGAGTTTGATTACATTGAATATCAGCATATTCCAAGGTCTTTAAATACATTAGCAGATGCAATTGCTTCTCGAATGTTAAATAGACATTTGTAATAATCATACATGTAAATTTAAAACCATTCCATAACATGATTTACAAGATAAGCCGGTAGGAGTGATATATATATATATATATATATATATATATATATATATATATATATATATATAGATATATATATATATATATATAGGAGTGTGTCAAAAAATACATTGTCTTCGATCATAGGTTGAAAAACACCTTATGATCGGCAAAAATGATAAGTACAAAAAACAAAATGTCACATGTGCCCACAAAAGGCGATCATCCTATCACTGGTGATGATCTCTATAAGAAACCACTGCCCGGGCCACCTTGCAAAGGAACCTCCTAAAAGGTCCCGAGACTCCAATCACATAGCGCTGAAGTCGACGAGGAATGTCGTCTATAGTGGTCTCAGGAATATCCCCTGTCAAGCGCTCAAGATGGCCCTCCAACTCGGCCAAAACCTCTGCTGATTCGTCCTGTGGGGCTGGCAACAGTGCAACTGGTTGTTTCCTCTCGAAAGGCCGGAGAGCGGCTGGTTGCTGTGGAGCCACATCTGCATTTTAAATTTTTACTATCAGTTTTGAGACGACGCAAAAAAAAAAAAAAAAAAAAAAAAAAAATTAAATAGAAAAGTTGAAAAGGATTTTACCTGACTCGTCCCACTGCTCTCCTTATGGAAGAGCCATGTCTGGGTCACCACAGAAATCTATCCCAGCGTAAGGGAAGTCCTGAATGGAAAAAACCTGGTTTTCCAACCATTGGAAATACTCAGGTTTGAACCGAGCAACCTCTGTCCTCTCGTCCGGGTGACGGGCCATGAATGCGACCCATCGCATTAGTTTGGGCTCTCGAGGAAGCCCAGCTCCAACAGTAAGATGCTGTGGGATCAGCATAGGAACCCTCTCCAGGCCAAAACTCACGACCAAAGCCCCATAACCAAAGGTCTTTAGTCGTCCGCTCTTGGCCCTGGTCAGTTGGCCTTTCACATTGGCCAGCACAACATTGCACCAGTTGAAGATGGTGCCTTGAAAGCAATCAACTGCCATACGCATCTGGGATCCGGTGGCAACATGTAATGCGGCAGCTCCACAAAGTCTGGTGACAGTAAACACAATCACCATGAGCTCAGGGGATATGGTTTTTATGTCTATCCCTTTCTCTTTAGTTTGGCTGTTGTAGTACTCTAGCCGGAGGCTATCGACAGACTGGCCACCTGGCCTAGTCCCATATAGAGTCAAGTCCTCGCCTCTCTTAGGCAAACCAGTCAAGAAATAAATGTCCTCCGGCTCGATTTAGAGCCAGTGCCCACCAATGAAGAAACACTGGTCCTGTATGCTCCACCTGTCAACCAGCCACTGTAAGAAATCTACCTGAGCCCTCATGCCAGGAATGGTCCAGAACTTGTACAGTCCACATGCCCTCAAAGCATCAAGTGAAGGCTGATGATTCCATGCGGCGGTATCCACGTCCTCATGCTCCCATTCGCGCCAATCTAGCATGATATATTCTCTGCATCAAGAATAAAGATTAATTAGATTGCTAGAAAACTTTTTGATTGGTCCATTTTTGAGAAATTTTGGGTTCAAAACCCTTGCGGCAGGGTATGCACCCTCCACGTTAGACACAGTGCGTGGGTCCGCACTTTGTCTACACGGAAGGTGCGGATCGCGAGCTTTTTCCCAATGGAGAAAAAGTCGGGGTCCGCGGGTCCGCAATGGTAAACTTGCGGACCCCTGCGCGCGGGTTTTGCGCCTAAAAAATCTCCCAAAAAACAAAATGAGGGGCTAAATCAAAAAACTAAACGGTTGAAAATGAAGAGTAAGATGATGTGGATTACCTGGAGAAGACGGCGCTCGATTCCAACGGTTGGATTTTCCACAATCTTCACGGGAAGTTTTCTAAGCAAAAGCACTATTTTCTCACCCAAACTCGAACGATAAAAATGAATTGTCGAAACCCCTTTTTATAAGTTTTTTGAGTAAATGAATTGCAAATTTGTTTATGTTTCACTTTAAAAAGGTATTTTACAACATTTTTATCCATTTCAAACAGGTATGAGTAATGTTTGTGTCTTTGTGCAGAATACAGGATTGTTCAGGCGAAATCTATTATTTTCAACGAAAAACAAGTAGAGTCATCTTTAAGCCCTTTTCTGACTCCTAAAACATGAAAAGATTGCCGAGCGTTTCTTTTACACTCGTTAAAACGGAATTAAAAGACGGTCCACTTACAGCTCTTTTCCGACCGTAAAAAACATGAAAAGATTGCCGGATTTTTTGTCGTTTCAAATTCGATATTGGTTATAAAACGACATGTCGTTGATCACTTTTTTACTTTTTCGGGTCAGTGACACTAATAACGAAAAGTACTCCTTGGTCGTAAAAGATCAGGCGGTTCTCTCAAGTATTATTTTATACTTTTTCAGGCTTGGGAGACACAAATTTACGAAAAAGGTCAACCCTGGAGTCTTCTTAAGTTTTTTCAGACTCTCTAAAATTGAAAAACACCGAGTTTCTCCTATACTAGACTCGTTAAAATTTCACAGTAAAGGACCTGTTCAATTACAAACAGGAACGAACCACTCCTTCTTAGGGTTCGAATCTAAACTAAGTTGGACTCATCCGAAGGATGAGCTTATAATCAAGCAAATGTTATCCTCCTCAAGCTTGTCAAAAATAAAGTGGTACTTGCCAGAAATGGTGGGGGAAAAGAGAGGAAAATGAGTCTGTTTGTCATACTTTGTAACCACTCTTGAACACGACACTTTTATTCACCTGGGTTGGGAAATCCTTTGCCTAACAGTTGATCAAACCACATTGAAAGTCTTCAGCCAGTTTCTGGGTATTAACTTTGGGTCAATTGTCACCAAGCCATCTGTTGTGTCGTTATGTGTTCAAGAGGTCACTGCCAATAAGCCATTCATCTGCAAAATATCTGTCATCCATCTTGACCATCCCTGAGTCAGTCCTTGCAACTAAATTTCTTCAACTTGATCTACGATTTCGTGTTGTGGGCTTGCCTACGACGGATCGCTTTCTATCGACATCAGCATATTATCTAGAAATATGATCTAGGAATCATCAGTACCTTGAAATCTGCATGCCTCAATGGCAGGTTTCTCGCCTTTGAGGACAGTTTACATCATTGACTTTCGATCAAAGGATTCTGTGACATGTTCGACATCAACACATCTACTCACATCTCGTGGATTGTGCTGGGTACTTTGAGAGCCATTGACATCACTGGTGGTTTCTCTCACACTTGTTAACAGTTTACATCATTGACTGGTAATCAAGTGGTTTCTACCATGTTCGACATCAACACATTTATTCGCATGGATAAAATCATACTATTTCGGGATATAGAAATGAAGACCCTGGATCTAGTTTCCACCATCCAAGCTGTGAGGAATTTTGTATTCATTATGTTGTGGACTATTCATAAACAGATGGCTGCGTCCATACTGTGTTCACACGAGTCTATACTTATGATGTTTTACAAGATCATTCCTGTATCAGACAGTAGATAGGTTTTCTAGTTAGTTTTGATCTGAGTATGGGAATGCCTACCTCAGCGATGATATGATCTCATATATATATCTTGCATTGAATGCTTTTACAGGTTCCGACCGGGCTCTCCACAAGATAATCCTTGAAATGATAAAGTACTTCACTCTTCCTATATGATAAATGAAATCCTCATCTACTACAGACTTCGCACTTTAGGGGGCAATCTGTTACACAAAAATATCGTCACCATGATTATTTGCAGTCAGTATGGGTCTATCATCACTTGTACTGTCCTCCTAAGCAAGTCTAAGACCTCAGCTCTTCAAATCAAGCTTTGGAAGTGGGAGAAAGACATTAAAAGTCAATGTAACTCTGGTTCCACACTTTCTCTCATGGTCACCTGCAGTCGCGCACCTTTTGTGTACAAAAGCTGCGTACCTACCCGCTCTGTTCCTAACGGTGCAGGTGCGGACCCCTGTGAAAGTCAAAAGGCGCAATTTTTATCTTTAAAAACTCACTTTGGGTTAATTCTAGAGTTTTCTAGAAGGAATTTTGACGTGGATTGTTCGCTCTGAGGTGGTTCATGCATCCCAAAAGAGAAGGAGCTAATCCCTTGACTAAAGGAGCTATCCCTTTGAAGGAGGGCTTTATCCCTTTGAAGGAGGACCTAGTAACTTCCCTCCATTGCACTATAAATACAGGCATTGGGGTGAGGACTAAGGAGGTTAGAAGCTGAACATTTTGAGGGTAAATGCTGGTGAAATTGAGACTCTTTGGTTGAGCTTGAGAGGAGAGATCACATACCTCTTGGTTCCATTGGAGAGAGTGAAACTTGTCAAAGTAAAGGAGACATCTTGTTGGACCCTGGGAGGAGCTTGTACAACGTCAAGGCAAAGGTTGTAAGGTTCTTCCTCTTTTGAATTAATACAATCAAACTCATTTTTCTCAACAAGTATCTTATGTTATTTGTTTCATGGAATCCTTGACTTTCATGTTAAATATGTTTTATGCAATTGGTTTTTCAGGTGCTATTTAATGTGTTTGCCTTGTTTGTGTTTGCAGATTCGCGAAAAGGAGCTCATTTGGATCAAAGGAGCGAGGGCATCCACAAGCTTGCATCGGACCAAAGGTAGGCCCTAAAAGCCTTTGTTTACTATTGTTTATTGAAGCATATTTAGAGAAAGATAGTGTCTGGTTGGTCTGCTTGTCGTTAGGTCTTCTTTAGATTCTAGGAAGGTCTATCTTGTCTGTAAGATCGACTCATTCCTCGCGATAGAGGTGCTACTATTCTCCCATAATTTTTAACAAACTTACGATAATACCCTGTCAACCCGAGAAATCCTCGCAGATGCTTTATGGATGTGGGGATTTTCCATTCCTTAATGGCTTTAATTTTTCTAGGGTCTACCTTAACGACCCAGATATTCCTCTTCTTGTACTCCAAAGAAACATTTGGATCTTTTTGCATATAATTGTTTCTCCTCCAATAGTCGTAGCACCCTATCAAGATGTTCAACATGATCCTTCCAAGAATTGTTGTAGATTAGTATATCATCAAAAAATACTAACACAAATTTTCTAAGGAAGGGTTTGAAAATGGAATTCATCAAACCTTGAAATGTAGAAGGTGCATTGGGAAGGCCAAAAGGCATGACCAAAAATTCATAATGACCCTCATGAGTTATAAATGTTGTTTTCAGAATTTCTTTAGTCTTCATTCCGATTTGATGATATCCTGAATGACGATCCAACTTGGTGAAGTAAATTGATCCATGCAATTCATCCAGTAATTCATCAATGACAAGAATGGGAAACTTATCTTTAATAGTGAGCTTGTTGAGCTCCCTATAATCCGGACACATGTGCCATGATCCATCCTTCTTTTACACCAATACTACTAGAGCAGAGAAAGAACTTTGACTAGGTTGAATTATACCAGCCTGTATCATTTCTGCAACCATATGTTCAATTTCACTCTTTTGGGCATAGAGATATCTTTACGGCCTGATGTTTGGAGGAACACTTCCTGGAATCAGATGAATAGCATGATCATGATCACGAATAGGTGGGAGACCTTTGGCGGTCTCAAATACCTTGGAATGATTGTCCAAGACTTTTTGGAGATCTGGAGAAATAGATTATTTCAATGTGGAAACATCTAGTGAACATAATTGTGCAGTTACACCTCTTTGTTCCTTTTTAAGAAGCTTTGTCATACTGTTAGAGCTGATTATCTTTCTCATTTTCCTTGCAATACCCATTAATTCAACTTCCTTTCCTTCCACATAACATTTCATGAAAATTTCTTGAAAATTAAAAGCTATTGTACCCAAGGATTGTGGCCATTGGACTCCTAATACAACATCAACACCTCCCATTGGAATGGAAAGCATTGGGCTAGTCAATACATATTCTCCCATGGATAGCTTGATATTATGGCACTTTCCAGAGCAATTTATTGTTCCTCCATTTGCAACCATCACTTGACACTCTAGTGTTGGATATAGGAAGCCATTCAATCCTTTTGCTACCTTACAATGAATAAAATTGTGGGTACTTCCTGAATCAATCAACACTATTACCTTTTTCTTTTTGATTTGTCCTTCTATCTTGATGGTTTGAGGAGTGGTAATTCCCGCCAATGCATTACAAGATATGGTCGAATTCATTTCTTCTTTATCTAGGCTTTGTTCCTGGAGTATATCCTTTTCTTTTGACCTTTCTTGCTCCTTTTCTTCTTCCTCTTCACAATCTATGTAGAATAATTTCTTCTCAGCACACTTATGACCTTTAGTGTATTTGCAATCACAACTGTAGCAAAGCCCTTTTGCTCTTTTTTCTTCCAATTGTTGTGGTGTCAACCTGTAGGTTGTAGAAGACTAGGGGCAAGAACACTTCCATATTTATAGTTATGAGTGGTATGCTTCCTGGTTGTCATAATCTTGCTTTCCATTTTTCTTGCTAACCTGAATGCCTTCTCTAATGAATCAGGTTCCCAAAGGCGAACATCATGTTGGCTATTATCCTTTAAATTCCTTATGGACACATCAATCCTATGCTCCTCTGGAATATTTTTTACCCTTATGTTGAATTTTTGGAATTCTTCAATGTGCTCCATTATTGAACCCTTTTGTTTGAGACGTATCAATTGGCTAAAAAAAGTGTTGCTTTTTGTATCCTCATAATGTGCTGTCAATTCTTCCGTAAAAATTTCCCAAGTGATAATTTGTTTGCGAGAGCAAAGCCATTGATACCAGACAAACTGATTTGGTTCCAAATATAGAGTTGCATACGTACCTTTTGTGTGTTTTGTACATTATTGAGATCGAAAAATTGCTCCATATGTAATATCCATGTTGCGGGATCCTTGCCATCAAACTTCCTCATATCGATTTTTGGAATATGGTGGGTCTTCGATCCAACATTAGAGTCTATGAAATCATGATTAACATTTATTTTGTTCGCATCATGAGTTTCCTTTACTACCTTTTCACCATTTGTAAGTATTTCTTGTAGAAAATGTGTCAAATCCGTCTTCAAATCTGCCATGTATGTATTCAACTCTGTCTTCAAATCTGTCGTGTCTCTCTTCAAATCTGTCTTTAAATCTATCTTCAAATCATCCATCTTAGCTTCCATGCCATTCATCTTAGCTTCCACGCCCTTTATCTTAGAATCCACGCCATTTATCTTAGCTTATGTTAGCTTTTGTGAGAGTGACATTTGTTGCATTGGTCTTATAATTTTGATATATCATGTAGCATTTCTTCCTCTTCTTCATGAGTCATGTTAGAGCTTTCAGGTTGCTTACTAGGTTTTTGCATTTTATTTCCTCGGGGCATCAATTACCGATAATAATGCTCTACTATTCCCTTTGAATTCCTTCAAAATCTTTTTTCAAACCAAGTTTAAGCAAAAATTTAAAAAAATTTACACACCTTTTTTCACTTTGTAGGAGCTCGATATTGCCTCTGATGTATCTCTGTAATTTCAGATCATCCCATTCTGAAATTACGATCTGCAGTAGCTCTCTATGTCCTATTTCCAATGCCACCAGTCTGATCCAAATTGGATTCTCCAAGGAAGAGTTATGCCAAATCTCCCACAGTGACCTGATTATAGACTAGTTTAGTAGAGCGAAATTGTACGACATGCCATGTGTCCTTGTTTAGACCTTTGGCTCTAAAAAATATATACAAGAAACTAAAGTTTGTCCTCTTTTTGTACCTTCTTACGAAACTTCAATCCGATGCTCAGAGAGAAAGTTATGACGATTTTCCCCAAGTCACCTGTTTGGAATGTAATTTAGGAGTCTTCAAAAAGACCAACTTCATCATATCATATCTCCGCAAATATAGTGCAAAAAGCTCTAAAATTCAGACCCAAGGTTTAGTGCGATTTCATCTCAAATGGCTTTTTTTTTCTCGCTTTTGAAACATTGCAAAAAAAAGTTATAGCGAAAATGCCACGATGACCTATTTGGAGCAGTGAAATCCTAGAATCCAAAGCTCTGATACCAAATGTTATGAAGCCAACTCAAAAAAAGATAGAAAAGATAGATCAATGCCTTAAAATTCAGCCTCTTCAAGAGGGGCAACCTCCTTTACATTACACAAATGAATGATTCTTTGATGATTCAAATGACAAAACCTCCTTTCTATATATAGGAGTCTAAGGAGTCACAATATAACCCAGCCGACCTAACAATAATAATATAAAGGCACAAAAATAACAATAGAGGGATTCTATGGGGCACAATAATAACAATATGGGGACAATAGGGGCACAACAATATTAATAAGGGATATAACTACAATAGTAATGGGGTAATCACTAGTATTATAGGGACCTAGCATTTAGGGTTTTCCATTATTTTTCAACTTTAAATAGGCCTTTGAGCCTCATTGTAACACAATTCAGAGGCATGTAGCCGCTACACATCTTCTAAGAGATAAGCTACCATCGCTCTAGCTGGTTTATTTCCATTTCTATTTGTAAGTATATTTCAATATTTTACATTAATGAAATGAAGTATTATTTCCGCTGCATATCTGTATTTATGGTTATTTTTGTAATTTGTTGCATTCCTATTTAAATCTGGATCATGAAGATACCTTAGTACACTTTTTTCTGCCATCCAATGACTTTCAATAGGTTTAGACATGAACTAGCTCAACACACTAACAAAGTATGCTAAGTCTGGTCTAGTTGTAGTCAGATATATTAGACTACCAATTAGCTGCATGTACAAAGTAGCATCCACCTCCTTAGAACCATCATCACACAATTTCAGGTTCTGCTGCAAAGGTAATGATGCTATCTTACATTGTTCCATTGTGAAATTTTTGAGCAGCCCTCTGAAATTTTCCCTTGTTCATCATACATGGTAGATAGATTTGGATCATTATTACTCCTATGAAAACTATGCTATAAGAAAAATGAATCAATCTTCTCGTACTAAGACCTGGGTGCCTATTTAAACAATAAAGGCCCTTTTTCAATCTACAAACTAAATGCTCCTGCCCTTGTTTAACAAACCCTTCAGGCTTCATTAAATAAACCTCTTCCTTTAAATCACCATTTAGAAATGTAGACTTAACATCTAACTCGTGTAGCTTCCACTGATGTTTTATATCTACAACAATTAACATTCTAATAGTATTCAGTTTTGCTACAAGAGTAAAGGTTTCTTCATAGTCAATTCCCTCTTTCTGTGAATAACCCTTTGCTACCAGTCTAGCTTTAAACGTTTCTATACTCCCATCTGCATTAAATGTACGTTTGTAAAGCCACTTTCAACCTATGGGTATTTTTCCTTGAGGCAATTCAACTAGTTCCCAAGTATTATTTCTAATAATAGATTCAAATTCTTCATTCATTGCGACCCTCCAATCATGAGATTGACTAGCTTCTTTATACTTTGTGGGCTCTATAACATATAAAATTTTTGACATTAAAGCATAGTCTTTCAATCTGGTTGGAAGTTGAGTCTGCCTACTTGATCTTCTCGGTAAGGGACTCACCTCAAACTATTTGCTTTAGAACTTAGTGGGCTTGACTTACTGATTACATCACCTGCCTCTTCCACTTTTTGCTACTGTTGTTGTTGCTATTGCTAATTGTCCTCACTATTTTCTTCCATCAACAATGGAATTTTCCACTCTTCAAGGTTGTTCTCCTTATTTCCTTCCTTAGCCTGCTCATGAAATAACACATCTCGACTCACAAAATTTTTATGAGAAAGGATTAAACAACTTATAAGCTTTAAACTCAGTGTAGTATCCTACAAAGATGAATTTCATGGCCTTAAGGTATAACTTCTTCCTCTCATCCTTAGGAATATGGGCAAAGGATTTTGACCCAAAAACCCTTAAATAATTCGCTGCAGGCTTATATCCATAAAATGCTTCAAAAGGAGTTTTAAAGTTGCGACATTTAGTTGGACTCATGTTTTTCAAGTATACTGAAGTGTTGATGGCTTTAGCCTAAAAAAAATTGGATAGACCCTTACCTTGAAGCATTCTTCGTGCACAATCCACTAGGGTTTTGTTATTTCATTCTTCAACTCCATTCTGTTGCAGAGTGTGAGGTACTATGAACTGTTGAATAATCCCATGATTCCTGCAAAATTTCATGAACTGTCCTAACTTGTATTCTCCCCCTTGATCAGAGCAGAGAATCTTAATGAATTTCCTTGTTTGATTCTCCCCCATATTCTTAAATTCTTTAAAGAATTGAAATGTTTGGCTCTTTTTTCTGATAAAGTATGCCAAGCATAATCTAGCACAATCATTAGTAAAGAGTAATAAATAATATGCACCACCTAGTGACCTAGTCTGCATAGGTCCACATATATCTATATGCACAAGCTCCAAAATATCTCTTTTCTCCCTATCAACATTCAAAGGAAACTCTTCCCTATTCATTTTCCCTCATGCACATCCATCACAATCTAAATGAACATTCTGAAAAGCAGGAAGTCCATCAACCATACCTTTTCTTTGTAGCAACATGAGATCTTGTAGATTAAGATATGCCAAAGATTCTCAGCTATCAATCCTGTTGAAGCTAGATCTTGGTGTGGCATGCTCTTGATTTTCAACCTATATGTGCATCCCACAAGCACTCTTGATGCAACTGTTTCCTTCTTGCTGTCCTTTATGACACAATATGTTCTGAAGAATTTGACTTGTAGGTCCTAATCTGCCATCATTGAAACAGAGATCAAGTTCTTCTTGATCTTGTCTACATACATCACATTTTTAATATATCTGATATTACCATCAGGCAACATCATTGGAATATCACAACACCCCTTAATCTGATAACCTCTGTCATCACCTAGATAAATGTTAGCTCCACAAGCAATTTCTTCAAAATTCTCGAACCAATGTCTATTACCTGTCATATGTGATGATGTGCCTAAATCTATGAACCATGTTTCAGCCTCATCCTCCTCAAGAGCTGAAATAGAATAATCAGCTATAAATAATCGAATATCATGACTGTGACCTTCATCAGTAAAGTGCCCTGTGTGCTTTCTCTGTTTATTTCTAGCCTCATCTGTCTGTCTCTTAAAACAAAACTTAGCTAAATGACCGATTTTCCCACAGTAAAAACATTTAATGTCATATTTGTTACCACTGTAGCTTGGAGACATACCTCTAAATGGTCTCTTCTGAAAAACGCCACCGCCTTTCTGTCCCTGTGGTTGTTTCCCTTTGTATGGCTTCTTATTCACCATCAAAGCAAGATCGACACTCTGTGGTCTAAAATTATGCCCTGCTCTTCTCCCTGTATCAGGATTCCTATTAGTTCTTCAAATGCAGGGGTTTATCTCTTACAGACAAGCCTGTGATGAACATATGATATTCATCCGTCATCCCATTCAATGTAATTGTGACAAGATCAGAATCAGACACCTTCTCCCTGATGTCACCCAATCTATCCTTCAGGTCCTTGACCCATGCAATGAATCCAACAATAGATTCATTCTCCTCCATCCTCATGCAAAACAACTTTCCTTTGAGCGACAAAATGCGATTGGTGTTCCGCGTCTGGTAAAAGTTGTTGAGTGTAGTCTATATCTCATTGGACGATTTACGGTCTCTAATATGTGGGATAATTTTGTCTTTAACAGACATATTCAATAATACTTTCATCTTATTCTCCCTCTTATCCCAATCCTGTATTAGTGTTGCCATACCACCTGCCGAAATGGTTGGCTTCTGCTCATCGTCGCTAACGATCGACCATTCGCTCGATCCCTCAAGAAACATCTGTAGCTTGATTTTCCAATTAGTATAATTGGTCACATCGAGTTTGTTTGTCTCGTTGAGATAAGCTTCTGTAAAATTGTTCATTTTCGACAGATCGAATTCCAAATCCTCTGATCTTTAGTCGATTCTAACCAAGTGAACAATTACAATTATATCTGTTTGGCTTTGTTTTTCCTCATTTTTTTCTCATTATATCAAAAAAAATCTATTTGCCTCTTTTTTCCTCATTTCTTTTCATTATATATATATATATAGTTTTGATTTATATTACTTCAATTTATTTTAATTTATAATTGGGATATGCACTTTATGCTATTTATTCATTCATGTGCTTTGATACATATTCCCTCCAGTTCTTTGTGATAAGTCTCGTTTCCATAATTTTAATATTTTATTTTATTATATATATATATATTATTTTATTATATATATATATATATATATATATATATATATATATATATATATATATATATTTTTTTTTTTTTTTACAATATTTTATAATATTAGAATAGTAAAATTTCAAAAGAAAATGAGAAAACATATATAAAAAATTGATTTATATAAAACCATAAACATTTTTCCAACCATAAAATTAAGTATTGTGGTGTGATAGTTACAATCCAATCAAAAGTTAATATCTGATTAATACCCAAAACACAATTATATTTGTTTGACTCTTTTTTCCTCATTTCTTCTCATTATATCAAAAGAATCTGTTTGACTCCTTTTTTCCTCATTTCTTCCCATTATATCAAAAGTTCTTCTTTTGCTTTAACTGTATAATACTTTTGATTTATATTACTTCAATTTATTTTACTTTATAATGGGGAGCTTTACCAAATTAGATATCTT
Organism: Pinus tabuliformis; assembly: GCA_031772625.1. NCBI lineage: Eukaryota > Viridiplantae > Streptophyta > Pinopsida > Pinales > Pinaceae > Pinus > Pinus tabuliformis. Next base: position 1,230,681,219 of record CM062818.1, read on the forward strand.
CCCTTTGCATTATAGAAATGCACTTTAGGCCATCTAGTCAACTTTTTCTTTCACTGCATATTCCCTCTTTTATTTTTATTATATTTTTTTAAAATTTCTCTTTTATTAATTTCAATATTTTATTTTCTAATTATTAGTTATTTTTAAAGATTTTTTTTAATATTATTTTCTTTATTGTGAAAATTCATTTTTTTCAATAATTTTACTAAAAAATAAAATAAATAAATATTCAAAAGAAAGTGATAATAATATTATTATTATATATAAATAAAATATATAACTACTATACATAATCATAAGTCCACACACAATTATAGACATTCTTTCAACCATAAAACTAAACATTACCATGTGATAAAAATCAATGGTGCAATCCCAAAGAGCATATAAGTTAGATGATAAATCTATGAAATGTATTTTTCTAGGATATGTGGATTGTGAGCTTAGTGAGTGGACTATGACATTTAGTTAAACATAAAATTATTAAAAGCATGTATTTCATATTTAGTGAGTTATATATGTCTAAGAAGTCTAGGAAATATGGAAGTCAAGAAATTTGTTGAACAAATAGATATTCCACCATTGTAAGAAAATGGTCAACATATTCAAGTACAATCTAAACAATAAATGGAAAATGATGAATAACAACAAGAAATAAATGTACAACAAACTTTACAAGAATTCCAATTTATAAATATACTACCATGATTGGTCCATGGGGCTATAAGGCCCCATAAGTCTTCATAGAAGTATCCTCCCTCAAATTATATTTTATTAACTAGTGGAATGAAATTGATCACTTTTAGGGTGCTTGTAACGTTAATAAAAATAGATAATGAAATAAAGCATTGGAGGAAGAAATTATATCCTTATTGAAAAACAAAATTTTGGAGTTGGCAAAGCTTCCTTAAGGAAGAAGAGACCTATAAAATAAGTGAGTATACATAATTAAATATGAGGGAGAATGGAGAAAGGAAAGATATAAGAAAAATGTTAATTTGGTAGATTAGTGACAAATTCCAATCATGGGACTAGATTCCTCTCTCTGAAAGGACCAATTTTTACCTTTGAAGCACTGGATTTGGACAAGGGAAAGTGTATTTTTGAAGTGAAGCCCATAATGTCACATTTGATCAGGTCGACCCTAAAAGCAAATTGGACACCCTTGGAAGCCTATAAATACAAGTCTAGTGAACCTCATTTGGACATCATGATCAAGCATCTTCTTCTTCTCTATTCTTTGGATTGGTCTGCAGAGGTTTGGCGTGAGTTGTGAATATTGGTTCATACAAGTCCAAAATTGTAGGGTCTGAAGCTCGCATATGTGATTAGGGTTTTTGGGTTCTAGCCATAGGGTTGAGACATGATTTTTTTGGCTAAAACCACACACACACAGGCCTATTTATGTGACTAGAAATCTTCATCCACATGCATGACTCTCCCTCCATGCAGTTGGGACTTTGGGTTTCATTTTTACAGGTGACCGCAATTGACCGCAGATTGAGAAAGTTAACTCTAATCAATATTGTTGTTGGGATCATATTTCTGGGTATTGTTTGATTGATTTTGTTGGACAGTTTTGTATTGGCTCATTGTACTCTTTGCTGAACATTTTATGACAATCTATTAAAATAATAATTACAATGGGTTTCCCCCTTTGTAGGATTTACCCCTAGTCATTGACCAAATCTGGTGCCTCTTGCTGATGTGTTGATTTTCTCCTATTGTCATTGCATTATTGTTCTATTTTCAGTTATTATTGATTAATGAAAATAATTAATTCCCATTGAAATACTTCTAATTGAATAATTGAATTGGACTAAAGTAATTTTAAATAACATATAACAATGTAAAAATTAACAATAAGGTCAATGGTGAAATGATTTACTTAAAAGAAATATATTTATTTTACAAAAATGATTTCCTTTATTGTAAAATGACTTCAAATAGAACTAATTTTAATTATGGTGGCAATAGAAATTTTTTATATTTGAACAATTAGATAAAAATACAACTTTTCTCCACTTAGATTTGGAGGAAGATATTTATATGAATTAGCCACAAGGGTATTAGGTTAAAATGAAGGAGAAATTGATATGTAGGTTGATGAAGAGATTGTATGGCCTAAAATAAAATCGAAGGTAGTGGTATTTGAAATTCGACAGGTTTATAAAAAATAAATTATAATATATGTCATTGTGACCATTGTGTTTATTTTAAGAGACTAGATAATCATAATTTATTATATTGTTATTATATGTAGATGATATGCTTGTTGCAGGGTTTAACATGTAGGATATGAATGTACTCAAAATAAAATTAGTTAATTCATTTGTGATGAAGGATTTGGGTTCTCAAATCCTTGGTAGGAGGGTAAAAGAGACAAGAAAAATCATAAATTGACATTGTGTAGGGTGAGTACATAAAGGTGTTTAAAAGGTTTAAAATGCAGGATGAAAAACCAATTGGTATACCTTTAGCTAGTAATTTCAAACTAACTAAGGAGATGTATCCTAAAAAATATAAGGAGATAGTATACAAGTCTAAGATTCTGTATTCATTGATAGTTGGTAGTTTGATGTATGCAATAGTGTGCACAAGGCTAGATATTGCACGTGTAATGGGAGTTGTGAGAAAGTACATGCATGATATGGGTAAAAAGCATTGATGGGTACTAAAGTGGATTCTTAGGTATTTGAAAGATATAACTTAGGAATTATATTTGGAGGTTCAAATTTTGTTTTACATGGATATGTTGATTAAGATATGGTAGATGATACATATTGTCTAAGGATCACCAAAGGGTTTGTTTTTACTTTAGACAAAACAATAGTAAGTTGGATTTCAAATTGGGAAATATTATTGCGCTTTCAATGAGGGAAGGAGAGTATGCTATTGCTATAGAGGTTAGTAAAGAGATGATTTGGTTATATACGTCTACGAAGAAATTGAGAAAGAAGCATGAGACTAATAGGTTTTAAAATGATAACTAGAATGTCATTCATATTTCAAAGAAGTCAACCTTCAATTATAAGTAAAAATATATCCAATTCAAATAATCAGTTTTAGAAGATGGAACATTCAAGTTAGAAAAAATACACTCTAGCTAGAATTTTGTAGCATAGTCCAATAGGTTCCATAGCAGTGGAGATGTTGTAGTCATTCTACAATTAGGAGATTTTTTGTTGCATGTAAATGGAATATCACTATAAGACCTAATTAGGCATGCATACACTTTATAAAATATAGAATGATAGGAGTCCTTGTAAGTTTTTTGGATACCTTTGTTTGTAAGGGACTTCGATCCAAATACTTTCCCCAAGTCAAGTGTGAAAGGAGGATTGTTATGTTAAAATTAACTCGGTAAAATATTCAAATATATTTTAGGTAAATGAGTTTTTTTAAGCCATGATATTGGAAAACCATGTTTTTTTTTATATCTTGTAGTATTGTTTCATTGGATTTCATGTGATAAAATATTTAAAAGGAATATAATATTTCAATATATCATAGTCTTATTTATTATGAGAGAGACTGTACAAATGAGAAGAGGAGGTTACACTAAATATGGTAGGTGATATCCCTCATTTAGCTAATATATGAAATAAAAAGGTCTCTCAAATTTCTTGGAAGTAACTCATATTATATCAACCACATTATAGTGGTGTATCCTTTTACATTATGTTACTTTCTATTTTATTTGAATGTTAGTTTTATTACTTTGTGATAATATATTCCCAACCATATATACTTATTAAAATTAGAAAGCAACTTTAAACTCATATTCGTTAAGCTACAAGAAATTGTTATATGGTATAAATGATTTGTTCCATAAATGTTTAGGGACAAAGAAAATTGTTAACTCAAATCCCAAATCTAAACTGACAAGCTTATAAACATAGTTAGCAAACATGTTTTATTCAACAATGTCATTGTTGCTTTGTAAGTTTATTGGAATGTTGGATCTATTTTTTATAAAAGTAAAGATAGGCTTGTAATATCTTTCAACTTAGCATGACAATGATTATAAAAGAATATTTTCTAGTGTGTGTCATTTAGTATTGACACATAAAGTAGTAAAAGTTTTTTTCTAGTAAATAATTGAAAAACGAATTCATATATCTAGATTTCATTCCAAATTGAAAACAACTTTAAGACGTGAATATGTGAATATGGAAAAATTAACTAATATAAAATTAATTATAATCAATGACTAACATCATTAGCCTCTCTTTAAAAATAATAGAGAAAACACTATCTTTAATGAGAACAAGAGTGAAATTAAGGGAGGCTATGAAGCAGCAAGTCCCTGCCAATGAAACATGTTTGACAAAGGCTATGTTTGAAAAAGCTAAATACTTTTTGACACATGTAGGTAGGCAATGCATGCTTCCCTAGTGACAATAAGAACACAAGTGCCTACTAAAAAATGAGTGCTCTGTGTTTCAACAAGCTTGTTGAAACATTGTCTGAGGAATTTTGCAATCTAGGGTCATTAACGGCCTTGGTCTTAAAGGATGGTCAAAATTGAATTCACTACTTGATTCACTTGGTCATTTAAGAAATCTCTAGCAAATCAATCTATCTGGCTCTAGCGAATTGGAGCGCCTTGCTAATTTAATAAGGCTTAAAATCCTTAATTTGTATGCATGGGTCTAATTTGAAAATCTCTAGTGAAACACTAGAAAATATTAGCATGCTTGAAAACGCAAATCTTTGCTCGAATAAGAAAATTGAAGTATTGCCTCCTCAAATAGCGTGTCAATAGTTCCTGGAAGGATTATATTTGGAGGGTACAAATTTTTAAAAAATACCAAGTACAGTTGGAGACCTAATCCATTTGGAAATTCTGAGATTAGGAAGCCCTTTGCTGGAAACATTTCGGTCTTTTCTCAGAGAGCTAAAGAACTTTAAGGAATTGAAAATCTGGGATTGCAAGTCATTGAAATGTTTGCCAGATTCCATTGGATTGTTGACTCAGTTGAATACGATGACAGTAGAGGATTTTCTGATATGCAAAGTTCCATTTAAAAATTTGAAATGAAAAGAGAGGACATTAACAGAGTTGAAAAATGTCAAACTAGAGCAGACAACACTTTTTTCACACATCAACTCTCCAATTTTATTAACACTTCAAACTTGTCTTCATGCAATTAAATTGTAAGAAAGAAGTAATCCTAATCCACTCACATAAGGAATCCTAACCTATATGAAAATATCTAAACCCACCTTGTTGGAGGTGTCAATATTGATTCATGTATTCATTGGACTCAGGACTAGCTCAGATGTTGATTACTCCACTCATATATCGAACTTATCCTCATGCAAGTGAATTGGAATAGATTAGAGGCCATGCAAATGTTGAACTGAAGGTGTCTAGGGTGGTGGCTTCCATGCACCAATTCCATATCATCTTCTTTAGTAGGTCTAGTCACCCTCACCAAATTTAGCTTTGGATGTTGTCCATCATCTACGACTCATTCACTCCAAAGCCAACCATGCTAGTTTTCCTTCCAAAATTGCTTCCTTCAATCTTGCACTAGGTACAAGACCAAGCAATATAACGAGTACAAGCCTAAGTGTTAATGTTAATAGATTAAATAATCGAATAGTGTGATGACTATCTCAGCATGTATTTATATGTGTAACTGCATAAATAAAGTCAATCGGGTGAGAGTTCGTATCGTAATGTATTATAATTTAGACTGCAAGAAGATCTTTATCAACTTTACTTACAACTAGTGGTATATGTGTGCCATGCATATATTAGGGTTTTTTTAATATCTGAATTAGTCCAATAGGTTTCTTTATAGTTCTGATTTAGTGCATATTTCTTCTTAATGGTTCAAGCCATGTATTTTGATATGTTATATGAATGTATACTTAAGATGTGTTTTTCATTATATATCTTGGCTGATGAGATATACTACATACAACAAATATGAAAAAACTACCTATTAGAGTCATTGATATCATGCATTAAGGAGATGACAATTCAAGGTTTAATAGGACTCAAACCTAAAGAAGTTGTTAAGGTTAGAAGTAAAAATTTCCTTGTGACAATGTTGTGAGATAAATGGGAAGCAGGTGGCATAGAGCACTCAAACTTAACAATTTTTCGAAAAGTACTAAATTGTTAGTTTGGGGAAGATGACCATCATTGCAAGCGTGAGATTTGATTGATGCTCCCATGATTTTGTATTGGTACGAAATATGTAGTTTCATTTATATTGAATACAAGGAAGGCATGTTGTTTGCAACAAAGACAACAAGAATATTAATTTTCGATCCATTTTTCTTTTTTTAATCTTAGCATCATACAAACAGGATCTTGTAAAGGATTTCTATAAAATCTAGGTCACCAACAATCTGTTTCTAGTATGTGCCTAATCTCTTCCTCATATTACAGATTGAATAAAATTCCTAGAAATCATTTTTTCTTTGTGTTGTTTCCTTTAAAGAAAATATGGGACTGCACTCACATATGGCCTAAGCTCACAACTTATTTGACTAAATGTATGAAGATACAAATAACGTAAGATTATGCATCTTATATGTGAGTGTGTGTATGTGTATTGATAAATAGATAGATGAATAATAGATAGAACCTACACACAAGAAGATGAAGTGTATTGAGAGTAGCAAAAGAAACCCCCCATTTCAGCCATAAAAAAATAGTATTAACCAGAAGTAGAGGAAGTTGTTTGTATGTTTATCACCCTTTGTTTTTCTCCAGATAAAGAGAAAATCAGTATAGACTTAACTAAGCTATCCATCACATACATTACAAAGAATAATAATTTTGTCATTTACAAAATCAGGTCATCAATAGCATGTTACTTTTGTTGCAACTATTTTATACAACACATCTTATTATTTCACTAGATGAAGTAACTTATCCTTGGAAGCATTCAAAATGAAAATTATAATGTGTCAAATTCACCAAGGACAACATATGATAACATTATATGTTATTGGTGAATGAACTTTTTGTCTCAAGTTTCAAATAAATTTTGATAGGAAAAAGTCCTTGCTATGCGACATACAAAGTGTCTCCAGTGTCAGGCTAGCAACATTTTTCTGCTTGCCTTAGCTGTTTCCTTTATCATTGTGTTTACCACATATACAAGAGTGATGTTACAAATGATGTGATTGCAAATTTAACTCTACAGTTTGTTCAGTGTTTGGGCGTAAAGCTTAATCAATAACAAACAAGCACAATTATTCAAGCAAATTAAAAAATCATTACATAGGAAGACCCACCATACAACCAAAGATAACAAAACTAACTTATGTAAACCCATCATTTAGGAATCATAATGACAACCATGGGATCCAAATTTGTGTAATGGTTCCAGATATACACAAAATTGAATTGATCTGAGAACACAAAAAACATATGTATCATGTAAGGATGTGAACCAAGCTACAATTGTAGGGAAGAGATTGTAGTTATGGAAACTTTCTATGTTTTCATATAATTTTACCATTACCATGTACATGGTGTTAGGTTCCTATACCAATAGGAGTCATAATTTTGAATGACTAAGGTTAAGCCTTGTAATATTGTACATACCTTTGCTTTCTACAAATGTTTTCAATATTAAAAAATTAAAAAATGTAAAGAGGGTATGTCCTAAAAGAATAATCAAAGGACAAAAAAAAATAAAAAATGAAAAGGTAAAAAAAATGAAAATATATGAACCCCAAAAGACAAAAGAGACCATGAAAGTGTGCAAGTCAAAATGCCACTACTATTTACTTTTTATGCATAATAAATGATTGTGTGGAGCTTGTTAGTTATGCCACAATCCATGATAGTCAAAATGTTTAAACTTGGTTATTTCATGCTTTTAAGTTTATGTTTATAGGTAGTGAATAAATCTGACCAAACAGTGTAATCTTGGTAGATCATTAGATAGGTAGAGTGAATCAAAGGAGCTCATCAATTTAATCTGATCCCTTGGAGGATATAAGGTTAGAATTAGATAGTTTATTTTGTAAAGAAAAGAAAAATATTGATAAGGGTTTGCTAGCCTAAATGCACCCAAATAAAGTGAAGAAAAAATGGTAGGATGAGTAAGTGGGTAAGTAGTCGAAAGGTTGCAGAAATATCATGTCATTTGATACAAAAATCACTTATGTCATTGTTCCAAATGCATCATTTAAATATGCATAAGTGGTAAACAAAACAAAAGAAATGGTTCAAAATTTGGTTTACTTAACATCCCCTCATTCATTTTAACCCCTATGACACTCACTAACTTCCCTTTCATAATACAAATATTAATACCTATAGTTTTTAAGTCAAAAAGGCTCAGAGCATTTCTTTGACTTCTAGTGGGACTAGACCTTCGGCTTAATGATTTAAGAAGGAAAGGTGTTAAATTCCCTTATAATTCATTCATACCGCTCACAAAACCCCTTTTCCTAAGGTTAAGTTCTCTTGCCTAGGAAAACCCCTTTATAAACATGTTTTATGTACAAAAACTCACCAAATAAATTTATCCTAAAGTACTAAGGGTATGGAACGCGCATAACATTTCATAAACCTAAGCACAATACCCCTTCCCCTCATTTCACTTCATATTAACTATGTAATTAAATATATAAAATTCTTGAATAACCCATTGCCTCGTATATATTTAACTTCTTTATATAACTTAACCCCACCCCTTAGTTTACTTATAAACTATATTACTATCCCATATCCCACAACTATATTAAATCCTACCCTCAGTCCTTAATCCTTTGTTAAAGAGTCCCCTATGAGATTAAGCTCCAAGTTAATCTCATACCATCAATGATTAGACCCATAAGCCCCCCAAAAAGATTTATGGGTAAATTTCCACGCAACTTCACCTCTCGATCACCCTACGATCTCCCTACCCCTCATCCAACGGTTCACATCCATATCGGGCCAACCCGACTTCTATCCTTTACCCAACCGATAAGGTGGTTTTCCTCTTGGCCCCCGATGCTACGTGGAAAACGCTGAATGGAATCGGGTGACCCCTCCCGAATGCTGCCTATACCACAAAAGCTGTGTGATGCCCCTCCTAAACCACTGTCCCAATTCAACCGAAAACTGTCACTGTTCATCAATTAGTGAACCTGCCAAAATTAACCGTTTTTCCTATAAAAACCTAATTAC